>JBANSL010000004.1:60422792-61091126 GCA_037127255.1 Persicaria tinctoria
GATGCTTTGGTCTAGGCTTCAAAGTCCAGACTTTGTTCCTCTCGAATTCATTGAGTTCACTTTGCATAGCTATAATCCAGTCTGGCTCCTGAAGTGCCTCATTTACCTTCTTTGGCTCAATAAGAGAAACAAACGCGTTATAAGCACAAAGATCTTTAAGTTTAGAACGAGTTTGATCACTAGAAGTAGGGTCAGAAATGATATCCTTTAATGAGTGTGATGAGGAGTATTTGAATTTCCTTTTGCTAGTCTCAGCTCCTTGATTCGTCACATCATCAGGATTGATTTGTGGTACATCTGACTCCGTTGTCCTGTTAGGTTCTGATACAGCAGTTTCAGACGTCTCAACACTGTTGGATTGGACACCAAGGGCTTTGGACGAGTCTTCAACACCTTGGGCCAATTCTTCAGTGTTAAGAATCGGTTCCTGCATGTTCTTCTTCTCTGTGTTCTTGGTAACATCACCTTCCTCGTTCTCTTCATGGATATTAAGATCTATATCTGCAACACTTTCACTCAAAGCACCATCATTGCATTCATCAAAAATAACATGTATACTTTCTTCAACTACCTGGGTCCTTTTATTGAAGATTCTATAAGCTTTGCTACTCGTGGAATAGCCAAGAAATATACCTTCATCACTACGCGCATCAAATTTCCCAAGGTTATCTTTTCCATTGTTATGAACAAAACAAGTACAGCCAAAGGGTTTAAAATAAGATATAAGTGGTTTGCGGCCTTTGAAAAGTTCATAAGAAGTTTTCTTTAAGATAGAACGTATAAGACAACGATTTAAAATGTAGTTAGCTGTGTTAACAGCTTCAGCCCAATAGGTTTTAGGTAATGCATTTTCTAAAAGCATAGTCCTGGCCATGTCCTCTAAGGTGCGGTTCTTGCGTTCCACAACCCCGTTTTGTTGAGGTGTCCTAGGAGCAAAAAAGTTATGGGAGATGCCATATTTAGCACAAAATAAATCAAATTGAAGTTGATCAAACTCCCTACCATGATCACTCCGAATAGACACTATGGGCTCATTTCTTAAAGTTTGCAACTCCTTACAAAGTTTTGAAAACTCAAATAAGGCCTCTGATTTTTCTTTCAAAAAAGCAACCCAAGTATATCTTGAAAAATCATCGACAACAACTAGCATGTACTTTTTACCATTGGGAGATTTGACACGCATAGGACCACATAAATCCATATGTTAAAGTTCAAGGAGTCTAGAAGAACTTACAACCTTTTTGGGTTTGAAGGAGCTACGTGTTTGTTTACCTCTTGTGCAAGTATTGCACATGTCAATACCTTTGAAGTCCATCTCAGGTAGCCCTCTTACAAGCCCTTTGGACACAAGCTTCTGTAGTGTATGTGGACTCACATGACCGAGTCTCCTGTGCCAAAGCTTTGGATCCTCCGTCAAGGCCTTTAAACAGGTTAAGCTTCCTTGTGCCACTTGATCAGCATTTACAGCGTATATGTTGTTGTAACGGTATGCAGTCAGAATAACTTCACCTGTATCATCTCTGCACACTATACATCTTTTCTTGTTAAATCTGACATTGTTACCACTATCACATAATTGGGAAACGCTAAACAAATTATACTTTAAACCATTAACAAGATAGACATTTTTAATACTATGGCTGGAATCACTTCCAACACTACCAATACCAACAATGTTGCATTTCCCTTTGTCACCAAGAGTGATTGTTCCCGTGGATTGCTCCTTTAGATCATGAAAGAGAGAACTCTTTCCACTCATATGCCTCGAGCAACCACTATCAATAATCCATTTGTGTTCTTTCACTTTGGTGATCTCCTGCAAAACAAACATCAACCTTTGTGGCTAGACCAATAAGCAAATTTGGATCCATTGTTGGGGTAAACCATATTTGGTAAAATAGTGCCTTTTGGGACCCAAACTTGTGTTATCCCTTCTTTTCTCAAATGAACAGGAAATGTATTGCGAATAATATAAGGATCCTTTCTTCTATAAGGGCAGGTCTCTTTTACATGTCCCTTTCTAGCACAGTGGTGACATATAGGAGAGGTTCTGCTTCCTTTAGCCTTTACAAAAGTGGTAATGTGTTGCTTCTTTAAAAACTTTGGATTGTAACCAATACCACTTTTGTTTAGAGAGCTTTGTTGCTCACCCAACATCTTATCGAGAGTGCCTTTGGACTTGGTAAAACTTATGAGGGATGTATGTTGGTCTAGAATCTTATTATTCAGGGAGATCTTCTCGTTCTCTAAGTCATGATGCACATTTCTTAGAGAGGAGAGATCTTGCTTGAGTTCAGATTTCTCCGAGTCAAGCGTCTTGACTTTAATGTCAAGACCTGAATAAGAAGCTTCAAGACCTTTGACCCTCATAGACAGATCCTCAATAGTTTTCTCCTGATCCACAGTTCTCTTAATAAGAATGTTAGTTTGGGCAATAAGCTTCTCTTAATTGGCAATCATATTTGAAAGGAATTCCGATAATACCTCTTTTGGACTTTCCATTAGTTCTCTTACAGTAGCTTCAAGCTTTTCATCGTGGGATTCATTTTCTGAGGCCATAAGACAGATGTTGGCCTTCTCATCGTCGGAGTCAGAGTCGGAATCACTCCAAGTAGCCACCATAGCTTTCTTCTTCCATTTGTCACCTTTCTTGGGCTGGCTCTTAGTCTTTTGAGGGCAGTCCTTCACAAGATGATCTATTTCACCACATTCAAAACAAGACAACGGTTTAGTCTTCTTTTTCATATTTGTTGTATTGAGGCTTACCTCGAAATTTTGAAGACTCTGATCCATCCTTGTTGTTGAATTGCTTCTTCATTTTGAGAATTCGAGCAAGGCCTCTTGTGATAAGAGCAAAAGGATCATCCTCATCGTCATCTTCATCTTCGGATTCAGATCCATCCTTGGGTTCATCCTTCTTAGACTTGAGTGCCAAATTCTTGGTGCTAGCTGGAAGTTCTCCATCGTCTTCATTAAGGATCATCTCATGCGTGATCAGCCTTCCAAGGAGGTCGTCAAGGGGTAGAGTGGTGAGGTCCTGGGCTTCCTCTATAGTTGTTACTTTTGGACCCCATTTCTCCTTTGGAAGGCACCTCAGTATCTTCCTCACTTTCTCAACGTTGGTAAAGCTCTTGCCGAGAGAGTCAAGGTTGTTGGTGATTTCTGTGAATCGTGTGAACATGGCTTTGATTGACTCATCAGACTTCATCTTGAAGAGCTCTTACTTTCGAAGGAAGATGTTGATCTTGGTGTCTTTCACTTGGCTCGTTCCTTCATAGGTGACGACCAACTTGTCCCAAATCTCTTTAGCTGACCTACAAGAGGAAATACGGTTAAACTCATCAGTGCTAAGACCACAATAAAGTAAGTTGATAGCCCTGTAGTTTTTGGAGATGGTTTCAAGATCTGCTTGGTTGTAATCAGACTCCTTCTTTGCTACTTTGATATCGTTTGGTCCTTCCTTCTCTGGAATCTTCGGACCATTCTCTATAATGTTCCAAAGCTCTAGATCTTGGTCTATGATGAACATCTTCATCAAAGATCTCCAGTGGACAAAGTTGTTTCCTACAATGAGTGGCGGTCTGCTTGTGGACCTTCCCTGAGCAAATCCTCCGCTTGCTTCACCAGACATGATCGCAAACTCACAAGATTGTTAGATCAAAAACAGTGAGTAAAGCTCTGATACCAATTGAAGGTTCAATAATATAAAAACAATGTAATAAGAAATACTCTAGAAGGGGGGTTGAATAGAGTATGCCCGTTTTTCGCAGAAAGTCTCAAGACTTTTGGAGCTGGAACCAAAACCTTTGAGATTAAACCTGAATCACACAGTTAGACAATCGAACCAAGTGCGGAAATAAGGTAAAGCAAATAAGTAAAGGACACGAGTAATTGTTTACGAGGTTCAGCACAACTGGCCTACGTCCCCGCCTAGGGTTCTTCCACAACCCTAGGATTCAAAGGCTTTATTGAATGCTTAGCTTAGGATCCTAATAGCTCACCGAGAAGCCTCTCTCCTATACAATTGCAATCTAGTCAACTCACGTTCCCTTGGAGTCCTAGACCAATCTAGAAGAGCCCCACCTCTCTCAGCTATCTAGTACAATCCTCTAACTCTCGCAAATCAATAGCCTAGTGCAACTTCCCGAGTTATAAACTCTCGAGTAACACTTGTAATGAATATATCCTATAAGCTCACAGTGACTCTCAAAGGCTTTGAAATAAACAACAAACTATTTGAGCGCTTTGCAGAGAGACACTTGGAAGACAGATCGCTTGAATGAATTGAAGCTCGTGTGTAGCACTTGTGTTTCTGTCTTCTCCTTCCTTTCCTTTATATAATAGTATGAAGATAGCATGGAGCGTGAGGATCTTCATAGCCAGATCTCCAACGGCTCTTTCCAATCAGGTTTTGATCTTGGATCTTCTATTTAAGGATACTTCGAAGCCATGATCTATTTTGAACCGATCTTCTCAACAAGTAAAAGGAAGGATGTAATCTTGATTTATACTTCCTGAAATGGTTAGTCCAACGAATATATATAATATAAAGGAAGTATATAATAAGATAAAATAATATACGAATAATAAGTTAGGTTTTGTATTTCATCAACTGTTAACGCTCCAAGGCCTTTGACACAAAAATCCTGTCAAAGCCTTTGGAACATCTTTTCCGATTTTCATCAAGGGAGGGAGTTATCAGAAATGATTGGATGACACTTTTTTAATGCCACTTTTTTTAAACCTTGATGACATTTTATGTTTACTGTAATGTCACGTTGACCATTGATGCCATTTTTTTTACTGGTACCGACTGATGCCACTTTTTTTAATGTCATATTTTTTATGATATTTTTTTACCGTGATGCCATATTTTTTATGATATTTTTTCAAAGTAGTATTTTGATGATATTTTTTCAAAGTAATGTTTTGATTACATTTTTTCCTTTGATGCCATTTTTTTTTACTGTAGACTACCGATGACACTTTTTTATGTCAATTTTGTTGATGATATTTTTTAACCGTGATGCAACTTTTTTTAAAGTAGTGTTTTGATGCCATTTTTCTAATGTAATTATTTGATGCCGCTTTTTTAATCAAACCGTTTGATGCCACTTTTTTTAATTTAATCAATTGTATATCAATATATTTTCATCGCTTCTACTTTTATTCACTGATGACACGTTTGTGAGTACACTTCATTGATGCAATAACTTGTGATGACATGTTTATTACATTTTTATTCATTGATGAAATTTATGATTACACTTCATTGATCTCAATCATTTGTGATGACATTTTTATTTGTGACATATTTGTGATGACATTTTTATTATATTTTTATACAATTGATGACGCGAGAGGATAAAATGTAATTAGACTTCATTGATGACATCTTTTATTGACGACTTTTATTCATGGATGACATTTGTAATTACATTTCATTGATCTCAATTATTTATGAGGGCAATTTTATACAATGACATATGACTATGTGACGCGAGAGAGTGTTTCCGATAGACCCAAAACAATAAGGCATAAACAAACAATATGATTAATGCAGTGAACACTATGATAAATGATTTAAAACAGTAGTTTAAGAGCTTCCTCCTATTGGTAAATGGTAACATGGCAGTCAAATGCTTATGATTCCAAGCTGTAACTTCATTGATTCCCCAATTCATAAATATAATATATCATATAATATATCATATAATATATCAATTTCGTTTAAGCCATGAATAAAATACATATTATAAAATTCAACTCCAACAAAAATATACATTATATTTGTTCCAGAGTTTCTTTGAGGGAGAAATGGCCAGGTAACAAAATGTAAGCAATTCATACACCTTCAAGAACCTAAGTGCTTACAGATGCTGCAGTGAATTAAGGTTTCCCAAATCACTAGGAATTGTCCCACTTAAATAATTACCCTGCAAGTATAGTGCTTGTAAAGCTGTGCAATTCCCCACTTCAGGAGGTATGTTCCCATAGATATTGTTGTTGTGAAGGGCTAGTTCTTCCAACTTGTGATGACAGTTCAGAGACCATTTGCACTTAACTAATCCCCATGTAAGGTATTGATTTCATTCGGGATTTTCTGGCTTATTTTCCTTTTCCTTCTCTTCCTCCTCTTCTTCTTTCTTCCTCTTCTTCCTCGTCTTCTTCAGGAGGGTCTGCTGGCATAGGAGGTGGCAATGGTGTTTTCATTGGGCTGAACAGAGGGAATATATCCGCTCTCCTTGAAGGTTTTGGCCTTTCCCACTCCTGCAATGTGGCAAATAGCTAAATCTTATACATGTATATTACTATAACAGACCCTAGAGATGCCTCGCTCATTCCTCCCATTTCCCTCTATCATCCCCTCTCTGTAATCTCCTCCCTTTTGCAAACAAATTGATCTGGACTTTGAATGAGGCCACTACTACAGAAAAGGGAAGCCGGTTAATGGTCAGCGGGTTATATTCTCAGTACACTATATAACCCGGATTCTATATCCGGGTTATTTTATCCGGGTATACCGGTTATCCGCGCGGTATATACACCATCCGGTCCGGGTTATTTGGCTTGATAATATACCCCGGATATGCTAATGTCCGGGTTATTTTATCCGAGTAAGCCGGTTATCCACACGGCATATAAACCAACCGCTCCTGGTTATTTGGGGATCCGGTCCGGGTTATATGAGGTGTTGATATAACCCGGACATTATAATATCCGGGTTATAAAGGGCTTATGAAATAACCCGGATATTTAAAGTCCGGGTTATTATATAGTGTCAAATTTTTCATCTGCGTGGAGCATATACACCGGTTGGTGCAAATCCGGGTTATATTCTCTCTTTTTTCACGGTGAAATCGAGAAGAAATAACCCAGGGATTTCGAGATCCGGGTTATATAATATGTATTGTTTTAATATAATATATTCGTATTTCATTCAATCCACCTGTATAAATGCATAATATGTGCGTGCTTTAATACATACACCACTCAGGACATCTTAACGAATGTAATTACAAAAGCAGAAATAGATTTACCAAAATATAATAATCCCATCATAAAGAGTACTTTAAAACTATCGAAAATATAATAATCCTGTCATAAACAGTATGAATCCATTATCTAGGGAGGAAAACATATAATTATGTTTGAAGATCCTAATCAAAAAAATATATATAAGCTTGAAGATCATGACTACCTCATCATCAATCAATCAACCTGAAAAGACAATTGTAGGCAAGTTAGTGATGACAATGAAATTTTCTCTATGTTCAAGAACAAGACATTATAGTTATTGAATCTTGCTACATTAATATTATGCATTTCATACCTAAAATAAGACACGGATCAGATACTCCAGGAACTCCTTTCGAACGTCATCAATATCTTGTTCTGTGAACATTTTCTGTTTTCCATACCACTGAACATATTTGAATAAAATTAATTAGATTTTTTTATTAGCAACAATAACATCATTTAATTTAATTCAAAGATTTAAAGTCATACCACTTTAGGGACCATTGCACTTCTTCGACAAACTATCTCTCGCATAAACTTCAACATACAATATCCGGACTTGATTGGATTCAATTGTGAAGGACACTACAAAGAAAAATACGAGCAATTTCAGAAATTAAACTTGACATCATATAATTAATATGGATGTAAAAGAACACGCTCAAATCTAAAGACAATTAACCCGTACTTGAGTCCACAATGTTTGCTTTCGAGGCTTGTTTTTGTCCAAACTAGTAAACGTAAAAGCATAACTCCTATATATATATATATATATATATATATATATAGGATATAATGATAGTTTAGTAAGAACACAAAATACAACACCTAATATCCACCAAAGAAAAGCTGGAGCAAAAAATAAGGGGAACATCACATCAAACATGCACTTTAATAACAACAAAAAATAATAAATAAATCCTAAGCCAAAATTAAACAAATTTTATAAAAGACAATAAATCAATACTTACAAGTCAACTAAAACTCTTGCATCACTAATGCATCACATTAGTGAACGAGCTACAACTAGCAGCTGATAATCTATATTTTTTTTGGGTTTTTTTCTACAATGTATTGAGATGTTGGATCTAATAATGCTGCAGCATGAAGTAATTTATTTCTGTTTTTTTTTTCTTGCTTGTAAGACTTGTTTCTGCTACAATTTGTAATGTTGCAAGTGAGCATCTACCTATGGGATATCAAGGCTAACCTAAAAATCCGAACTCATCACAAATACACATAAATATCAGCACAAATTCACTAATTTTAGCACAGATTCATCCCCAAATTAACCAGAATTTCAACTAAATATGAACACAATAGAGTAAGAAAAGTATTAAAAACATACCTTGTGACTTTTGTATTCTCGATTCAACAAAAATGGGGGTGCAGTTTGTCTGGGCAGCAACATATCTGATGACCGAGAGAGTTGGATAAACATCAGAGAGCGGGATGACAACAAGAATAGAGAAAGAGATAGAAAATTTGGATCACCCACCCCAATTCAACACCGACCTACTTACTAATTACTAATTACTATAATATACAGAAATTAATATCATAAAAAAAAAAACACCACAACCCAGAAATTGCATATCACAACAACAACAACTCCGAAAATTAGAGCCAAGTCATATATTACACTCAATATCACCCTTACAAATTCTGAATAGGTAAATATATAGATATGGTGGTTAAACCAAGGATACAAAAGAAATAAAAATAGAAATAAGAAATTAAACATCCCACAATTTTCCCTCTCAACTACGAGTCACCCACTATCCTAGCCCACCCCGTTACAAAATACCCATTTAAGCTGATACAAATTTTAAAAGCATATAATCAAATTATGTAATTATATGCCAAAAATTTGAACCGAGCCAAAGAGGAGGGTAGCAACAAGCTGGGCAAATAAAAAATTCCTCAAAATAGGCATGCCCCAATTAACTTTCTTCTCATCCTAATATTGACCCAAACAAAATAAGACTACTCTTAACTAACCGGCCCAACAAACTCCTAGTATGTCTTCCAAAAAATTATGATAGTAAACACATTTTCTCAATCCATCAGCATGTCAAGACGTCGCAGCAGCCCAAAAAATTGCCCCACGTAAAAATTAACTGAGGTAACAACTTCCAGCGTTTCCAAAAACAAGTGATCATCAACACCAATAGAGATTCAACTCAACATTGCATTCTCTACACCAAAGGTACCACTATCGTCCGAACCCAGCATTCAGCACAAACAAAAGAGATCAAGCTATATTCAAAGTCATAAATTACCATCTCAAAAGAAACTACATTCTAAGTCATAAATTACACTCAATATCACCCTTACAAATTGTCAGTCCAGCCAGCCACACAGAGCAAGCTATATCCAACAAATGATCTTTAAATTCCCATCGACCACTAACCATATCTTCTTCTACTTTGCATGTCTTTTTATTTGGCATATTGAATGTGATAAATCTGATTTTGGAGCAAACTAAGCAGTTATACTGTACCTAATTACTAGTGTATCCATTTGAAATTCATGATTCCACTTTGCATGTCTTTTTATGTGGCATATTGAATGTGATAAATATAAGTTAGCAAATTAAGCAGGTATATTATACCTAGTTATAACTTAGAAGTGTATCCCTTTGAAATTCATGATTGGTAGCTCTTATTTCCATATGAATGAGATTCCCCTAAATTTTCTTTCTTTATCACCTCCAAGATGTTGTTCTCTCTGGATTGGCGGTCTTGCGCTTCATGTGTTTTGCATTTGACTTTGCATTGGCAGTGACCTAAAGGCGCAGTAAGACCTTGGCCAATAATATGGTGGTATGGCTCTATTTTATTTTGGCCATGCTTGCATGTATGCCCCGTTTGTGCAAAGAGGGTAGGAATGGATATGGTTAACCAATTAAAAAATTACACTTGTAAGTTTTTACTTGCACCAATTAATTCCAATTAAAGAACCAAAACCTTTCCTAGTTTAGCAACTACCTAAACTCATTGGATGAAAATTATCAAAGAGCATCTATCTTTAGGTGATCAAGACTTATCCTAAAATCCAAACTCATCACAATCAAACCACATCAGCACATGTAACCCTAATCAACCATAATTTCAGCACAAATTCATCACAATTAAACTTACATCAGCGCAAATTCACAAATTTCAGCACAACTTTATCTCAAATTAACCAAAATTTCAACTAAATCTGAATGTAATAGAGTAAGGAAAGCTTAAAAAAACATACCTTTTGTTCAATTGAGACAACAATTTAACAAAGTTGGGGTGAAAGGCACTTCGTCCAACAAATCTACACAGAACATACAGTTTGATGTTCATCAAAGGTCAAGATGACAGTAGCAATAGAGACTCAAGAAAGTAGCAGCAACGAACCTTACAGTCGAGCACCGAACGCCGGGAAGTTTCTTCGTGAAAGAGAGGGACAAGGTTGTGAACCGCAAATAGAGAATTACCGTTTTAGGGTTGTGAACCGCGAACGTTGGGAAGAACAGACCAAGGGCGGCCGGAGGGAATAGGAAGCCACAGGCGATACCGGTTCAATGTTGTGAAAGGCGAGCGGTGGGAAGCGGAATCCAGAGGCGACCGGCGGGAAGAGGATCCAACCAAATAGCGACGAGCAATGGCGAGGGCGAAGAGAGGAAGGCGGAGAACGTACTGGTTAGGGTATTGGGTATACCTTTTCCTTTCCATATTCTATCTTTTTTTATAAATAAGGTCAAATAACCCGGGTTAAGGGATTTTCTTTTTTTACAATACAACCCGGGCGTTAATCATCAGAGTTATTTTCTTAAAAATTGCTCTTTTACACACCGGGTGGTATCATAACCGGTATATAAAGGTCACCTAAATATATTTTTCCGATTTCACCACTTTATACACCACGAATGGCACGCCCGGGTTATATGCTATGGATTATTTGCCCAATTTTGTAGTAGTGGGCACCCGCTAATCTGCTAGAGTTTCATGTTTTCCCTAAAGAATTAACAGTCCAGTCCATTCATCATCTGTAATAAGGTACATTTAGGAAACTAAGCACATGATGGTGCATCTAAACAAGCATTCAATTTCAAGGTACACCTCATTTGATGTCATGATCTTTATCTAAAACTTCTATACCCAAAATCACCTTAAAGTGTAGAACAAGAGCAAGATATGGCTGATATCCTAGAAAAGTTGCTTTCATATCATGCAATTTTTTTACCTAAAAAAACCCCCAAAATAAAAAAAATGGAAGCAAATCAACCCTTCCAATGTAGAAAGAGCATACAACAGTACAACACTTTCACAAGAAAACATTCCATTAATTTGGTTCTCCTAATCTCCTACAAATCTATTCATCCATTTATCTGTCAAGTAAACTATTCAAGTAGGCATTAAAACTTCAGTCTTTTGTAAAAGAATTTCCTACGAAACTAAGCTCAGAAAGCTGCAAGTCTACCAAAGAAACTTCAACCCAAATGTGTAAACCCCAACCAAAATGGAATCAAATGTCACAAAAAAATTGGGGATAATGTAAACCCCAGAAAGCTCAGAAAGGGAATCAACCACACAAAAAAATTGGGGATAATGTAAACCCCAACCAAAATGGAATCAAATGTCACCCAAAAAAAATGAACTGAAGATACACAAACTGGCATCAAAATCCATAGATGACAACCCCTTTCAAAAAAAATATCACACATGTTTCACCTAATGTAAGACTAAAATAAAAAAACCTAAAGTGACAGATTACAACATATTGCAAACGATAAACAAATCAGCAACAGAAAATACGTAACCAATGGAATCAATTTCACAACAACAAGGGGATCCTGTCAACCAACACAAAAATAACAACAAAGGGATCATATATGAACCGAAGATGCAAAAAATAAACAAGTAAACAAAACTGGATACAGTCAACAAAAATCAAACGCAAGAGCAACAAATTTCTTCTACAAACCCTAGATACAATCAACAAAACTGGATTAGGATACACAATAGATGGAATCAACAAAGATTAGGAATAGGATACACAATAAGATGGAATCAGCAAAGACCATAAGGAAAAAAGATGAAAACGAACTGGGAAAAAAAAAAAAACCTACATGGAGGCGAAGACATTGGACACCAAATTGGGGGAAATCACCGAAAAACAACCACCCCAGTGACAACGCCACCGCCGACGGGAAAAGGAGGAGGAACGAAGAACAGAGCCGCCGTGGAAGACGGAAAGAGGGGACGGAGAGGCAGAGACCTTCCGATCTCGACATAGCCGCTGGCGGAATCGAATCCCGGTGGAAGAGAGAGAAGAAGCACACAATTCGAACAGAGTCCAACACTCCGGCGCTCCAACGAGCCCGATCAAGGATCAATTTCAAGGTTCCATCGCCGAAGAGAACGGAACTCGATTAGGTTTTCTGTTTCTCAATTTGGTCAGGAGAAGAGTGGAAGGGCCTCGATACCGAATACACAATCAATAGGGTCTAAGAGCATCAGCACTCATGAGGTAACCCCGTCCCTCTCTCTCCTCGTAATATTTTGACACCTCATTTTCCACTAACTCTACCTCATACCTTAAGAATTTTTAACTTTTAACCCACACCCATAAGTTTACCCCATTACTATTTTTTAACTTTATTTATACCCCAACACATATTTTTAACCAATCAAAATTTAATCAACCTAATAAAAATTTATAAAAGCCATATTTTTATTATTTTGAAAAAGAAAAGGGGAAGGGGGAAGGAGATGGGGTTGCCTCTCTCTGCTGGGGTTTGCCCAACCCTTTCACTTCCATGAGGTTTACCCCACATTCATAGGGAAGCCTTATAGGAAAGAAAAGAGGGCTATGGGGTTGATAAACCTTACCAATGCTGATGCTCTAAGCCAGTTAAAAAAATAATTAATGGGCCTAACAACCTAATCAAAAATGCTAAAAGGTCCCTTTCAAAAAATTCCCTCAAAAAAATATGATTGGTCAAGACTCCTAAAATGAATCCAAGATTGACACATCATCTTAAACTCTTCTAAATTAAGAGTTTATATAGATATAGATTATATAGATAGTTAGTAGAATTAAAGAAAAAAGAGAATTAAAAGAAAAAGAAGAAAAAGAGCGAATTAAAGAAAATCAAAGAAAATGGAAAACAAATATGATTGGTCAAGACTCCTAAAATGCCTCCAAGATTGACACATCATCTTAAACTCTTAATTAACTCTTCTAAATTAAGAGTTTATATAGACTCCTAAAATAACTCCAAGATTGACACATCATCTTAAACTCTTCTAAATTAAGAGTTTATATAGATATAGATTATATACATAGTTAGTAGAATTAAAGAAAAAAAGAAAATTAAAAAAAAAGAAGAAAAATAGCGAATTAAAGAAAATCAAAGAAAATGGAAAACAAATATGATTGGTCAAGACTCCTAAAATGCCTCCAAGATTGACACATCATCTTAAACTCTTCTAAATTAAGAGTTTATATAGATATATAGATAGTTAGTAAAAGTAAAGAAAAAAGAAAATTAAAAGAAAAAGAAGAGAAAGAGAGAATTAAAGAAAATCAAAGAAAAATGGAAAAAAAAATATGATTGGTCAAGACTCCTAAAATGCCTCCAAGATTGACACATCATCTTAAACTCTTCTAAATTAAGAGTTTATATAGATATAGATATAAATAGTTGAAAACCAGAATTAAAAGAAAAAAAGAAAAAAAGAGAATTATAGAAAACCAAAGAAAAATGGAAAAAAAAATATGATTGGTCAAGACTCCTAAAATGCCTCCAAAATTGACACATCATCTTAAACTCTTCTAAATTAAGAGTTTATATAGATATAGATTTATTAGGGAGAGTTGTTGTTACAAACGACGACTCTCCCTTTTTTATTTTTATTTTTTAACGTGAAATCACTGCTCTGCAACCCAGGGCATGGAAACAAATTGATCAGCTCCCGGCATCGTTGAAGCTACCTCCCGGTTGGCCTCGTTGAAGCTACCTCCCGGCTCCTCGACAAATTGATCACCGTGTCCGTCCGAAGCAAATTGATCGCAGTCGGTGATTGGACGGCCGACCTTTGTGGTCAGGCGAGTTGGGGTGGATAGCCGCCGGGGAGGGTGGTGGTGGAGACGGGAGAGGTGGCGAGGGTGCTAGATTGGTGGAGGCGAGAGAGGCGGCCGACCTTTGTGGTCACTGCTCTGCAACCCCATGCCATGGAAACAAAATTGATCGGCTCCCGGCCGGCCTCGTTGAAGCTACCTCCCGGCCTCGTTGAAGTCCAGTCCCGACAAATTAATCGCCGTCTCCGTCCGAGGCAAATTGGTCGGCTCCTCGGCAAATTGATCGGAGGCGGATTGGTCGGCTCCTCGACAAATTGATCGTCATCTCCGTCCGAGGCAAACTGATCGCAGCCGGTGATGGGACAGCCGACCTTAGGCGAGTTGGGGTGGATAGCCCGTCGGGGAGGGTGGTGGTGGAGGCGAGAGAGGCGGCGAGGGTGCTGGATTTGTGGTCAGGGAAGGCGGCGAGGGTGCTTGGAGGCGGAAGAGGTGGCGGAGGAAGGAGCCTGTAGCCTCAAAGCCATCGGCAACCCTAATTTTGCGGCGGTGGTCGAGGCAAATTGAACGAAGAAGGAGTCTGTACTCTGTAGCCTGTCATTTTGCGGCGGAGACGGTAATTGAACGAGAAGGCGCCTGTAGCCTCAAGCCACCGGCAACCCTAATTTTAAAAAAAAATCAAAATTGGGACTCTCCCCTATCATTTTTTTTTGATATATTTTAACCTTTTAAAAGGTGAAAAGCAATTTGAAAAAAAATAAAAATGGGTAAGTCGTTTTTACAAACCGCGACTTTGTCTTATTTTAGCTAATTTCCCAATAAGTTTTGAAACTTGGCTAATTCCCTAATTTTTTTCCGAAATTTGGCTATTTCGAAAAAAAATTCTCTATGTACCCCGTTCTACTTCCCCCATCATTTGTCAGATCTGATGGGAGCTCTTGTCCATGACGATTCCCCTCTCTCGCCTCTGATGGTCTCCATTCGGACCGTTCCCTTTTCCTCTCTCGGCTTCATCGACCTCGCTCTGCCTCCTCGTTCTCTATCTCTCATGCTTGCCCTTTCTCGCTCCCTCCGTTCACGCTCCTCCGCTTGCCCTTTCTATACTGGTAGACGGTGCGAGCCTATCTTCTGAGAAGTGTTTCTTCTGCCATTTCCTCTCGATCTCTGCCGGTACGTTCCCTCAATTGACTCTCAATTAATCTCTTCCGTGTTTTCCCAGATTCGTTAGCGGTTTCGAGCGGCTCTTCAAAGCTTGAGATTTCTCGCTCTCATCAGGGATCTTTTCTTTCCTACTCAAGGTTGGAAATTCATCCAATTTAAAGTATTTGGTTAACCTTATAGCATGGGAAGATAGCTAGTTTCTTGTGATAATATTTACTTCATTTAAGGTCTTGGATGAATTCAGGTTCTAATGTATGGAACCGATTAGGGAAGCAAACAATTGATGATGAATTAATTGATGATGTTTTTTTGACAAATTTGATGGCTTATATTGGACTTTGGAGTAGGTTTTGTTAACTCTCTCAATGAAATTATTTATTAATTTGTTTTGTTTATGCAGCTGCCTCGTCTTTGTTTGGATAAGGCATCCTTGATAGCCTCTATTGGGCGCTCTTTCCCTCAAACTCAAAAGAGTATGTTTCTTACCTTTTGATTATCAATCACATTGTCAAGTTTTGTGCCTTTTCGTTGCATAGATTCAGAATTGATCCTCATTTTATGTTTCTTAGCTTAGCAGCTGAGATAATGCCAGAAAATGACAGTACATTAACAGATCCCTAGTTTTGACTTTATTCTCCAAATCTTTTGATTTCCACCGGCTTAATCAGAATATTTGATAACTGATAAATGGTAAAAGGTGATTTTTAGCTATTGAGTAATTAAGAGGAGCAAGTTTTCAATTTTTGGGTGCATCAAGTTGCTTTTGGGGTTTCAAGAATCAAGATGTCATTTTCCTTTCTTGTGTTCTTAACTTATGTGTAATGTGATTGATTCTCATAGCGATGGTTGATCTTTGTGCACCTTTCCTGTCCGTATACAATTTGTTGAATGAACAAAGATATACATCTATCGGATATGAAACTCGAGCAATTTCATGTGATCTATAGGTTGTGATATAGATTTCGAGAACTAGAACTACACTATCCTTACAAGTTGATGCAAAGGGCCAAGATCCACAGCTGAAACCTGCTGCAGTGCCCTTAACTTTGTTGGCTTAGCTAAGATGGTAGGAAAAGTAGATTTCAATAAGACTTTGGATTTCAGGCAACTTCACAGGCAGAGTGGATTCTTTCCAGTGAAGTGGCATATAATAAAAGACATCCCTAATGGACAACTTCGACATATCATCCCGAAGAACAATGAAAGGTATCATCTAATTATTCTAACCCGCTCATTCTAATGTTATTTGATAAATTTCAAGTCCTTTTGGTTCCATCTACAATGGTTCCATTTTCTGTATCTAAAAGTAATCTACTCAGATTAGGTTCGATGGAGAAACTTGCTTTAAAGTCTGAAACCCTTTGGTCTTCAAGTTCACTATCGAAATGATACTATGGATGCATCCCTCTTATTAAAAAAAACCTTTTAATTACTGTCCAGGTTGGCGTGAATCAAATCTGCAGGTTTGGAATCGGGAATTTCCTATGCACTTTCCTAATTTCTTTAATGTTGAATTAGACTTATGTTTAAGGATTTAGGGTTTTGTTGAATCTGAATTCGTAAATTGTGTTTCCTTCTATTAAAATGATCAATAAAGGTTCAGAAATATCAAGCCCTATGGAATCACAACACCATATAGGCAATCACTGTTGCACTATAACAATGCGAAACTAACAAGAATGGCAGACCGTGTATTTGTATGAGGAATTGGAGATTTCTTTGTTTATCAAGTTTGTTAAGGGTCTTAAGGCTTTCCTGCCGATCTTTCTTACTATGATTTCAGGTGTAAGTGCTCTTCCCGCGGCCACTAAGGCAAAGGTTGCTACTCCTACGGCCAAGAAGATTGACAAGTTAAGGGCCACTAAGGCGATTTCTTTGTTTATCAAGTTTGTTAAGGGTTGCATTCGTGAGAGCGAGGTTGATCACCTTGAAGATGGTTGATGTACTCACTAGTCTCAGCTTTTGTGTCCATTTAATTGCTTTCCCTCTTTCAACCATTTACTTTCATCAATCCATCCCCAAAAAGGGGGGCTTTAAATTTGATTCATGTGTTAATGCTATTGCAGGAGCTACTACCGTTGCACTGCAGCTGCATGTAATGTGAAGAAGAGGGTGGAGAGATGCTTTAATGACCCCTCCACTGTGATCACCACCTATGAAGGCCAACACATCCACCCTAGCCCACTCACTCCCGCGGAGGTGGTGCCTTTCTCACCGGACTCCTCCCCGATACCGCCTTCTCTCGTAGTGACGCTACCGTCTTGGGCTCTTCAACTTACCTATTCAAATGGGTGTTAATGCTACTAGCCACTTCTCTAGCTACCCATCTCATGTTAACAATGTCATTGGCTCCTTGCCCACTTTGAATGTCAACCAAATTACTTGTAATCCAACTGGTGGTGCTGCTTTACTAAGAGAGAGTGGACTTCTCCAAGACAGTGTGCATTCCCATGTAAAAGTCAATGAAGATGGACTAGGTATAGGTGAAGCTAAATGAAGAAGATGATGATATATGATGAATGAGTAGCTTAAGGTTCTCTCAACTTTTTCTTTGATATCTTTGTATATTAATAATGTTAAACTACGTACTCCAATTTGATCTAACTAGTAGTGTTTTTTTTTATTAGTAGCTAGAGACGGGTTTGTGTAATTTGTTCTTCTTATGCAGATTCATTCTCAAGGGCCTAAGATAAGCTAGCATGTCGATACAAGCTAATAAGATTTTATAGGGCAACTGATATGATAAGGTTTTAGATGCCAATCACACCATTATGTGCTCATATGTTATCAATTATATAAAAATGTTATCAATAAAAATGTTATCAACAAACAATGTCATTACAAATGATTGAGATTAATAAAGTGTAATCACAAATGTCATCAATGAATAAAAATGTAATAAATATGTCACCACAAGTGATTGAATCAATGAAGTGTAATCACAAACGTGTCATCAGTGAATAAAAGTATAATCGATGAAAATATATAGATATACAATTGATTAAATTTTTTTAAAAAAAAGTGGTATCGAACGATTTGATTTAAAAAGTGGCATCAAATAATTACATTAGAAAAATGACATCAAAACACTACTTTGAAAAAGTTGCATCATATTAAAGAAAAAATTGTCATCAAAACACTACATTGAAAAAATATGGCATCACGGTAAAAAAATATCATCAAAAAATTGACATAAAAAAAGTGTCATCAGTAGTGAACAATAAAAAAAATGGCACCAATGGTTAACGTGGCATCACAGTAAACTAAAAATGTCATCAATGTTTAAAACAAAGTGGCATTAAAAAAGCGTCATCAAACCATTTCTGATGACGCCCGAAAGATAATAGAATTAAAGAAACAGTTAAAGAGAGTTTAAAAGGTTAATGAAAATAAACTCCAAAGGACAAACATAACGGCCTTCGGTCCGCGGACGAAGAACACCTGCACAAATAGGACAGGTGGCGCACAGATGGGACAGATGGCGCAAAAATGGAACAGATGGCACACAAAGGGACAGGTGGCGTTCATGCCCCCCATCCAAGTGCATTTCTTTCCCTGGACACCTGGCAATACGACATCGACAAATGGCCGAAAGAGGGGAACATCTCCCCTGCTCGACAGACGAGTAAATGTACTATAAAAGGCATAAAGGAAGCCAAAACAAGGGACTTTTTGGGAAAAACGAGAGAGGAGACGCTAGTTCCAGAGAGGGTTGGGAGAGAAACAGCCACGCCGAGGTTCCCATCCTGACTCATCTCGGTATCACATGTCCGCGGACGCGCCTATAGAAAGGAGAACAACATAATCAACTTGGGACAAGTAGTCAGACGTCAGGATAAGGGGCTGGGAAGCATGCGGAATCATTTCACCCTCAACTTCTACTGTATTAGACGAGCGTATCTCCTTTACCATTGGGTCATTTGATGAACCCGGATAAGTAGAGATGCGAGTCTTCTCGAAAGACTCGGCGGCTCCGATCGTGGGACCCCCATAATTCGTGGGGATCCCAGGTAACGGGTAAGACCGGCCTCATTTCCTTTAGGGTAAGCGGCTCAGGTGAAGGTCTCTTTCCCCCTGTTCTGTCACCCCTTCCGGGTGGTTGACTGGGGGAAAGGGCTTCAGGTAAGTCCGTATTACCGATTTTTCTATAAAAGGAAATCCAAGGCATACCCCCCCCCCCATGGGGACGTGGGGGGCCACACACTTTTTCTTGAACGGTTTCGTCACTGGCGCCGTCTGTGGGAACAGTCTCACCCTGAGAGGTTCCCGATTTTATGTATCAAAATATTATTTACGACATTATCGTTAGTTAATACCTTTTGTATGCACAGGTGGAAAAATGAGTGAAAGCATGGGAGGAGCCTCTCACGGGATGATGAGTCATGACCACGGAGGATCCCAGGGGTCCGAGTTACCTGTAAACTCTCCAGGTCAGAACAGCGCGCCGGAGGTTCCGGTCGTCTTACCGTACGTCCCACCACAAATGGCTCAAGGCTATTTCATGCAAGAGGAACATTACATCCCCCCTCCAAACCCGGGACAAGGTTTCTTCTACGGGTATGACGGGTACCCCCCATTCCAGTAGGGGAACCCTTTCAACGTCTTTCCCCAGAATATCTACGGGAGCGCTTATCAAGATCATTATCAGCCCAGATTCTCTGATGATTTTGGCGCACACCGTCAAAGCGAAGACAGACGTGCACCCAAGCATCACAGGGGCGAGCATTTATCTGATATATCCACATCCACCCAGACAGGTTCACCCCGTGAGAACGAGAGGAAGATGGATTTCGTTCCTTCAGTGTTCACCCCCGAGGTCTGCCTGGCACCCGTACCCAAGCAATGGAGAGACACTAATCTGATGAAGTATGATGGCACCACTGACCCTGATGATCACATGTGCCATTTCACGACCGCTATGGGGATCAATGAGTACAATGATGCAACGTTATGCCGAACGTTCCCATCAACTCTAACCGGCATCGCCCTAACTTGGTTCACCAACCTACCGTAGAACTCGATCGCTAGTTTCATCCAGCTCTCCCAAGTCTACAAATCCCATTTTGGAAGCTCGCGGTCTAGAAAAAAGACTATGTTGGACCTCAACTCGATCAGGCAAGGGCCAAACGAGACTCTGGGACAATTCTTCGCCCGTTTCACCTCTGTGGTAGTTCAAATTCCCAACTTTAACCACGAGTCCGCGGTTATAATCCTGATGGGGAATATAGCGGAAGGCGGTTTCAAGACTCGGCTTTTCAGAAAAAAGCCAAAAGACTATGACACGTTAAGGAACTTGGTGTCTGCCCAGATTGAGGCAGAGGAAGCCGCGGCCTCTAGCTCGAGGGCTAATGAGGGCCCACGAGGTCTCCTGGGGAAGATAGCGGGAAAGTTTCGGAAAGACAAAGGAGCGGCGAAACCAAGGAGGAATTACTCCGCGGGCGGAATACCCGCGTCCCGACAGGACGAGGTCCATTTCAACCATGAGAGAGAGAATCCATACGCTAGATATCAAGGCTATGACCAAGAAGTACGCCATAAGAGGGAGCCAGTCTCTCCGGCCAGGAAGAATGAGCATCGCGACAACCCCCAAACGTCACCAGCAGGCTCAGAATCGCAACGATAGGGGGAACGCGGATGATAGAAGGAGTCACCACCAGGGCTCACGATTCGAAAACCCTCGGGGGAGGGATGAGCAACAGCGTTACCCACCGGTGAACAGGGGCAGAGGGAGGGGACGTTGGTGGAGGGGTGGTCGAAGAGGGCAGGGTCAGCCTGCGCAAGTATCAATCAATCAGGCTCCACGCCGCGAAGATCGCCCGGAAGGATCGCGGGTCAACCGAATCCCGGAAGCAGAAGGTTTCATTGACACTCTAGCAGGGGGACCGTCGATCTCAGGAATCAGTCGGCAAGAGAGAAAGAATTATGAGAGAGAGGCCAGGCAGCCTCCATCAACTGTGAGCCAAAAGATCGCCTTACAGCCGCACCCGGAGATAATCTTCACCTCGACCGACGCAGAGGAGGTCCGCATGCCCCACGCGGATCCACTGGTGATCCACGCGCAGATCGCCACAAAAACGGTGAAGAGGGTTTTCATCGACACAGGGTCGTCAGTAGACATACTCTCGTGGGAAGCTTTCTCCCAGTTAGGCGTGTCAGCGACGGCTTTGAGGCCTTATCACGGCACGTTGATCACCTTCTCAGGGGATGAAGTGCAGGTGGCAAGCACCATCGAGCTCATGGTAGTTCTAGGCACCTCCCCTCGCCGAAGAATGGAAAACATCACCTTTACGGTGGTCCGAATTCCGACCACTTACAACACACTCCTGGGGAGGGTTTCACTTTACAAATTTCAGATGGTTGTGTCGATCTACCATTTCAAAGCTAAGTTCCCGGTCCCCAGGGGTGAAACGGGGGAGGTGTGCGGCCAACAACCAGAAAGTCAGAGTTGTTATGTGACCTCTCTGAAGAAAAAGAAGGAGGTCATGTGTCTCGAGGACACCACTCAAAGCAAGGCCAAGAACGCCGAGAGAAACCCTTCACCAGAGAATGAAGCAACCAGTGTAACTAATGGGATTGCATCAGAAGCCGAACTCGAGGTCCGACCTTCCGAGAGGGAGGTTCCGGCCGCGGATTTGAGAACCGTCCACCGGCCGTTTTCCAATGCTGAGGAGAGAATTTACATGGGCCAAGCCCTAGGAACGGGGGAAAAAGAACGGGTCCTAGAAATTATCCGGCAGTCGCGGGACGTGTTCGCGTGGTCCCCAAAAGATCTCTTGGGTGTCCCCACTTCCATCGCGATCCATACCCTCAGAATCCGTCATGATGCGCGGCCGGTGGCCCAAAAGAAGAGAAAGATGGCACCAGAGAAGTCCCGAGAAGCGAAAGAAGAAATAGATAAGCTGCTTGAAGCTGGGTTCATTGAGGAAGCAGAAGACTCGGATTGGCTCTCGAACGCGGTCCTGGTTAAGAAAGCTAACGGAAAATGGAGAATGTGTGTCGATTTCTCGGATTTAAACAAGGCTTGCCCTAAAGATAGTTACCCGCTGCCTTCGATAGACGAGTTGGTGGACATCACTGTCGGGAACGAAGCTCTGAGTATCCTAGATGCGTACTTCGGGTATAATCAGATTAAACTGGACCCACTGGACCAGAGAGCCACCACTTTCATCACCAATCAGGGGATTTTCCGTTATAAGGTCATGCCTTTTGGTTTAAGGAATGCCGGAGCCACATTCCACAGGACTGTGGACAAAATATTTCGCAATCAGCTGCCCAGGAATGTGTCCATCTATGTGGACGACATTGTAGTAAGAAGCAAGAAGGCAGAAAATCATGCAGCAGACCTACAGGAGACTTTTGATTCGCTGAGACGGGGAGGGCTGAATTTGAACGCTGAAAAATGTGTCTTCGGGGTCGGTTCCGGAAAATTTCTGGGTTTCATGGTCAGCCAGAGAGGAATAGATGTGAACCCGGCGAAGATAGCAGCAATACAGGAATTACGACCTCCACGGACTAGCAGGGAGGTGCAGTCGTTAAACGGTGCAGTCAACTACCTGGGACGTTTCTGTTCTTGCCTGGCAGATAGGTCCTTGTCTTTCTTCGCGCTATTAAAGAAAAAGGGACCGATACAGTGGACGCCTGAACTCTAGCAAGCTTTCGATGAACTGAAAGTTTTTCTGCAGTATGTGCCGACTCTTCAGCAGCCACAAAAGTCTGAAAACTTACAGATCTACCTCGCGGTAAAAACAACCACTATCAGCGCAGTTCTCACCAGAAAAGGGCGATACCCAGTTTATTATGTGAGCAGGGTATTACAGGACGCCGAAACTAGATGTGAGCCGGTTGAGAAGGTAATCCTCAGTTTGATATTCGCGACCAGGAGGCTACGTCCATATTTCCAAGATCATCGAATCGAAGTCTTGACAGATTTACCATTGAGGGAGATTCTTCACTCCCCAGGCCTCTCAAGACGGATGACGAAATGGTCCATTGAGCTCTCAGAGTTCGAGATAGCATACGTCCCGCGTAAGGCGGCGTTAGCTCAGGTTTTAGCCGATTTCATCTGCGAAACCAGTTTTGAAGATGAAGACAGCGACTTGCAGAAGGGTTGGTTGATAAAAGTTGACGGAGCTGTCAACGCGGATGGGTGCGGAGCAGGAATCGTACTAACCACCCCCGGGGGGACCAATTCTGCTTTGCTCATCGGCTAAATTTCCAGGCCACCAACAACGAGGCAGAGTATGAAGCCTTGATAGCAGGGCTGGAGTTAGCCCTGACCCGCGGGGCTCGGACCGTCACCGTATACACTGATTCCGAGATTGTCGCTAGGCAGGCGGAAGGAGAGTACAGGGCCAGGACAGGATTGTTGCCAGATTACCTGCGAAAGGTAAACGCTCTGAGAAAGGCCTTTTTGCACTTTACCATCGAGTCCATCCCTAGAGAAGACAATGAACAGGCCGATTTGTTGGGATACTACTGGCCCACAATCAGAGCAGATGTGCAGAATTTTGTGCGCAGTTGTGAAGCATGTCAGAAACACGGAAACGTGAAGAATGTGTCTGCCGAGCCGCTTCAGAGCATCTATGAGGCCTGCCTTTCGCCTTATGGGGAATGGACATTCTGGGCCCCTTTCCCACGGCCCCCGGACAGCTCAAATACGTCCTCGTCTTGATGGACTATTTCACTAAATGGGTAGAAGCGGAGGCGATGGGCTTGATCACCGCGGAGAAGGTCAGAAAATTCTTGTGGAAAAACCTAGTGTGCCGGCTCGGAGTCCCTGAAGCCATCATCACGGACCATGGAACTCAGTTCGATTGTGAAAACATCTGAGATTTCTGCGAGGGTCTCGGAATAAAATTAAAATTCTCGTCAGTGGCTCACCCACAAACGAATGGACAAGCAGAGACTACGAACCGCCAAATTTTGGAAGGTATCAAAAAGAAGCGGGGGAAAACCTCCAAAGGCCGATGGACGGAACTCCTCCCACTGGTGCTCTGGTCATATCGGACCTCACCAAAAACTCCAACCAGGGAGTCGCCATTTTCCTTGGTATTTGGGACGGACGCGGTCATCCCAATCGAGCGGTAGATCCCTTCTGCACGGGTCTTGGCCTACGAATCCAAGGCCAATAATGAGGCTCTGGAAGTCGAGATGCGCCTTCGAGAAGAAAGGCGGATGGTCGCAGAAATTAATGCTCAGGAGTACAAAAGGAAAACCCAAAGGCACAGGGACCAGCATCTCCAAGAGCGACGATTTGAAAAGGGAGACCTGGTCCTCCGTCTGGCCCTGGCAGGAGGAAAGCTGGACGCCAAATGGGAAGGGCCTTATGTAGTTGTTGAATGCATCCACGTCGGAGCATACAAGTTACAAACCCCCGAAGGTGTTGTTCTTCGGAAAACGTGGAATGCAGAACACCTGAAGAAATATTATGTGTAATCTCTAAGTCTTTTCGAAGTTTATCCAGTCACCCCCGCTACCAGTAAATAAATTAAAGCGGTTATTGGGTGCTTTATGTATTTTCCTTCAGTTTTCAGCCCTATGACGCTGGAGCTTGCTCCGCGTCGGACATCTGGTGGACGCATTGGGCTCCCAGATTAACTCTAAGTCCTATGACGCTAGAGCTTGCTCCGCGTCGGACATCTGGTGGACGCATTGGGCTCCCAGATTAACTCTAAGTCCTATGACGCTAGAGCTTGCTCCGCGTCGGATATCGTGGACGCATTGGGCTCCCAGATTAACTCGAAGTCCTATGACGTTGGAGCTTGCTCTGCGTCGGACATCTGGTGGATGCATTGGGCTCCCAGATTAACTCGAAGTCCTATGAAGCTGGAGCTTGCTCCGCGTCGGACATCTGGTGGACGCGTTGGGGTCCCAGATTAACTCTCCATCCTATGACGCTGGAGCTTGCTCCGCGTCAGACATCGGGAGGATGCATTGGGCACCTAGATTAATCATTAATCTCGTTATGTTCGAACCTGAGGCACGTCGGCAACATGATAGATACCCTGGATCCAGGGAGTCAAACTTTGGACCCGACCAAACCACAAAACCTCGCCCAAAGTAGGATTGTTGAAATTCAAAGAGGGGTATCCCCGAAAGGCTAAACCAAGCAAGATAGACAAGGTAGTTCACAGAAACACAAGATCAACTTAAGGAGTGTCCCGGGGACGATCCGAAACCAAACGAGTCCGGTCAGCACACAGACGAGTTCCATTGGGCAGAGGACCCTCAGGATGAGGCTCTTGCCACTCAGCATCGACCTCATTGCCATCCGCGGACAAAATGTGAACCTCGAACCGAGCGTTCCCCTTGTGCAGAAAGGTGATGGCGGACCCTATGTCGACGTCATGAGTACAAGCAAAATGATTCCACCCCTGTCCCAAGAAAGGCACCCGGTAATCACCCCGGTACACCGTCACGGGGAAGTCCCGGAGGATCCTCGACAATAGCAGAACGCGCCCGGGGAGATCCGGGCCATACTCAATTTAAAAACGGGCAGGCAGCCGCTGCTCAGATGTGCCAGATAAACAAGGAAAGATTAGTTAACTTAAGAAAAATCAACAAAAACATTGAAACCACGACTATGACGTACCAAGCGATACATCTGTTCCGGGAAATCCAGAGAACGGAAAAAGGCCCAGGTCGTTTGGTTTGAGGATGACATCTTAAGATTGATCTTCTTCGCAGAAATGAAAGGTTCAGGGGACCCCGACTTTTAAAGGGGATCCTGAAGGATCACGGGCTGCACAGGCACAGTCTCGATAACCCAAAACACTAAAAAGAGACCAGGGCGAAACCCGAGAACGGTCAGGACATCACTGCCCCAGGCCGAGCATGGCAGACAGATGTACGTCAAATGGGATGCTTCGTGCAGATCAAAACCTGCTACCATGAGAAGAAGTGACAAAAGAAATGAGAGAAAAAGACCCGTGAACCTCTTTTAAATTGTCAAAATTCAAAGAAAGATGAAGAATGAGAAGAGAAGAACCTAGCTCTTCTCTCCGGGGGCGACGAGATCGAGGGCAAGGCTCAATTCTTTGAGTATTAAATAAGCCTAGGTGACTCAGGGAATCCAACACCCCCCGACGACGAAGATGAATCCCGGGGCACCACCCAGGACATTCTGTCGCGTCATCATGAGGGAGGAACAGCTTCAAACACTCCGACTCTCACTCGTGTATGTCCTGATAGACGAGGACACAATCACAAGCCAGGCTTTGGTCCCGCTCCAATCAGGAACATGAGGTGAAAGTTGAAAAGGACAGCGATGGCCTCTTCTGGTTGACCCAGGGGTGGCACCACTTCGTTCAGGCGAACCGAGTTACGGTGGGATCAGCTTTGATTTTCGCCTACATGGGGGACTCCATCTTTGAAGTCGATGTGATCAACCCCGACAGCGGAGGAATGTAGAGATAAAGAATTTCTATATCCGTGTCCTCTGTAACATGTACCCTCTCTAAGTTTGAATGTTCCAGGTTCGAGGGAATCAAATCTGAGAAAAATCGTTGTTCCTGTTACCTCCGATGAATAATAAAAGACTTTTGTTTCTTGGTACGGATGAAAGTCACGAAAACAGGATCGCATACCTAAGGACAGCCGTAAACACTTGTAACTCACGATTGTGGAAGTCACCACGGGCGACCCGAAGCCACCCTCTAAACCACCAAAGTAAAATGAACAGTTCTATACGAGGTTTCCGTGGTCGATCAAAAGACCCAAGCTACAAAGACCACTCTTCGCGTACTTTCAACAATTTAAGAAAAGATCCTCCCTCGTTTGTTCTAAGAGAAGCACTCCTCATTCATGACCGCTCCGAATCACCTCAAAAATCATTCCCAGTCACGAGCAGAGGCAGCACTTTTCTTCGCCCCACATGCAATGGTCTCTTCCCCTTCAGGAACACGGGAAGTAGGCTTTGAATCTCTCCTGAACACGTGGATCCCATCCTACTAAAAGAGGATAACGTGGGTTGTTGGGAACTCCCACGTATAACAAGAGCCACCACTCTCAGCAGCCATTTGGCCGCAGACAGTCCCAATAAGTGAAGCACCGTAAATAAAGGAGAAAGAAAGTGGCGAAACCAGAACTCCTCAAAGTTAAAAACACCCCCTTCGGAGGGACTCCGACATGGCCTCCGAAAACACTCGAGCATTCTACCGGTTCGTCGCCAAGGAGGAACACATGCAGACGTTACAACTGCCCCAAATATACGAGCAACTCGGAGATAAAACGCATCAGCTCGTCTACCTTTGGTCAACCACTTGTCAGGATTTCGAAGTCGATGTGGAGAAGGACGCGAACGGGGCCTACTCGCTTACCGAAGGGTGGCCGGACTTCATTTTCTCTAATCGAGTAGTCCTGGGTTGCTCGCTCCTCTTTGTCTACGAGGGGGAGTCCCACTTTGAGGTACATGTGTCCTACCCAGATCTGACCCACAATCGCCAAAAGAAGTTCGGCCCGACAAGCACGGGCTCGCTCAAATCCAAGGCCCATCAGAAGCCCCCGAGAGCCCCTAAGAGCGCAAAGGCGCCAAAGTATAAAAAGTGAGCCCGCGAGTCCCGATGTACTTGAGAACGAATAAAAGTTGTCCCTTTTCTTTTTCTCGGTCTAAAAAAGAAATCAATAAAGTTGTTTTTTCCTTTACTGACCGGTTCTCCTTCCCGAGAAACCTGGGGAAGGAACGATTCTAAAAAAATACTCGAACAGTGCGAGTATTAAATAAAAGATCAAACAAATAAGGGAACGATGGCCAACGGCTTCTCTATAAAAGCCAAGGACCAGAAAGTCCCCGAGAAACACTTTCTATCAGATAAATATATAAACCAAACGGTTCCAGAGATAACATGGCAGCAGGTGGAGGCTGCTCAAGGGATTTCCTCCGATGGATCCATAATGCTTCTCTCTTGCAAAGAACGGTAATACCCCTTTAAAACCTCTCCGGTTAAACTTTCTTGTTTCCTGCTCACGATTAATCTTTTCCTCCAAACAACCATAGCCCCTGCCAGAGTTCTTCGAAGAAGAGTATGGGTTGTTCGGCGTTGAAAGAATAATCCTAACCAATGGACCTGGAAGGAGGGGCATGCGCGTCCTAGTAGAGAGGGACGAAGCAGGGGTGCTCTGGCTCACCCAAGGATGGAGTGCGTTCACCAGATCCAGGAATGTCCACGTGGGAGGGGCCGTCATATTCAAGTATCTGGGCGACTCACGTTTCAAAGCCACCTATGTGCCCTCGGGAGAAAACACCTCGGAAGGTGAAAGTAGTGATGACACTCCCTAAGGAATGAGTGCTCCTTACTGTATGAATAAGAATATTGAATGGAAAATATTAGACGCCCGGGTGGCGAGGATTCTAAATCCTTATTGTCACCTAAAAAGATACGGAAGGAATCACTATTAATAAACACAGCAAACTGAGTTCCCTTACGCGGACGATCCGCGAAACCTGGGGCAAAAACCAATTCAAAAAACAGCGGACCAAGTTTTCCATCACCGACCTTCCGCAAAAAACAAAACATACATAATCCGAAAAAAGTACCAAGGGTTGTTTGAAACAAAGAACCACCCGAGATGGTGGGAACGAATGTCTACAATCCATCACCAGAGAAATCCACATGGTCGTCATCCACCAGACCCCAATCTTCCCGATCCTCACTGGGGGAGAACGGCTGAAGAGGAACTCCCGGATTTTCCGCAAATTTCTTCACGCTATGATGTATCCCAGCCTTCATCCCTATGTAAAAGCAATCCCTGTACCGGCTTTGGATGAATTCTTGCCCAGCCTCTTCGTTCAGCCACTCGGGAACCGCGCTTCTCATGAACTCCAAACCAGTCGGAGTTTTCAACTAGTCGTCCACCCAAGACATAACGATATCGCCGTCCGTACGAGACTGATATCGTTCCAACTCAATCGTACGACGATTGGCCTCCACGACCGCCTTACTCCTCGCCTCGTTAGCCGCCAGCAGCTGTTCCTCAAACTCCTTTTTCTGGGCCTCAAATCCCTGCTTCTGAGCCTCAAACTCCGTCTTCTGGGCCTCGGAGTCAGTTTGCAGGATAACCATTGCCTATTGAGAAGACTCAAGTTGAGCGCGCAACGTCTCCACGTCCTCCGCTAGCTTGCTACTTTTCTCTTTCTCAACGGATATAATCTCATCTTTTTTCTTTACCCGCGAACGTAGAGATTCAACCTCTTTCCTCGGTGTCTCAGCCTCCGAGAGTTTCCCTTCCAACTGCTCCAGTCTCCCCTCAAGTTCATGAGCATGCTGGCCCAAGCGGAGATATCTGCCCCAGCCGCTATGAGTAAAAACATGACCCTATCCGCAGAAAGCATTATAAGAATCAAGAACACATTTAAAAATCAAATGGATAAGAGGTATAATACACGATTTGCTTACCCAGTTGCACCAGCGCTCTTGTTCTAATGTGAATTGCTCGTCAGTAAGATGGTCCAGATACCGTAACTCGCTTTCCCCAGTTCGGGGGAAAGGCCAACTGTTCGTGAGTTTCAGAGTGGAAGCCGGGCATCCGGTACGCGGGCCGACCATTGGCATCTACGTGAAAAACTGGTACATCCCAGCTCACACCTTCCCACGCTAGGTATGAACGCGCTTTCTTCTTCTTCGGTAGCGGTTTGGATGTTCCCGCGTCACCAGGGGAGATAACTCGACGCTCTGCGGGAGAAACGAGAGGTAGGGACTTGGCCTCAGCAACCGGGGAAGAATCAATCAGTATGATAGAAGGCTCAGGTTCCGCCGGAGGAGAGGAAGTCGCAACAACAGTCTTTTCTTTCACCACCGCCTTTCCTTTAGTTTTTGGGGCTGAAATTTTGGGGCGTTTCAGAGCTCTCGTCACGTCAGTTGGAATTTTCCTCTTGGAAGAAGAAGGGGGGGCCGAAGACATTTTAGCCGCGTCCACCATGGTTTTTAGCTCCGCAGCACCTAGAAAAAACCACACAAATCGAAGACGATTAAAATCCGAATCAAGAAACTACTATGGATAAAACAAAAGCAAGGGCACCCCCCGAATTGAGCTACAACCTATGTGCGGATGAGGAAGACTTAAGCCAGCCATCTCCAGCCGCAGGGGGAAAACCATGTCTTTCCATGACGGTTTCGTCTCCACGGCAAACTTCTGCTCGATCTCCTTAAGGTCAGAAACAACTTTCTTTTTCATCCGCGTATACAAACGCGGCTCGGTATGAAAATTCAAAATCCGACGCAAAGGATCTCTGACCAGAAACCATTTATGCCGCCATTCCGGCTTGCTGGTATTCCGATCCACAATAGAGACCCTGAGCTTAGCCTAATAAAGGCTTTTATGGATGCCCCCATGACCCAAGGTAAGTATATTGCTCAAAAGTCCGAGAGAAGGTTGGACCCCGATCTCCAGGCATCGCATCACAAATGAAGTCAAGAAAAGCCAGCTATTCGGTACCAGTTGGGCAGGGCTCAAGCCACAGGCTTTCAGATAACGTTTAAACAGATTAGGCAAAGGGAGCCGAAATCCTTGTACCAAGCTCTCGATATACACCACCAAAAAACCGGGGTAGGCATCCAGGCTTCCTCCCCCCTCGGCCTGCAGACACAGCGCAACCCCCTCTAGCCAGGGAAAGACGCGAGCGATTACGTTCAAATCCTCCACGGTTGTGAATGTACCCCCACCGCAGCTCTGGGCGTTCGGGGGGGCTATAGGAATCACACGCTGAGGAGAAACTACGGGTATTGGGCCCACGGCGGAAGGCTGAAAATCTCCCCTAAAGGAACAAGTCACTAGCACATTCTCGTTGTACAGAACCGGTTGAAAATCCCCCAACACAGACGATGAACGGCGTTATTTTGGCATAAAGACCGGGCCAGAGGGAAAACCAGTACGAGAATCCCACTCTTTGTAAGAGTCTTGAGACTCCGGCGACTCTAGTATTGAGTCAGATCCCGATGATGTGGCCCCAACGCCCGACCGCGAGGACACGGAGTCGACCGAGGAGGAATATTCATCGCGTTCGCAGCTCGGGGAAGCGTAAAAAGAAGGATCCTCGAGATCCTTGGGTTGTCTGAAAGTAACACTCTCGGGAACCTCAATTTCACCCATCAAGAGTTTTCCCCCTGAGCGTCGGAAAGATGGGGGCCTAACCAAAGCATGCACACTCCCCGAACTACTTGGAGAAGTTGACATGATGAGGATAGCGGAGCCAGTTAAGAGAGAACTAATGAAGGAGAAAGAGGCCTAAGGACCAGCCGCGGCCAATGTAAACCCAGACGATTGCCCGCGCACCAACCACGGCCCGAGAGAAGAAAAGGGGGAGAAAAGAGAACTAGAATCAAAAACAAAAACTAATGCGCGGAAAGAAAAGAAAATAAAAATCAAGATTTACCTCGAAGATGTCCCAGTTGAAAGGCTGTAAAAAAACGGAGAACGGTAAAAATAAAAGAGGAATCAGAACCCCTATTTATAGGCACCATGATCCAAAACGTGTCACCTCCTATCTCAAGACACGTGTCGAAAGCTGTTGTGAGCTGAATCTGCCATGTTTTACAGTAACTTTTATATCGATTTCTGTATATATTGCATTCATTTGGGTTTAGATAGTACAGAATCTATGTAGTTTATGTTTATTTGCCAAAATTATGGAATCTACACCAGTTTCTGTTTAATTCGCAGAAATCGAGGCACATTACAGCAATTCTACAGAAGGTCAGAAAAGCTCGGAAAACCACTACAGAAGTCCAAGGTCAAAGCAGCGGAACCAGTCTGAGAGTCAAGGCTACTCGATCTCGAGTAGGCCTTACTCGACCTAGACGAGCATGTCCGAGCACAGCCTTGTCGACAGAGCCTGATCGAGCAAGCCAGACCACCCGACTTCCGGACCCAACTCGATCTCGACAAACCCTAGTCGAGATCGACGAAGCCCAGACACCACACCCGGAGTCGACAAGGAGAAGAGCTGCCCGAGAAGCTGAGGATGAGAAGCCGAGCACAACCCTACTCGATCTCGGCGAGCCCTTGTCGAGATCGACGAGCCTTCCACCGCCTGCCCGAGTCCTTGCCGAGGAGAAGTTGCTCGACCAGAGAAGATCATGTCTACTCGATCTCGACGAAGCTTGGTCGAGATCGACAAGCCCCTGAGTCCGGATCCAGGCTTGTCGAGTAAAGCTACCCGAGAGCACCTAGTCGGCAAGACCAACCCTACTCGACATCGACGAGTGCTAGTCGAGGTCGACGAGCCCAGGAAGCCATGTCCGAGCCACATCGAGGAGATCTACCCGAGAAGACCTAGTCGGCGAAACAGTCTACTCGAGGTCGACTAGGGCTTGTCGAGGTCGACGAGCACCGTGAGCCAGAGTCCGAGTTTGTCGAGCACCAGCTAGCCGAGATGACGAACCAAGCCAGTCGACCAAGACTTCTACTCGAGATCGACAAGAGCCTTGTCGAGGTCGACGAAGCTTCCAGAAGCTGAACGGCGCAGTTTGATCAACTCTACTCGGATTTGGATTCCTTGGGCATGAAGATTTCCGATTCTATCCAAAACTATCAAGATCTACCATGAAGAGAAAGATTCTATCCATTGAAGACTTTTAGATATAATTCCTATTTTAGATTTAATTCTTTTATGTCTTTTATTTATCCTTAAGCAATTTAGATAAAGTTTTAGATATAGATAGATATCTTCCTTCCTAGAATAGCTAGGGAATGAAGGCTATAAATAAGGCCCATGGGGCTCAGTTTTATTCATTCAATTTTCAGAGAGAAGTAAGTAGGAGAAGTAGAGAGAGAGAGAGAGTGAGCAGCCGATTGGAGTTGTGAAGCGAGAGCGGAGTTGGCTTCGAGCGGTTGTAAACTTTGGTTTATTTTAATGCAATTAGTTTTCTTTCAATCGATGATGTCTGAGTTTGCGATGAAGAGCGAGTAGTCCACCCACTTCTAGGGTTGGGGCGAGCCCGACAATAGCCATGCATATTTGAGGTAAAGATCCGACCTTTATCATGTTTTGAGCATTTTCGTACTTGTTTATGTGTTTATTGCCCATCTAATGGAAATCCATGCTAACAACTTGGATTATAAACATAAAATCGGTAGAGACAATTAGGGTTTATTGAGAGAGTTGTCTAATTGTTGGAAAAGGCGAAAGCTTGATCCTTTAATGCGATCCACATGATTATCTGTTTGGTTCTGCCTTATGCATGCTTGGTTATTGTCGTTGCAAACCCCGATCTTGGAAGTCCTTTTACATTAAGTTTAATCGAAACCCCAACAGCATTTGTTTTTACTTTCTTTGTCTTTTATTCGTTTTTGTTCCCTGTCTACTCGATCTCGACCAACTGTGGTCGACTTCGAGTTACTGATCCTCGACCCAGAGTCGCCGTAGCTTACTCGTGCAGATTCTCGACCAGAGCAACTCGACTTCGACAAGCCGTACTCGATCTCGAGTAGACCCCAGTCGAGATCGACCACCCTTTGCCGAGCAGTGCTGCTGTGTTCGACTAGTCCGAGCTTCTGTCGACTAACCCCTTAGTCGAGCTCGAGGACTTTTGTGGTCGACTTTCGTGAGATTCTCCGCTACCTAGGATCCGCTGACACGCTTCCTCGTGGATCGATCCTGACTTCCCGCTGCTACATCAGAAGGAGGTCTTGTAATTATTTGCGTGGGCTTAATCTGGTTTGATTTATTTTGTTATATTTCATACTCGATTTTCTCCCTACAACAAATTGGCGTCGTTGCCGGGGAAGCTATCATTCGCGCCTTAGGTAGTCAGTTCTCACTTTTCTCTTGAGTGAATTCGCATGTGTATGCATCGTTCTGGTCAAACACCTGAGTTTGACAGCTTAGACGAACCGGAGCGCTACCTACACATCCACTCTAAACTCAAAAGGATCATGGCGGCCGCTGAAACACAGGAACAGCTGGTCGCTAGGCTTACCAGGGAATTGGCCGCAAAGGATGCTGCTATCGCCGCTGAGAGAGCAGCAAGGGAACAAGCACAGGCTGAGCTTGCCCAATATCCAACCACGGCAGAGGACTACATGCACCCAACTCTCGTCGTGCCTGAATCGGCGATTCTAATCCCTGAAAACTCTTTTGAAATTCGCACTCAGTTTCTTATAGAGCTTAAAAATAATGTCTTTTACGGCAGATTTAATGAGTGTCCTCTTGAACATATTACTAATTTTCATGATATGTGTCGTACTCTTGCAGAAGGTACAACTCTGGAATATGTCAAGATGAAAGCTTTCCGTTGGTCGCTCGCTGGACCTGCACTGAAGTGGCTAGAAGGGTTGAAACCAAGATCACTAACCACATGGGCCCAAGTAGAGCAAGAGTTTCTCAACAAATTCTTCCCACCTGCCAAGACAGCACTTCTCCGCCAGAAAATCACCGCCTTTAAACAGCAGAAAGGGGAACCGCTGGCAAGGGCATGGGAACGCTACAAGGAACTGCTACGATCTTGCCCTACTCATCGACAGCCACCCTACATCATTCAAGAGATCTTCTTCAACTCTCTTGATCAAGTCACTAAGGACAGAATCAACAATTATACTCGCTACGAGTATCTGACGATGCCGTCAAGTGACGCATGGGGTGTGCTAGAGAAGCTCACTACTTACGACAACAAGTATGGGTCTACTATAAACTATGAGGAGAACTCCTGCGCCAGGCCAGCACCATCTATGCCACTTTATGAGCCAGCAAAGGAGATTGACCCAGATGTCAGGGAGCAGTTCTACAGAGACCAGAATCGCAAGCTCCTCAAGCAAGTCAAATATCTGTCTGTCAATCAGCCTTGCATCGAATGCGGATCACAGAGGCACACCACTACTGAGTGCCCACACACACAGCAAGTCAGGATGGCAGAAACACATGAGGAGGCAGCATACGCTGGGGTCCTAATCGCTATATTGGGGATCAAAAGCCCTATCAACCGCAATGGAACCAAGGTCCCCCTAGGAATCCCCCACCCTACAGAGCTCCAGGGCATCCAGAAAGAGATCAAAAGAAGGACGATCTGCAGCTGATCCTTGATGAGATGCGCTGAAATCACGCCCAGAACCTGCAGGCTACCAACACCATCAATAATCAGCTCCAGCACGTCAACACAAAGTTTGTAGAGCTTGAAATCTGGAAAAAGGGCATCGAAACTCAGATGGGACAAATCGCTGCACAGATCCCACGACCGTCCGGACAGCTCCCTAGGCTGAATCTGCCATGTTTTACAGTAACTTTTATATCGATTTCTGTATATATTGCATTCATTTGGGTTTAGATAGTACAGAATATATGTAGTTTATGTTTATTTGCCAAAATTATGGAATCTACACCAGTTTCTGTTTAATTCGCAGAAATCGAGGCACATTACAGCAATTCTACAGAAGGTCGGAAAAGCTCGGAAAACCACTATAGAAGTCCAAGGTCAAAGCAGCGGAACCAGTCTGAGAGTCAAGGCTACTCGATCTCGAGTAGGCCTTACTCGACCTAGACGAGCATGTCCGAGCACAGCCTTGTCGACAGAGCCTGATCGAGCAAGCCAGACCACCCGACTTCCGGACCCAACTCGATCTCAACAAACCCTAGTCGAGATCGACGAAGCCCAGACACCACACCCGGAGTCGACAAGGAGAAGAGCTGCCCGAGAAGCTGAGGACGAGAAGCCGAGCACAACCCTACTCGATCTCGACGAGCCCTTGTCGAGATCGACGAGCCTTCCAGCGCCTGCCCGAGTCCTTGCCGAGGAGAAGTTGCTCGACCAGAGAAGATCATGTCTACTCGATCTCGACGAAGCTTGGTCGAGATCGATGAGCCCCTGAGTCTGGATCCAGGCTTGTCGAGTAAAGCTACCCGAGAGCACCTAGTCGGCAAGACCAACCCTACTCGACATCGACGAGTGCTAGTCGAGGTCGACGAGCCCAGGAAGCCATGTCCGAGCCACATCGAGGAGATCTACCCGAGAAGACCTAGTCGGCGAAACAGTCTACTCGAGGTCGACTAGGGCTTGTCGAGGTCGACGAGCACCGTGAGCCAGAGTCCGAGTTTGTCGAGCACCAGCTAGCCGAGACGACGAACCAAGCCAGTCGACCAAGACTTCTACTCAAGATCGACAAGAGCCTTGTCGAGGTCGACGAAGCTTCCAGAAGCTGAACGACGCGGTTTGATCAACTCTACTCGGATTTGGATTCCTTGGGCATGAAGATTTCCGATTCTATCCAAAACTATCAAGATCTACCATGAAGAGAAAGATTCTATCCATTGAAGACTTTTAGATATAATTCCTATTTTAGATTTAATTCTTTTATGTCTTTTATTTATCCTTAAGCAATTTAGATAAAGTTTTAGATATAGATAGATATCTTCCTTCCTAGAATAGCTAGGGAATGAAGGCTATAAATAAGGCCCATGGGGCTCAGTTTTATTCATTCAATTTTTAGAGAGAAGTAAGTAGGAGAAGTAGAGAGAGAGAGAGAGTGAGCAGCCGATTGGAGTTGTGAAGCGAGAGCGGAGTTGGCTTCGAGCGGTTGTAAACTTTGGTTTATTTTAATGCAATTAGTTTTCTTTCAATCGATGATGTCTGAGTTTGCGATGAAGAGCGAGTAGTCCACCCACTTCTAGGGTTGGGGCGAGCCCGACGATAGCCATGCATATTTGAGGTAAAGATCCGACCTTTATCATGTTTTGAGCATTTTCCTACTTGTTTATCTGTTTATTGCCCATCTAATGGAAATCCATGCTAACAACTTGGATTATAAACATAAAATCGGTAGAGACAATTAGGGTTTATTGAGAGAGTTGTCTAATTGTTGGAAAAGGCGAAAGCTTGATCCTTTAATGCGATCCACATGATTATCTGTTTGGTTCTGCCTTATGCATGCTTGGTTATTGTCGTTGCAAACCCCGATCTTGGAAGTCCTTTTACATTAAGTTTAATCGAAACCCTAAAAGCATTTGTTTTTACTTTCTTTATTTTTTATTCATTTTTGTTCCCTGTCTACTCGATCTCGACCAACTGTGGTCGACTTCGAGTTACTCATCCTCGACCCAGAGTCGCCGTAGCTTACTCGTGCAGATTCTCGACCAGACCAACTCGACTTCGACAAGCCGTACCTGATCTCGAGTAGACCCCAGTCGAGATCGACCACCCTTTGCCGAGGAGTGCTGCTGTGTTCGACTAGTCCGAGCTTCTGTCGACTAACCCCTTAGTCGAGCTCGAGGACTTCTGTGGTCGACTTTCGTGAGAATCTCCGCTGCCTAGGATCCGCTGACACGCTTCCTCGTGGATCGATCCTGACTTCCCGCTGCTACATCAGGAGGAGGTCTTGTAATTATTTGCGTGGGCTTAATCTGGTTTGATTTATTTTATTATATTTCATACTCGATTTTCTCCCTACAACAAAAGCATGGTCCCCATCAATCAAACTAATGGGCCAAAAAATTACCGGCCCATAAAAACACATTTGGGCCCTGAGAATCCCAACGTTCCTATCTTCCTTATCTTTTCGCCCTGAAAGAATTACCCCCTACGAAGAAGGTTTTCGAACCGCGGTAAAACCTATCCGGTTCGCCCACGGCCCGAGGAGCTGTGATGACGCCCGAACGATAACAGAATTAAAGAAACAGTTTAAGAAGGTTTAAAAGGTTAATGAAAATAAACTCCAAAGGACAAACATAACGGCCTTCGGTCCGCGGACGAAGAACACCTGCACAAATAGGACAGGTGGCGCACAGATGGGACAGATGGCGCACAAAGGGACAGGTGGCGTTCATGCCCCCCATCCAAGTGCATTTCTTTCCCTGGACACCTGGCAGTACGACATCGACAAATGGCCGAAAGAGGGGAACATCTCCCCTGCTCGACAGACGAGGAAATGTACTATAAAAGGCAGAAAGGAAGCCAAAACAAGGGACTTTTTGGGAAAAACGAGAGAGGGGACGATAGTTCCAGAGAGGGTTGGGAGAGAAACAGCCACGCCGAGGTTCCCATCCTGACTCATCTCGGTATCACCTGTCCGCGGACGCCTATAGAAAGGAGAACAACATAATCAACTTGGGACAGGTAGTCAGACGTCAGGATAAGGGGCTAGGAAGCATGCGGAATCATTTCACCCTCAACTTCTACTGTATTAGACGAGCGTATCTCCTTTATCATTGGGTCATTTGATGAACCCGGATAAGTAGAGATGCGAGTCTTCTCGAAAGACTCGGCGGCTCCGATCGTGGGACCCCCATAATTCGTGGGGATCCCAGGTAACGGGTAAAACCGTCCTCATTTCCTTTAGGGTAAGCGGCTCATGTGAAGGTCTCTTTCCCCCTGTTCTGTCACCCCTTCCGGGTGGTTGACTGGGGGAAAGGGCTTCAGGTAAGTCCGTATTACCCATTTTTCTATAAAAGAAAATCCAAGGCATACCCCCCCCCCCAATGGGGGGACGTGGGGGGGGGGGCACACACTTTTTCTTGAACGGTTTCGTCAATTTCATTAGAAAAGTGGTTGGGAGATCTTCAGAACGATTGAGAAGATTCGTCATATCAAGGATAGGTTCAATAGTTTTGCCTTCAGACACCGCTATAGGGAATCAAATCGTACTGCTGATTACATAGATAGGAATATGGAAAATTGTAATTTGATGAACCTTCTTTTGAATAGGGAGCTTTGTAACATCATCCGTATGGATGATCAAGGATGATCCTTGTTTAAGGCATCCTATTATTTGCCTATTATAAAAAAAATCTTTTTCTAATTTTGACAATTGTATCAATATTGGTTTAATATGATATACTACCCCCGTTAAGAAATAAATGATGTTTGACCTTTTGGCACGTTTTTTAAAGAACTAAAAACTATACTCCCTCCGTCCAACAATACATGGGTTTTTAGAGGTAAAATTTTGTCCAACAATAGATTGCCTTTAATGTTTTCTATGCAGGAAGTTGTAATGATTTGTATTGGTTTGTGGGATGTTGACTTTTTAAAATAATTTGATTGGTTAAAATGTGTAGTGAGTGTTAAAAAATAATAAAATTTATGAAAAAGTTAGTATAATGATGATGTTTTTTTAAAAGTAAAGTGTTTTATTAAAACTTGTGCAAAATGCTACTCCCTCCGTCCAAGAATACATGGCCTTTTAGGCCTTGAAACTTTGTTAAAAATACATGGTCTTTTAGATGTATAGATAATTATTACCTCTAAAATTACTACTTTTTTACTTGTTAAAATTAAATAAAACTCTTGGAAAACTTAAAGAAAACCCTTGAACTTCCAATTACTATTTTAACCTTTAATAATAATGATGAAATTTAAGATGTAAAATATGTTCCTTAATTAGCGTGCATGAGCCTAAAAGGCCATGTATTCTTGGACGGAGGGAGTAAAAGGCAATGTATTTTAGAACGGAGGGGGTATAAAATACAGTATCAAACTTTTAATTAATTTTTTATATAATTTTATACTTATTAGTTATAAGTTTAAAATCATTTAAAAAGATTAATAAAAAAAAGTTAATATTTTATACTCTCTGTTCGGCAAAACTTGTCGTTTACTATTCACGCACGCTTTTTTAGAATGATAAAAACTATATAAAATATTCATTTAAAAAAATTAACAAGCTTGTACTTATTAATAATAACTACGAAATCGTTAAAAAAATTATTTAAAAAACAAGATATTTTATATAGTTTTTAGCTCCTAAAAAAGCGTGCGTGAATAGTAAAATGTCAAGTTTTGCTTAACGGGGGGAGTATAGTTTTTAGCTTCTTAAAAAACATGTCGAAAAATCAAACAACACTTATTGGTAAACGGAGGGAGTAGTTTGTATATGAATTTATAATTTTTTAAGTTCCTATTATTTTTAGTTTATACATGATAGTTCATAATCCCTCCGTCTCAAAATATAGACATATAGCTCATTTGATTTTTTGAAGCGTTTTTTAAGAATCTAAAAACTTTATACAATATTAACCTTTTTATTAATTTTTTAAAATGATATTAAAATTATTTTAAGAAATTTAAAAAAATATTATTTTATAGAGCTTTAGCTTTTAAAAAGTGTTATAAAAAGTTAAACTACCTATATTTTGAAACGAGTGAAATATTACTTTCAATTATTTTTCCTAACAAAAATAAAGTCGTATGATAAAAATTTAACATACTTTTTATTTTTATATTTATTTTCTTAATTCATGATCAGATCTGATTGAATATTATATAATTCATTCAATGACAGAACATCTCACTCACAAACAAGTTTATAGTACTACTCAGAGTCAGAGACAGAATAGTATTGGTTACTTTTTTTTTTTAATTAAGTAAGAATTCGACGCTCGGACAGAACCGGAGGTCGATAGGCCGAAGAACTCGGCGACAGATAAACCGTCAAAATAAGCTAAATACATAAACCAACAATAAGGCAGAGCCGACAAATTACAAGAATGCAAATAAAGGCAAAGACTAGCAAATGATGAAAGAACCGAAGCAGTTTGTGGCAACTCATCCATCAGTTGGTAGAGGCAGCGCAGGGGATCCCTGGGGAACTAAGTGGAAACCTCAGATTTGGACTCTGTCAGTGAGCCATCAGGTCTCGATCACGTCCACGACCTCTCGCACATCGACAAATAAGAAGAAACACCGCTCAGAAACTGCTAGCCTCGAAAGCCCCACCATCGCACCACCAAGCAATTCAGCAACCTGCCAAACACTACGGATCCAATTCGGAATTTCCTCACCTACAAAAATATCGTCAAGCCCTTACGGAATTTACTCAAACAAGTCCACTTTTATATATATATATATATATATATATATATAAATATATAAAAGAGACGATTTTGTTTTTATACTTTGGGCCCAAGGAGTAAACCTTGGGCCCAAAGGAAAATATACAGGCCCAGTGCTACGGGTCAGGCGAGGCCAAGGAAACCCTACTGAACACCAGTAGCACGAGGAGAGAGACATACGCCAAAACTCCATGGAGGCCAACCCAACCAAGGAGGAAAGCCGGAGAGGGAGCCGCCAAGGACAGCCGGAACCAGGCCGGAACCGACCATCACAAACCTCCCCGACCAACCCCGATGGAGGGGGTGAACGACCCCAGCCTTCCAAGACGGCGAAAGGAGACGGATAAGCGACGTGCTCCAGATCGGAGCAACCAGGTGCAGCGGCGCCACTGCCAGGAGCCGTCGACGGTGAGAAGCGAGGGGACGAGCACTACTCGAGCACCACCGAAGAGAAGCAGCATGGGCAAGAAGCGGAACTAGGTTGTACGGCTCGAGAGCTCCATTGAAACTTAACAACCCGATTGAAAGACAATCGAGACGGGGATGCTCAGAACTGATCTGAGGATTTGAAGAGAAGGGTACGAACTACGAAGGAATCAAAACAACAAAAGCCTCATTTCAATTTTGTTTTTGGAACAAAAACCAAAGATTTTCAAATTTAGGGTTAATCGATAGAGCACGTACATCAACCGGAAACACGCCAAAGATAGGGGATGGCGGTGCCACAAGTGGCTGTCGGAGATGGATTGGGTCGGCCGGATCCAGGATGGGGCGGCCGGAGCCGGACTAGGGCGACCGAAGTCGGATTCAGGCCTCCGAAGAGGTAGTTTTGAAGCCTCCGAAGAGGTAGTTTTGAAACCTCCGAAGAGGATGGTTTTCAGGCCTCCGAAGAGGTTGTTTTCCGGCCTCCTAAGAGGGTGGTTTTCCGGTGTAGATGTATGGCGGAGGTGATGATCTCCGGCCTCCTAACGGGGTTTTTTCTCAACGCTCTAAAGAGGTGGCTTTTCAAGTTGTACGTCAATCTTAATGTGTAAACATATTACCTCTTTGATTCACTAGCAAACACTCAGCTTACATCTGTTTTCCTTTTGTGTGTATGTGTGCGAAAATCAGCCAGTGAAACCTCATGTGCACCATATGCGATTTGCTAATGTTTGCGATATATAAAAACACAAAAGGAGTAGTTTTTATTTATATTGTGTGTGTATAGTATTGGTTACGTTATCAGCGCTTCTACGTGCTTTATTAATAAACTATATTTTATTATATTAATTATATTAAAATGATTTTTTTTTATTAAATTGTATGTGACAATTAAAATAGTTTATGTGGAGATTTACATAGAATTATAAACTTGTCCATTCCATTTTTAGAACTTTGAAAACGCTTTTAATCATCAAATATTTGTAGTTGAAACACGACAACGTTGTGCCAATATGTTTTAATCTATCTTCATCACTGATGGGGAGTTTGTTTTTTTTTTTTTTTTTTTTATAAGGAAATAATTTGAGGGCTGACAAGTCCAGACCTTGGCAGACGGCAAACCGTCTAATCATACAACAACGAAATAGAAAATATAACAAAAATACATCAAAAGAGCACCCAAAGTAAACCGGGAAAAAACTCAAGACCTAAGCAAACTAGTGGACACAATATCGAGAGGAAGGAAGCCGTCGCGGAGAAGTGGATAGCGAGCGCATGGGACAACACTAGCTGACACGATGTCTCGTCGTCGGAAAGACGGAAAGCAGAAATCCTCGTAAGGCAAAGACGACTCCTGGGGAAGTGTGGATAACACGGCGTTCCCCCCACCTAAATGAGAGATCTTCGGAAACCACAAACACCGCCAACACGATCACGTCGATCAACCAGGGCCGCAGAACTCCTCCTCAACCGAAACTAACCACGAACCAACACACGGACACCAAACCACAAGAGGATATGAAACACAGCCGCAAGGAAGGCAAAGAGCGCGGGAAGATTCCGGAAATATTTATTTTATATGTAACGATTTATACTGTTTATTTATATATTTTAGCGGGCTGACCTCGGAAGCAAGGCAACGGCCCCAAGGAAAACTAAAGCGGACTGAATCCAAACCCAGGCCACCTTGGGGCCCAAGCCAAGCCCGAAATAACCGAAGTAAAAGGGCAAGAATTAATGTTTATGATTTTTTTTTTTTTCATACTTGCAGGCTGCAGCGCAAGGATTTTTTTTTTTTTTTTTTTTTTGTGGTAATCCTTGCAACGCAAGGAGTGCTTTTACTTTCCTTTTTTTTTAATTTAATCACCATCAATGGCGATGGAGTGTTTGTCGGCAACGAAGACGACAGACGCCGATGCGGCGACGATGGAGGATGGAGGCGGCAGGAGGCAAGGCCCGACACCACAGACCGCAAAAACCGACGCCAACGACCCTGGGGCAAGGAGGACGACCGATTTGGGGACGGTAGATGGCTCGGATTGCAACCACAGAAGAGGAGCAATTGGGAAAGGAGGGCGACCGATTTGGGGACAAGAAACCCAAATCAACGAAAGCCCCAAATTAATTTTGCCTTTCAACGATTCCGACGAAGAGGAATTGGAAAAGCTAACACGCGTTCGCATCCACCACCACACTAGAACGCGGATCTGACGGAGCATAACTCCACCGAGGCCGAGTAGTTGAACTCGAATAGCACACCCAAACGAGGCGGAGAAGGGATGGCCGACCGGGGAGGAGAAGGGTCGGCCTAAGCCGAGGTTCATCGCGCCGAGGAGGCGAAATTGTTTGCTCCTAAAGGAGGGTTGGGCTCCCGAAGGAGGTTTAGGCTCCTGGAGGAGGGGTGTTAGGGATGGTGAGACCTTACCTGAACCATCGTAGTTGACGGAGGTGGAGGGAGGCAGGCCCCGGAGGGTTTTCCAAGCTCTTCAGAAAGAGAGCTTTTTACTGGCACTCCGTTAATTTTTGTTGTTGTTTTAATTTGTCTGCATCTGATGGGGATTTTTTTTTTTTTTTTGGAAGCAAGGTAAAAATTAGGAAATCCGCCGTCGACCGGGCCTCTTTCCTAGCGCGTCCAAACGGACGAGAATAGCAAGTTCTTGATCCTCAAAGCTATCATCGGTAGGGATGCTATAGGCCAGACGTGCGATCCTGTCGGCTACCGCATTTGATTCCCTGAAAACATGACGAATAGCAACATGAGACATATAATATAAATTCGTTTTTGTATCTGCCATTAACAGCTCAATGTTCCAGGGACAAGACCAGTCACCCAGGAGAGCTTTTATAACAACCAGACAGTCTCCTTCGATCAGAAGGCATTTAGTTCCCAGCAGTTTAGCCCTAGCCCCACCCATATGAAGGCCCATTGCTTCTGCGTAAACCGTTGAACTGTTGTTACATCTGCCCGACCCTAAGGCAAGTACGTTACCGCAATGATCGCGAATAGCATAGCCGTAGGTTCCTTTCTCTGACTGACAATACGAGCCATCGAAATTTAACTTGTAATAACCAGCAGGTGGTCTCTCCCAAGGTTTAGTTTTATGCTGCTCGTAGCCGGTAGATTTTCGGTTTGTTAATTGCGCACTGCCAGAACCATTTCGTTCTGAGGTATACACTTTGTTAGTTTGTTTGTTACTTTCATACCAAGTATGACTTGAAGTGTTGCAGAAGAGGGCAATCTCCTGTGTTTTTACAGAAGTCACATGTCTGAACACAAGTTGGTTTCTGAAAAACCAAAGACTCCACCAAGCGAAGGCCAGATACCCAGTCTTTTCCTTCCCAAGGTTTACAAAAATATTGTTTAGAATGGTATTTGCCTTTGAGTCCGTTGTTAAGCCTATATGATTCGGTCTACGGATGTTTAGGGTAGTTAGAAGCGCAATTGTCATGGGACATTCCACTAGTATATGGAAGGTAGATTCCCTTGTGCTGGCGCAAAAACTGCAGCCAGAAGGCACCGCTATATGGGACCGTTGTAATCTGTCAAAAGTCGGTAATCCATCTCAAGAGATTTTCCAAAGAAAATGTCTAATCTTGTAGGGGACGTTTAGATTCCAAAGCCAGTTACAGTCAAAATTTGAGTCCCCGTTATGAAGCGGGATGATGGAAGTTGCTGAGCTGGTTGAGAACCGCCCGTTCTTACTAGGTCCCCAAAAAGTCTGTCATGGTAAGCATTTTCAGGAAGTTTAATCTGTGTGATGTTATCAATGACATCATTGTTTAATAAACCGGCAAGGTCCGTATGGAGGGCTGAGACATTCCAATTCTTATTTGTATCAATGAATCTGTTAACAGTCCAATCGGCGGTCTCGTTTGTAATTGTTGTGAGCGCTAGTTCTGCTAAGGGCATCTGTCTTACCCAGTTGTCCTGCCAGAATTTCACCGAGTGGCCGTCTCCGATAGACCAACGGAGGCCCGGTTTAAATAAGTGTCTAATAGAGATTAGCTTGGACCACTGCCATGAGGTGTTCCCTTTTTTAGTGTAGTTCATGATGGTGGAATTCTTAAGATATTTAGCTGTAATAACTTTTACCCAGATGTTATCTGGTTCAGCAATAATTTTCCAAAGCAGCTTCATTTGTAGAGCTATGTTCATGGTTTCTGCTTTGTAGATACCAAGGCCACCTGATAGAGTATCTGAACAGATTTTATCCCAGCTGATCAAGGGAGTTGACTCCGGGCCTTTATTCCAGAAGAATTGTCTGTAAACTCTGTCAAGCTCATGCAGAATAGATGCAGGTAGCATAAATGCCTGCATTACAAAAATAGGTTGTGCGCTTAAATTGGACTTTATGAGAACTTTCCTACCCTCAGCAGATAGAGAAGTCGCTTTCCATTTAGTAAGTTGTTGCTTTGCTTTTAGGACCACATCCGCAAACGTGTCACGGTTAACCCTTCCATTTATAATTGGGCAGCCGAGATACTTCTCAAGGCAATTTGTTTGTGGAATCCCTAAGGTTGTAGCAATCGTTTGAATGACTGAGTTAGGTGTGTTGGAAGAAACTTGGAAGCTAGATTTGTGTAGATTGACCTTTTGGCCGGATATCAGGCATAATCGTTGTATGGTGCCAGTCAGTTTGTTGCACGTTGACTGGGATGTTTTCCCGAAAAGCAAAATGTCATATGCGAAGGCGAGAAAGGGAATTTTGACTCCTCCCTGCCCCAAACAGAAGCCCAGTTCCTTTGATAGAGAAGCTTGTCTATTTAGTGTTCTGGCAAGAACCTCAGCCATAAGAATAAATAGGAAAGGTGAGAGTGGGTCACCCTGCCTCAATCCCCTAGTGGGTCTAAATGGTGTCGATGGTTCGTCATTTATGAGAACTGAGTAGGACACAGTTCTAACACACTCTTGGATCCACATAACGAACTTGTTGTTAAAGCCGAACTTTTGAAGAACGGAAAAAAGGAAGGGCCATTCAACTCTATCGTAAGCCTTTTCCATATCCAGTTTGATGGCCATGTAGCCACCTCTTACTTTTATTGTTCTAAATGAGTGGAAAATTTCATGGGCGATTAGGATATTATCCTGTATGGATCTTCCCTTCGTAAACGCGCTTTGTAAAGGATGAATCAGTTTATCAAAAACTTTGGCTAATCTAGTAGACAGAATCTTGGAGATGATTTTGTAGATCGTAGAACAGAGACTGATCGGTCTGAAATGGTTAACACAGTTTGGGTTATCTCTTTTTTGAATCAAAGTTATAAATGTATGGTTAATTTGCCGCAGCATTCTTCGAGAAGCGAAGAAAGCCTTGACAGCTTTAATAATAGACGGTCCCACAATATCCCAGTAGACCTGGTAGAAACCAGGAGGCATACCATCGGGTCCCGGAGCCTTATCCGGTTTAATAGAAAACAGTGCGGCCTTAATTTCGGAGTTTGTAACTGTCGTTATTTCTGTATTTCTGTATCGTTATTTCTGCTGTCGTTATTTCTGTATCTATAACATTTAGATCCTCTGTAAACGCGAGGTCATATTTGTACGATGACTTGAAACGGTCGGAGAACTTTGAGACGAACTCGTCTCTTATCAATTTGTGGTCTGTCAGTTGTAGACCCGAATCTGTTGTAAGGATTTTGATAGCTTTTTTACCCCGCCTCGCCGTGGCGATACGGTGAAAATAGGCCGAGTTTGTATCATTGAGTTTGTTGTGCTTTACTTTAGCCCTTTGGCTCCAATAACGTCTTTGAAAATCAAGCATTCTTTCTCTTTTGTTAAGCAGTCTCTTCTGGAGCTCAAAATCGTGGTCATTTGGGTTGTTAATTAAGATTTGTTGCAATCTGAGTAATTGCTCGTCGGTTTGATAAACCTGTTTGTGAATATTATTAAAAGTCCTCTTATGCCATTTTTTCGCCAGGCCTTTAAGCAGAGATGTTTTCTTGACCAATTTATAAATGTATGAACCCATCGGGTTCAGGCGCCAAGCCTGTTTTACAATATTTCTGAATTCAGGTTTGGTGGTCCAAGCTAATTCAAACCGGAAAGGTCGATTGTTGATATGCGTGTGTGAACGTAGATCAATGGATATCGGGGCATGATCCGAAGTTGTGAAAGGGTGAATCTTGACTCGTAAACCATCATAAGCAGCAATGATTTCGGATTGTGCCAACAGACGGTCAAGTTTTGCAAAACTGTTATTTGGTGATCCCGTTTTCTTCCTCTGCCAGGTATAATTTCCCCCATGAGTGGGGACTTCATTAAGAAACAGATCGTTTTTTATTTGGGTTAACCGTCGGAAGCGAGCTTGAGAGGGGATAATCCCTCCCAACTTATCATCCGGGATCGCGATTTCGTTGAGATCGCCCAAGATACAGAACGGTAGAACTAGTTGCGAAGTGTATTGCATTACAAATTCCCAAAACGGGTTTTTTGACTGGTAGTCCGGTGGTGCATACACCAGGATGAAGGCCGTTGTTTGGTTGATGATGTGATCATGATAATTTATATGGATTAATCTGTGGTGAACTGAGATAAGTGTAATTTCTCCTTTAGACATCAACATGTCTTTCCACAACAGACAGATACCACCGGAGAAACCCAAGGCAGGATCGAAAGCTATGTTGTTGAAACTACACTTTCTCCAGACATTTTCTGGCGGGGGCTTGTTTGTTTTAGTTTCAAGCAGTACCATAACATTAATGTAGTTGTTTCTATAGAAGAGTTCTGTATTAGTCCAGAAATTACGTCTTCGTAAACCACGACAATTCCAAGAGCATATATTCATATAAAACCAATTTTGATCCGTAATCGTATGAAAATCGAGTCTTTAAACTGAGTGATAAGCAATTGCTTATAGGTCCGTAGTTGGAAAAAGTACTTGAACTTTGAGAAGTCCCAATTTGATAAGAAGTTAATTGTTGATAGACAAGGCCACAACCACTCGCTATATTGAAACTGTATATCACAATGTACGGCCATACCGTGATCCGTTAGGGAAGTGTTGAAATGCGGGTAACTACACCAATCTTTCAAAACATAGTAGACATGTTTATTAATCCAAGATAGGGAATAAGTGTACAAAATATGAGAAATAACACAATTTGTAGAAAGCATAAGATTGATATATGTGTAATTCCTCCTTTGGTGCTTGTCTTGTAGAGTAATAGTTGTGATGGCCTTGTGGGGCTTATATGATCTCAAGAGATCAATGTAGTAGTTTTGGTGTGTTTGAGTGACCTTGTTGGGTGCCAACATGGTAGAGTAACCATGATCCAACCGAGGCAGCGAGGACCATCGAGTAGCAAGGACGGCAGTGGCACACTGGAGCAGCACTCCACAATATATACCGATGCCCGGAGGAGAAGACCTGCGCAAACAAGCAACCCAATAGCAAGGAGAAGCCAAACAACAGCAGTACGAAGAACAGCTCAAAGCAAGGAAGTAGTAGTTATTTCGGTTGTAATGTATATGATTACAATAGGCCTTGTAGAAATTAAAAGAGTTTACTCCACACAAGTAATGCCATGGACTAAATTCAACACACGTTTGTGTTTGAATACAATTTGTGAGTGCAGAATGATGTTTACATCCCATTAGGTGTTTTGAAAAGGCCTTGTAGGGATTTGAATATCCAAGGAGATCATCAAAAGAGGCTTGTGAGCCATTGTGCGAAAAAGGAAGTGTTGAAGAAAATGTAGGGCAGCTACACAAGCAAGCCAAGAAGCACACACCGAGTCCCGGGTCGCAAGGAAACCAACTGTAGAAATCAACACCACGGAGCATCAAAATTGGGCACCAACAGCTGCAACAGCAAACATCACCCGCACCAACTCGGACGGACCTCCTGCACACAGAAGCAGGCAAACCGACGAGAACGCAAAATCCACTAGAGATCGAGTGAGAGTAATTAACCCAAACAAAGACAAGGGTAGATTGTAAGGTAAACCGAAGTAAAACCAAGTTAGAAGTAGGATATTGATAAAGCTTAAAAAAAATGTGGGGATTCAGATCCCGAATTAAGGATAGCGAGATTGTGGTCGAAAGGGGTTGATGAACCCATATGTATTTGTAACAATGATAAATATAGATCGATTGCTGGTGGGCCAGGGGGTCGCTCGGGTGAATTAGAGGATAGGAAAGAAAACTTACAGGGCAACCAGCAGAAGCAGCGAATTGACACCAAGCCGACGGAGGAAACAGGAGATGAAAAAGCCAGGCACGCCAAGGAAAGAAGCAACCCCGGCCGACCGACCACCACGAGGCCCCCCCCTCGGCTCAATAAAGCTTGTACACAGGTCATCAACATGCTCCCCGTGGACCGAATGCTCGAGTAAGAGGACCAATCGGGAGGCTCCACCTCCAATTTGCAAGTTGGGTTAGAGAAAGCTCCGGTAGGAGGCAAAGGGTGGCAGGCGGAGCAAGTTCTCAAAATCAACACGAGGAGCATGTGTGCTAGACCTGAAGCAGAGGAGGGATAGTAGGGGGGGTTCGTGGGCTGGTGCTGAATGGCGGGATCGGCGGGCACAAGAACACCTTGGTGGCGGCGAAGTTTCTCTGTTAAGGGAGAAGAGGGGTGCGTGTACGCGCGTAGTTTAGGGCAAAGATGGGTTTCCATTTTACTCTAATTTCTCCCCCTTCTGACGGGGAGTTTTTAATTTATAAGCCCTTATGCTATAATATCCTTTTTATTCTTTTTTTATTTAACCATAAATAAATAAAAAATTACTTTGAAATAAAAAACCAAGCCCTGCAAAACAATCGACCCCTTTTATTTAAAAAATATAAAAAACAAAGATTTGAAAGAAGCACTAAAAATATCAAATATCATGCTTTAAATAAATAAATGCTTTAAAAGAAAATATTGGTAAGATTATTATTTAAATACCAAGTATAAAAAGATCAAACAAAATAACTTAACGCAAAATAATTTTAATTATCTTTAAAAAATAGTTTAATTGTACTAAAAAAATAACTTGGAGTTGTGAGAGTCCTAGCTCTTTAGCCGCGACTAGACCCAAATGAAGACCAAAAGCTTCTGCTTGATGGGGAAGCTCGAACTACGCAACTCAACAATGCATGAAATTATGCGCCCTTCATGATTTCTAATGATCAACCCTGCCGACGCCACTCCAGAATGGGGATAGGATCTGTTAAAGGTTAGTTTAAAGCAACCTTTTGGAGATTTTTTCCATTTCAATTTTTTGCTCTTTCTATGTGGGTGTCTTTTCTATCTTCTCGTATTTCTATTCCATCTATATTTTTCTTTCATTTTCCAGTTTTGCAATGGTTGCCTAATCAGTCTCCCCATGCCTCTTGGTTCCTCTCATTCCATTTTCAAAGACTTCTTTATTTTCTAATTGTCCAGCTATCCACCCACATATCACCAGGGTTGTCTTTTGATCATTTGCTAGCTTATCAAGAAGTTTGATGTCCATGTTTTATAGTGTCAATTTGAGTCATTTTTATTAGCCTTTGTGTTGGGTTTAGTGTAGTTTGAGTGGATTTTCGTATTATTTGTGATATGGATGTCTACACAAGCTGTGATGGTGTTTTGTAGGATTTAGAACCATTTTGGAGGAGATTGGATACATTTTAGAGCTTAACGAAAAGCCATGAAGACATTAGAAAAGATAAGGAAGAGCAAAAGTGTCAAAGCGAGGAGAAACCCCCTAATTTTACACTTTGTCACTTCGAATCAAATTTTGACATCTTCATAAAACTTGTACTCCTCGAAAAGAGTTTTCCAACACATATTCATATGCGTCAATCGAACAACCGAGGACCCCGAAAAGTGCATTTCGGGAGAGAGTTGGAAAAGCTGAAAACAAGTCATACTGACCCTCCTACCGACCCTAGGTGTACTAACCCTGTCACGGAGAAGAAGTACGAGATGCAAAATCATTGTCATATATCGACCCCCCTACCAACCCTAGGTGTGTCGGTACCGAACCCTGACATAGTGAATAGATGCGCTAAATTAACCCTACCAATGCAAAAGAGGGTGAGTACTGACCCTAGTTTGGTTCAGTATGGGCCATTGGATTTCGAATTAAGGTTGATTTTATCCCAAAATTATATAGAATTAGATAGATCTTTTGATATCTTATTTTCTTAAGATAGATTTTTAGCTTTCTACTATAAATAAGGCATTTAGGATCATATTTAGGGGACACTTTTAGGGAAACGTTTGGGGAGTTTAGAGAGCCGCTTTAAGGAGTTTGTAAGGCGTGTTTGGGTGACAGTTTGGGCACGTGTTTCGAGGTTTTTTGTGATGTTGTAGACGTTGTTTTCCAGGTTTTATTTAGTTAAATTTCAGTTTTCTTTTCCTAAATTCTATGTCTTTTTCTATGCTCATCATGACAATGTGTGAGTAGTTTTCTTTTCTTCTAAGGTTTGGATGATTTCAACAATAGTCTTGTATGTTGAATGCGATGAATCTATGAACTGAGTGATTTTTATCTATTCTTATACCTTTGTGCTTAATCCTTAACGAAAGTTAGGAAAATTCCTTGCTTGCAATTTGATTGAAAGAGATAATTATGAATTAGATAGTAACTAGCGTCTGGAAACGAGAGTTTGATTAACCTAATTAAGAAAAGGTAGGAAAGTTAATTAATTTAACGAAAGTTGATTGATTGTTTTGCTTGGTTGATGGAAGTTGATTCTTTTATAGATAAAAGTGCAGTCTTTGTGGGATTCATCGTGTTTGCTTGCATACTATCGTTGCGGTGATCCCTAAACCTTAGAAGCTTTTTATTATTGATTTGAATTCCTGAAATTTGCGATCTTACACCCCCAAAATCCATATTCTTCACCTCTTCTCACTATTTCTTAGACCTTAAGCAATTAGATTAGAAGCGTTGACTCTCTTCCGTGGACAAACCTGACTTCGCTATACTCATTGGGGTCTTGATTATAAATTTATTTGTTGATCAAGAGACCCTCTCAACAAAGTTCAACAATTATCTCCTTCATTTCCTTATTTGTAGTATCAAAGCTTCGGACGATGATTTCTGTATTCCTCTTAATTTTACCAATAACAGCAAGTGTTTTTTCACACTTCATAGATAAGTGCACTCTATCCTCCATTGCATTTTGGCAAAATTCAAAATCAAGGGGAACGTGTACACCTTTCTCGCCTAGTCTTTTTTTTTTTTTTTGCCAGGATTCCATTAGGCATTAGCTTCCAAGCAAAATTTTTAATCCTTGGCGGGCAATCTAGCTTCCAAATGGATTATTCTACAGTCGTGTCTTGTTGGTTCTGGTTGGTTATTAAATCAAGGGCATTGGTCGTGGAAAACCATCCATTTTTCTACATGTCTTCCAATAGAGTCTATCCTCAATTTCGCTGATTAATAGTCTAATTTGAATTGTTTGTTCCACTAACTCCTCTAGGACGCCCGATGGAGCGCCTCCACATTCCACGATTTGTCTTGATTTAAGTATCTTTGAACTTTTTCTCCTTTATTGATTATATGGTTTTTTGTTTCCCTTCCTTTTAATCTTTCATTGTCAACCGATTTGTCCTCCCATAATTTGATAGTTCTCCCATTACCAACTTGCTAGATAAGTCCACAATAGAATTCCTCTTTAATTTCCATAAGTTTTGTCCATTTCCATAATGCACCTTTTCTTTTCTTATAATCCCACGGTGTCTCTTCCTTCGTGTATTTTTCTCTTATGATCATAACCCAAAAAAATATGTGGTTAAACTAAGATTTTTCATAGTAGCTTTATTTTATCCCACCCAATGAGTGGTTTGTGGTTCCTATCTTTATTCTAAAAGAAACATCTATTGAGTCAGTCAAGTTCTTGATGCATATGGTTTGGAAGCATGAAGCTTTGAATCACGTAATTTGGCTTTGTTGCTAGGTTATTAAAATCGATCTTCCTTGTTGCGATAGTAAGTTTGCTTTCCATTTTGATAGTTGGTTTTTTGTTCACCCAATCATTTCTTCAAAGCTATTCATATTCACCCTTTAATTAAAAACTGGACACCCAAAATATTTGTCAAGCGTAATATGATTTGCAATGTTAAGTATGCTTTGCATGTTCCGTCTTTGTTGGTTTGTAACACCTTTGGTAACTTGGAAGGCGGACTTATGAAAGATCATCTTTTAGCCTGAAATAGAGTAGTATTCATCACTACTCATCAATTATTTTTTTCAATGTTGTGCATGCTTCAAGATTGGCTCTTAAGAAGATCATCATATCGCCTACAAAGAAGAGAAAGGAGATTCGAGTTCCATTTTAGCATAGATTAAATCACACCGTCTTGTACTTACTCCTCTCGTTACTTTGTTGTTGCAATTTCCTAGCCAAAACCTCTGTTCCAAGAATAAATAAGTACAATGATAATGAGTCTTCTTATCTTAGTTCTCTTTCTGGTTTAAATACCGGTTCATGACTCACCAAAATAGAGAACGAAACCATTTCAATGCCTTCCTTAAGTCATCCAATTAATTTTGCACAAAACCCGAATTTTTCAAGTACCCGGAAGAAGAAGCTCCCTTCAACACCCTATCCGATGATTTCTCAAATTTATTTTAGCACGTAAATAAAAACCTTCCATTTTTTCCGATCAAAAAACAAAAAAAAAACTTCCATAATGTACTCCAAACTTCACACACTATAAACAGGCCCAACATCCTAACAGGTAAGTGAGGCAACAGCCCAATCCATCTCTCTTTCCCAAAATACCCCTCATCCTTCCTTCTAAAACCGAACCAAACGGAACCCTCTTTGGTAATTTCACATTCCATTCCACCTAAAAAACCCTAGCACCTCCATTTTCAGCCATTTCATTCTCCTTCCTCCGGAAACCAGCGAACAATGGGCAGAGCGAATATGCAGATCTTCGTGAAAACCCTAACAGGGAAGACAATAACCCTAGAGGTCGAATCCTCCGATAGAATCGACAATGTCAAGGCTAAGATCCAGGACAAGGAAGGCATCCTTGTAACAGCATAACAAGTATATAAGTTTCTATTTCATTTTCATGTAAACCTTCGGGCTCTAGCAAAACAAGTACTGGGCTTAGACCCATAAAGTAGTGGGCTACGGCCTATATTTTACTTATTCTGTTCCCGGGTCCAACCTAGGCTTAGTCTGGCCATATAAATGTAATCATCTTCCTCTTTGAGGATTATCCTTGAATAGGTAAATAAAGAGTTGTCATTCCAGGGTTCGAATCGGGAACCTATGGGTATTACTCACAAGTCCTTTCCGGGTGATCAAATACATAAACAAATTTCCCAACCTCAAACTCTCTCTTTAGTAATTCATGGGACACCCTTCGATCCGACTTTTCCTTGGTTCCCAAGTTGGATTCTAGGCTCTGGTAAGCTCTTCTTCGGACTCTCCTCCAATCCCTAGTCGAGGAATCTATCCCTTGCACTCTTAGTTTCCCGTTCTTTGATCGTTACCTGCTTCAATGGCTTCGAACGACGGATTTCCCGTCTCAATGGCATCAGAGCAGATCGAGACCTCGGAGACTGAGCACATAAAGAAGATGACCTCGTGCTTCGATAAAATGCGATTAGCGAACGCGGAGTCCAAAAGGGACTATGCGAAGATGAAACGGAGCATGAACCGAATCGAGGAGATGCTTGCCTCGCTAATGGCACAGATGAGCTCCTCATTGGCTCCAGTCAAATCTCATACAATCAATTGCTCATCCATCACTAGTTTCCAACTACAGTCCCTGCACCAGATCTTCCAAACCCATCCAAAATTGGACATATGAGTGTTATGCAGCCACAAACCGGGCTGAATCAAAGCAATCAGGAGATCGATGCTTCCTTTGTACTCGATAGTTCACCGATCGCGCCTACGCCGGATCCGGCCTCCAGATCCACCCAAATTTGAATGGCTAATTGAATCGATTGACGATGAAGAAGGTGAACTTCGTCAAGTGATCGAGAAAATGCATACCCCAGCTGATCATATTGTCGGAGAGGAGCCCTTAGGACTGGTTGCTCGCCAAGTGCTTGAAGAAATGCCAACAAGAATTTTTGAGCAGAAGGTTGACTATTCAGATGAATCTCCGAAGGAAATCGTGGTTGAACAACGGAATCAATCAATGAAATGCCGACAGCAATGGAGAGCAAGAAACTTCTTCATTTCTACAGGTATATTCTCTATCGATCGAGATCGAGCTCGGTTTCTTATTTGTGAATTAGGGAATGTCCATGTTGTGACAAATGATGGTGATGAGAGGTTGTGTTTTGATCCGGGAGGAGAGTGTGTGTTGGTTGCCACCTATAGTTTGCTGGGGGAATCGCCTAAGCTTAGAGGTGACGGTCCTATCCTTGCAAAAGATCTCACCAATTCGGACGCTCACCAAGTGTTCGACAATATGCCGGAGTTCCTGAAGAAGGGGATTAAGCTGTCAGACACATTTCCTAAAGGAACGATGCTGGCTGAATATGCAGTGAGTTCAAATAAGAAACAAGGGACCTTGAGTTGTGACAAGAAGATGACAACCATGGGTGCCTTATTAAGAGCTGGTTCATTTGGAAGTGGAGACGTGTTGGCTGAGCACAAGAATGAATTCATTGTTGCAAAAAGTGAGCCGACTGATTTGTTTAAAGTGCAGCATGTTTTCGATCATGGAATCATAGCTAAGAGAGTATGGAACCTTGAAAACGTTGCCCGAAAATTTCAGTTGTATGGACTTAATGAGAAAATTGGGGCTGCTACAATCTTCTATATGGGAGAAGCACTAGGCATGTTTCAAACTTATGGATTTGGCACTAACCCTAATCAGCCTGATGGTCGCTCTCCCACGCCTCATAAGGTCGAGGTAAATTCTCAATTAGAGCAATTAGAGTTGCACCCTCTTGTTGTTGTTCCTGTTAAGCAATACGGAGATACTTTTCATTGATCACTATAGTGGTGAAATTAGGGAAGTGTCAAATTGTGCCTGTGTTGATTTATGATGGAAATGAGAAGCATATGGGGAAGGCTAAATGTTCAAATCCTTGTTGTAATATGATTATTTTTTACCCTGGAGGAGAAGTTATGGTCGGGAAACATGAGATCTACTTGTTAGCTGAGAGCAAAGGAATTTTCTACACTTATATGTGCAAGATAGTTCTACCCTTCAGCTTGTCTATGATTGGGACCAGTCCAAGGCTCCAAGAAAATGATTTTAAGCAACAACTAATGAGGATGACGTTTTTTTGTCAGCATTTTGCTGAGTTCGAGTGCTCTGCAGAGCTGCAAGAAGCTTGGGCCCTTTATGGTGTTGATTCCAGGGAGCAAGAAGTCAGACGGGGGGGCTAGTGGTGCTACTACTACACATGTTTGTGTTGAGTTATTAACTTTTGATTTCAGGGTTGAAGAGCACAAGCATGCTAAAATCAGTACTTGCTCACCATTACTGGACGCCAGTGGTGAAATTGTTGATATCATGCTTCGCAGAGATGTCATGGAAATGCAGAATATTGAGGTCAAGGGGAATGATAGGAAATTACCTAGAAAGCTTGGCTTTGAAGTGGCATTTCCTCACTTGATTTGCCTTGGTTATCTTCTTGAATTGGTGTCTATTATAAATATTCTTAATCTAGAGCTTGCTACTGTAAAGGAAAGGGAGCTGCAAAGTATTGGTGATAAACTATTTGACATAAGACCCTTGTTGGCAGCTCAGTATCCGAGGCTAATCAGCTTGTTTCTGGAACTTGCCACAAGAAAAGCAAAGGTTACCAGAGGGAGAAGCTACTGGACTCTCATTAGAGCTGGCAAAACCCGACCCGAACCCGAAAACCCGACCCGGAACCGATTGTTTTGAACACCGATCAACCCGACCCATTTTGGACCTGAAATCCGAATAACCGATAACCGAAACTCACCCAAATCTGAATGAACCGAACCCGATTCAACCGAAACCCATTAAGACCCGAACCCGTTACAACCGAAACCCGATATAACCCAAACTTTAAGATACATTCTAGTAAATTTTTCAAAATGAATATTGAAATAACTGAAACCCGAGACAACCGAAACCCGAATGAATTGAAACCCGATACAACCGAAACCCGAACCCGACCCAACCAAATGACCAAATTATTAGACATTACCCGAAACCGAATGACCCGAATTACCCGAAACCCGACTAACCGAACCCGAACCCGATCCGACCCGCCCGATTGCCACCTCTAACTCTCATCTATGCTCAGATATTGCTTTCCTGTGATTTGTTTTCGATCCGGGTGGACAACAATCTATGCTTGAAGATAAAATCCAATAAATAGGATGCTGGTGGTCGCTGCAGATCGTATCGAGTGTGATCATTGAGGACAATGATCTTTCGAAGAGGGAAGTATTGTAAGTTTGTAACAGCATAACAAGTACTCCCTCCGATCGGAAATATTTGATGTTTGACTTTTGTGCACGTAGTTTTAGGAGCTAAAAACTATATAAAATCTTATTTTTTTAATTATTTGTTTTCATAGATTAATATTTATTAGTATTAAGTATTAAATTGTGAAAAAATTTTAATTAAAAGATTAATATTTTATATAGTTTTTAGCTCCTTAAAATACGTGCAGAAAGTCAAAACATCAAATATTTCCGATCGGAGGGAGTATATACTATATAGGTTTCTATTTCATTTTCATGTAAACCTTCGGGCTCTAGCAAAACAAGTACTGGGCTTAGACCCATGAAGTAGTGGGCTCTACAGCCTATAGTTTACTTATTCCCTTCCCAGGTCCAGCCTAGGCTTAGTCTGGCCATATAAATGTAATCATCTTCCTCTCTGAGGATTATCCAAAATCAAATACCCCTCCGTCTAATCTATTTGCAAACGAAAGCGAAGACGAAGACGAGCTCCTTCAGGTCGCCTTGAAAGAGCATTCCGAGCGAGATCTCAACTACCGCCGCCCCCTTCCTCTTCCCGGCCTTCCAAGCCCACTGCCAACTACGTCCAGCCCCCGCCGTCGTCTCATCGCAACCGCCCCCGCCCTCCGCTGCCGAATCCATAAACCCTAGCTCTTTGGCCGCTGTGAACTCCGCGATGCCGCCAGCCAAGGCTCGGAACATCAAGTCCGTTGACGAAGACGACGATTCGGAGGTCGAGCTGCTGAGCATCTCGTCCGGGGACGAGGACTCCTCCAAGGCCTCCAATGCCGGGAGAGGGAGGACTAGGGCGGCAACTAGGAAGGGCGATGGAGATAAGGATTGGGATGGCCAGGAGGCAGGAGCCTGACAATTGGAAGCGCGTTACGAGTCCGAGGTATTCGTTCTCTCTTCATCGTTCGAATGCTTTGTTCTGCTTGGTTTAGGTGTGCTGATGTATCCAATTGAATGACATGTTATGGTGCTAGGGAAATTCCAGTTCCCGAATTAGGCAATTGAATGGGCGATCATAATTAGAATTACCATAGTGTCTTTAACCTATATGTTGTTGGCGATTAAGTGCCAAAATTGGAATGGATTACTTGGGAATTCTTTAGCTAATGCATTGGTCTCAGCTACTTTATTTTCTTCTCTGTTGTCGTCGTCCATCTTTGTTTCTATTGATTTGTTGTGTGATGTCCCTCCACTCTTTGCATTTGAAACTCTTACTTTATCCCACAGCAGCCTGGTTTCTATGCTAGAATTTGAATCCGTTACTATATCTATGATGCCTCCTTGAAACCATAGTGCAAACTCAATGAAAGTTAGTTTGGCACTTGAGCTGTACAAAACAAGTAGTGGCTCAAAACAGGAGTGGTCCTAGTGGATGATGATGATTACAGGTAAAATTGAACTTTAGTGTGATCACACTTCAACCATTACAACGTTACTGAATACTGAGTGCTTTAACTGGATATGAAACTCAAATTCGAGAGAGAGTTGAATATGTTTGTTTCTATTGAGGATAATGGATACCAAGATCTTAGTTTTAAATAGCGCCAGGCGCACCTTGGCGCAAAGGTCCTTGGAGCTTAGGCGCAAACGCCTAGACAAAGGCGCGCGCTTTTTGTAGAGGAGGTGTACAAATGTAAAAGAGGATAGAAGGTAGAAAAATCAAAAGATAGAAGAGAAAAAAAGAAGAAAAAGTATAGAACAAAGAAGAAGAACTATGGAGTTCCATAACTTCCATAGAAAAGCATAAGAAGACGGTCATTGCTTGAGTGAGAGGCTGCACAGAGAGAAGATAGGAAGGGTGGAGAAGGGTTTGCTTAAAGATATAGGCCCACTTAGTTAATAGAGTCCAAATAAAAACAAAAAATCAGGCCCAATTAATTAAAATAACCCCCAAAAACCCTAACTTGTTCCATCTGTCTGGAAGGCGCCGCTTCGCCTGCACCCAGAAATCAGATAAGGCGTGCGCCTAGCTACGCCTCGCTTCCCACTGCAAAAGCGTCAGACCCAACGCCTCATGCCCATTCGCCTAGGTCTGCGCCATGGCGCGCTTTTTAAAACTAAGACCAAGATATTAGTAAAATGTCATTTTTGTGAAGACATACTAGTTGTTTTTCTGGGAATTACTCAATTATGCTCAGTAACTATGCACATTGATACACAACACTACTTGCGTGCATTTCATTATAAAATGATAACTGATTTCATGAATCTTATCATGTTGGTGATTTTTCTTACTGAAATAGTTAAAGATGAGATGGACTTTGAATCTTTCCATTATATTCTTATATTGTAGCATTAATTAATGATGCTTGTAAACCTCATGAATCCTATAATTGATTAATGGGTTGCTTGCCATTCATATGCCGACCAACTGTAATTCTATAGTCAAAGGTAGAGAAATGTCTTTTGTCATGGTAATTGATAAACTGGGGAGATTGACTGGAAAAAATGTTGGTTCTTTAGCAATTTTTTTTGTTTATGCATGTGCTTGAATTCATAGAAGAGTAAGAGCAAAACTTCTTGCTAGCTAATTTTCTAGCATATTAGCTCAATTGGTAGAGCTATGTGTTTAGACACAAAGATGTGGGTTCAAATCCCACATAAGCTGTCTTTATATTAAGTTGTTGTCATTTTTGAAAATATTTCCACACACAAATCATATTGAAAAGAATTGGAGAATTCGAAACTCTTTTTCAACTCAAGTTGAGCAGATTACGGAAATCATGGATCTGAATTCTTTTACAGCTTATTGTGGTTGATGTCAATGTTTTCAATGTGTTTTTACAACTTATTTTGGTTCTGAATGTCATAAACACAGCCAACACAACACGTTGATTTTTTTGTTGTCATACACGCAGCAACAGCAAAAAAAAAAAACTTGCAGATTACCATATTGTGTTTCATGACAGCAACCATGTTCTTACATGTTGTAAATTATCCCTGATTTTGAGCTCATAAAAACATCCAGCAAATGCAGATCATATGCTGTAACAGATGGGATTCGAACAAAAAACAGAGAGGGGAGAATGAAAGAACCATATAATGCAAAGCTCCCCTTGTTTTTTATGTTGATTATTTAAGAAAGATATCGGCTAAATATCTAGACAACTTATGTGAGATTCGAACCCACATCTTTGTGCTAAAGCACATTTCTCTACTGATTGAGCTAATAGGTCAAATTTTTTGAAATTCAAACATTAAAATTAATACACAAAGCAACATAGTTTCTTTAGTAAGTTTCTTATGATCTCACTCGCCTTATCTGGACAGAACTTTAACTTAAATCTGGACAAACTGTGTGACAAACCCAAACTCATCGGAGCCAAATCCTGAGCAGCTAATCCATTTATTAGTTCGGTCAACTGGCTTTTAACCCCTCTCATCAGCTCCATCACAACATTGTTGTGTACGTATTCAATTTGCTAACAGAATACCAAGGCAAAACAAATATTAGGGTTGTATATGCAAATCAATTTTTTTTATAGAAAAAGAAGAGTACAAAGTACATGAACCAATTTCTCCTTAATGGCTTAGTGGCTTCGCTTTCTTAAACCCTTAGTGGCTTTGCTTTCAATCAGCAAAGTTGCAGACGAAAAAGCTTATGCGGTGTTCTCAAACTTGTCAAAAGCTTTAAGCTTCACAATCAGATCAAGCAAGAATTTGCTCTCAAACTTGTCAAAAGCTTTCAGCAATACTCTTGTACTATACAGCAATATAAACCAGTCCTTGAACAAACACAGCTTGCTAGAATTACAAGTGTCGAGTTATAAAGAGAAACAACATCATTCATTCATATGGTTAGGTATGGTTCATTGCTGTCATCCATTTGTCGATCAAATTTTTCCTCTGCAGAACCCTCATTTTTTGAGCTCTTCTGCACCCATCAGGTGCGATGCGAAGACTCACCCGATTAAGTCATATGAGAATGAGAATTGAACGATGTGCGTTGATTTCAGCAACACAACAATCTACTGATAATAAAGAATAATTCCAAAAACTAAAAAAGCTTCAAATTCCCAAACCCTAAATCTCATAATTCAGAAGAGACTCAAAATTATATCATGAGATTAAATTAGATACCTTGTTATCCATAAAACAATCCACCAAATCATAATTTGAAGATCTTACAACGATAATCCCCAAAAATCTCAAATCGAAAACCCTAAATCCGGAACTTTTGTAAATCCCTAAAGTTCAAATGGAGAGGAGAGACTTACCTCGTGGTGTCGAAGCTCTCTCTCTCTCAGCCCTCGAAGCGCCCTTTCTCTTCCCCTTCGGTTAGATGTGTTGAAGCTCTCTCTCTGAGCACTTCTATCGGTCGTTCCGATCGATCTCCTCCTTTCTGTTCTTTCTTTAATTTTGACGCCGTTTTAACGGTTTTGGTAAGGAAACCAACCAAGGGGCACGACACGAAATAATCATAAACCTTAGGGGCATTTCGCGAATTATGTGAAATTTTCGTACACCCGACGAATTTAGCCTTATCTCAGGGGCACCTGACGAAAATTCCGTTAGTAATTCATCGGACACCCTTCGATCCGCCGAGTGCGGTGCCGACACTTTCATGGCTAACCACCACAATAGACACTACTGTGGTAAGTGCGGCCTCACCTATGTCTACAAGGTCAGCGGCGAATGATTGTTTCTCGCAGAGGTGAATCGGTGATTGGGAGATCTGGTTTCGTTTCTTTGAATTTTCGGATTTTACATTTGAGAATCAGAATCAGAAATGTTTTCGTTCATCATATTTTGTTATAGCGTCTTAAAAATTTTGTTCTAGTTGCATTGATATTTGATAGCATTCAAGCAAAAATTTCCGGTTGATTAGTTATAGAAAATCAAATGCCTGCGTAACTTACAAGAAGGTTTGATTCAAGACGCCTTTTCTTCATAATATCATAGGCGGTAAGCTTTCGGCTTGGTTTACCATAGTGACTAGCAACACCTACAAAGTCTAAACCGCTGCAAATTTAACACTCCGTCACTACCAAAACTGCATAACAAACAGAAACATAGTCTCAACTACAATACAAAATTTTTTGCACTGCCTCTCAACTGAATCGCCGGAGGGGAGGGGAAGCAATCATCCGGTGAAAGAAAGTGCAATCGTCTTTTTTTCCACTTCTTCTAAAGCTGGAGTCCATTATTAGCAGGAGTCTGATTGGGTTCACCAATGTCAATGTCCTTGAGAGTAACGGAATTGGAGCTGTTTTTCTTCGAAACCAGGACAATATCATCGTCGTCGTCGTCATAAACCACGGGGTCTTTCCTCAAGAGCTCTTTCACCTTCCAAAACTCATTATAGTGTTCTCGCCGCTGTTCTTTGAAGTTTTTGCTCTTATCGGACTCTGGATCTACTGAGCAATAATAACACAAACAGAGTTTTAGGGAAGGCAGGGGTAAGAGGATGAAAGTGAACATAACTGATATTGGTAAATAACCATTTTGCCCATAATGCTAGATGAGTGGACAACAAGAACAGAAGGTAGTTGCAGATACAATGCAAGTTGCTTTCCTCAGATGAAAAGTGTGTTTCGATACCACGATAGCATGGTGTAATGCCATGGCCACAATATTTCCGTATGATCCCATAGTGTTATAACAACAGACAAAAGGAAACGAATAATCCCCAGACAATACAAGGAAAAATAGGTGTAAGGAATATCAAGCAATGAAGACGTTAATACAACTCCAAGCATCCCCAAGCCGCATAACCTAGCCCCCCTCAATGTTTCAGCTAAAAGAATTAAAATGAACACAACACCAATCGGGATTCTGGTCCCAAAAGGTCAAAACGATAATTTAAAATGAAGCAACACATGAAGTGATGAAGATGGGGCATTAACATGGTCTCATGGTACTATAAGACCCAATTAAACAGCCAGCTCATGATGTAACAAGGCCATATGTAAAACACAAAATTGTCAAGGTTCCAAGACAACTTTACCTTCATCCTCCTCCATAGCATCGGCCTCGTCTTCTGAAGATGTCCAGCCACCAGATACACTAGTATTTCCGCTGGAAGAAGCTACACCGCTCAATGCATGGCGTACAGCTTCTGCATGCTCAGAATCATCAATGCACTCATCGAAAGCATGATGCACAGGAGACAAAGATCCTGCAGCATCAAGAAAATGCAGCTACGGTAAGAGTACGCACATAACTTATCTTTTCAGAAAAAATTAGTCGTCTGCTATTGAAAAACGACATGCAGAACAAGGGGTAACCCCCACTAAGAGTCCCCTAACCCAAAGCAAACCAAAACAAAAGATAAAAGGAAAACCATAACATATTTTCATGACATTTAGGTAAGACTTCACTATGTACAGTTACATACTATCATCATCGTCATCAATCATTGGGTGGTAAGGTGTCTTTGGCTCCGTGATCTTCTGCCTCGCAGGTTTGTTTCTCTCAATGTCACCTAAATTACTCTCATCCCACTTCACGCGTCCCTTCTTCCTGAATGAAGAGTAATAATAATTAATAAGCATTGTAGACACTCTCCATCAAATTGCAAAAATATCCATGGAGATATTGCTCCTGTCAATGGACCATAAAATTAAGACACGAGCACAACAGTTCCATTATGGTATATCCACAAATCTGAGAACCTCATTGAACTCGTACAAGCTTGTAATGAATAATGATCCAGCAAACTCATTGAACTCGTTGGTCAATTCTTCTAGTAAATTCACGTGAGTAAATTGAAAGGTTATCGATTCTTCTTTGGTCAACCACCAACTAAATGATTATCTATGATTACACAGACCAAAAGAAAATGTAATCATAGTTTCAAACAAAAATTACAATGGTATGTGCAATACAATCAAAGTATCAGAGCAAAATCAGTATAATGCACATTCAAAAAAACATCAGTGTGGCAATGGATTGGAGTTAGTAATGCTATTCACTCTAGCAATTGAAGGGGTGACATGTAGATGCTGCTGCTGGTTTGGTTCATATAGAAGAAGTGTTGATGCAAAGGGATGAAACAGTCAGGAGCCAAAAAGCCAAAAAGTTTATTACGGTTCACAAATGCTAAGAATCTAAGCAGATAATTGGAAATTTTGCAAGGCATCTGTCTGATTTTCAATCAGAACATAAAGGGAAGATGACTTGAAATCAGAAACTTTCACAATTTTTAGTATTAGTAGGACTGCCATAGGTCCACAAATCCCAAACCTTCACAATTCAAAAACAAAATATGAAGTAGAAAGATGATTTGAAATCAGAAATTAGCAATTGACAACTTCAACAATGAGAGATTGATGTCATGTGGCTTTTCCCTAACTTCAGAAATTGCATAAATGCTGCTCAACAAACAGAAGAAAAGTGAGTTACCCTCTGATAGAGGCTCAAAGCATCAGCTGAGACACTCAGATCCATAACAACATAAACAACAAATTCAAACAGAAAAAGGAGATCAACCACAAATGGTTGAAAACTGAAACCTTATAGCATGTTCAATCATGAAAAGTTGAAAACGGATATCCAATCTATTAACAACAGAAAAGAAGATTACTTTTTGATTCGGTCGGTGGTAGAAAAAACATGGGAGCTTAATCCGATTGAAATACCGTAAACAACAACAGCGAGACCTAAAGTTGCAATGCTAAAGAGTATCCGAGATTCCATTTCAGATAAATCAATGCCAGAGCCAAACCAACAAAAGAAACCTGATAGCGAGGCCGATGAGAATAAACAAAAATCGACCAACGAGATATTATCTCTGAAATGTAATGCACGGAAAAAAAAAAATAAACAAAGAACGGATGCCCTGAATTCTGAAAGAAACAAATCATAGGGTTCTTCCGCCTCAAATTGCAATTAGGGTTTCAAATTGCAAAACGGAAGAGAAAATGTTAAGACGAGGGAATCTCGAACTACTGATGGTGGAAAAACCAAACTAACCTCGAGTTACTATTCATGGCGTCCTTCTCCGAATTTGAATGTCTCACTCTCTCTCCTCCCCGCGCTCGCCCGCTCCTTACTCTTTGGGTTTATACGGAAGCTCACAATCGTTGAATTTCTTCAACTCGTTCCGTTCCTTTTATATGCAGAAATGAGAATCATATAGTACGGACTACGGAGTACCATTTTTTTTAGGTTTTAATATAAAATGAAATGAAATAAATACAAATTTACTCAAATTCTGATACTTTCACCAAAACTTACGAAACCTTATTACACATTAATATTTTATTTTACCAAATAAATTGTGTCACGTTAATATTTTATTTTACCAAAGAAATTGTGTCAAATTTTAATGAGTTCTTATCTTTTTTTCTCCTAAATTTTCTTTTTTTTTTTTTACATTAATTTATCCGGAATATTTCCTTTATTTCTTTTTAACCGTATTTTACTATTTATATGCACATTTATTAAGAATAATAAAAACTACAGTATATAAAATACCAAGTTTTTAGTAATTTTTTAAAATAATTTTATATTTATTAGTAATAATATGCATGAATTTTTTTATTAGGAAATAATTCGAGGGCCGGACAGACCCGACACCTCGAGAGGCCGACAAAGTTGACAAATGGCGAACCGTCTAAACATTTGTGGAACAAGCGGATCTTAATCCAGATAAGCTAATGCATAAAATTATTTTAAAAACAAAAGAGTAGTAGGGATAAAAAAAAAAAAACAAATAGTAGCAATACTACTAAGACAAGGAGTATATGTTTCTTTGAAGCAATGCATAATTTATACATTTGTCAAAACACAACCCGATCCGAACGCACGGTAATTTTCTGACCCGAATCCGGAAATTTTTTCCGACCCGAACACGAAAACCCTAAAATTTTCTGGATAATCTGGGTTTCGACCCGGTGACCCGATTGACCCGATAATTTTGACCCGGCTGATTTATAATTATATATGATTAAATTTTTTTATGGAGATTTCCAATTTATTACATTTTATAATTACAATCACTTGATCTTTAAGTTATAAATCAACTTTTATATTTATATATTATTACATTTTATTAAAAATGACGAGAAATAATAAAAATCAAATATTTTAGATTATATATAGTGTATAATTACAAGCACTAGAACTTATGAACAATGCCTTTAATTTTAAAATTTTAAAATAATTGCAAAATGATTAAATCATGATTTTTTTAATTTAAAAAAGAAAAAATTGACAAATCCGAAATCGACCCGAAATGACCTGAAACCCGGTCAAACCCGGGTTCGAGTCAACCCGAATATATCCAGAATCCGTTTTACCCGGGACCCATTTTACTCGGGACCCGAAGTGACCCGAACCCGAGCCCGACCCGATTGACCCGTTTGACGGGTCTAATAATGTATATGATTTCAGAATGGGCTGTCGAACAGTTCTATTCAAAGTCAAGTACGACGCTTTACAAATCCTTACTTGCTCTAAAAAAAAAGATAATTCTATAATCTACATCTTTATGGTCTAACCCATCTAAAAATTGTTGTTGTAAGGTTTCACGTGAACGGTGGCTGATTTGCCATGCACGTAGACATCATGTACGACGCTTTACAAATCCTTACTTGCTTTGGAAAAAAAAGACAATCCTATAATCTACATCTCTATGGTCTAACCCATCCAAAAATTGTTGTTGTAAGGTTTCATGTGAACGGTGGCTGATTTGCCATGCTCGTAGACGTCGTGGAAGTGCGATTGACACCTGATGACTTTTGGAGTCCATAATACGAGGTGTCCACTAGTTATCCCCATAGTTCTCTATGTTCGTCTTCCTTTTGTCTAGTCGATTCGTTTGTTCTGCTAGCTTAAAGTTTATAGTGTAGGGTGATATGTACAATATTATTGCAGTTTCCTTTCCGTTATTTGCTTTGTGTTATTTCCTTTATGTCATTTGCTTTTATTATTTTTCATGTTATTTGCTTCTGTAATTGGCTTCTAATTGTAGATGATGGTTAGACGATGTCCGATTTCTTGATTTCTCTAGACTTGTGTAGATAATCGAATTTCTTATATGATATCAAAAAAAAAATGTTGTTGTATCAAAAAATAAGAAATTTGCATCTCTATGAGCTTCAATAGAATATGTATCTGAGGGCCCGTTTGGAAATGGTATATAGATATAGGATATAGGCTATGAGTATGAGATATAGATATCAAGCTATGAGTATTGGGTATGGGTATGAGATTGATATCTATATCTTATATCTGCTGTTTGGAAAGGGTATATAGATATCAGAATTAAAAAAAATGTAATAAAAATGAACCAAAAACCTTATAACTTTCGAAATGTTCAACAAATGCATTAGGGTTCGAACATTTCGAATTGAACAGATGCATTTTAGGGTTCGAAAATTTGAATAGAATCCCGAAGCTCGTTCCTACAACTAAACAAGCCCTCAATTTCGAACAGATGTATTTCGACCAGACTAGGCCTAATATACGAGCCTACAAGCTCGAGTACTGGCTGCTCAAGCTCAAATCCTATTCGAGTACGCGAGCTTGATGTAGAGCTCGAGCTCGGCTCGTTGAGCTCGTTTGTTCGCGAGCCCGAACTCGAGCTCGAGCTCGAGCTCGTTAAGCTCGGTTGGGCTCGTTACGAGCTCGAACTCGGGCTCGACGAGCTCGTTAAGACTCGAAACAACAACAATACAGCAGATTAAATTCAAGCAAAATGAAAGCATTACAGCAGCTCGTTAAGACTGGAAAACAAAATCAAAATGAAAGCAAAATTCAACAGCAAATTAAATTCAAGCAACATTCATAGTTCCACATTCAAAGTGAAAGCAAAGTTCAACACAACAACACATTTTCACCATTCAATGTTCAACACAGCAGCACATCCAAAGTGAAAGCAAAGTTCAACACAGCAACACAAAGTTCAACACTTCAACACAACAACACAAAATTCCAGCAGCGCAGCTGTAAAGGCTCGGATTTTTAAATCATAATTTTCGGAAAAAGAAAATAAAAATGAAACTTAATCAAATTTAATTCAGATATTCAAGGAAAACTCGTCCTCAACTTAATAGATCGAACTCGAAACTTTTAAAGTGGATTCCAACCAAAATTTTGGGAATTTATACAAAATAGATTTTATTCCACTTTCTTATGCCGAGAATTTGGAAAATGATGTTCGGATTTCATTATTAAATTCGGATTGGAAACTTATAATTTAAAGCGTTAATCCGATCAAGTCAAGATAAGATCGAGTGAGCGAGTATTGGGATTTACCTTCCGGGTATTTTGAGTTAATTATATAATAGTATTATTTTGGTTTGACCACTCTTATGTTATTTTCCCCTCCCCTTTCGAAATATTGCGACCTTTGCAGTCCTTTAGCTTCCCTCTTCCCAATCTTAGCTAGCTCCCCCATTTTGAGCATGATGCCAAACACTGTATTTTCTGAAATTGCCAAAAACCAACCTATTTATCTCTTCAAACAAGAAAAAAAAAAAAAAAGGGACAGAACCCATCTCATTCTTCCCCATTTCAATTTCAACCCAAAGACCAAACTCCCCCTTCTTCCTCCTTGAACTTGCTGAAGAGGGATTGAGGTTTTTAAAAGAGTTTTGGGAGATATATGGAAAATGACTTACATTGCCTAACTTGGTGAATAAATTTGATGACTTTTGTGTGGTATTATATGCTTTAAGTAACATCAGAAGTAGACTTATTTATATTACTTATATATGTGTTAGGTGATCATCTGTGACATGTTGGCTTTCTGTATACCTAGTTGTTTCCTTTTGCTGTTCTGCACTTCCAGGTAAGTCTCTTCGGAGCTTACTCAGATTGAATAGAGCTATTCCCTGCTTTAGGTGCATGATATACTAGGTGCTTGCATTCATGATCAGCATGCCATGTAGTACCATGCTAGGTTGCATCGATCGTTGAGCATTCTATTTCTTTGTGCGTATGTAAACAGAACGGCCGTTATCTGTGATAGTCCTAGAGTCTTTGCTAGGGTCATAGGGTAGCCCAGCCTCATCGGGTACCCTGAGTCAATCGAGTACTTCCTTATATTATGATATGCCTGCGGGCTTTATTGTGGAGTGGGTTAGGCATGCGTGCCCCCCGATTATGAATGAATGCATTCACGAGCTGGCCTGTCTCCGCCTGTCGGAAGGGGTGGAGGTAGGAGAGGGATATGCCACTTGGCATTGTCTTGGGCCCCTTTACAGTATTTCTGCACATTATTATGAACTAGGAGCATGCTAGTGTGTTTGAATTTCGTATTGCATTAGAGCATCTTTATTAGGTATAGCGTATATGTGTGCTTATGGTTGGGATGCAGAGTTAAGTGGGCATCGATCTGATCCCGCCCCAAATCAATTTTTTTAGGAATTATTTATGTTCATCCTATCGGTGCTGGTTGCATATTGCGCGGGTCATTTTGTCGGCGGAGAGTGAGCGCTGGAGTTATAGACTTCACCAGACTCTGATTATATTGTTTTGGATTTATACTTTTGACTCCGTTTTGACCCGGCTCCGCCGTGACACTTGTATCTGTACTTTACTTCCGCTTTACTTCCGTTTGAAATGGTTTCCACGACATAGTCTTAGGACAGGTTAAGGGTACCCAACGGCCCTTCGAGGTTTCAGGGTTTGAAATCCCTCTTTCTACAAATCTTAAAATGAGTTTGAAACCTCGACCCGTACCTGAATTGCAAGATCCGAACAAGGGGTTTTATCCCTTGAAACGTAACCCAGAAATTATAATTCTGGGCCGTTACAAAGATGGTATCAGAGCTGAGGTTGTGCAATTCGGGTGCAAAAGGGTCGAGTGTATGTTTTGGAAAACTGCCCATGAATTTCAAAGGTTTTGAACGTGTTTTAAAAGGGGCAAAATGAATTTAAGATGTCTAACCTCAATTGGACTAAGTAGTGGACTCGGCTTGTAATAAAAGAGAAGAACCGACTAAACGGGGACACGAGTGGGTAGTAAAAGCGGTAGACCACCCCTATCGGGTGTAGTTGGGAACGGTAGACGAAATATTAGCTTGTTCTTTACAGATGGGTTGGGAGACTCAAATGAGATCATTATGAGTGTTATTAACTGATTCTGTGCTGAGTGCTTGCTACGCTAGAGATCTGATTTGGTATGCCTAACAATGAGTTGTGTATTGACATATTTGTGCAAACGGGATAGTGGGAGTACCCTTGTTTCTGTGTGGTCAAAACCAACTTATGAGGAATAGCCCTTTCTACTATTTTAACCCCTTGATGGTTCTATCTAGCCTTTTCCTAGATGTCAGTGTCTTCCACGAGAAATTAGGCTGGTAAACACATTGTGTCGGGAATCATGGTTGGATGTTAAATTTGTCTGAGTGAATATTGGAAGTTCTGGATGTCACTTGAGTTAGAAGTAGGGTGTTTCTGGGGATGTGCTTCCTTATTCTTAGGATGATCAACCTTTATTTTCTTACCACCAAGAGTCATGCCAGAGTCCCACGGGAAAGAAGGGTAATGAGTCGGTTGGGAAAAGTCAATGGTTGCCCTTAGGGATCTCTGTCCGGTTGTAATTGCGACTCTCCCTGAATTGCATGACATAATTTTGTAATCTTTGGCATGTACCCTGCGAATGACCATTGGTAAAAAGCTACTCCTGTTGTTACATCTATGATTGGTTACATTGCTTAGGTCTTGTGTTATGTCTTGGCTTCTACCATGATTATATGTTGTCATAGCATGTTTACTTGGCCTATTGATCGTAGGATTGAATGAAAGTGTGAGTTGCATGAAATGAATCTGCATGATTTTACTCCACTAGGTTCATGATAGTGTGATCGTTAAATTTTGATACCCTAATGAAGCAAATTCCTTATTTGATGCGTGCTACAACTTGATGTCAACATGCCTTATATGATACGTAATGTTATTTGATACGTGCTACAACTTGATGTCAACATATAATCCAGTACATGTTATTGTCATGATCCTTAATATAAATTTGTGATTGTATAACATTTTGTATCCATGCTAGTCACATTGTTTAGGTCTCATGTTGCATCTCGCTTTCTGTCATGATTTGGTTTGGGTTCGCGTGTCTGATTTACCTGTTGTAATGATCGTACTACTGATTGGTTAGAACCATGAATGGCATGATGTGAGTCTATATGAATGTTGCTTTCCCTGAATTAGGTCCATGATAGTGTGGTAAGCTCCTCTTTGTACGAATGCCCCGTATTCTGCTTATATTGTCATGTTACGTAGGCTTATATTATGCACTGATACATTCCTCCCATGCTTTTGTATCGCTAGACTATGTCAATGTGGTCTCTTGTGTATCGTTGTGTTAGTCAATCAAGCGCATGTATGTATCAAATGTTGTATTGCGTCATTAGTACCACGTAGGGCTCTTGGTTGCGAGTTGTGCGGATTTGTACCTTGGCTACATCATTGTTGATTCCCTCTTGAGATAGGTCCCTGATAGTGTGACTCTCCCCTCCCGCTATTCTCTTAAAAGGTTGAGTTTATCCTGTTTAGATTGATGTTAGATTCGATGATTTACTTGTTTTCCATAATGGTCAGTCCTAGCATGCTTACCATATAGTTGCTCAGTAGTGTTTCATATTACGCTATGATAACCTCTCATGCTTGTATGAATGTATGACTGGACACCTCGCATGATCACACACCACGCTATATCATGATTTCGCATACGCATGATGCATGAATGTTAGAATGGATTTCGTCGAGTTACCTTGAATGTGTTAATGTTTGATAAGTGCTAGTAGTGTCTGGTAGGGCTTATGATTTCCAATATAACTAACTAAAAGGATCACTTGTTGCACTTGTTCTATGATGTGATGACTATTGTACTATATATGTGCTCCATGATGGTTCGCTCTTAACATGATTATAATATGTCGCCAATGATGCCCTTCTTGTTATTTTGATGATGCCTCATGTTTCGTGAATATTATGTTGAGCTCCTCTTAATGACTCTTGACTATGCTTGTATTACATCACGTATCGCTAGTATCGTGTGGGACCCATGATTTCTAAATGTATCTCGTCATGTGATTACGTGCCATGATTGACCTATTATACGATCATTGTGTTAGACGAGGTAGTTACTATGTTGCTATTATATGTTCTCGTATGATGCATACACCAAGCTCGTGCATTGTTCATATATGTGATAATTGTGATGCTCAATAAATCCCGCATATCCTGTTTAAAGTTGCTGAGCATATCTGTTTCCATGGAATCACATGCTACTAGCTTATCTCGCATGCATCCGTGTAGGACTTGATTGTGTCTTTTGGAATGAATACGCATGTTCTTTTCCCTTGAGATAGGTACATGTTAGTGTGGGTTAGTGAAATTGATATGCTCCATGATGAATTCGTGTTACTTGTCGCAATTGTAACCTAATAGACTTTCATAAGGGCATCGTTGTATTCTCGGGTCGTAGTCTTGTCTCTAGTCTTGTCGTCCTAGCCTTGGTTCGTGTTTGATTCCGAAAGGAACATTGGGTGTCCGCCATTGTCACTCCCCTATCTCCGCTAACTTGGACTCTTACGCGATATATCGGACGAGCGGCCGTATGGAAAAGGGAACGGGAAATTAGATAGCGATAGAGTAGCGCGACGAAAGCATGGGCCCATAACCCACGGGCCTCAGGATCTATGATGTCGGCAGGACGAGCACGTTTTGTGGATTGCGGTTACCGAGTACGATAGAACTTGTAGGCGGGAGTGTCCTTCGTTCGAATTACTAATCCTTCTGAATTTGTTGATGATATGACACTGATCTGGCTATGTGACTTACGTGTTGATGTGCTGACATGGTGATGACTGTTGCCTGATTGTCTGTTGTCTATGATGATATGATTGGGTGCTTTATACTAATGTGTCATAATGTCTTGATGTGTTGATACTCTGAGTTGTTAAGCATGATCTAAATTCCTTTGCCTATAAAAGAATGAACTGCAAATGTTGTGAAACCTGAACTGTTTATCTGTCAAGGTTATGATGAAACTTGCTATCTTGACTTGATTATGTGTATATATGATGAATTGTAATAATGATTGAACATGGCGGTAAATTGAGATTTTTCGACATATTTGTAATGCTTGATGATGAATTAATGGTGTTATCATTATAAATGCTAGTGGATATGATGTAGACCTTATGTTTGATGATTTTCATGATTGCTTATTCCTCAAGCCTGTGAGTGAGGTCATTTGGTAGCGTGGTTGGAGAATGGTGAAAGAATTTTGGGCGGTTGGGATGATCGGTGGTATTAGGAGGTGAGTCGCGAGAAAGGGATGTTGGCTTAGGTAAGACCGCGTGAGTTTTGGGATTGTAAGAGGCAATACTTGGTGGGTTCCGTTGAGCTTCTAGGTGAATATTGGGTGAGAGTATGGTTAGGGATAGGTCGGCTAGGCGGTGATCGAAGAATTTTCTAGAGGGGATGTGGTTGGTAAGGTATAATGCTTGGGATGTGTTGAGATGTATGGGAAGTGTGGGAATGGCTTTTGAGAGTATTGAGGACATAGTATGAGAGGGTACTTGAGGGTGAGGACAAAGATAGGAGTTGGGTTCTTAGAGGTGGATGATTATTAAGAGTGTTTAGTGGAATGAGGGGCGAGATTTGAGCATTGAGATGAATTCGGATTTCCTTGGGGAGTTTTGTCTGAGTTGATGTTGGCTAGTCTGGAAGAGAATTAGTCTTGGCTTGAAAGAGGGGATGGGAGAGTTGGGATCGTGTTTTATTTTGACTGGTATGATTTTCTTGCTTATGTGATTTATTCATATCCGATGGCATGACGTTAGATAGCGACCATGATAAAACCTGATATGGAATTACATGTTGATATGCAGTATTAAAATTTGGTTGGTAGTGACTAGTGTTATCATGATATATTGGTGTTTTGCTATCCTGCTATGTTGTTTTAGAAGCATGTTAGGATGTGTTGTGATATGATAATATATGAGAGCATGACAGGTTCTATGTTGATAACTTGAACATTGAATTGCTGAAATGTGATTGTGGCGATACCTCTATGCATTGATATTTCGAAAATTGATCTTGAGTTAGAGCCTTGGCTATGAAAATGATGAATATCTTGGTTCACTGAACCTTGTAGGAATGGATTTGTTGTGCTGACTGGTCGTTGTTCTATTAGATTGGCACCCCTATTGTGATAAATTCTGCTATATTGGTAGTGCTAAGTAGGAGACCATGCTGATGTGATTTTCTATGGTTGAGGCTTGATGTGTTTGCGTGTTGCCCTTTCTAAAATGGCATTTCTGCTTTATGCATTCTTATGTGTTGACACTTAGAAAATGAAATGCTAATTTCGATTGTTGATTTTCCAATATACTGGTGTGTGAAAATGTTGGTAATGGTTATTCATGTTATGGTTTTGGCGTGGCCAATTTCGGTGGTTGGTTGGTTATGATGTGGCATATCCTGGTTATATCGATTCTGGTAATGGCTAAAGATTTGTACATTGGAATTGCTTTTGAGATTGGAACCTAGGAAGAGAATATGGGATTACCCTTTAGAGGTGGATGATTCCACCTCTTAAGTTCTGAATTTGTTGATCAACTTGGGATTTAAAAGATTTTGAAAGAGCTTGGAAACGACCAACTCAGATTTTGAAAAGCTTTGGATGGTTTTGAAGTCGAGAGGTTTTGCTTGTTGGTTTTGAACGGTTTTGGGAAAGGACTAACTTGGATTTGGGAAAACCGAAAACGGTCGAGAATTTAAACGATTTTGATGCCAATCTTTTTCAATTGCGGAATCCCCCTTGAAACTTTTCAAACCCGGGCAACTCTATGATACTTCCCGAAGTGGATACAAGCATTTTATGAGGGCGCTTGTAGGGTGCTTGCTAAGACCTAGTGATGATATTATAGAGAGTTGTGATACTTCCGAAAAGTCGAAGCGAGGATGTGATAGGGGCGCTTATTGCATACTTGTCAAGACCAATTGGAGATGTCACGACCGTGACTAGGATTTTGTGAGAATCCCGGAAGACGCAACCGAGATGATTACAAGATCCTTGGACATGGTCCTTGGACTCATCAATTGCATACTACATCCCCTACTTTGTTTTGGTTTTAGTCTCGAGGACGAGACTTGTTTTTAGAGGTGGATGATGTAAAGGCTCGGATTTTTAAATCATAATTTTCGGAAAAAGAAAATAAAAATGAAACTTAATCAAATTTAATTCAGATATTCAAGGAAAACTCGTCCTCAACTTAATAGATCGAACTCGAAACTTTTAAAGTGGATTCCAACCAAAATTTTGGGAATTTATACAAAATAGATTTTATTCCACTTTCTTATGCCGAGAATTTGGAAAATGATGTTCGGATTTCATTATTAAATTCGGATTGGAAACTTATAATTTAAAGCGTTAATCCGATCAAGTCAAGATAAGATCGAGTGAGCGAGTATTGGGATTTACCTTCCGGGTATTTTGAGTTAATTATATAATAGTATTATTTTGGTTTGACCACTCTTATGTTATTTTCCCCTCCCAATCTTAGCTAGCTCCCCCATTTTGAGCATGATGCCAAACACTGTATTTTCTGAAATTGCCAAAAACCAACCTATTTATCTCTTCAAACAAGAAAAAAAAAAAAAAAGGGACAGAACCCATCTCATTCTTCCCCATTTCAATTTCAACCCAAAGACCAAACTCCCCCTTCTTCCTCCTTGAACTTGCTGAAGAGGGATTGAGCCCACATCTCACCACCCTTCCGCCACCACCTCACTTCCCTGGCCACCAGAGCGCCGCCACCGTCAGCCTCGCTCCCCTTCCCACCCTGTTTTGCCGAGGAAAGGGGCCCAACGCACCCATCCTCCTCCTTCTTCAAGTCGCCAGTAGCAGCCACCGAGGCCTCTCCGGAGCCTCCAGCAGTAGCAGAAGCAGCCGGAGGTCGCCCAGGGGCCACCCCAGCCCCATCGAGCCTCCGCCGAGCCCTTCTTCTCTCCTCCCCTCTGTTTTCCGTCCATGGATACGGGTGAGCTTCTCTCCTTCTCCTTCCCCTCCTCAATGGTGTAAAATTCCACCTTTTTGATCTCCTCTCTCGACCCAGGCCAAGCAAAATCAGTTCGGGTCTCCGACGAGGTCGAATCGAGCTCCGATCGAATGTTTCCGGCGAGTCGACGCCCTCGGTGAGCACTCCTCCTCCTTCTTCCCTTTCTTTCTTGTTTTCTGTCCTTGGTGTCGGGATGAGCAGTCGGAAGCCGGGCCTAGGCCGCCGGCGAAGCTCCCATCTTCCCTTCCTTTTTCCAGTTCCGAATCAGTGAGATTGAAGAGGGAGATGAACAGTGATTTTTGGGTTTGGGTTCTAATTTGTTTTGTTTTAATCAGACCGGTCCAACCCTTTTATTTAATCAAACCGGTTCAGCTTTTGTCTCCACAAGAAAGGAGAAAAGGAAAATATTGGGCCTTTTTGGCTTAGGCCTAATTTTGGGGGAGACAAATATGTATATGGTACGAAGTATATATGTTGTTTCAAGCCAAATGTATTTTCGACAATATATTTTATGTTTTAAGAATTACTTATGTTATATAGTATTTAAATGTGCAATGAGTTTAAAGCGGCGACATATGTTGTATAAATATTAATTAGATGGAGTATTGTATTATATAATATTAGTATTGTTATTTAAGATTATAATATTATCGCATTTGGATTTTGAAAGGAGAACTTTGGAAAAGGTCTTAAAGGTTGGAATTGATTTTATAAATAGAGATTGATTTAATAAATTTAAAAGAGGGATTTTGGAAATACCTTAACCTTGTCGAGATTATTTGATAAAATAAGTAACGAGTCGATTTTAAAAGGTGATGTTTTATAAGTGATTCTGGGCAAGTAATTTGAGAGCTATTCTTTAAAGATGATTTGACCTAAATTGAGATTTGAAGGATTATGTGTTATAAATGGATTTTTGGATGATTTGAGAAAACGTTTTGAATCGTGATTTGGCCTAGCTTGAGGTTTTTAAAAGAGTTTTGGGAGATATATGGAAAATGACTTACATTGCCTAACTTGGTGAATAAATTTGATGACTTTTGTGTGGTATTATATGCTTTAAGTAACATCAGAAGTAGACTTATTTATATTACTTATATATGTGTTAGGTGATCATCTGTGACATGTTGGCTTTCTGTATACCTAGTTGTTTCCTTTTGCTGTTCTGCACTTCCAGGTAAGTCTCTTCGGAGCTTACTCAGATTGAATAGAGCTATTCCCTGCTTTAGGTGCATGATATACTAGGTGCTTGCATTCATGATCAGCATGCCATGTAGTACCATGCTAGGTTGCATCGATCGTTGAGCATTCTATTTCTTTGTGCGTATGTAAACAGAACGGCCGTTATCTGTGATAGTCCTAGAGTCTTTGCTAGGGTCATAGGGTAGCCCAGCCTCATCGGGTACCCTGAGTCAATCGAGTACTTCCTTATATTATGATATGCCTGCGGGCTTTATTGTGGAGTGGGTTAGGCATGCGTGTCCCCCGATTATGAATGAATGCATTCACGAGCTGGCCAGTCTCCGCCTGTCGGAAGGGGTGGAGGTAGGAGAGGGATATGCCACTTGGCATTGTCTTGGGCCCCTTTACAGTATTTCTGCACATTATTATGAACTAGGAGCATGCTAGTGTGTTTGAATTTCGTATTGCATTAGAGCATCTTTATTAGGTATAGCGTATATGTGTGCTTATGGTTGGGATGCAGAGTTAAGTGGGCATCGATCTGATCCCGCCCCAAATCAATTTTTTTAGGAATTATTTATGTTCATCCTATCGGTGCTGGTTGCATATTGCGCGGGTCATTTTGTCGGCGGAGAGTGAGCGCTGGAGTTATAGACTTCACCAGACTCTGATTATATTGTTTTGGATTTATACTTTTGACTCCGTTTTGACCCGGCTCCGCCGTGACACTTGTATCTGTACTTTACTTCCGCTTTACTTCCGTTTGAAATGGTTTCCACGACATAGTCTTAGGACAGGTTAAGGGTACCCAATGGCCCTTCGAGGTTTCAGGGTTTGAAATCCCTCTTTCTACAAATCTTAAAATGAGTTTGAAACCTCGACCCGTACCTGGATTGCAAGATCCGAACAAGGGGTTTTATCCCTTGAAACGTAACCCAGAAATTATAATTCTGGGCCGTTACAGCAGCAGCACAGCAGCCCCATTCCAGCAGCAGCAGCACAGCACAGCAGCAGCACAACAGCCCCATTCTAGCAGGACAGCAACACCATTACATCATTCCAGCATCACAACAGCAACATTACAGCATTACAGCAGCACCATTACACCATTCCAGCTCCAATGTGCAGTAAATTGCATGGGAAAATGCATAAAACATGCTTAAAATGTAAATGATACAAACAGATGAAATAGTGACTGCATAATGGATAGAAGCAACTTTACCATGTTAGTAGTAGGGTGTGGTTCATCACCAATGACTGTCACAGGGAACTCGTACCCAGGAGATTTCTCTTTCCTCTCCTGGTTAGAGGCAACTGAACGTGTTCTTCCTAATTGTGTTTGACACAACAAGTCAGTCATAATATAACAAGATCAGTAACTGCTATCTACCTCAATTTGATACAAATATTCAAGAAGTAATCACATGATGGAAATACATGTCCTTTGAACTCTGTGCGAACCTACATCCTTACTTGTTTGCATCCGCTCATCTGACAAGAAAGCAAAATAAATGAAATTATAGCAACTGCCCCATTATAAATTTGTGTAAAGAGGGCAATGCTATTCCAAGAGTGGAAGCTGAAAATGTCCAAATGCATTAATGCACCGAGGATAGATTTTCTTTTGAGATGTGTCAAATTTAAATAGACTCCAAATATGAGAAGATTAAATATTCTAACCTTTCTCAATTTATCATTTTATTTACCAACGCAACCATAAATGGAATTCAACCGACTAAACAATTCCAAAACCAAAGTAAAATAAAGCATTGGACTATAGCCGATATGATATGAATATATGACTATATGAATGGAAAACTTTGCAAAGAAATATATGGTGGAGAGAATAGACTATCAAATATTGCCAACAAGACTAGCTCGTTTATCCATATATAAATGCAACAATTCAACCAACTACCTTAGATAAATACCACCAGGTCTAGAAGTAATATACTGGAAAAAAATATTTATCAAACGAGGCAAAGATTCTAGAAATCAATGTTGTTTAGATTAAGATCTTATCTTTTCAGTTTTCACTAAAAAGAAGCACGATGATAAGAGAAATGCTCGAAGAAGAAAAAAATAAACACGAAGCAAGGAAAATCACATACAACTTCCTCGCCGGTGGCCAGCATTCTGCTCTAGAATGGTTTTATTTTCATGCTTCAAACCATTAGACCTGTCATCCTTCTGGTTATGTTCAGAAGTAGGAAGATTAACGCTCAGGCTCCTAACAGAGGGCAAAAAGTTCTTATTTGTAACACTGTCGGGTTCCAGAGGTTTGACAGCCCTGGACTCAGGCGGAATGGAAACAACAGAACCCACTGACTCTTCACTTGCGTTTGAAGGCCTTCTAAAGCTAGATGATTTGGACAGTGAAGCAAGGCGGAATGGAAACAACAGAACCCACTGACTCTTTCTTTGTTTATCCAATAAACTGGTATCTGGTAAGATTCGTAGCCAACAAAGCTATTAAATTCGTAGTCAACAAAGCCATCAGATTCAAAGCTAACAAAGCTATCAGATTCAAAGCTAACAAAGCTATCAGACTAATTATCAACAACAAACTCATCAGATTCGTAGCCAACAAAGCTATTAGATTCAAAGGTAAGAAAGCTATCAGACTAATTCGTAGCCAACAAAGTCATTAATAAACAACAAACTCATCAGATTCATAGCCAACAAAGCTATCAGATTCACAACTAACAAAGCTATCAGATTCGTAGGCAACAAAGCTACCAAAACACAGCAACAAATGGAGCCGAAAATCAGCTCACCGGTGGTGCTATCAGATTGCGCCGGAGAAATGGTGGATTGGGAACGAACCCAGGAAGGCTGCTATCAGATTCTTAACGATGGAGCCGAAAATCAGATCTGCAAATGGAAACACAAAGCTATCAGATCTGAAATGGAAACGCAAATGGAGAGCAACAACGAACGAAGCTATCAGATTCAGCACCTCCGGTGAGGAAATGGACAGAGGCAGCACCGCCGGGCGCCGGTGAGGAAAACGCTGGACTGGAGGCAGTGGAGGGTGACAGACGACGGCTTCCGGACTGGAGGGTGACAGACGACGGCTTCCGGGCTGGAGGAAAATGCTGGACTGGAGGCACCGCCGGTGAGAAAAATGCTAGCTTCGTTGGAGGGTGACCGGTGACGGCTACGGCTTCGCTGGACTGGAGAGTGGAGGGTGACAGATTTAGGGTTTCTGTTTGTGAAGAGAAGAATGGCCGCCCGCGCCGAATGGGGATGACGGGGTGGGTGAGTGAAACACATTCTAATTGGAGGGTAATTTTGTAAATTCAAGTATGTACCGAGTTGGCGAGCTGCTCGAGCTCGAATCGAGCTCATTTACAGGCTCGAACTCGGCTCATGTATTATTCGAGCGATCCCGAGTCGAGTTTTTATCGAGCCGAGTCCGAGTCGATCCCGAGCTACTCAGCTCACGTATCAGGCCTAGACCAGACCCATAGATTGTAGGAACAATGCATTTCGAACAAAAATTTAGAAGAAGCAGAACATATGCATTTCGAATCAAACAAGCCTCATTTTCGAACCGATGCAAACAAATGCAAAGCAAAAAGAAAAATTTGAACAGAAGTGCAAGTGACGGTGAAAAAAAATTCGAACAGATGCAAGAAGGAGATTAAAGGAGGAGAAGAAGAAGTTCGCTCAGTCGCACGTATGCCTATAGCCCCCAATTTTTACAGATATCCAAAATTAAAAAATACCCTAGAATTAGTATAGGGGATATAAGATTAATATCTATATAAAACAGAAAAAATCTATTATAAATAATAAAGGGGAAGTCGGCTGAGACATATGGCGAGTTCTCCTTAATTGTAATCGTATGAACCAATCACAATTTTTTTAAATAATCAATATATGCATAAAATAAAATTTTATTCTAAGTATATTTAATCAATATATCTTTATATGCATAAGATAAATTTTGACACAATTTTATTAGATATGGATATTAGTCGTATGAATCAATCACAAATTTTTAAGATAACAAATATATGCATAAATTAAAATTTTATTCTAACTCTATCTAATCAAGCTAGGGGGAGTTTGCAAAATGTCAAAAAAAGTTGTCTCAATTGGTGAAATATCCACACTTTGGGACAAATTGGTGAAATGTCCATCTTGTCAATAGCCATTTTATCATCTTGTCTATAGCCTCACTTTTTTTTATGCATTTTGTCGTGCAAATACAAGAGTATGTTGTGCATGTGCAAATATAATCGTATGTTGTGCAAATATGACCCAGGTCTAGTTTTTTTTCCATGTTAATACATTTTGGCATGCAAATATAACTGCACGTTGTGCTTGTGCAAATATAATTGTATGTGGTGCAAATGTAATATTTTTTTCGCTTTTTTTTTCCGTGTCAATACATTTTGGCGTGCAAATATATATAAACGTATGTTGTGTTTGTGCAAATATAATCGTATGCTGTGCAAATATAACATTTTGTAATATTTTTTTTCGCTTTTTTTTTCCGTGTCAATACATTTTGGTGTGCAAATATAAATGTACGTTGTGCTTGTGCAAATATAATTATATGTTGTGCAAATATAACATTTTGTTGTGCAAAATGTAATATTTTTTTTTTTCGCTTCAGCACTTTTTGTTGTGCAAAAATAACTTTACATTGTGCACATATAACAATTTATTGTGCAAATATAACTTTATGTTGTGCAAATGTAAAAATAAAAATATAGTAGATGTGAATCATATAATAAAATATAGATATTTTTTGTAATTCCCATATTTATTGGGTCATTTTTGTAATATAACAAAATTTCTTCTTCTACCTCCCTCCCCGATCTGGAATCGGATCCGGCGCTCGCCACCGCCGTCGGCTCGCTCGCACCGGCCTCCTTCGCTCCGGCCTCGCTTTCTACGCCGCTCGCTCGCCACCGCCTCCGCCGCTCGCTCCCTCCCTCGCTCGCCACCGCCTCGGCGCTCGCTCGCACGATCTCGCCACCAGACACCACCTCTCTCATATCTGAAACCGCCACGCTCACTCGATCTCACTTGATCTCTCCTCTGTATGTCTGTTCATCGCCACTTTCGCCATAGATCGATCGAGATCTCGCTGCCACTTCGCTGTCTGGTCATTGCCATAGATCTGTCCGCCGACATCGGAGGCAGAAGCGAGGGAGAGACAGAAGAGACATAGAGCGAGACAGGAGAGACAGAAGAGATCTCGCCGACATCGGAGGCGGATTCCGGCGTTAGACACAGAAGAGATCGAGAGAGCGAGACAGGAGAGAGGTCCGGGAGAGAGGGGAGAGAATTAGGGTTAATCAAATTAGGGATGGACAATTTCACAATTTGTCCCAAACCTTGGACATTCCGCCAATTAGGCCGAAAAAAAAAGTGTCTATTCTACAAATTTTCTCTTTAATCAATATATCTATATATTCATAAGATAAAATTTATCCCAATTTCATTAGATATGGATATGTTTTTTTCGAAGATATTAAAGATCAATATAGTAATATGTGTTTAAGATAACACTTTATCCAATTTCGTTAGATATAAATATATTTTTACAAAATTTAACGGTTTAATTACAAAACTACTAAATCAAACAAACCTTTGGTTTCGACTCTTTCGGCTATGAGACATGTCTCCCCTTAATCAATTTTATTAAATAAACAATTCGTTTATACCTATAAAAATTAAATAATCAATTTTATTATCTAAGATTTAACATTTGGTTTATTTTAGAATCGTATATAGAATTAGATGAATGGGTATTAATAATAATTTTTAATTCAAAAAAAATTAAAGAATATATATGTATATGTTATAATAATTTATTTTAATTAGTATATCTTAATTATGTAACAATTAAGAAATGTTGAAGAAAATTAATTAGCTAATTAAACGAGTATTAATATCAAATTTATTTAAATTAAAAAATTCGCATACGGTGCGGGTAAGAATGTATAATGTAAGTTGGTTCTTCAAGAGAGATCGCACGGGAGGAAATGAATGAAAAGAATTCTTTGACCGAGTAGCTTCCTTTAACGGGTCCCTTTAGTCGCGGTTGGGCACTCAGAACCGGGCACAACAAAAGTAAGGCATTGGACCAGTTTTTGACAGTGGTAATTTAAGCATAAAACGTATGGTTTACAAAGGTGTTCACAAGCAGAGGTTGATAAGTAGAGCCAACGATGGCTAGCAGCGGCATGAAAAAGAAATCGCGCACGGGCACGGCCCCTTACAACATCAACAAGTGCTCTTCTTATTCCTTTAGGTCTACCAAAGCAAACCTCAGTCAAGCTTAAATATCGCCATTCACATACCAAATGTGAAGGCAAAGAAGGTGACCGACTTACCGAATCCAAGTCCCCTTCGCTCAAGGGTTAGCCTCCGGTTATTATCTAGACCTGACCGCCTCTCAACTACTTGTTAGTTTAATATACAATGACATACCTCAGCATGTCAGTTGCCATCAAGCAAGTACCCATGTCTTTGTAGAGCACAGCAACCTAAATGTCGTTTTTGTGTGGCATTGTGTCTTTTTCGGCCTCCAAAGGGTTGACAGGCGGCTGTGCACCTAGAGGCCCTAGGCTGTCGTTGCTGGAACTTCCCAAGGGAATCACCCCGGTTAGAGTCTTGATGGCAAACTCAATGCACGGATCTGAGAATATATCTCCCCATGGGAAGGCCACCGGGGAGTCTAACATTGCGTTGGTCTTAAGGGGCGAGCATGAGTTTTCTTGGCCTTGGGATGCGGCTTCCGGGTAAGTGGGCAGGTGAGTCCAGAGTGGCAAAATGGCATCCTCTTTAGCCTCAGACTTTGGAGCGGGCGCAATAGGAGGAGGAGCTTGTATTGCTGGATATTCAGAATGGTCCCGGATTGCAGCACCCTCACAGGGCATTTGCCTTCCAAGTAGGACTGCAATTTGGGGTGCAGAAAGATATGTGGCGTCAGATTTTCTCGCTGAATCGATCATCTCAGGAAGGTTTGGAAGACCAAGTTCATTGGTTACGTCTGCACCTGTCACATAAAGCACAAGTCGTGTACAAAAGACAGCATAGTCCATTTCATTGAAATCAATCTATCTGGCTAGTTCTAGTAGTTCCATGAAAAATGCAATTACCCTGATCAGAATCAAGTATGAAGAAATCATCTGATTCCTCTCCACACGGAGCATTGGAGATCTTCCTGTTCTTCGGTTTCTGACTGCATTTTGCACCTCCACTGGCTGGTTTCCTTTTCCCGCTTCTAGCTGAATTCTGCTTTTGAACTCCCTGAGTAGACAGGGCAACAAAATGTAAGTGTCCGTGTGTTATTATGACAAATGGTTATGATTAACGACTAAAAGGTGTAATTGACAAGGGGAAGATGCTACCTTCATTGATCCATTTGACGGATTTGAATCCTTTTCCTCAAATGCATCCTCCTTTACAGAAAATGCAGAAGTAAAGAAACACAATCATTAACTGGGCAGCAATGGATTAAGGGACCGCCGCAGTTTTATACCAACACACTACACCTTAGAAGTGTCCGTGTTATGGATTTCCTTGTTTCGTTTCTTAGGAGCTATGATTATATGAAGTATGCAGTATGTATAAAGACGAGAGGATTAGGTTTAGAATACCACTTGCGCTTTAACTGGAGCTTCGTCAGCAACTAACACTGGATCACTACCACCAGCAACATCCTTGGGTTTCGACTTCATTGCACGTCTTCCGAGCTTCCCAGTTAGAAGATACCGGTCAATATCCTTCAACGAGCGAAACACATATCCACTTGCAGGGTCTCTGTAGTACTGCAAATGCAGATCGAACATCAGTAATGCATCATTTTTTTACTTTCCATAAGTGAAAAAGAGAAACCAAACCCAGAAAAACTAACAACTCAGCACAACACATGATATAATCCAAGAACAAGACAATGACCATAAAACATAGGTTATAAAACTAAATGTCTCATAGTTGAAGTTTCCGCTTATTATTTTAAGCGCGGAAAGGTGATATCATGTGGTCCTACCTTATTGTTTCCCCAGCTAAACTAATTCAAAGAGAAACATATTCATTTTTAAAACGTACAAAATGACACATTTTGTTATACACACGCACCCCTCTCAGCATCACAAGGTCCACATGACATTCAAATTAGTTGAAGTGGGAACAAAAACTCCGAATTTCCATCAAACCAAAGCACAATCTTTGGGCTTCTAACTGCCATTGTGAAGGGCTGGTGTACAGCACACGACACGAGTGAGCGGGGATTCATGATTGTCGCGCTGTTTGGAGGTATCTCCTACAGCAGCGGATCGCTAAGCTTACCAAAGTGATTCTCTACATGACTAAAAGGTTGATTTTTAGGTGAACAAGGAACATGGCAAAGCTTGTGAGGTAACAACCATACACAAAACAAGCTGGCAAAGTAGCTTGTGAGCTCAATCCATATGCACTAAAGGCATGAAATTAACCCCACAAAAAGCCCCAAACTTCTCAAACAAACCTACTCAAAAAGAGGAATTTTGCAAATAAGCAATTTTTCAACTTCTACAACAACAGTTTTACCCAAAAGCATCAATCAAGATTGTTGTTGTTTTCTTATTCTTGTTCTTCATGTGAGCTCCAAATTACCCTAACATCGAATGAACCCAAAGACATGGACTTCTAATAAAAATGGGGCCAAACCCAACCGCATGCATCCACACAAAGCCACACAACTTGAACAAAATTTCACAAAAATCAATATGAGCAAAGCAAAGAAAGTGAAATTTAGTGAGGAACAAATGAGACCCAATTCAGAAAAGTAAAGAAGGGAGATCAAACCCTGTCTCTTTTGCCGCTCTTGCGAACTCTAACTTCCACCTTCCACCCTTCAGGCAGCCACTCATCACCTCTAATCTCCACCATTTCCCAATTTCTGCACCTCTGGTGATGAATTTCACCAAATGGAGTGAAAAGAAGCAAAAATTAGAGGCCTTTTTTACACTCCCCAAAGCCACCACCACCACAACACCACAGTACCACGCCGCTTAACTGAGACTCAAACTCCCCACCACCCAACCACATTTCAAAGCCCCCACGTGCTCCTCCACTATTTATATCAACATTTTCACAGAGCAATCAATCAATTTCGATAGTGACCATTGCAAGTTTGTAACCCATTGTAAAATCTGAGTGTAAGTGTATTTTTCATCCCAGCTTTTTTTTATACCCATTTAACAAGGCTTTTTCGGTTTCTTGCCCTCTCTTTGTTTGTGATTCTTTGTGGGGGTGGGCCATTGACAAGTGGGGTGGGTTTTGGTTAGTAATTTTAATGGGGAAAAGACAAGTGCATTGTAACACTAACACGAGGAAACACATCCCTGATTCTCCCATAATGGTCATGGGAAAAGGGTAAGTCCCCTATCTCTAACCAATCGTGTGATTATTGATACCTCGAGGTTTTACATGCGAAGAGACTAATTTATCATATCAGAGTTAGCTTTATAAATTTTGAAGTTGATAAGGTGAATTACTGGAAAACTCACAGTTGAAGTTAAAAGGTTAATTTTGCAATTTGATGGGACTATTTTCTTTTATAGATTGGAGAAACTAACTTGCAAGGGTATATCCATCCCTTATACTTAGAGCAAGTCCAACAAGTTTTGTAAAAATTCTCTAAAATAGAGATCAAAATATCAAAATCTCTAAAAAATGTACCCTCAAACTCCAACAACTTCTCTATTATACAGATTTCTACATTAATTATATAATACTCCCTCCGTTAATTAAAACTTGACGTTTTACTATTCACGCACGCATTTTTAGGTGTTAAAAACTATATAAAATATTAACTTTTTTAATAATTTTTTTAAATAATATCATACTTATTACTATTAAGTATGAATTTATAAAAACAAATTTAAAAAAAAGTTAATATTTTATATAGTTTTTATCGTTCTAAAAAAGCGTGCATGAATAGTAAACGACAAGTTTTAATTAACAGAGGGAGTATAATAAATACAAATTTCTTCCCTCTCTCCCAAAGCAATTAATGTTTTCCCCCTCTCTCTCCCAAGACAACTAATGTTTTCCACTCTCTCTCCCAAAAATGGTGAATGCTACCAAAAAAGAGATGGTGGAGCATTAAATTTTTCCTCTATCTCCCAAAGCAATTAAAGTTTAGAGTGAGTTTGTCTTGCTACAAATATAGAGAAAAATGTAGTCTCTCTCCAAATTTCTCTATTTTGCATATTGATATACAAAAGCTGTTGGGGCAAAAACACTCATTTTTCTCCAAATTTTCCACTTTTCTCTATTTTAGAGATGCTGTTGGGGTTGCTCTTATTATTTTAGAAGCAGACTCTTTGTAAAATAATGAGCCACATATCCTCATTCTCTGAGCAAAAATAAAAAGCAGTTTCCACTTTCTCAACCCACGATCTTTCTCTACTCACGTTCTTTCAACTTCTCAAATCTAATATCCTCTCTTCTTCGTTCCTCGAATTTCCCTAATCGGCCCTCACCATGGTTGCCGGAAGATCCAAGCAGGAAGATTCTTCGATCACCGAATCCCAAATTTCTCACGGCTACTTCCCAGTTTTGCCCCAAACCCCAAAACCCTAGCTTCTCAACTTTAGCTCCGATCCGATCCTCCACTGCCGCCGCCGACCTCTCCGCCTCCGAATTGGATGCCGCCAAGCACCGATCGATCAAGTCTCGCCTCCGCAACGGAGACACTCTCTACGGCCTCGCCGATATTGCTGGCCTCGCTGGCTACGACTTCGTCGTCGTCGACATGGAGAACGGCTACGGAGGCATCTCCGGCGCCCTCCCCTGCCTCCGACCCCCTCGCAGCCACCGGTACCCCGGCGATCCTCCGTCTCCCGGAGAGCACCGCCGCCTGGACGAAGAAGGCGCTCGACCTCAGACCGCATGGGATTATGTTTCCGGTGATTGAGACCCCTGAATCCGCCAAATTCGCCGTCTCCTACTGCCGCTACCCGCCGAAAGGCGTCCGCGGCGTCGTGCAACCCATCGTCCGCGCCTCCGGGTATGGCATCGATGTTGGCGGATACTTGGAGAGCTACGAGGAGGAGCTTCTGATCATGTGCCAGGTGGAGTCGATCGAGGAGATCGCCGCCGTCGAAGGGGTTGATTGCATCCAGATGGGGCCGATGGACCTGAGCGCGAGCATGGGGTACCTTTGGGACCCTGGGAACAAGAAGGTGAAGGAGGTGCTGAGGACAATCGAAAGGACGGTTCTGAAGACTTCGCCGCAGTCGGGGAAAGACACCACCGGACGCAGCCACCGGGATGAGGAGAGGGCGATGGCGACGCGCGAGCTCACCACGGCGGCAGCCTTGACAGGTCCTCCTCCTGATCTCGATTCAACTGCATTTGCCGGATCGAGAACGGTTCACCCCATGACAAGTTCTCTCCTCTCCTCTCGATTTCCATTTAATTTCTTTGTGATTGTCTCCAAATGCAATTAAGGGTTTTGGGTTTTTTGGGCTTGAATTGGAAATTGGGGCTTTAAGTTTGCTTAGACTTCAGTTTGCTTTCCACTTTTCGATTCCAATTTTAACTTCCGTTGAGAGTGATCGAATCCGGATGTGAATTAGGTTTCTGTTGTCCATGTTTCGTGCATATAAGGATTGATATAGTCCATTACGTCCCGAGGAAGAGAAGCTGCACGAGATGTGCTTGTGATGGTTTTCAGAAAGATGAAGAGTTGTACTTTAGTCCACAGAGGATGTCGATAGAGGGAGGGCGGAGGAACCACGTGATCGAGTTCGAATGTTCAGTTGCGTGAACAGTGAGGAAGTCCGACCCACTTTATCGGAATTGTGAATTTCATTTGTGCAAGAGATGAAATTGGAGATCGAGACTGTCGAAGGTGTGAAATCGGACGCCGACTATCGAACGCTTATTCTCGCATCATCTTCTTACCTTTCAGGTATTGTTTTGTTCACTCCATTGCTGCTGTTGGTATCGAGATTTGGACCATGCAAGATGGAATATTATTCGACAACATCTTGATAGCTACTGATGAGAAGACTGCTGAGTCCTTTAGGGAGAGTGCATGGAAGCCAAAGTTTAATGCCGAAAAGGAAAAACAGAAGGCTGAAGAGGAAGCTGTTGGTGGCCCCGGAGGCATTGCTGGCATCCAGGTAGCAGTTTCACCTTCACAACTGCCTAATCGTTTACTTGTGTTTGTTATGCTAATGTCTTCTTAATTTTGTAGAAGAAGGTCTTTGATCTACTCTACAAGATTGCAGATGTTCCTTTATTGGAAGCATACATGCCCAAGATCTTGGTAAGTTGGCGAATGATGAGTTCGTGTATTGCGTTAGGCATTACCCCATTTTATGCCCTTCAGTTTCTTTATTGCATATCAGTACGTACAAGTGTACAACTAATGGTTCTAATATCGGATTCGAGCTCACGCCCTACAAATTGTCTTGTAGGAACTTAATGAAAAGGCAGAGACGCAACCAAATTTGACCATTGGTGTTCTAGTTGCAATCATTGTGGTGTTAGCCAGCATCTTCTTTAAGATCATCTTTGGTGGGAAGAAGAAGCCTGTAAGTACACAAACCTGATTTCATGGCTTTTGGTGTTTATATACTTCTAAGCCTGTTTTCTAATTTTGACGAGGCGACACATTCTATTTGTAGGCTGTTGCTCAGAGCAGTAGCTCAGCTGCAGCAGATGCTACCAGCAACGAGGAAAAGACCAAAGAGAAAGAGGAAAAAGAGAAGGAAGAAGCTGCAGCTCCACGCAAGAGGGCCAACAGACGCGAAGATTAGAGAACATTATCACATTAGAACCATATCACGCAACGGCATTCCATGAAGTTTTGGTACTTTAGACTGTGAAATACTTCACAATAATTTAAAGTCTCGCATGAACAATAAGCCAGCACATAGAGGTTTCTCTCTCTTAGGAGAGAGAAACTCTCTTTCTTAAGCATCCGTTCATTCCTTTCAATCCAGATTTGGGCATATATCATCCTCTCCGATCTCCCTGTCTCATTTCAATCTAGTCTTGTGTACCCATTCTCTTGTGTATGGTGGCCGGATCCCGTCAATTTTTCCGATTGGTGTACTTGCCATGCTCTCAACACCGGTGAACCTTGCGCGCTCTTCCGGCGCCCCCATCTCTGCCCGCGCCTTTGCTGAACTCTCTCCCATCCATCATCATCCAAATCGTCTTGTGCGCCGTCGATATCTCCTTGTTCCCCCGCCCGATTGTCGTGGTTGTTTCCAGGCTCCTCCTCCCTTCGACGGCCGCGTTTCCAGGCCAAATCCCAAATCTTTATCCTCTGGCGAGGATTTCTCCCCCACACGGTTGTTGTCTTCCAACTTACCCATTTCCGGTGTCGGTTGGTTTTCCGCCTCCCCCCACATCTACCCCTTGATTTGGGGTCTTGTTGGCCGCCGAAACTGCTGCCCGATTCGGGGGTTTGCAGTGTGTTCGCGACTTGACTCGTACCCGAGATCCATCCAAATCGTTTCGGGGTGTGCTCGTCTATACCCGGCGTCTTTCCTGGTCGTCGGCGTCCATGCTCCGGCCTGCTCCTTCCTCCTTGCCGTGCAAGTCATGGTTGATTATCTCATAGTCCGTACACTGTGCTTGGCGTGCAAGAATTTAGTTTTTCCTTGCACGCCAAGGCCATTGATTTATATAAAAAAAATTTATTAAAATTATGGTTTTTAATTTTCTTTAAAAACCATCCACTAAAATTCCGAGAGGGTATTGGCCCGAAAGGGCTTTATTTAAATCCCGAAAGGGGTTGAGTAAACCTACCCGAAAAGGTTTGATTAAATCCCGTAAGGGCTTGTCGATTTTCTTGTAGAGGTATCTTGTTGGCGTTTTGTTCAAGCAGCTGGCGGCTCTGCTTCCGATGCTTTTAGGAGGTCTTCTGCTTGGCTGGGGGGTGTGAAGTCTGGAGTCAGGACTGGCTGGGGTCGAGGTGGTGCGATCAGGGCAACTCCGTATTCGGGATAGAGTTTCCTTGGAGTTCTTCTGCATTACCCACAGGAGATAGAGTCCTGTTGTACCGCTTGCCCGCGGTGTCACTATTCAGTGGTGCTTGGCTTCGTTCTTCGGCGACTTCTTCAGCTTTATTGGGAGTCGGTCTTCTTCAGCCATTTTGTTGTAGAGCTTTTTCTGCTTGTTTCATTTCGCTTGTTTTCTGTATTTCCGTATTATTTGGTTGTACGATTGACGGTTCAGCCTCTCGATGAGTCAGACCTTTCTGACCTTCGAATTATTACCTAATCAAAAAAAAAAAACTTCACAATAATTTAAGAAACTTTTAAGTTGTAATTATATGTCATGTGTCGAGTATTATATTTCTTCCGATCAATAATTGGAGCCTTGATTCTTGATATCTATAAATTTCCTTAATGTTTTGGCCTCTTAATGTTTATACACTTACAAATAGAGTTCCTTTTTTTTTTTCTACTTAAGGGTCTAAGTATTATAAAAACACACTCTAAATACTACTCCCTCTGTTCGGCAAAACTTGTCGTTTACTATTCACGCACGCTTTTTTAGAATGATAAAAACTATATAAAATATTCATTTTTTTATAAATTTTTTTAACAAGTTTGTACTTATTAATAATAACTACGAAATTGTTAAAAAAATTATTAAAAAAAATAGATATTTTGTATAGTTTTTATCTCATAAAAAAGCGTGCGTGAATAGTAAAGTGTCAAGTTTTTCCGAACGGAGGTAGTATCATTTTTAAAATTCTTTAGCTATATAGGGTTTATACATTTAAACTTAGGGTATCTTTATCAAATTGGTTTATAATTTAGATCAATTTAAAAAGTGTAGAATGATGTGTAATAGATAAAATATCATAAAGGATCCGAATTCGGCTTTCTTAAGCTAAAAACTATAAGGTTTATTTTCTTTGTCTTCAATTAGGATGGATACTAGGAGAAGCGTAGAAGCGGGTGATTTACTATTTTTTTTTTCAAATTTGAAGTATCGATTGTCTCAATAAAAAAGTATTTCATCATGATAATCAAAGATTTCGAAGAACAACATGACAAGAAGCAAGAGCAATATGTTAGTAGAAAATTAATGTGTCGAATATTTTGTTTAAGATATCAAACTTGACCGTAATTATGAGACTTTTGTTTGTGATTGTAAGTGTTATTGTATTATAACGAGGGTTATAATTGATAACATGACAACAATTCAAATGAAATGAAATATATTCATAGTACGAGGGGGAACTAAAATGGTAAATTTCAATAAAAATACTCACCCGTACAAGGTACGGGAAAAGTACTAGTTACAATTATGTTGAAAAACTAGTGGAGATTTCAAAATACTACGGAGTAGTTGAAAAAGTAGTTCGTTGAAAAAAAAACCATGTTTGGCAAATAAAACTAGTTTTCTGCTGCTCAGGTAAGTTACATCTCTTTAGAGACCCCGCTTGTTCCTTTGCTTTTATATTGTTTGTAGGAATGGAAATAGTTCAGGTGATGGAGTGGCTTGACTACACCACCTATCTATCCATGCGGGTGATCGGATGGAATGGGCGAAGTAGACGGGCACAAGCTAAGGCCAATGAACCATTTCAGCAATGACTACAATCCGAAGCTAGGAATCACCCAATGTTGTGTTTATCGCCGCTGCTAGTGAAAATGGGTGCAATCGCAGATAACAGCCTAGACGACATAAATGATCAATCTTTCTAAGACAAACATAGAAAACGGCTTCAATTTTACAGTGCCAGCCTCATCCCTTGGCCACATTCACATCCCTTGCAAACTCCCACTTCAAATACGCGAGCCTGTTTGCATCAGATGACAAATTCAGCATAGTTGCCCTGTGATTTTTGCGCTTGTTGAGAGAAACCGCATAGCACCACAGCGGAGACGTTTCTTCAAGCATCCCGGCCTTCACCATGTTGGCGATCACAACTAAGCCCTCTTGCAACTCGGTCCGGGGGTTTCCTGTCGAAGTAGCCTGCTCCTCGAATATGGTCATAGTCTTATCCTTCTTCGCCCATTGACGCACCAAGTGATCCTCTAACTCGGATGAACAAGCTGCTTTTCTTTTCACCCTCTTGCTTGCCCGGGTATTTGAAGAGCATGGTTGTTGTGGGTGTTGCTGCAGTGGCTCGGGAGTGACCAGTCGTGGTAAATCCTCTGTCCTGATAGTATTCTGATCTATCCCAGTTGGGCCCTCATTGCCTTGTGGGTCTGTGCTCGCGCCACCATCATCATCATCATACGGGCTCATTGAAGGTGTTACAACGGTGCCACTGTACAAGCGCGTCCACAAATCCTCCAACTTGACATCCATGCCCTTGTTCCGAAATCTCTTGCAGTTTTTATCCTCCTGCAAACCCCCAAAAGCCACACAAATAAGAGAAGGAAAATTGTAGCCATCATCATTCAAGCCAATCTAGTACACATCAACACATGTACCCTTGTCTTCTTGTCCCACCAGTCTTCATCTGCGTTGATTCTGCGTGTGATCGGATCCCATCTCCCAGCATCAGCTGTCCGGAGCAATCTCCAAGCTTTGTATTCCCTCTTCAATGATTCAAACTTGTTCTTAAGGATGACTTTGGTGCATTTCATCCCAACAACTTCTGCAAATTCTGTAGCCATGTCTTCCCACTTAAACAACTGTTTCTTGCCATTTCGCATTTGGTAGGCTATGCATAATTCAATCATAATCTTGGCCAAGTCATCAGTCCACCTAAAGCTTGAACCTTTGGGTCCGTCTTCAACATCATGTGAGCACTCCTCCATGAGCAAAGCAAATATCCAGCTCACCTGATGTTAAATTCAATTGCATAAGCAGGAATCGTCAGAAATTTTCAAGTGATAAATTCATCCATGTAATGAATTGAACAATATAGAAACCAATTAGCCAATGTTCAGTTGCACAACTACTTCCGAATCACTTGCAATTATGAGAAACCCTAAAAAATCAACTGCAATATGAATGGATCGCTCAGAAACCCCTACTTCCCGGGCATTTCGAAAATCAGACAAGTATTCACATGAAAATCGCGATTCTCAACAGCTCATAAACCCTATCACTTGCGAATCTGAGCGACACTAAAACCTCATAACTCTAATTTCATCCCCTGCCAAACCAAAATAACTTGCAAATCGAAAAGCTCGTAAACCCCAGCTTCAATTTCACATTCATTTCAAAAATCCGAGAAATTTCAGAATCAGATGCTTACCTACCCGCTGAATCAACTCCACGTCCCGTTTCCAGGCACCGCAGTTAATACCGGTCACTGTTCCGGCAGCATCCTCGGCGGAAGAAGAACAATCTTCAGTTGAGCTCTTTCTCGTGCGACGACGAAACGTAGATTGGAAATCTGGTTTTTGCCCCTAAAAAAAACTCCCAAAAAAACCATAGGAACCTTGAAAATCTGGTTTCTCGGGCAAACTCGTTTTTAAACCCGAAACCAGTTTCCTTTATATGCCCAATGGACCTTTATGTTTTACTCCGTATATGTCAAAATGGTACCATCACCTCACGTACGTAGACCATACGATCCAGTTTCGGCATGTCCTTAGGGAAGGGATCAATGTCACTAACCTTTTATTTTCTTTGTGTTTTTATTTACTTTATTATCCGTTTGAAATGGGGCGTTATATCTACACCGCTAATTTTTACTATTTACACCGTAAATCCACCGCATCCATATGCGGTGAGTTAATCAAATTTTAGCAGGACATACCGCATGTACATGCGGTATGTCCGTTGACCGTATAAATACACTGCATGTACATGCGGTGGGTTAGGCTAAAACGGAGTCCGTAATACGAGAATCCGGTTGGGTCGAAGTTATCCGAAACCCACCGCATGAGTATGCGGTGGTTTTTTAAAATATATAAAATTTGGGTAAGATTTTACCGCATCTCCATGCGGTGTTTTTTTACCGTTGCCACAACGGTAACAAAATACCGCATGGAGATGCGGTATATTTTTTTTACCGTTGGGGGCCCATTATAAATAGGCGTGGGGGGCCCAGTTCTCCGACACATCGAATCTTCTCCGATTCCTTTCTTTCCGAGCCCGACTTTTGGTTACGTCGATTCCCCGTCCCCATATCTACCACCACTTTGTACCCGAGTTTTGAGATGGTGAAAGACAACCGTGGAAAAGCCGCGGCTGCTGATGATGTCGGTCCTTTTCGGAGACATCCGTTACAGGTAACATTTAATGTTTATAAAAATCAATGTGCTTTATTTTTTAACCTGAAGGAAATAGTGTTAACATTTAATTGTTATATATAATGTAGCCGGAACCCGCTATACAGAGGAGGAGGACGACAGATGTACCGCCACAGCTTGAGACACAGACTGAGCAACAACCACAGACTCAGACACAACCTCAGCCTAAGGTATGTTAAAATCGTTACTAGGTGTAGGGAAATTGAAATCGAATACGTATATATTTCTGTTTTCTTAGGAGTTGATATTATTAGGTTCAAATCATTAATAAACCTTTGGAAAATGTTGCAACATTTAGTCAGTGATAGGATATAGTATCGTATACGAGCCATAGGATTCTGTCAAATACTAGGTGTAGGGAAATTGAAATTGAATAAGTATATATTTATGTTTTCTTAAGATGAAATCATTAATAAACCTTACGAAAATCTTGCCACATTTAGACAGTCATACGATATAGTATTGTAATTGAGCGATAGGATTCTGACAAATATATTTTAATTTACACAGTCTGCGTTATCGAGAAATTTAGGAGAGAGGGTGGTTTTGCAATCTGCTAGGAGAGCTGCCCTTAGGGAGAGACAGACGTTGGTGGATGTATCAGTTCCTATGGAGACGGATAGTGACGCGGTAGATGATGATACCGAGGCTGCCGTCAGAGAGAGACAGACGTTGGAGAATGTAGTGGATCCTCCGGAGAGGGATACTGAGACGGTAGGAGCTGATACTGGGCCATCTTCTCAGTCACGTGTTGACAAGAGTGACGGTTTGGGGCACACGTCGCGGTCGTCTATAGAGACATATCAGAGTCTGGTGCATATTGAGCTGGCCTTGATGTCTGACCACACGGATGACCCAGTGGTGCAGTCGACCGGAGAGTCTAGTTAAGGCGACCAGGGTATTGAGATGATGGAGGAGTACCTACGAGGGGACCAAGCACGGCAGACGGATGAGCAGTTGCAGACTGGAGCTGAGAGAGTGGATGAGCAGTTGCAGACTCATCATGACAGTTATCAGGAGTACTTTGGGACTGCGTTTGCGAGCGAACAATTGAACTCGTATGACGACACGACACCTCTGCTCGGAGATGTGGGTGTTGGGACGAGTCATGCTCGAGGTGGCGACCAGGACCCATGGGCCGTTGGGCAGATAGATTTTGTGTCGTTCACCCCGGTAGGATCTACGGGTGTAGGGAGGACGCATGGGAGTCAGCATGCGGCGCCATCGTCGACGCCGAGGACCGCCGATCCTGAGCCGATCATCGGGAGTCAGGAGGCGGCGCCATCAGCGACACCTAGGATCTTGGAGGGTGTGCCGATTGTCGAGGGGCATGAGAGGCATGTACGTGGACAGAGAAGTTCTTCGGCCCCACCTATTGAGTCAGCTGCACTTTCGAGGCATGTGTCGCTGGACCCCCTCGACCAGAGACATGATCCGTGGGGGACCGGTGGCGATGTTCGTCAGGATATGGGAGGAGACCAGGCGGCACAGCCCCCTGCCCGTGTAGTGCAGAGGAGGCGGAGACAGTGTGGCGAGAGCGGTAGGGCAGGTGGTGCTGGGCAGCATGGTGAGGGGAGTAGTGCAGGAGGTGATAGGCAGCATGGCGAGCCTATCAGGACAGGGGTCATTCGGGCTGTTCTGCCCGAATGGCCAGGGGGGCCACATACCGTTTCCCTTCTGAGAGACTACGAGACCCACATTGCACAGGCTGTTTGGAGACGGGATGACGCATCCTTGCGTAGGGGTGTGAGTTCAAGATCCCCTGACGATTCCAACATGCTTCAAGATCTATTCATCGCCCATAGAGACGCTCGCCATCTTCTAGCCATGTTTCCATACGTCGTCCTCGTCGATAGTACATACCGGACGAATGCATACGTTTCTATATACACTTATTCTTTTACCCCTTCCCACCAGGGTATGCGAACTCAAATATTTCATTGTGCAGGTACGGGGTCCCTTTGTGTGATTTCGTTGGATTTACTTGCACAAAGAAGAACTTCGTCATCGGGTTCTGCTTCATGTCGCACGAGAACACAGATACGTACATTTGGGCGTTGGGGCAGCTCGTTTACCTCATGCGAGGTAATCTTCCTAACGTTGTTGTCACTGATCGAGAGTTGAGGTTGATTGCGGCGCTACGAGAGGTTCTTCCCAATGTCAGGCATATGTTGTGCACAGTGCACGTCCTCCGACGATGCGAAGAAGCTGCTTTCCAGAAGTCAAAGAATCTTGATGTTGCTAGGCGTTTTAAGAACGCATGTGTTGGCCTGTTCCAATCCAGATCGGTTGAAACTTTCGCCGCTATAAGGAGGGGTATGCATGCAGAGTGGGGGCATATCGAAGGGCTTATGCCGTATTTGGAGGCGACGTGGTTACGAGATTACTCGGAGCAGATAGTTCGTGCATGGACAGACGCAATCCAGCATTTTGGTACGACCACGATGAACAGGTGCACCTACGTTTTCATTATAAAATTCATTATACACGTAATTTGTTTACATATAACGATCTTCACCTGCGAGTCTCACTTATCTTTTAGGGTTGAGGCTGCTCATTCTGTGTTGAAAAAGACCTTAAACTCTGCAGTCGGTGATTTCACTATGCAGACGGTTGGGAAGAGCAGTTTGCAGCGAGGATTGCACGATATAGAGCTTACCGCCGTCGTGATGGTGGTCGTCCCCTATCGTATTAGCACTTTCCACTTTCTGATGTCATTTTTCGAACTTCATATGTTCAATTGGGTTGTATCTTTGTCTATTCCATTTCACAAATTAATTTTCGAACTCCATATTTTCGTCATCGAGGATATTTATCGCACTTTCGTTTTAATCAATGTTGATGCAATATCATCTTTCTTTTGAATTCAACATATGAGTTTGTTCAGATCACGACTTTTATTACAAGTTAATTCCACTGTAGTAGGATATACCACCGGAGATGTGCCTGTATTATACGATGAATTCGTAGTGTCGGCGTATACCGCATACCCAAGCGGTGTGTATCGGTCCGTTCAATTCCTCCAAATAGTTACCCGCAAATCCGGTTATCCGATACCCACCGCATGGGTATGCGGTGGGGTTGAAACGGAACGGGGGTATTAACCGCATCTTCATGCGGTGAGGACCCATACGGTAGGCAGTACCGCATATACATGCGGTAGGTCACCGCATGTATATGCGGTATGTGCGTTGACCGTCATTAACTCACCGCATACCTATGCGGTGATTAGCGGTGGAAATAGTAAAAATTAGCGGTGTAGATATCGTTTCCGGTTTGAAATATTGACAGAAACTTTAGGGAAAATGTTACTCTCCACCGTGTTGTTGTGTAGCTTTTTTTTTTAAATTCGAAGGTCGGACAAGACTGACTCATCGAGAGGCCGACCGAAGTCGGCAGACGGCGAATCGTCTAACAGAACAACCTAAAAACAGAAATACAAATAACAAGCGTAGTGAACCAAACAGTAATAAACTCTACTAAAAACGTTCCAAGAAGACCAAACACCCGAAAAGCTGAGGAAGCCACCGAAGAACGCAGCCAAGCACCACCGAACAGTAGCACCGCGGGCCAGTAGTACAGCAGGACTCTAACTCCTGTGGGTAGTGCAGACGAACTCTAAGGAAACTCTATCCCGAATACGGAGTCGCCTTGAGCGCACCACCTCGACTCAACCAGACCCGACTATAGACTCCTGTTGTGTAGCTTATTGTTTTCTTGTATTGCATTTTTTCTTTAAAAGGAAGAAATACTTAAGCTAAAACGCTTAACATTACACGCACTCTTCAAACACACTTTTAAGTTTAACTAGTATTCGGTACCCGCCCGTTGTGCGATTTTTTAATAAATTTTTATTATATAAAACATCTTTTTTTGTTTGGAAGTTATATAAAACATCTTTGAATTAATATAAATTACTACTCCATATAAAGTAAATATATACCATTATAGGTAAATTTGATATTGTTTTATTATATTTAATAACAATGTTAAGTTCAAAACAACTAATAAATTTTATTTATTATATAAACCAATAAATTAATATTCAATATAAGGTAAATACATAGTATATAATTTTCAATTATGTAATAATATAAATATAAGGTAAATTATTACGTTTGATTTATTTATGCATCACCGCCGCCTCTTCCAAAAAAACCTCCCTCTTCCAAAAAAAACCCTAGCCGCCACAAAATAACTAGTTGCCGCTTCGATGTGCGCCACCGCCGCCTCGATGTGAGCCGCCGCCGCCTCGATGTGAGCCGCCGCCGCCTCCGGCTGGCTTCCCGGCCGACCTCGACCCTCCATCCAAACTCCCTTTGAAAACCTACCCCTAAAAACCCAACCCACAAAACTTAACCCCTTTGGATTCTCATCTGCTACCCTTGCTTCGGTCGCCGCCGCCGCCGCCAAGGGTGAATCGTCTCTCCAGTGTGGCCTGTGCAGCGACCCACATGCACCCATCTCCTTCCCTGACCGACCACCTTTCAGATCCGGCCGTGGTGGTCACTATCGACGCCGAAGGGTTGAGCCTTCTCGACCTCCTGGCCGCTGGTGATTCCACTCTCTTCGGCTCTCCTTCTCAAAGTTTCCTCCACCAGCATCCATCTCCTATGCCCCCGCCGGTGTTCCCGGTCTCGGCGCCTCCCTCCCGCTTGATGTTGCTCTTCGCCTCCCCGGTCTTCCTCTCCGTCGTTGTGCTGAGGTCGCTGCCCCTTGTTGGTGGTCTTCTTTCAGCCTCTCTCTGAGTGGAACTCAAACGCCTCCAAACCCAAAACTTAATTTTAAATCAAAATCTCTTTTACCCCTTTACCCCAAACTTCTCAGTGAAATCCCCTCCTAAAACCTTCAATGATCCTAGCCTTTTTCATACAAATTTTCATTTGTTATCCAAGCACATACTTGCTCTTCAACTTGTCAGATTCCACCGATCTCACTCCTTGTAATTCCAATTCCAACTCGTCACCGCATTCGGAATCAGATCTGCAGCCATCAAAGCTCAATTCAACGGGTGCTTGAGCTTGCATGCAAGCCTTCTAAGCCACCGAACCAGATCTCAAGCCGCCATATTAGCTTTAAATTTATTTATTTATGTAATTGTAATCTTAGATTTTTTTTTTCTTTTTTCTTTTGACTGGCGACCCTCTGCGTAGGGTCTTTCAAGCCATCTTTTGATGGCTTCAAGATCGCTTTGTCGATCTGCGTCTTGCCTACTGTCAAAAAAAAAAACTACTGTGGACGATGTCCTAACCCTCATAGGATATATGTGCTATATATCTATCTAGCTCTTAATTTGTTCAAAAACAATTCAAATATCCATCTATCGAGTCTAGTTGGGCTGGAATTTGCGGGCGCTAAATTGTGATCTCATTTAATCATCATTTAATTTAGAAATTTGTAAAAGTAAATTTGTATATTTCATGGACGCGAGAATCTAAATATAACACCTATGTAGTTAGGCTATAAAAATATTCTACCTATCATACAGAGTTTATATATATATATTATATTGTGTAGTATAATGTTGAATCCAGAAACGGTAACCAAACTATATGATTGATAATGGGGCAATAGTAATTTTATTAAACATATCATATAATGTCATATTCTAGATTTTGTCAAACGGATAAATATTGCAATCACATAATCTAATTAAAATATAAGTTATAAGGTTATATTGAATATATTATGTAAAAAGATAAATTTTTAGCCAACTATATTCGTTTATTAATTGGTGTGGCCCAGAAATTTAATACCGCTTTAATCCAGAAAATGCCACGCAGGCAGAAATAATCCCGCTTTAATCCAAAAAATTCCGTGGCAGCGAGTACGCGCCAGCGGTCTCTGTTTTAGTACTCCGTATTTTACTAGTATAGTACCCGTGCCTTAGGCACGGGATTTGTAAAACATATTATATTTTTTAGAAGAGATTATCATAATTTATTTACATTATATATTAGATATATTTTAATATTATAATAATATGAAAACAATATAGCCAAATAATATAAATTTGGATAAAAAATAATGCTTATATTATATCAATATATAATATATGTAAATATATGTGGCAAAATATCAGGGTCTCATCTTCCTACTTTTCTAGATGGAAACAATTGTACACATAATTGTAGAGCGTTTTAATTTTTTATTTTCCAGCATTCTAAGTATTTTTAGTAAGTTGATTGTTTACTTTGAGCAGTAAACAAATATTTGTTGTGGTAATGGGTTGGAAAGTAAGACCAAAACAATTGGTAGTTCGACTACATATTACAAAAACGCTAGGTGAATGGAGGTCTAAGAGCTTTTGGATGGAGAGCACATAAAAATATCGGAGAAGAAATATTCTTGTAATAAACTAATGAAAAGGAATGGGGTTTTTAACCAACACATTGTAATGACTTTAGTTAAACTTACTAATGAAAAAATCCATATACTTGAAACAAAATTGGGTCTCCTTTAAATTTCGGGCTCGGAGCGGAGGCCTGTTTTGCCTACCTCAGGCTCCATGCCCTGCTTCCTAGATGGAAACAATTGCAAACATAATTTTAGAGTGCTTTAATTATTATTTTTTAGCATTCTAAGTTGTTTTAGTAAGTTGATTGGTTAATTTGAGTATTAAAAAAATATTTGTTGTGGCAATGGGTTAGAAGGTTAGACCAAATAATTTGATAGTTCGACTACATATTACACAAACGCTAGGTGAATGGAGGTCTAAGAGCTTTTGGATGGAGAGCACATAAAAATATTGAGGAAGAAATATTCTTGTAATAAACTTAAAATTAAAAAAAAATGCTTCATCCATCTCAAAATATAGGTCGCTTTATTTTTTGGCAAGTTTTTTAAGAAGTTAAAAACTCTATAAAATGCTATATATTTTATTGGGTTTTAAAAATAATATTATATTTATTAATAATAAGTATAATATTATTTTTAAAAAACTAATAAAATAAATTTAATATTTTATAAAGTTTGTAGCCCCTTAAAAAATGTGATGAAAAGTAAAACGAATAATATTTTGAGACAGAGGAAAGAAATTAATTAGATAACGTGTGTATTCTAAAAAATATTCTAAATAAATAAATTAGATTTATTAATCTAAAAAAATAAATTAAATAGATTGTTTTACACGTATTACTTGGTAGTTAGCATATAAATAAATTATTCAAAAGAATATTATAAATAAATTAATTAGATTTATTAATTTAAAAATATATAAGATACAATTACTTTAATTTAACAAATAATTAAGTTGAAATAATTATTGAAAGTAGAGAATCTATATAAAAAATATTGTTTAGTTGATATTACGTGTGGTGTGTCTATTGGGATTCATTTCAAACGGATTTTGTTTAGTTGAGATTTTGTTCACTCAAGTTTCGGTTGAAGTAGATTATATTAAATAGAATTTAGTTGAGTCGAATTTTAATTTTATTTTATTTATCTTTATGAAAAATATTTTTCGAAAATAATGAATTACCAAATCTTGAATAATTGATTTTTTTTAATTACAAACATCATAGTTTATTAGGTAAATAGATAAATTCAATTTTTTCAGAATTTCATTTATTGATATCTCCTCCACGTTGTTTTCTATAAACTCTGGCAAACAACTTTCTATATGCAATAGTCTTCTACCCTGCAGAATGTCATCTTGAAGATATAATATCACTTTGATCAAAATCAATTGATATTGCATCTTCGTCGTAATCTTCGAAGCTTGAGGTCTTCTCCTCTGTAGATTGTTATCTTGAGGTTGTCATATTCAAGAGTAAAAAGTGAAATTGAATTTTCATCTTCGAATCAACCTCCTTAAATTATCGAATCAAATATGAGAAGGTACTATATGCAATGGTCTTCCCCTTTTACCATACTATATATATTCAATAGATTGCTCTATTTTAGTATGCAATACTTCTCCCAGAATCGGATATACAATATTTGATTTGGCAAAATATCTGTTTTTTATATCATTCTAATAAACATATATTAAATAATTTATTTACAATTATTCTTTAATATAATTGGGTGTCACACAAGTTTTGATCCTGATTACAGGACTTCGAGAGCAATATATTGAAGTTCATAGAGGGCGAGTTCGTAGAGTCAATTTAAGGGAGGGTTTCACTTGTCGTTACAAAGGCTAAGAGAAGTTGTTAGAAGCATTGAACACGGTTCTTTATAAAATGATTTGGGTAACCATGTTTGAGTAATAATAGTAGTTAAAATATAATGTTAGGCTTATTTTCTATCAAATACATCAATCTTGTTTTGAATATTTCACACAAATAATTAGATAATTAAAAAGTCAAATGGAAATTTATTAATTAGATAAATAAATTTAACCTTTAAATCATTGGAGAAACAATTGAGGATTTTTCTTAAATTTCTAACTAAATGTAAGCCTTATAAATAGGAGAAGATTTTTAAATCCTTGGATAAGTAATTGGGGATTTTTCTTAAATTTCTAACTTTAAATGTATACCCGCCACGTGTCCCAAATTGCAATTGTTTTAGTATTAGATTAGATATAGATTTAGAAGGATGGAATGATATACAAATTCATTTCAATCCTATTATGAGAGTTGACTCCAAAACAATATGAAACTGAACTCCAATCAGGATCAGCATCGGAGGCAATTCCAAGTCTCAATTGCACCAATCCAAAGTTCACCAAAAACTCAATATAGAAAAACAAAAGAATCTGTGATGAGTGCAATATGTGAATGCATTAACTTGTATAATTTGTATGATATTGGAGATTGCTCATATAACACCCTATAAGATCTATGGGAAAAAAAGGCTACATCAAAGATTTTATATCTATAAATGTTTTATTCCTCACAGGGAACAGCTTATTATGACAAATATATATATATATATATACTTACAAAAACTCATCATTCATGTCCACAAGCAATCTCTTGGTTTCCTCAGCTCAAACCCATCAGTTGTGAAGAGGGTTGGGACCGCTAGGGACCGTTCTGTGTGAAACCGTGTGGAAATCAAACCGGCCAGGGTCTTGATCATCCGAAGTAGACGCCCAAGAAGGAAAGAGAGACCGAAACAGAGAATCCGAATCGCCCGTCCATCCTTGTTCCCCGTCTCGAGCTACATGGATGTGTCTCTTGCAGCTCGTGGGTTGAATCGTCGACGTTGCCAACACGACCACGAGAATCACGAAAAGCGACGCAGATTTTCGACTCGTCATGGCTTCCAAGGACGGACTTGAATTGGTGGTGACAACTGACAACTATGGCTTGTGAGTTGTGACTCTTAAAAGGCAAGCTGTAAATGTAATGTCATGAAATTAAATAGATGGTTTTAAGACTTAAAAAGACTCTTATGATTAAGATTGTGTAATTTTAAATATTCAAAGTCTTAATCAATTGGTCATGTCGATCGATTTTTGTTTTTTTTAACAAGAATTTAATTAATTAGTTGACTTTCATGATGTTAAAAACTGACAGATCTCACCTCTCAACTGTTTGGATGGCTGGAATTTAATACTATATATATTCTCTTTCTTGCTGGAATTAACAAAATGAATAGTTTTTATTGTTATTTTTTTTGTCAAAGATGATACATACATTATCATTAATCAAAAAGATATTCAATGGAAATGAAGTTAAGAGTTAAGACTGGATGACATATATGTAGTTGACGAAATAACATAAACTTGAATCAACGTACTCTGGTGTGTAGCGTGCCTTAACAAAACACACCACATTTTGGCACATAGCGTGCCTAACTTCTTTTTTTATTTATTTTTTAAATACTTATGAATTGATGGATTTTTCAGATGTATACAGTAGATAAATACCAATGAAGAATGAAGGTAGTTTGATATGGGTGTATTTTCAGGGTTGAAAGAGTTAATTGATGATAGATGGGTGAGTTTTCATCCAATTATCCAAACAAAGAGATATATGAGGCTCTATCAGCAATTAGGTACATTATTTTTGCCTTGACTGGATAAACTAATTCAAATCCACCTAACCCAGTTCATTTCATACTATATTCTATGGCCTGCTGATTTGAGATGAAGGGTTACACACTACTTCGAATCGATTTTGCAATTTTTATTAAATTAAATAAGAATTAAGAATTCGAGATTAGATATATCTGAATCTCGATGGGCAGCAATCAGCAGATGGACAAGCGTCAAAACACACAATTGAAAACAGAAAAGATGCAATACAACGGGCGAGAGCGAACCTTATAAAGACAAATCTAGACAAGACTAAAACACTGTTGGCCAGTGATACATCACGAATCGACTCTACAATGACTAAGCCGTGGAAAGAATGAAGAAGCCATTAGAGTAATAATAATTCATAATTTTATGAATTATTATTACTAAAATTCTAATAACTTTTCCAATTTATGTTTTGGGGAATGTTGTAAATTTAAAAATTCATTCATTTATTTATACTTTACTATTTTGGATAATGAAGAAGCCATTAGAGATCCTCTAAATACTGAATCTAAATTTGTTATGCTCAAATTGTTATAGTTTAACAAACTAGCAACCGATTGTGAAGAAGGGTCATATGGTGGCATATGTTACTGTAACAACAACTAGTCTTTTTTGCTTAAAACAGAACATACACATTATTTCTCTAACTATGTTGAGAGGGCATTTTCAAGTGACCCAATAATGACCTAAGAAAAAAACCCAAGAAATCATAAACGTAGCAAAATAATAAACACCCAAGGGCAAACAACATACATAAGACACATAAGGTCTTAATTCGAGAAACGGGACAAGAAGCTAGCTAGCATGACGGTAAATTTATGATAATTCTATATTGCCCTCCTTTGTATTGATTATCAATATATATAGTTAGCATCTTAGCTTACTCAATAAGCTCTCACTCTTTACATAATAAGTTGTCAAGGCAAGCTCTTGATGAAAATTTCTGCATTTTAATAGCAGGAGAGAACATATAGAACTTTAACATGACCAGACAACCTTATCCCGCACAAAGTGAATATCAATCTCAAATTCTCAATGTGCTTGGTGTGTTCGTTTTTAGATTCGATTCAGCAGTTTGACAACTTTTCGACGTCTCAGTAAAATGAACGACCATCAAGCTTGCACCTTTGCACCTTCTCCCATGGTGGAGCCTTCTTCTTCATTTTGAGGATGACATCATTCTCGTGAGCTCGAATCATAGGTCAATCCCCAAGTATAGGTGTGTCCGAAGGTCTCTTGAAGGTTTTTCCAGATTCGACCTAGAGCTTGGTCGAAAATCACATTCTTTGAGCTGTCGCTGGTTTTGACGGGAATTTATTCTAAATGTTGGAACTATCTTTGTTGCTATTTTTAGAAACCTTATTTATTTAAGTTATTTTAGGTAATTTAGGGGTTTATTTTAATTTCCATTATATTTATTATTTTCATTAAAAATCATCCCTGGGTTTTCTATATTAGAACAGCTGAATCCTCCATTGTAAATTAGACGCCTCTTTGAAATAGAAAAATACAGTTTGTGTGAAACACGCCTCTGAGAAAGTCAATCGATTCGTAGCATTGCTCATCGATTGCAAATTGGTTCTTGATCTTGCTTGGTTTGCTTTGAGTTCATCAACCTCGTGAGAGCTTGGTGATCCTGATAATCACAAGTCCCCTCCTTGTACCTCCAAGTTGTCCACTTGGTTGTGTAAGGTTGTAGAGGCGGACTTTGTAGTCGTTGATACTTGGTTCCTACCCTCTTAGGAGGCATGAGGTCTTTATCTCGTTCTACCTTAGTTCGAATCACCCTTCTATCGGTCTTTATTTCATTAATTTTGTCGAGTTATAGTTGTTGTGTTTGTTTGTCTTTGTGTCGATATCGAGTCTTAGTTTGAGTTTCTTGAGTCTTTTGCTTCCGTTCTTGTCTTTGAGTCTTGATTGTCGAAGATCGGGCCATCCTACGGCTAACCCCGTATCAATAAGGTATCGCTGAGGCCACATAATATGCATCCTAGTCCTAAAATAACATGTCTAATGCAGTGCGGGATTTAAACACTCAAGCATACTTTCAACATGTGACGAGAGGGTTTCTCGACCAAATCAATTTGTAGGCAAGACCCCGCTATATTATAGTGGAGTCAGGTTCGTCCTCAGTATAAAATTTAGGGGTTCTAGTTTAGTGTTTCGGGGTTCGGGGAATAGCGGGAAAAGGTGGAAGGTTACGGGTTGATGTCGATGTCGACTGAGACTTGGTCGACGTCGAGGGGATGGATAGGGAATGTTGGTCGGTGTTGGGTAAAATATGTGCAGAATTTAAATAGCGAAATAAAATAATAAAAGTGCAAACTTCCAAGGTTAGGGATCACTACAACAATAAACATATGTGTAAATCATGAATCACATAAAGAAGCATGTTTTACATCAAAGAATCAACTTTCGCTAATTCCAACAATTTAGGTAAATCAACTCTCGAAAATAAACCTAATTGTTTCTACCTTTTCTTAATTAGAATTAATAAACTCTCGAATAAAAACTCTAATTACTATCCAAGTTTGCAACATATGAATTCCTTAAACTCTCATCCAAAGGTTAAGCATAGAGGTATATGATGATAGAAACACACATAATTATGAATTTATAAATCAAGCATACATATCTATCGTTGGGCTCACCCTAACCCTAAAAGAGGGGATTTAGAAACAAATCATGATGGAAATAAACAACTTTAAATTAAAACTAAAACTTACAACAATTTTGAATCTCTCCCTTCTCCTCCTCTCATCTCTCCTCTCTCCCTTCCTAACTATTTGCGTCCGAAGACGACTTGGGTTGAATGAATAAAATCCTAGGCTTGAATGGAACCTTTACCGCTAAATCTACCAAAACACTAAGAGATACGTCATACCACACAACCCAAGACACTAACTGGATATGGAAGTTTAATATCCCCCCTAGAATAAAAAACTTCCTCTCGAAGCTTATGATTGATGGGCTTCCGACAAAAGTCCACCTCAATAGGTATATAAATAGAGTTCCTTCGCAATGCTCCCTTTGCAATTGTGATGATGGGGATCCAGACCATTTATTTCTATTCTGCAATTTCACCAAGAGTATTTTCTCCAACTATGGTCACCTAACAGGAAATTTAAACCTACTTATGGATAACAACAACATCAACCTCATAAATTTTGTCGCAAAAGCCATAAATAACAAACAAATTGGAGAAATATACTTCATTTGGCAAACCATTTGGGAAATCATAAATAACCTAATATTTAAACACAAAGAACCACAACCAATAAAAAAAACAGTGTCCATCAAATTATAAACAATATCAGTATGTGGAAACACTACCTCAAAAGAAACCAAAAAGAAAGCAACAAGGAAAAATACAAAGTGGGAGAAACCTAACTGAGCAATCTACAAAATCAATGTGGATTGCTCGGTGAAGCCCACTAGCTCTTTTCATGTGGTGGGGGGGTGGGGGGGGGGGGTCGTTAGGGACTCCAAGGGACATGTAATTGATATTTTTTTACCAGGATACCTGTAAAGGTACGGTTCTCCAAACAGAAGCAACTGCTATTATCCTGGGAATGCAACGTGCAATAGAAAGAGGCTTAAGCAGGGTAATTATCGAAGGTGATAACCTAATAGTCATCAAGGAAATCAAGAAATAAAGAAATATCAATTGGGAAATCCAGCACCATATCGAAAAGATTCACCGTATGATGATGCAATTTGAAGAAATAGACTCCAAGCACTGCTTCAGGGAAGCCAACAAAGTAGCCGACTACATAGCTCGTAATGGTATTATTTGCAATAGATCTACTCACCCTTTTAATAGGGAATTGTATTCCATCATCCTTAAGGATGATCATGAAGTATGACTACACTGTGTGTAGTCCCTTCAACTGTTTGCCTACTAAAAAAAAAAATCGTAGGCCTAGGGCCTTTATTTATAGTAGACTAATCCTTGCTAGCCAAGGAAAGTAATTAATAGAAATATATCTATTTTCTATCTAAATCCTATCTATCTTAAAATTTATCTAAATATAAAATCCCATTTGGGTAAATAGAAAAATACTCATAAGGAGATAAATATCTAAATATAAAAGATATGTGAAAATCTCAAATATGGAAAGTCTCAAAAGATTCGGCCAAATCCACTCTCGTCCGCGGCTTCTGGATTTTCAGTCGACGTCGAGTGAAAAGTGGTCGACATCGTGGGCTCTTTGGTCGATCTCGAGTAGCTTCGAGTCGACGTCGAGTGCTTCTGTCAGCTTTCAGCATTCTACTCCGTCTTGAAACACACTTTTCCAAGTCCTCGTTCGTCCGATTGATGCATATGAATATGCGTTGGAAAGCTCTTTTTGAGGGCTACAACTCTAATGAAGACATCAGAACTTGATTCAAAATGATGAATGGCAAAAAGTTGGCTTTTCTCCCACTACACAATCTTGCGCTCTTCCTTAGCTACTCAAATGTCTTCATGGTTTCTCTTTAAGCTCCAAAGTGTGTCCAAGCCTCTCCAAATCAGCTGTAAATACCTAAAAATCACACCAAGCTTTGTGTAGACTCCATATCTTGCAATAAATCAATAACTACACAATTTCTTAACATTCTCAGTATAAAATATGCATAAAAGACTCAAATATGACCAATAACATGACTTTAAACAAGACCAAAAATGAGGACATCAACATGATATATATGTGTATGTAAAGTGCAGTAAATGACCCAAAGAATGTCAAGTGGCATGTCCCTCTCTCAGTCTACATTGAGCCACGTCACATTGAGCTCTAACCCTAGCGCAGAAGCTACCTCAAATCCACGTCACATTGAGCCAAGGAGTGAGCCCTCTAGGCCATCCACACGGCGAGAAACCCAACCACCAGTCCAAGACCCAAGAAGCAACAAGCCTTATGTTTCGAATCCAAGGGGTGAATTTGAACCCCGTACTCGGGACCTCAAGTGCTTCAAGTGTTTGGGTAGGGGTCATTTCTCTAGAGAATGCCCTACTCGAAAACAAGTACTACTCAATGATCAAGGAGAGTATGAATCTGAGGAGGAGAGCCAAGAAGAACCAACCATAGAGGATAAAGAAGAGGAGATTCATGCTAATGCTGCTGTTGGAGAGTGTTTTGTGGTAAAGAGATCATTGATCTCCAATGATGCTCCTTCCTTGCCCACGCAAAGAGAGACCCTCTTCCATACTCGATGCCTCATCAACGACAAGGTATATAGTGTGATAGTTGATGGAGGATCTTGCTGCAATCTTATTGATCAAGAAGTTGTAGATAGGTTTAACCTCAAATGCAGCCCACATCCGCAACCATACACCTTGAATTGGGTGAATTCCAAGGCACCTCTAAGAGTAGACAAGCAAACCATGATTGCATTTGCAATTGGAGGGTATAAAGATGAGATCCTTTGTGATGTTCTTCCCATGACAGCGTGTCACCTTTTTTTAGGGAGACCATGGCAATATGATCGTGGTGTCATCCACAATGGAGTCACCAATGAACACACATTCCAAATGGAAGGTAAGAAAATTACACTTCATCCTATGGCCCCTCATGAGATTGTTGCTGACCATGTAGCTAACTTGGAGAGAAGAAAGCAAAAGAAACTAGCTATTGGTACAAATATGGCTAGTTCTCACCAGATTCTCCTAGCCAAGGCGAAAGAAGTGGAGTATGCAATTCAGGGGAGTAAAACATGTTTTCTTGTGCTTTTCAAAGATAATTTGTTTGTTTCTCAAGATCTGAATGATCTACCTCCACTTATTTCTACTTTGTTGCAGGAATTTGAAGATTTGTTCCAAGAAGAAATTTCCAATGGTCTTCCACCACTAAGGGGAATAGAGCATCAAATTGACTTCATTCCTGGAGCAACACTATCTAATAGGGCTGCATACCGCACTAATCCAGTTGAGACAAATGAGCTTCAAAAACAAGTGCAAGAACTTATAGAGAAAGGCTATGGGCGTGAGAGCCTAAGTCCATGTGCAGTCCCCGTCATCCTTGTGTCTAAGAAATATGGAACATGGCGCATGTGTGTTGATTGTCGAGCCATCAACAACATCACCATCAAGTATAGGCACCCCATTCCACACCTAGATGATATGCTTGATGAACTTCATGGATCCAACATGTTTTCTAAGATTGATTTGAAGAGTGGCTACCACCAGATCCGAATGAAGGAAGGAGACGAATGGAAAACAGCTTTCAAGACAAAATATGGTTTGTATGAGTGGTTAGTAATGCCCTTTGGTTTAACTAACGCTCCTAGTACTTTTATGCGCTTAATGAACCATGTTCTTAGAGCTTTCCTAGGTAAATTTGTGGTGGTTTACTTTGATGACATTCTGATTTATAGCCGCACATTACATGAGCATGTTGATCATCTTAGGCTGATCTTAGGAGTTTTGAGGGAACAAAAATTATATGCTAACTTCAAGAAATGTCATTTTTGCTCGGATCATGTTGTTTTCCTTGGCTTTATTGTATGCAAGGCAGGATTGAAGGTTGATGAAGAAAAGGTCAAGGCCATCCAAGAGTGGCCTACTCCCACGACCATGAATCAAGTGATGAGTTTTCTAGGGTTAGCGGGGTTCTACCGCAGATTTGTAAGGGATTTCAGCACATTGGCTTCTCCCTTGACCGAGCTCACCAAGAAGAATGTTCCATTCACATGGAATAAACCACAAGAATAAGCTTTTGAGATTCTCAAGGAGAAACTACCTCATGCACCTCTATTGGTCTTACCAGATTTCTCGAAGACATTTGAGATAGAGTGTGATGCATCCGGCATTGGCCTTGGAGGAGTGTTGATGCAAGAAGGGCGCCCCATTGCCTTCTTTAGTGAAAAATTGAGTGGCGTTGAGTTGAACTACCCTACCTATGACAAGGAGTTGTATGCTCTTGTTCGTGTGCTCAAAACATGGCAACACTACCTCTTGCATAAGGAGTTTGTCATCCATTCTGATCATGAGGCACTCAAGTTCTTAAGAGGCCAAAGCAAACTAAACAAGAGACATGCTAGGTGGGTTGAATTCATAGAAGCTTTGCCATATGTGATCAAGTACAAGAAGGGGAAAGACCATGTAGTGGCTGATGCACTGTCAAGGAGGTATTCTCTTATCTCTAACCTAGATGCTAAAATGTTGGGCTTTGCTTTCATGCGTGAATTATATGCTAATGATGCTGATTTTGGTGAAATCTATCACATTTGCATGGGTAAGGGTAGTAATGATCAGTTTTACATGCATGATGGTTATCTCTTTAAGTATGAAAAGCTTTGCATCCCTAGTAGTTCTATTCGTAGATTGCTTGTTCATGAGGCTCGTGGAGGTGGTTTAATGGGGCATTTTGGTGTTACCAAAACCCTGAATACTTTGAAGGAGCACTTCTTTTGGCCTCGCATGCATAGGGATGTAGAAACGTTTTGTGCTGCATGTACTACTTGTTTAAGTGCTAAGTCGAAAATGAATCCCCATGGATTGTATACTCCCCTGCCTATTCCTCATGCTCCTTGGGAAGACATTTCCATGGACTTTGTATTGGGACTTCCTCGTTCCAAAAGGGGGAGAGACTCTATTTTTGTTGTGGTTGATCGGTTTTCTAAAATGGCTCATTTTATTGCATGTAATAAAACCGACAATGCTTCACATGTGGTTGATTTGTTCTTTAAAGAAGTTGTTAGATTGCATGGAATTCCTAAGACCATTGTCTCTGATCGTGATGCTAAGTTTCTTGGTTATTTTTGGAAAACACTTTGGTCTAGACTAGGAACTAAGTTACTTTTCCCTACTTCTTGTCATCCTCAAACGGATGGACAAACTGAAGTTGTGAATAGAATTCTTGGTGCTTTGCTTCGATCTTTGTTGAAAACTAACCTTCGTAGGTGGGAAGAATGTCTTGCTTTTGTTGAATTTGCCTACAATAGGTCAGTCCACTCGATCGGCCACCAAGAAGACACCATTTGAAGTTGTGTATGGCAAGAATCACATCACTCCTCTTGACTTGGTTTCCCACTCCATGAAAGATCAAGAAAGTGTTGAAAGAGCAACCCAAGCTGAGCACATTAAGAGTTTACACGAGTCCACTCGTTTGCAACTTGAAAAGAGGACTGCCCAATATGTGCATCAAGCTAACAAAGGAAGAAAGGAAGTCATCTTTGAACCAGGTGATATTGTATGGATTCACCTTAGAAAAGATCGATTTCCTACATTGAGAAATTCCAAGCTGAAGCCAAGAGGAGATAGTCCATTTCAAGTGCTTGAAAAGATCAACAACAATGCCTACAAAATTGAGCTTCCCGGTGAGTATGGTGTTCATGATGTGTTCAATGTTGCTGACTTGTCTTCTTTTGTTGTAGGTGATGATGAACAAGATGACGGGTCTGATTCGAGGTCGAATCCTTTTCAAGGAAGGGTAAATAGGAAAATACTCATAAGGAGATAAATATCTAAATATAAAAGATATGTGAAAATCTCAAATATGGAAAGTCTCAAAAGATTCGGCCAAGTCCACTCTCGTCCGCGGCTTCTGGATTTTCAGTCGACGTCGAGTGAAAAGTGGTCGACATCGTGGGCTCTTTGGTCGATCTCGAGTAGCTTCGAGTCGACGTCGAGTGCTTCTGTCAGCTTTCAGCATTCTACTCCGTCTTGAAACGCACTTTTCCAAGTCCTCGTTCGTCCGATTGACGCATATGAATATGCGTTGGAAAGCTCTTTTTTAGGGCTACAACTCTCATGAAGACATCATAACTTGATTCAAAATGATGAATAGCAAAAGGTTGGCTTTTCTCCCACTACACCATCTTGCGCTCTTCCTTAGCTACTCAAATGTCTTCATGGTTTCTCTTTAAGCTCCAAAGTGTGTCCAAGCCTCTCCAAATCAGCTGTAAATATCTAAAAATCACACCAAGCTTTGTGTAGACTCCAGATCTTGCAATAAATCAATAACTACACAATTTCTTAACATTCTCAATATAAAATATGCATAAAAGACTCAAATATGACCAAAAACATGACTTTAAACAAGACCAAAAACGAGGACATCAACATGATATATATGTGTATGTAAAGTGCAGTAAATGACCCAAGGAATGTCAAGTGGCAGATCCCTCTCTCAGTCTACACCCACATCGGGGTTTGAGTCCACACCCACATCGGGGTTAGAGACCTGGTCGACGCCGCAGTCATCTCATATATAATCAATCTCATGCTCATAATTCCATCCACATCGGGGTTGGAAACCCGGTCACCGTCGCAGTCATATCATATATAATCAATCTCATGCTTATAATTATTTCCCTGTTCATGCTTTCTCATATGACTCGATTTAGGGGACCTAAACGATCTGGAACACGAATGCCCCCGAATGACCCTAGCAACGACTCTAGACTCACAATTAATGGTTGTTCTACCAAACGCATAGAGAATCCATATGCTCAAACATTTATGCAAGTCCTAAGCATGCTACTACATGAATGCGGGATGCTTGCACGTAACATACTACATGACACCCATGCATGAGAGTCCGAATTCTTGAGTAAGTCCCGGAGAGCTTACCTGGAGTCTTCACGACCAATTAGTCAGCAAACAAGTCACTCGGAGAGTCATCCAATCACACTAGCAAGTAATAAGCAAATGAATAGCTCATCAATACATAGTCAATCAACACACAAGTAGGCTTCCAGGTCAACACATGACTAAATAATATTTTATTCAAGTAATCTAAACAATCATTCTTAATTAATGTTGTTCCCATCAAGTATGAAGCTTAGTTCAAAGCATTACCAAGATCACCACTGAAAACATCTTACTTCAAATAAACCTCAAGTTTTCCTTACATATTTGCTCAAATAAATAATAAATTATCAAAAAAAAAACTTGGGTCATATTAATACATAGGCAAATTGATTTTTTTTTCCAATTTTTAATCTTGTTCCCATCAGATGAAACAATCCCATTTATTTTTCAAAATTTAACCCAAATTTCTTATTAATTATAATTTTAGGACAAATTAATGTTTTGTTTGAGAATTTTGGCCATTGTATCATTATTGGTTTCATTTTTTTATAGTTTGTATATAAATTTATAATTTTAAATTTTCGTATTATTTTTTATTCACCGTTGATAATTGGTATTATTTTTAGTCATTTTTCCTTTTATAAAAATATTGTACCTTGAATTAATTTATCTTTAGTTATTATGATTGATTATTTTAGTTCATTGTATCTACTGATAAGATTTTATTATTAATTATTTATTTATTGAACAATAAAATCTTATCATCAAAATATATATATTAGTTATCAACTTTATAAAGGGCTGATGACTAGTTTGGTGGGCCTGATTTTCAATTTTAAAGTAATTTTTTATTTATTTGGGGTTAAATAAACAAAAGAAGTAACTTTATGTTTTAATATAAAAGCTTATAAATTGAAAACTTCCTATCATTAATGAAGATAGATAGAAGATATTGGTCCAACGTCGTGGTGGCGGTGGCAGTGGTGGTGGTGGTGATGAGATTTTCAAGTGCAAATATTTGATGTATAAAAGCATTTTAATTAAACTACTACAAAATATAATGGGTAATATTATAATTCCATGTCAATCTTCACATAAACTATTTTAATCTTCACATAAAATTTAATAAAAAATAATTTTAATTTAATAAGATATAATTTAACAAAAAAAATGATCAAAAGCACGGGTAACAAATACTAGTCATCAATATAAAGTAGGAGGTAAGCAATTGTAGGCCCCTATTCATAAATGCACAAAGAAGTATCACATTTGTTGATGACAAAGCTAAGCCGAAGAAGTTGGGTTGCAAACCGATTCTCAGAGTTTGTTTGAGGCCATAAAGAGACCGCTTCAATAAGCAAACATAGTCCCAATGAGTCTCATCAACAAAGCCCGGAGCTAAAACATATAGACGGATTCATGCAAGTGCCCATGCAATAAGGCGTTCTTCACATCCTACTAACGAATAGGTCATGGTCGGAATACTGCAAGAGTTAGGACCTAGGATTGTGCAGATGGTTGTTGAGTTTACAACGGGACTGAATGTCTCATCACAACCAACGAAAACTTGCTGAGAGCAACCATTTGCAACGAGAGGGGCCTTTGTAGCACCCAAGGGAACCATCAAAATGGATCTTATGGCGGAAAAGCCATGCACAACGCACAATATTTGTTAGGGGAGGACGAGGGACCAAAACCAAGTTTTATTACTAACGAGAGCGCAATATTCATCAAGCATAGTGGCAGCCCAGTTTGGGTCATAGATGGCTATCTTGTGAGAGGTAGGAATGTGGGAAATGTCTAGTTTTTTGGAGTTAGTGGTTTGAAGGTTAAAGACAGCCTTAGGCTTGACAATTCCGCTAAGACTCCTTGTTTGAATGGCGCGTGTGGACTGCATAAGGTCTGTATGGGGGGCCAGCGTCGGGGTTGTAGGCTAGGAGCCAAGTGTGGGTAGTGTTGGAGAATGGAGCGGGGAGCCAGGTGGGTGCATGCAATATACTACCTCCGTTCCACAATACATGTCCTTTTGCTTTTCGACACGTTTTTTAAGGAGTGGAAAACTCTATCAAATATTATTTTTTTTAATTAATTTTTTTTATATAAATTGATACTTACTACTAATAAGTATCAAATTATATAAAAAATTGATTAAAAAATTAATATTATATATAGTTTTTCGCTCCTTAAAAAACGTGCCGAAAAGGAAAAGGACATGTATTATGGAACGGAGGGAGTATATAGTTTTCATTTTAGCTTAGGACATCCGCATCCATGTCGGTTTCTAGGGTTTCATACCACCCATTTATCACTTTCTCTCTCCTTAAAAATCTCTACCTACTTTTTTACCTACATCAATACGGATTTCTAGAGTTTCTTAACTTTACTTTCCACTCTTCATTATATATTACAATATGTTTAAGAGTAATACTATAGCCTATATTATTTATAATTGTATTATATTTTGTAAAAATTAAAATAATACTGATATTTAATGAAATGTTTTTATCGGGAAAAAATTATCTAAAGTGCAAATAATACACTGCAATTTAAAATTAATTGCATGGAATTAATTTCATAAAAAAAATACCCGCAATTAATTTTCTCCAACAGCAAAAAACAATTAAAATTGTATGCAATTTTAAATCACTTCATTTTTTCTTTAGAAAATGGCCTACTTTGCCCATTATTTTTTGGCTAGAAATGTTGGAGATGAGTTTCTTGAGTTTTTACCCTAGTTTGTTGGATAGCAACTATGACATGGGTTTTTAAAACCTATATTCTCTCTCATGTATATTTTATTACTATTTCATTCTAAAAAACTCTTTAAAAACACCAATGTAGGCGGTCGTAGTCAATAAACTTATTAAACTATCTCTTTACACAATATATTCTAATAATGACCATGAAAATGAATAACATCAAGGAAAAACTTTGGTTTCTCATGAAGATTTAAACTAAAAAATGGATCTAAGATGTGGTAGCGCAAAAATCCGGAGTTAAACTAAGGGCTCGTTTGTTTGAACGAAGGGAATGGAAATGAAAGGAATCATTTTAAGAGAAAGGAAAGGAAAGGAAAATGGTTAAATTCAAATTTTGTTTGATTGATTTAAAAGATGAACTGGTAAAATTCCCGCGCCATGACGCGGTTTTTTAAAACTAAAATATTAATAGTATATATATAAATATATTGTAAAATACTAATAAAAGTTCAGATAAAAAAAACTTTACCATAAATGAATCTTATAATTCTGATTTTTTTTAAATCTCATCTAAAGTATAATACATAAATGTAGATATTTTAAATCACCCAGTAATAATAATATCAATATCACTATAACTTTTTTAGAAAATTTGAAATTTGAATCATGCATTTAAATGTGATGTGTCACAACCAATAATTATAGTCAATGTTTTGAATTAAGCTCAATATTTAGTACATAAATTTGAGTTAAGCCCAATAGTTATATTAGATTGAATTCAATGTTTTGAATTAAGCCCAATTTTTAGTAAATATGTTATGAATAAAAGAAAAAAACGGGAAAGGTTTAAAGAGATAAAAAGAATAATAATTAATTAATTAAAGTCAATAAATATTTAAAGAAGGCAAAAAAAAACTTGATTGGTGGAAAGGAAGAGAGGGGGAAAAAGAGTAGGATAAAACGGGAGTAGTGGCTAAAGTGAAAGAGAATACGATACCTAAGTAAAGTTTTCTAAATTAAAGTAGTATATAGAATTAGAAGGAGAATGGAGGATTAAAAAAATTAATGGAAAAAAGAAAAGAAAAGGGGAGATAAAAAAATCAAGGAAAAAAAGCATAATTGGTTAATATTCTTAAAACTCCTCTAAGATTGAAACGTAAGAAAAATCTTCTGAATTAAGGTTATATATAGATATAGATTACTTTCTCCATTTTCTCCATTACCTTTTCAAGTGTTTGTTTGATTTAAATGACAATAAAGGAATCACTCATGACTTATACACAAATCAGCAAAAGAAGCCCCAAATTATAGAACAATTAAACAGTACCGGCAGGAAAAAAAGAGCAACATATCACCCAAGAAAATCAACAATCACCCCTAAAATAATCAACTATTGATTAAAAAAACCACCCAAAAAATTAGAAAAATCAATTGGTTGTAATTCAATTAAGCAAGCATCGAAACATGAGGATGCACGAGCAGCACATCGGGGGCACAATACGATTCAGTTCAGGTGACATTGACTTGGCAGCATCAATAACTCCTTATCGAATGTCGCAAACATCAAAAACACCTCGCAATAGATTCAATACTTCAACCGCGCTTAAAAACACCGGCAAACATCAATATCACTTCAGCAAACATCAAGAACGAAGCAACAACACTCGGGCCTAACTTCTGCGAACAACCCCACATGGCTTCGCGCGAAAAACTCACAAAACGTTCAACTATATGTGAATTTACAAATTCAGGGCTGAATTTACAAATCCCAAACAAATTCCCAAATTTGAAAAACCCTAGATACCATAAAGCAAGATTAAACAAATTAACAAACATAGAGTCAAACATCATTCAATTCATAAAAGAGGATTGATGTGCAGAACTTTCATAAAATCAATTACATCAAATTCATTGTTCTCAACTTGTTTTGAAAAGTTTCGAAATGTAGCAGGCTAGTAGCTACTAAGCTACATAGGAGACAAATGACGTGGTTTGGTCTCAAGAGGGAGATGAAGGAGGCAAGATGTCAAATGGATTGGGTTGGATTGGAGAGGGAAGTGGTAAAGCTGCGAAATCCAAATCAGGAGATGATGGAGATAAAGTCATTGAAAAACCTGTCGGCGTGTTGCTGGGAGGGAGACGATCAAAATGACGAGGGAGATCTACAAAGGGGAGAGGATGTGAGGAGATCTGATGAGAGGAGGCCTCATGTATGTGGCTATGCAGAGATTAGTTCATAAGGAAGATGTGAGATAGAAAGATTGAGGAAGAGATTGCCGCCATTAGAGCTTGAGCAAGAGGTTAATATCGGGATCGGTGTATGGGTGAGGAGGATGGAAATAGATAGGAGGATATGAGGAAAACCCTGGAAATAACGGAGTAAACAAATGGGGTTAACCATTTGAGTCTCAAAACACAATTATTCCTTTGAGAAGGCTCACCAAACATCTTACGAAGGGATTGGGTTTGTTGTTACCTTTCCCTGGGCATTTTTTGCCATAACAAACAAGCCCTTACATCTTGGGGTTAAAACTATGTGTATCTATGATTGCACTATGTGCTCGAGCTCGATCAACTATCTTACTCAGTCAAAGGACCCCTCCACCCTCTGAAGTTCAGTGTGATTGTCATACAGATTCACAACCACAAGTCACAACTGCAGACAAGCTGCAGGTAATTTGTTGTTTGGAGTTGCTAGCAAGTGCATCGCTAGCTACAGCTTTCAGTAGGCCTAGCAACAGAACCTTCTCAATGCAGTTCTTCATGGTTCAGTCTAAGCTTAGTGCTTATACATGTATTTATTCGCTGGGTACCACTCATTTGGTGATTCAGTGAACTTATCTCTAGGAAATCTATAAGCCCAAGAACTTGGTCTTACTTCACGTTATTCGACAAACAGACACAAGGAGTGTCCAGTACTCTGGACTCTGGAGGAATTCAACTCAAGTCCTGGTATCATGATTCACTCATGAATCTCAAAATGGCATCTCTAAGAACAGATGAACCCCCACCAGTCACCACTCTTGGGCAAGTAGGTAGCCCTAACGGCGATTCTGAAAGTACTCGGGTTTGTACTTTCAAAACAGATGGATCAAATAGGCAGATAGCAAAGTCATATATAGAGAAACCAATTCTTGATGATCGACTTATTATCAGACATATAAGAACTACTTGAGTATAACAAGTGAGTAGGGGTAGAGTTAATACTAAAAGATAAACATCACCAATGAAAACGAGATCCACGGTTTCACCCACATTACCTTACTGTCTCTTCGAATAAACTCTATTTGCTCGTTTTGACAAGTATGAAAAGGCCAATGAGCATTCATCACAATCATCATTCATCCTTCTTCTCCTCGGATTCAGCAGAAGCTCCAACGGGGATTTCTTCAGCTACCTTCTCTGATGCCGCTGATTCTTCCACTTCCGGCTTCTCTGTTGAAGGAGGTGCATCTCCATCAGCAGCTTGTGCAACCCCGCTTGAAGAGGATTCGTCAGGGTTCTTGATTGTCCCCACCTTGACATATTTGCTCATGAACTTGTATTCCCAGTCCTGCAACGCATCGAGCTCAAAGGGGCCAAGCCCAGAGATGTCTCCTGTCAGATCTTTATCCTCAAAGGACATCTTGGCCAGAGCACGACTCGCATCCTTTCCAGCGAACAGTGCATATGGTCCACCAGGTCCGTAGAACATCCTGGAATACATTTTGCATACTCAGTAAATAAGAGGGCGAAAACCTTTAACATCAAGGGTAAGCTTGCAGCATGTATTTAGTCTGAGATTTGAAAAGGGTGAGTTAAAATGAGTAAGAAAATGAGTATCTGATGCAACAAGAAAATGAGTATCTGATGCATCAAGGGAAAGGAAGAATTTTGTGTGCTGAGACATAACATTGAAAAAAAAAGTGCCCATATCAATCAACAAGAGATAGATGAAATTGCAAATTGTTATCAAAATAGTATAAGCTGCATTTTGTAGAGAGAAAATCTCAAGATAAGAATCTTCAACCTATTTCCTTATTAAAAAAAACAATAAAAAAATGATCGATCAGTTCACAATACAAAATAAATAAATAAAAATCATCCTTTAGTATTCAACAGACAACCAAAACCCTAACCCCGAAATTAATCTGAATAACAATCTTGAAATTCTGCAAGAAAATGAAAGGGAAGATAATCTGCATATTTTGAGCAATTTCAAACCAAAAAAACATCACTTGTATCATAAAACCAAATCCCTAACTAACAGCATCATCCCCAAAGGGCAAAAGCCATGAAATTTCACAAGCACCTGCCTACAAGTTCAATGATTTCAATTTTCAAAGACATCACAATCGATCCAAGGTCCAAACAAGCCCCCCGCCAAATCAAACCAATTCTTCCACATCACTCAAAACCCTGAAATTGCAAAAAATACGCCTCAAAAACCCCCAAATCAGCAACAGGACACCAAAAGCCCCAAAACACCATATACCTGCTCTGGGAGACATCATAGATCTGAGCCTTGATAGCCATGAGCAAGGGTTTTTTAGGGTCGGAGCCATCATACTCTTTAAGCTCCTCCTCAGAGATCTCCCCAAGCTGGACAGGTGGAGGAAGGGGCTCCATGGGCTCCTCAAATGACCTCGGGTTTTGGTGATGGGAAGACGAATTGGACCCAAACAGGCCAGAAATCACATAGTAGAAGGCCAATCCAACAGCGAGGATCGTGAAGAAGGTGGAAGGGGACAGCCCTGTGTAGACTGTGATCGCCTCTTTCAGGGTTTCCCATAGCTGGAGAGCCATTTTTGAGGACTTCAATCTGACTGGGTGAGTTGAGATTTGCTGCAATAAGGGAGATTTTGAGAGATAGAGAGATGGGTAGTTGGGAAAAGTATGAAGCCTTTCTCAATCAATTCACCTATCTTTCTGTGTTTGCTGTCAAAGAGGACCTCACCCCTCACGCCTTTTTAGATTTTCAGGGTTTTGGTGTTTTCAATGCGTCACTGTTACTCCGTATATTTTAGAAAAAACAACGTGGACTACTGTACACTATACTCTTCAATGGTGAAATTAATTGATACTTGAAACAAATTCAGGTTTGTTAAACTTTACATGACGGGATGCGATTGATTAGGTTTCGGCCCGTCAAAATTTTACATTATCAAAAAAAAAAAAATGATACTCGAATGATGAAATTGACGAGATAAAGATTTGGACCGTACACTCTGTATTTATTACTGTAGCATATGTGTATTACTTTCATTACTCTTCTAACGAAAAGAGATAGCTCAACTATGATAAATCAATACTGGTCAATCAGCTTATCTTCCACTCTCTAAAAAATCATCTCTAAAATTCTTACAAACAGAATTGGAAAAAATTTCGATAATCTCATCCACCCTCTACAGGGAGCCTTGACCAAAGGCAGATCCATACAAAACAACATTCTTATTGCACATGAGATATTTCATTCTTTTCGGAAGAAGAAAAGTAAAGTGGGCCACGTTGCAATTAAGCTAGACAGGGAAAAAACTTATGACCGTATTGAGTGACCTTTCTTACTAATGGTGCTTCGAAAGTTCGGTTTTGCCGATAAATTTATTGCTTGAATTGAGGAATGTATCAAGACAGTCTCGTATTCGGTTCGTCTTATGATGAGCCGACAGAACAATTTTTCTCAACTAGAGGTCTTAGGCAGGGAGACCCTCTGTCTCCTTTCCTTTTTATCCTTATGGTGGAGGTGCTAGCTAGAACACTAAAAAAGGAAGCGAACCTAGCAAAGGAGGTTGGTTTCAGCTTCTTTGGTAATAGACAAAAAATCCATTTCCTTGCTTTTGCAGATGATATCATCATTTTTGCAAAAGCAACACCTTCCGCATGTCAACACATATCGAATATCTTGAACAGATTTTGTTGTATTTCGGGCCAGAAAATTAGCCTGCACAAGTCAGATTTTCAAGTGTCTGGGAATACATCTATAACTACTATTAACCCCATCACTAGTGTTTTAGGTATCAATCATACGGTTTTTCTGGATAAGTACCTAGGATGCTCAATTATCAATGGGAAGGTCAACAAAGCCACTTTCCAAGATGTAGTACTTAAAAATTAAAAACAGTTGAGCAAATGAGAAGCAAACAGCTTATCATCCCATGGAAGACGGGTTCTTATCAAAGCAAATTTGTGCGCACAACCGTTATTTCTTATGCAATCTTTCATGCTTCCGAAGGCAATTTTGACGCAGTTAGACAATGTCTATCGAAAGTTCTTTTGGAATAAGGGAGGAAATTACACTCCGTTAATTAGCTGGGATAAAATGTGCACTGGTATTCAAGTCAGGGGTTTAGGTCTTTATAAGGCTGAAACTATGAATGTTGCCTTATAGATGAAGCTCCTTTGGAAAATCATAGTTGAACCAAATAATGTTTGGGTTCGAGTCGTTATAGAAAAGTACCTAAAAGCTTCCCCTTTTCTAGAATATCAAAGAAAGAGTGCTTCTTTGTGGCAATGGGCTAAATTAATCGCTCTGAAGCGCCTCTTCTCTACCAGCCTCCGTTGGTTTATTGGAGATGGTCGTACAGTCAACTTCTGGACGAGGTTGGTCGTGTCTTGTGCCAACATTGGTTGAGCAGCGTTCTTCCAATTAGGCACGAGATTGGAGGGATATGCTTTAGTTGAGGCTATGGGAGCGATGTCGTTCTATTTCATGTCTATTCTTCCTAAGCATAGTCCACGGTGGGATTATCTTTGTCTGCCGATGGTGATTGTGTTGGGTTTGGATGTTTTGGGCGAGGGTATTACAAAGAAACACCCTCATATCACTCCGAACCTCCTTATTATATCCGATGAGGGACGAGAATATTACAAAGAAACACACTCATATCACCCACGACGGACGAATAGCTTGCCCTTTGCCTAGGGGGTAGTGAGCTGCAACACCAGAAGTAGGATTATCGGAAAAGTCAGGAACCACAATCGTGAGTATTTTTCCTTATGCATCGCATCAACGGTGATGAAGTTGCAGCAAAGACCTCCCATTAAGATCACCAAGCCAAGGGGACTTGTAAACTCAGTAGTGATCTCCAAAATCCAAGCCCATATCACAAACTCCTTCCTTCTTCCTCCTCCACTCTCTTATACTTTGTCTTCCTCCTCCACTCTCTGCCACCAAATTACAAACTTCTTCCTTCTTCCTCCCTAAAATGGCGAAGCACTACCTCTTAAGGAGAATGTTAGTTCTCGGTCTCTCCGTTCTCTTCCCATTGTCATACTCGGTCATTTTTCTTTGTTTGGAGCATTTTACACAGTATTGATTTTGACCGGGTGCTTGAGCTTGGTGTCCGTTCTTTCATTGATTATTATTGAACGGATTAGAGAGTCAGAAATTGAGAGGAAGTCGCTCTTATTGAGTCAATCGGCATTCGTTTTGGGTGGGGGATTAAGTTACCTTACCACAATTTCAGCCCCGTATGCCATGACGGGGCTGGTCGTGTCTTGTGCCAACATTGGTTGGGCAGCGTTCTTCCAATTAGACACGGGATTGGAGGGATCTGGTTTAGTTGAGGCTATGAGAGCGATGTCGTTCTATTTCGTGTCTATTCATCCTAAGCATAGTCCACGGTGGGGTTATCTTTGTTTGTCAATGGTGATTGTGTTGGGTTTGGATTAGACCTGTCAAACGGGTCATTCGGGTCGGGTTCGGGTCGGGTCATTTCGGGTCTCGGGTAAAACGGGTCCCGGGTATTTCCGGGTTGACTACAACCCGGGTTTGACCGGGTTTCGGGTCATTTCGGGTCGATTTCGGGTTTGTCAATTTTTTCATTTTTAAAATAAAAAAATCATGATTTGATAATTTTGCAATAAATTTTAATTATATATATAAAAAATTAATTATATTTAATTAAAAATTAACCGGGTCAATCGGGTTACCGGGTCAATCGGGTAAAATCGGGTCAAAATTACCGGGTCAATCGGGTCACCGGGTCGAAACCCAGATGACCCGAAAAATTTCCGGTTTTTCGGGTTTGGATCGAAAAACAATTTCGGGTCAAAATTTCCGGGTTCGGGTCGAAAATTTTCCGGGCGGTCGGGTTGTGTTTTGACTGGTCTAGTTTGTATGTTTCGGGCGAGGATATTACAAAGAAACACCATCATATCAATCCAAACCTCCTTATTATATCCGATGTGGGACGGGAGTATTACAAAGAAACACCCTCATATCACCCACGACGGACGAACAACTTGCCCTTTGCCCAGGGGGTAGCGAGCTGCAGCACCAGAAGTAGGATTATCGGAAAAGTCAGGAACCCCAATCGTGAGTATTTTTCCTTGTGCATCGCATCAACGGTGATGAAGTTGCAGCAAAGACCTCCCATTAAGGTCACCAAGCCAAGGGGACTTGTAAACTCAATAATGATCTCCAAAATCCAAGCCCGAACCATATAAACACATATCACCGGAGTCGTCCCCGGCGCTACATTAGTAATGATTAAGTTGACGGCAACCGTGACCAGAACAGATTTAAGGAAACCCGCGTAGCTGACCCACATGTTATTTTCAATCACTACTACCCAATCATGGCCAGCATACCCAATAATAGCTACCACAATACTCAAACCCATTGTGATTCCTAACATAGTTATTGGCCCATATTTTTTTAAAAAAACATCCCTTGAACTCCCCCTCAACACATAGGATCCAATGACAATCAATATGATTGAGTCGAAGAAGATTAAAACCTCCCCTGGTTTCGTCCTCACTGCCCACAGGATGATCGAGTCCTGATGTGTTGCTGGCTTGCAGTGCTGCTTCTGGTGGTGCTTGACTTCATCTGCCTTTTTTGTCCTTATCTTGTTTGGTTTTGATGGTTTTTGCTTCGTTTTTGTAGAGCTCTCTTGTCTGTGTTATGCACCGCTTTGTATTTTTTTTGTTTTAACAGTCTACCTTTTTCCGATTTGATCGGCCATCGAGGTTCAGGCCTGTCTGACATCGAATTATTACCTAAAAATTTTTTTAAAAAAAAAATCACGGAGCAGGGTTTTGACACAGGTTAAGATAGAGGATTCGAAGGCGGCGGCGGTTCTACACGGTGTTTTAGATTTTGCTGAACTCTAATTACTCCCTCCGCCCATTAAGTCAAAAAGTTTTTCCCTCTCTCTAGATAACCCTTGAGAGGGAAGGGAAACCCCCTAGCAGTAGCCACACTCCACCACCACCATATCAACCACCGCCATCACCACCGAAACAACAACCACCGCATCATTAATACTAGGAATGTTTGGGGAACAACCGAGATCCATAAATCTCAACCCCAACAACCCTAACCCAAATAAATTTGGGAAAAATCAACTTTTGGGTAACTTTTGGGTAACCCTTCAACAAACAATGGACGCCGGTGGCCCTTGGTGGCACCTCCTTTGGTGTCGGAGCTCCTCCGTTTTCCCCTAACCCAGATCCACTTTTTTCCTACTCAATCTAAGGCTCGGGCCCGATTTCTCCACCCTCCGTGACCGGTTCGCCGGAGCCACCGCCACCAAAGACTCCCCATTACCAATCCTTGTAGACTCCCTCTCGGAGATGTCTCCAACCGAACCCCAATTACCATCTCACCTTCCTCACCTACATCTCTCCCTCCATCTTCGATCATTCTGAAACAATACTAGAACTGCTCCCTCCATCGGAGCCTCTGCCGCCTCGTGCCCAGTTATGACTTTGATTCCGCTCAATCCGTCCTCTCCGGTGTGGCTTATTGCCACCGGCCACCTCTCACGCGGGACCATCCAAGCTAAGGCCTTACACCCTCGTGAGCTATGCCCTAGCTCAAGAACCGACGGGGCCTGATAGCATGCATATAGGTAGGCATAATAGGTTGCATTTAGCTTAGTTAAGATGCATATCATGCATGGATTAAGTGCAATTTGCATATTTGCTCTCTATGTTGGTGGAGTCGAAATCTACATGCTTTTATTGATTATTTCAGGTAATCGTGGATCCGAGGAGGAGACATGGGTTGATAACGCATTGGATGAGAATGTCTAGTTGATCGAAGAAGCTTACATGAAGATCTAAAGAGGTCCTGAGAAGAAGAAGCGAACCTAAACGAAGAACAAGTCTGCAGAAGTTGTCGCCAGACATGCTGAACTTGTTTTGCACTTTCTGGAGGCCTCGGTTGTCCGATCGACTATTATGACCATGCGTTGGAAAGCTCTTTCAGAGAGCTACAACTTTCATGTTGACGTCGAGAGCTAATTCGAGACGGAATTTTCGGGAAAACCCAATGCAGCGCCCGCCGCATGGTTTGCTGCGCCCGCCGCAACTTTGCGGCGCCCGCCGCACGGACAGTCGGCGCGCCGTTTTAAGGAAAAAAACCCTAGTTTCTATTATGTTGGTTTGAGGCCGACTTGGATGTTTTATTAGGCCACTTTTATGTTATTTTTCATTAACTTCTATTCCATTCTACTTTTCATCACACAATTAGAGAGAGAGCGATGTTCGCCATGGGCGACTAAACTCTCTTCGTTCTACTTGCAATTTGAAGCTTTATTTGGATTGATTGTGAGTTTCTGAATCTTGTTTCCTAGTTTCCTATTTGTGAATGCTTCAACTTCTTTGTGCTTAATTAATTATTGATTTGTTCTATCTCGTCTGGCCAACTCGTTAGATCAATTCAATCGCTAAGGTTTTGTAGATTCCTGATTGTGAACCTTAACCTAAGTGGCAAACTTGTTCCTTTAGGGCTGATTGAACTAATTGAATGAGTAGGAAGTTGAATGTGTTGTTAAATCCTTCTTTAGGGACTGCAAATACCTTGGCTAATCTCTGAACTTAAAGCTATCAATTGGGTTAAATCCTTCTTTAGGGACTGTTCGATTGATAAGGGTTTCTAGGACTGATTGGACTAGTAACTATATTAGGTCGGGACAATTGCATTCATAGGAAGACTAAAAGGACAAGAGGAAGTTACAATATCAATTCAAACAAATAAAGTGGATAGTTGTAGGTAGAGCGATCTTCTCTAAATTGTTTTGCATCAATTTTGTTTATAGTTTATTTTGTTTTCTTTTCAATCTCAATCAACCAAAACCCCCCCTTTCTACTAATTGGTAAATACACATTGCTGAGAAATACTTGATTCTCTGTGGGATCGACCTCTTACTTGCTTGCTATACTAGTGTGTAGGTTTGAGTTTTATTTTGATACGGTTTATGCGACTGAAAACCGCTCATCAAATTGGCGCCGTTGCCGGGGAATCAAAGTTTATTTCTTTGTTTTGTGTGTTTGCCGATTATTGTATATAAATTAACTTTGTTGTGAACCTATCTTACGGTTCACGACACCCTTACTACTAACATCTTAAGATGAGATTAATGCAGTATCAAGGCGAAAATTTTCACCATTATTTCACAAGAGTGCATAATTTATTGGATGCCCGTTATGCAAGGGGTTACCAAGATAGTTTGCAAGATATGGTTATTTGTGTACTTGAGGGCATGACTCCTGAGACCAAAGAACTTGCCGAGTCTATGAGTAACGGAGGCTTTGCGAGTTTCAACTTATCAGAGATGTGGGATTTTTTCTGTTACATGGGTCACCAGGTGGAGCAGGAAGAAGCTTTCACATGCCAGGTTATGTTGGAGCAGGTGCTTAAAAGGATGGAGCGAATTGAGGAACAATTGAACCAACTTAATCAACCGGTGAGTGAGTTGGTAGTAGAGCAATACTTTATTCCTCAAGTTGATGAACGCCAAGACACAAACAATGATGGTTTGATCGATGAGAGCCCGATGCTCCCTTACATGGAGTCTCATGAGTGCACGCATGAGGATCCATGTGTTTTGGCTCCTATTTCATCTGAAGAAATCATCCTTGACTTGCCTATCAAGGAATCATTTACCGAGCCGATTTCTGTGGCTCTCGAAGAAGGTATTGATATTTCTTGCACTTTTGTGAATTTTGGTGAATATACAGACCCTTGGGAGCATTACTTTGAGAAGCCACCAACGGAACTGTGTTGGTGGTATCATATCCCTTCGGTAGAGAGTCATTCTAGACTCTTTGATAAATTGAAAGGGTCTTTAACTTCTATATTTTATACTTTCAATTTATTATACTATGATGTTCTGTGTAAGATATGTGCGCAGGAATATGATAGGCTACTGAGGGCCTTGACAATGTCTGAGAAATAAGGTCTTGAGATTGAGAATAAGTCAAGCCAATGACATTAAAGAAAGGCGCTTCTCGGGAGGCAACCCGAGGTAAGTTTTAGTTATTTCAATTCCTAGTTAGCTAGTTTTCTTTAACCCGCCGCGCGCAATGCTCAGATCCGACCTATATCGCCCCTTCCACCACATTGTGAGTATTTCATTCATCTCTTTCTCTATGTTTTAATTTTTTTGTTGTCTTTTATGTTTCATTGAGGACAATGAAAGGTTTAAGTGTGGGGGAGGGATTGCATTGCATATAGATAGAATTTGCATATCATGTTTACTTATGTTATCATGTTTATTTATGTTGTCATATTTATTTTTATTCATATACTGCATTTGAAAAAAAAAATTCCAAAAATATCATGCATTGCATTTAAGTGTTATCAACGATACCCATCTTGGTTTAGTTTGTCCTCTAATTTATTTTTATGATCTTAATTGCATAAATCCCATGATTTGGTTGAATTGCTTGAAAATGATTTTGGAGCATGAATTGAGAATATAATTGAGCAAGTATGATTCATAGTTGAGGTTTAATTGAAATCTAAAAAAAAAACATAACCTTTGTGAGTTTGTTTTGGCCTTATAGGGACTTTACATATTATTTCCCTTTTGCTTCTATTATGTGATTATACTCTCCATATGCTTCTTATTTCAATACCGTATTGCACATGTTTGTTGCTTGTGAATTTCAAATGATTGAGGCATGTTTTCTTTAGCCATATTATACCCTATCTACCTTACATATTATCCTGTGCTTGAAACCAGTCTGAACCTTAAAGCCTATTCTTTTTTATAGCTCCACAAAAATATGTCATAGCCAATGATTAGCCTGACCCCATCCGGGAATTAGGAGGAGAATTGGTGAAAAATCTTTATGTTGGAGTTGCTTTGAGTGGAGATGATGTATGTATGGTTGTGCATTGCGAGAGGCATAGCCAAAATAAGGTAACCCTTCTTGCATAATAGAGATGACTTATTACTAAGGAGGATAAAATTCACTTAGGAGTAAAAGTCTAGTAAGCTTGGACCTAAGGAGGATAAAATTCACTTAGGGGCAAAAGTAAGCATAAAAGAAAAAAAAAGTCATCATCCAAATAAAAAATTGCATGAGTTGTATGGCTATTGAAATCAAAGAGTTTATTGTTATGTATTGGAGTTTATGTTATTGGAATGGTTTGTGGAGTATGGAAGTTTTGGTGTTGTTCTGGTTGGTTGTTGTTCCTTTTTCCCGGATTTTTAGCACCACAAGCCTAAATATTTCTCATGCCTTATGTTCCTACCAAAGCCCCATTACAACCTTATAAAAGTCCTCATGATGTTGTTTGCAAGTGATAACTTTCACGGTGTATGGAGCATTTTGGATTGAGTTGAGAGTTGAACTTTAAAGCCTAAACACATGAGAGCTTGAGTGAAACACATCATCCCGGTGAGGTTGGACTAAATTTGCTTTTACTATTGGATCGCTCATATATTTGCTAGGATATTTGTTCTCTTATTCATGGCTTCTATTGTTTGAGGTTGCTTTTCTAAAACTATAGCATGAAGATCTTATTTGTGGGATGATTAATTCTATATTTAGTTTTCATTGCTTGAGGACAAGCAAAAGCTTAAGTGTGGGGGAGTTTGATAGCATGCATATAGGTAGGCATAATAGGTTGCATTTAGCTTAGTTAAGATGCATATCATGCATGGATTAAGTGCAATTTGCATATTTGCTCTCTATGTTGGTGGAGTCGAAATCTACATGCTTTTATTGATTATTTCAGGTAATCGTGGATCCGAGGAGAAGACATGGGTTGATAACGCATTGGATGAGAATGTCTAGTTGATCGAAGAAGCTTACATGAAGATCTCAAGAGGTCCTGAGAAGAAGAAGCGAACCTAAACGAAGAACAAGTCTGCAGAAGTTGTCGCCAGACATGCTGAACTTGTTTTGCACTTTCTGGAGGCCTCGGTTGTCCGATCGACTATTATGACCATGCGTTGGAAAGCTCTTTCAGAGAGCTACAACTTTCATGTTGACGTCGAGAGCTAATTCGAGACGGAATTTTCGGGAAAACCCAATGCAGCGCCCGCCGCATGGTTTGCTGCGCCCGCCGCAACTTTGCGGCGCCCGCCGCACGGACAGTCGGCGCGCCGTTTTGAGGAAAAAAACCCTAGTTTCTATTAAGTTGGTTTGAGGCCGACTTGGATGTTTTATTAGGCCACTTTTATGTTATTTTTCATTAACTTCTATTCCATTCTACTTTTCATCACACAATTAGAGAGAGAGCGATGTTCGCCATGGGCGACTAAACTCTCTTCGTTCTACTTGCAATTTGAAGCTTTATTTGGATTGATTGTGAGTTTCTGAATCTTGTTTCCTAGTTTCCTATTTGTGAATGCTTCAACTTCTTTGTGCTTAATTAATTATTGATTTGTTCTATCTCGTCTGGCCAACTCGTTAGATCAATTCAATCGCTAAGGTTTTGTAGATTCCTGATTGTGAACCTTAACCTAAGTGGCAAACTTGTTCCTTTAGGGCTGATTGAACTAATTGAATGAGTAGGAAGTTGAATGTGTTGTTAAATCCTTCTTTAGGGACTGCAAATACCTTGGCTAATCTCTGAACTTAAAGCTATCAATTGGGTTAAATCCTTCTTTAGGGACTGTTCGATTGATAAGGGTTTCTAGGACTGATTGGACTAGTAACTATATTAGGTCGGGACAATTGCATTCATAGGAAGACTAAAAGGACAAGAGGAAGTTACAATATCAATTCAAACAAATAAAGTGGATAGTTGTAGGTAGAGCGATCTTCTCTAAATTGTTTTGCATCAATTTTGTTTATAGTTTATTTTGTTTTCTTTTCAATCTCAATCAACCAAAACCCCCCCTTTCTACTAATTGGTAAATACACATTGCTGAGAAATACTTGATTCTCTGTGGGATCGACCTCTTACTTGCTTGCTATACTAGTGTGTAGGTTTGAGTTTTATTTTGATACGGTTTATGCGACTGAAAACCGCTCATCAGGGCCTCAAGAAGACAAGGCTCGGACCTATGCCCTGGCTCGAGCTACACCCGCAGAACCAACCAAGGAGGATCCACGAGCCATGGTTCAAATCGATGCCCGCACACCCATGGAGTCCAGCGCCCAACATCCCGGTGTTGCACGCCCGTGCACTTGATCCGCACGCCCGTGCACCTGCTTGCACGTCCGCGTACTTGGAATGCACGCCCGTGCACCTTGCTGCTGCGTTTCAAGCCTCTAACGCTATGCATTTCTGGTTTTTAGTTTTATTTAGACATTTGTTATTTTTATTTTCTAGTTAGTTAATTTTCAATTCTAGCCATTGTGCACATAATGCCTAGTGGAAGAAGAAGTTAAGCCATGACCTAGTCTTTAGGAGATTTTCTAGCATTTTTCGTTATTTTCCTTATTTTCTTTTAAATCTGTTTTAGCATGTGTTTTATTACTTTTTAAGGCTATAAAAGCCCTAGGATCAATTGTATTGGGAGACAACATTGATCATTTTTATTCATTTTATGAGCATTGCTTTGCAAGCCAAATTGTCTTGAGTGTTTCAAGATTGCCGAGAGTTCTTGGTGTTGAATCCGCTTGGTTTGTCTTGTGTTGTGTGTGTCGATCTTCGCTAGTTGATTGGTGCTATCAAGCTTCCACGAGCCCCCTTGTCGTGCTCCTTGGATACGTCCTTGGTTGTGTGAGATTGTAGAGATTGGTTAGCTAACCGTTGGTTTGGGACTTTGATCAATCGGGATCAAGGGTCTTCTCCTCGTTCGACCTAGACTTTCTTCCTCTTTTCTATCATTTCATTTCATTATTGTCGAGTCTTGTTGTGTCTTGCTTCTAATTTGTTTTCCTTTGTGGTTTTCTTTTGTTGTCGAAAGATCGGGAGATCTACGGCTAATCCCCGTATCAAATTGGTATTAGAGCTTCGGCTATCGACATCAAGGTCTTATCTTCCATTGTCGTCTTCAAGAGTCTTAAAAATCAGAAAAAGAGTCCCCACACTTCATTGAGTGCAAGGTTTGATCATTTCCTATTTTGTTTGATTTTTGTTACTACTAGTGTTGGTTGTTGTTGGTTTGCTTAGGCCTTAACCTTTAGTCAACCCCAATCACCACCCTATCACCACCATACGGCCACCACTCGACTACCACATCTCCACCACCAAGAAGAAAAATCAAAATTTTGGTTATTTGTGTTCCTTTTTTTGGAAAATCCAGAGAAAAAAAAGTCAAAAAAAAATCCCTATTTTCTAGCCATCTCCTACTTTCTAGCCATACCCATTCCCCATCTCCTAATTACACTCCTAACAGCTCTATTAGTTACAAGGTTCCACATTTTTTTAATTTTAAATTCCAGATTGCATTGTTGCTTATTTTCTAGGGAAAAAAAAGAAATTCGGAAATACAAAAAAAACAAATCAGATTTCCGAAAGAAAAAAGAAAAAAAAGAGACTTCGGAAAACAAAAAAAATCAGAATTGAGATTGTTCATTGAGTTCTTGAGTTTTGAAGTGCAAGTGTTCAAGTGTTCAACAAGAGCCTTTGTGTGAGAGTAAGCCTAAACACTATCCCTTGTCATTCAACCTATTCTCACAGCCTACCAACAACTATCATACTCGTGGTTAGAAGGTTAAACAAGGTTGATTTGATCAAATTTTGTGCTTAGTCTTTTCTTGCCATTCTATTCTTGTTCCTTGTTAATACTATCTCTTGTTCTCACTTTTCTTGATCCATTTCTGAATTTTTTTTAGCTTGGAACCTTATCATTGATTTTCTAGCTAATCTCATTCGGTTAAAGGATTTTGATTGCCTTTTGACTAGCTTGAGTGATTAACTTGCCTAAGACAGATTGAAACAACAAGCATTTCAACACCAAAGGGAGAGGGAGTGTCGAGAGCAAACACTTGTGAGAAGTTTTTTTTTGGCCTAACCTTGACCATTTCCGTGTTTGTTTAGTTGTGATGTCTCAAACAGGTAACAAGTCACATGGGTCGGACACTTCCGAACCTATCAACCCGGAGTTATTCAACATGCTGAATTCAATGAACCAAAACATTAACCGGCTCATGGAGAGAATGACGGCACTAGAAGCCAAGCCATCTAGCTCCAACACACCTCCAGAACCTCCACCCACCAACCCGGGTACTCAATAGCCCCATGTGAGTCCGGAGAGGTCTCGTCTGAATAGGGAAGAAATTCCTCGAACCCATATCTATATCCGCAACACTCCTTTTGATGATAGCCTCTCTCCTCGAGAGTGGCATAGTCGGAATGATCATTTTCATGATGTGTAAGGGCAAGGTCGAGACCACCACCAAAGGGAGCAACAATGGGAGGAGCCGTGGGAGGAGCACTGGGAACCACCCCCTCAGAGGAATGACCAAGACCAACGCCAAAGGAGGCCTCGAGACAACGACCAAGATAGCTTAGGTAGAGTCAAGGTGAAAATTCCCGCTTTTGAGGGAAAGTGTGATCCGGACACTTACCTCGATTGGGAGACCAAAATTGAGCACATATGGAGTTGCCACAACTTCGCCGAATACAAGAAGGTACAACTAGCCACCCTTGAATTTAGTGGTTTTGCGCTAATATGGTGGGATACCCTTGTAAAGGACAAGAGAAGAGCCCTAGATGCGCCCCTAGCAACATGGGCACAAATGAAGGCACTCATGAGGGCATGATTTATCCCTCAACACTACGCTAGGGAGCTCAAGCAGCGGCTTGAGAACCTCAAGCAAGGTGCTATGAGTGTGGAGAAGGCGTTCAATGCCATGCAATTGGCTATGGCAAAGGCGAACGTGATAGAAGATGAGGAAGACACCAATGCTCAGTTCTTACTTGGCTAGAGAAGTTGATTGTTATCCTTATAATACTAGCATTGATCTCTTACATTTAGCCGTGAAGGTTGATAGGAAGTTAAAGGCAAGAGACCAAGGAGGAGCTCGAGGAGGAAACCGAAGCTCAAGCACGCAGCTCTATGCCCGAGATGCCCTAGCACCAAGGGAGAAGCCTAGTCTCGGTAATGGAGGGGAGCAAGGGAATCGAGGAGAAGTTCAAGCCGTATCGAGTGCCAAGCCACCTAGCCCTCTCGGTAACCCTAAAGGAGGTACCCCTAACCCTTCTAAGTTGCGAAATAGGGAAGTTGTGTGTTTTAAGTGCCAAGATAGAGGGCACATGATGAAAGATTGCCCACATAAGAAAGCTCTTATGATTGATCACTTAGGCAACACCAATTCTGAAATTGAGCATGAACTTGATGAGTGTTTACATGTTGATTGTGATCCTATCTTAAATTCCTATGATGATTGTGATGATGAAGGCATTGAGTATGAACATGGTGAGAGTTTACTTGTGAGGAGAGCTTTGCATGTTAACCCCGCTCCATGTGATGATAATCAAAGAGAAAACTTATTTCATACTAGATGCTTAGTTAAGGACAAGGTTTGCAATGTCATTATAGATGGTGGAAGTTGTTGTAATCTTGCTAGCATTGAATTGGTTGAAAAACTACAACTTTCCACTATACACCACCCTAGGCCCTATAAATTGCATTGGATGAATGATTGTGGTACATTGAAAGTGAATAAGCAAGTTAAGGTTTCTTTTAAGCTAGGACATTATTAAGATGATGTTTTGTGCGATATAGTCCCTATGCAAGCTTCTCACTTACTTTTAGGCCGTCCATGGCAATTTGATCGGAACGTCTTACATGATGGTTTCACTAACCGCTATTCCTTTGAGTATAAGGGCATGGACTTCACTCTAAAGCCAATGACCCCTACTCAAGTGGCCGAAGAGTTTGAGAAGAAGAAGGAAAGTGGAGGGTCGGTACCATCAAAAGTGTTCTTTGTATCCAAGAGGGAGTTCGAGGACAAGAGCTTAGATTCGTGGTCGAATCCTTTCCAAGAAGGGGAGGTTGATGCGGGACCATCCAAGCTAAGGCCTTACACCCTCGTGAGCTATGCCTTAGCTCAAGAACCGACGGGGCCTCAAGAAGACAAGGCTCGGACCTATGCCCTAGCTCGGGTTACACCCACAGAGCTAACCAAGGAGGATCCACGAGCCATAGTTCAAATCGCTGCCCGCACACCCATGGAGTCCAGTGCCCAACAACTCGGTGCTGCACGCCCGTGCACTTGATCCGCACACCCGTGCACCTGCCTACACGCCCGCGCACTTGGACAGCACGCCCGTGCACCTTGTTGCTGCGTTTCAAGCGTCTAGCGCTATGCATTTCTGGTTTTTAGTTTTATTTAGACATTTGTTATTTTTATTTTCTAGTTAGTTAATTTTCAATTCTAGCCATTGTGCACATAATGCCTAGTGGAAGAAGAAGTCAAGCCATGGCCTAGTCTTTAGGAGATTTTCTAGCATTTTTCGTTATTTTCTTTTAAATCTGTTTTAGCATGTGTTTTATTACTTTTTAAGGCTATAAAAGCCCCAGGATAAGTTGTATTTGGAGACAAAATTGATCATTTTCATTCATTTTATGAGCATTGCTTTGCAAGCCAAATTGTCTTGAGTGTTTCAAGATTGCCGAGAGTCCTTGGTGTTGAATCCGCTTTGTTTGTCTTGTGTGTGTCGATCTTCGCTAGTTGATTGGTGATATCAATCTTCCACGAGCCCCCTTCTCGTGCTCCTTGGATACGTTCTTGGTTGTGTGAGATTGTAGAGATTGGTTAGCTAGTCATTGGTTTGGGACTTTGATCAATCGGGATCAAGGGCCTTCTCCTCGTTCTACCTAGACTTTCTCCCTCTTTTCTATCATTTCATTTCATTATTGTCGAGTCTTGTTGTGTCTTGCTTCTAATTTGTTTTCCTTTGTGGTTTTGTCTTGTTGTCGAAAGATCGGGACATCTACGGCTAATCCCCGTATCAACCTTCAATCCACAACCCTCCGCTAGTACAACCCCACCTCCACCCTCTCCCCCACTGCCTCCACCCTCGCTCCCATCGACACGAGCGTCCTCTTCCTCTAATCTTTGTCGTCGTCGGTTTGACCTAACAATCCACATGACTGCAGTCTATCAACCCCAACGTCAGCCTGTCCCTCATCGACAACCCCGACTCGGACTCCGTTCGGCCTCCTTGGGGATTTTCTCGCCTCCAAGGCCGCTGATCGGGGGTTCTAAGTCCGTCCTCCCCGATTGCCTCCACCCTCGGTGCATCCTCTATCGGTGTCGTCAGTCCGACGCACAACTCCACCCTTACTCTTGCAAGTGTACAACATACGCTCTGCGACATTACTCCCTTTTTTAATCAATTAAGGGGGAAAAATAAATAAATAAATAAATAAAAATAAAAATCGGAAATTTCGCTTGGTACCCCTGAGGTATCGGGTATTTCGCGAGGTATACAAAAGTTTGTTCAATTTCGCCGGGTATCCCTGAGTTTTAAGGTAATTTCGTCTCGTGCCCTTCCCACGTTACACTTAACATCTCCGTTGAGTTTTATTAAAAAAAAAGAAAGAAGGGCGACGCCTCACGCCTATATGGGAAGAGAAAGGGGAAACAAAGTCGGGAAGAGGAAGGCGAAGGCGATACACAGGTCGACAGAGGAAGAAAGAGAAAGGAACGCGAAGGCCGGCGCCGACTAGAGTCCAGAGGCAAGAAGAGCCCAACTTGAAGGAGAATGAGAGCCCGACCGGAATCGGCGACAACCAACAACACAAGGCAGCCACCGGAGGCGCCGAAAGGAGTGGTGGAGGCACCACATGACCTAGGGCTGGGGAAAAATTACCATGAAAACCAAACCAACATGTACCAATCAAACCAACATAATTGGTAACCAATTACCAATTATATTGGTTCGGTATACCGAACCAATATAAAGTTGGTTCGGTATACCAATTATATTGGTATACCGAACCAAGTTCCGAAACTTGGTACGGTAACGGTAATGAGAATGAAAAAGTTGCTATTACCATTACTAATCAATTTGAAATTGGTTGGTACGGTAATACCAACCAATTCCTACCAAGCCGATTATATCTAGTTTTATTTTTATTTTTAAATTTTTTTTTTGTAATTGTTTTAAGTTTTTAACTTTTGTTTTTTTTTTAACTTTTTTTTCTTCAGAAAATGCTTTTAATTGAGGGAGGAATACTAACTTGACCTCGATTAAGACGAAAACCTAGAGCGTTAGTTGGAATAATATATTCCTATTGCTATGTTGCTTCTGTTTTAGTGCTTAAACACTCTGTAATAACTTTAAGTTTTATGTTGCTTTCGTCCTAAAATATCGTCGATTCAGACGAAACCTAAGCGTTGGAATAATTTATACGTTTTAATTAAGTTGTATTATATTTGCATGTTTTTTCTCAACACTCGAAAGTTGGTAAATTGTCATTACCAACACGTACCAACCAACTTAATTGGTAACCAATTAAGTTGGTACAACCCCTTCGGTGGTTGGTAATGGTAGATGTTTTACGATTACCAATTCAAATTGGTTGGTACATGGTAAACGGAAAAATGAATTGGTAATGTACCAATTCCACCCCTAACAGGACCCGCCAGAAGTGATGGTGGATGCGCTAGCTGCCACGTATGTCCCCTTTAAAAAATTAGGCCTTTAAAGTTTAAATTTCGGGTTTCAATTTGTATTCATTATCACTGAATTTAGGGTTTTAAAGATGTTCATTATTGTCGAATTTGGGTTTCATTGTGTTTGGATTGAAATGGAAACATGGAGTTTGGGGTTTCAATGCCTTACAATTTCGAATTTGGGGTTTCAGTTTGTGTTTGGGGTTTTCATAGGCAAATACCATGCTATTGATTATGACATGAAATTAAAACAATGAGATACAAGGTCCGAAGTCAGTTTGTAATTAGTTAGAGTTGAGTTTTGATTTGGACTTATAGATTGTTAAATTGGCCATTTGTTATTACAATTTGAGTGTTAGGGTTGAGAATTCCATCGTGATGCATGATGGCATTGAATTCTTGGGATGGGCATTGACATCCCTCTCTTCATTCAAGGAGAACTACGGAGCCGATGCACATGAAAAGGTTTCCCAGACTTGATCATTTAATTTTTTAGCACAGAATTTAAGTTTCTTCTACTAGTTTCACCATTGAAATATGCTTCTAAGGTGTAATTTGGTATAAACCTTTAAACCAACTCATTCTAAGTGTTTACTTTGCTCTTCATTTTTATATGCTAAAAAACTTGATGAACAATTATATCTTTGATGGCAGGAGGACTTTTGACAGCAAGATGCGAGCTCTGTGGTAAGCACACCTTGTGGAAGACTAAGGCAACAAAAACTGAGCTGATTGGTGGGACTAATCACTAATGTCTACGTGCTTGTTTGTCTCCAACACTATATAATGGGTCAAATTGCAATGGATAATGCAAGAGCTGTCCATTGCAACACTATTAAGAAAGTCGACTTGATCTAGTTACCTAGTTGCGATCCCCGTTGATGACCAAGTACCAAGGATTGTCCCTAGACAACGGATGGTAATTTTAATTTTACCATCTATCCTTTCTCTCCTTCCTATTTTTTAGTATTAAATATGTTTTGTTGAAAAGTTGAGTGCTGATCTTTTACAGTTCCACGTTGTTGGCAATACTTATGTGGTTCATAGCTAGTTTTTTTCATTTGATAATTAGATTTTCATTTCTTTCTTTTTTTTGGCATTTGATAGTTAGATATTCATTTCTTTTCTATGGTAAAGTCTAGGTTCATTCTTATAAGCTTTTGGTCTGTTTGGATGATGAAATCAATCTTCATTCCTAATTATTTTTTCCAAATTTTCTTCTACTTTTTTCATTCAATATTTCAATAGGTTTAGCTCATCATTTGGAGGACATTCATTATCTTTAGTCATCAAATTTTTTAGCCTATTAGCTCAAATGGAAGAGCAAAGTGCTCATGCACAAAGACGTGGGTTCGAATCCCATATAAGCTTTGTTGAATTGATGAACCATATATTTAAGTGAATGCCAGACTTGGAATTAGTAAATTAAATGTGAACATATTTTATTTTCCTTTTCCCGTTGTATGTGTTAGGAGAGGCTTGAATTTTCTAGCATAGTCGTGTGTGGGGAGTAGGAATTATCTCCAAGCGGACCAAGCTTATGTAGTAGTCCAGACAATTGCTCATCTTATAAAAAAAATAGCAAGCACTTGGGTTACTTAAAAAAAACTACACAATAACCATATATATAGATCCCGAGATTTAAAATCCTATGCGGGATTTGAACCCACATCTTTGTGTATAAGTACACATTGCTCTACCATTTGAGCTAATAAGCTTAAATTATTAGTCCTGAATTTTCATCAATAGCATCTGCATTTGTTATGTTGTGAGTTTCCAATCAAAGTTCATGATGATCACTTCCAATATGGCTATGTACTATCCAACAAATCCCAAGAAACTACAAATTGAAGGCACAAATGCAGCAAGTTCAGATTAAAAAAATCTCATTAACAAATTAGGCGATTCCTCACCAAGAAGCATGTGGAATTCCTCACCAAGAAGAATGGAATTCCAGTAGAAGAAAACTAGGCCAAAAGCTTTCTTCCATGGCTCCCCATCTATAAAATTGGGTAACAATATATGGCCTGCATAAGACCTTCCATCCGAGACAGACCAAACTCAAAAGTAGTAAATACTAGAAGTTGAATTCAAACTAGTATATACCTGCACTTATCAAACTGAATAGACCATCTATCATATCACAGATGTTACCTCTATACTCAAGAAAGATAAAACAACCATCCACCACAGCAACATCGCCATCAAAATGGCAAGCATTTGAGGGAGTCATTGACGAACTAGATGCATTAGGAGCATTTAAGTATTGTATGCTACCTATACAACCACTTACATGATAGTAACTCCAATAAAAAATTTGATCTATTCACAAACTTGCTGTCATATTCAATTGAATTAAGTCCTTTTCCATATTCAAAGCCCTGATTCGAAACTCAAACTAAAAAATCTCACATTCACATACTTAAGATAGCAACTCCAATACTCAAATTCACATATTTATATTCAAAATCTCAAATTTAAAACCCTAATTATCGAAAAAAAAATTCAAACAGCACCTACCTTCTTTGTGTAGCCTCCGACTCCAGCTTCTCCTCCGGACTCTAGTCGATGCCGGACTACCCGGCCTTCGCCTTCCTTTCTCTTTCTTCCTCTGTCGACCTGTGTATCGCCTTCGCCTTCCTCTTCCCGACTTTCTTTCCCCTTTCTCTTCCCGTGCATGCGTGAGGCGTCACCCTTTTTTTTTAAAAAAAATAAAACTCAACGGAGCTGTTAAGTGTAACGTGGGAAGGGCACGAGACGAAATTACCTTACAACTCAGGGGTATTCGACGAAATTGGACAAACTTTTGTATACCTCATGAAATACCCGATACCTCAGAGGTACTAGGCGAAATTTCCGAATAAAAATTGCAAGCATACAACATACGCTCTGGCACAATACTCCCTTGAAAATGGAAATATTGACCAACCTCGGTCTTTGAGTTCTCCATAGCCGGCCAGTTGTTTTGAATCCGGGTTAGTAAGCCTTTAAATCAAATTCTCACAAAATGGTTAAGTGTAACCCTTTAAGATCTCCACGATCCCACGTTATCTAAACTCTTACCAATTGTTAACAAGGGGTTAAGTCTTTGGGTAAAAAACCGCTATCGATAAGGTCCGAGTTTAGGTCCGGAAGGTTGGTGTGGGCATCTTTTCGTGTTTGCCGACACTTGGAGAAACCGTGGATGTGCGATCGACACCTGAAGGCTCCCGGGCGCAGTTATTCCCCAAGAGGCTTTCCTGTGTTGTTTCTCCCGATGGTGACCGCTCTTGTCTCCCCGACACTCATTCTCCTGCTTTTCGATAGTGTTCGGTGGTGTTAGTTCAGTTTTTCTACGTTGTTAGGTTATTTCTCAGGATGGTTTTCCCAATCTACTGGTATTTTCGGTCTCTCAATATATATACATATGTGGTTGTCTGGTATATTGAATCCTTACTTGTATAAAAAAAAAACAGAAATTTCGCGAGTTACCCTTGAGGTATTGCAATTTTCGCGAGGTATACAACTCTTTTGCATATTTCGCGTGGTGCCCTTGACGTTTTAAAAGATTTCGCCTCGTGCCCTTCAAGGTTAGTTTTAACAGAACTCCTTTCTTTTCTCCGTTACATTTGAATTAAAAAAAAAAGAATGAACGAACGAACGGAGAAAGAATGAACGAAGAAGTCGGCGACTGAGTGCGAACTGAAGAAGACCGGCGATAGGGCGAAGGCCGGTTACAAGAAGGCCGACGCGGCACCGAGGCTGCTAGGAGTTCTCAATCGATTTCAGGAAGAGCAACTAAAGAAGGTATTTCTGCCTCCTTATCTTCTTCGAAAATTAGGGTTTTGAATTGGGGTTTCTCGGTATTGGAATTGCAGCTTCGAATTGGGGCTTCAATTTGGGGCTTTTCATGTTAAAATTTGAGATTTGAAATCTTGTAGTTATCTATCCCAAAATTACTGAGAAGCCCCAATTCGAATTAGGGTTTGGAATACCTTCGACTGTTCAGTGTGTGAATTGTAGTACTATCTCAATTTCTTTTCCATTTCCTTTCCTTGGTCGTATGCCAAATGACCCCTAACTTCCAAAAATCAACAAAAAACAACCTATAAAGAACATAGCCTAGCATATGTTGATGATATTCACTAGTAGAATGCATACATCTATAGAGGTTAATTGAACATGCATATTAACAAGTCACTTTGAATGGTCTCTTATAAGCCAGATGTTAGTCGGATGATTTGTTTTCAATGAAGGTGAATTTAATTACTGGTGCATGTCGTGTCCTTATAGTGTTGTGGTTAATGTAAGTTCCATCCGTTCTCTTTCAAGGTCCTATAAACCAAAGAACTCTGGGTTACTTCAGCTTTTTTCCCTCCTAGTTTTAGAGATGTTGATATGAGTTTAAAGAGGAATCTGCTTATTCTTTTTCAAAAGCTTCTCATTCAGAATGGCAGATTGAGTTTGTTTATGTTGTTCCAACTATACGACATTGTCTAATGAGAGCAGTGACAGATTATCTTTGATCAAAACTGTCCTTAAAGAGTTCCAAATCAATAGTCTCAAAGTTAATATTGAGAAGATTGAAATTATTTCTTAAAGTTATGATGCTAGTGACAGAAAAAAATCACTATCTATAGCGGGAAAATGATAAAGTGCAAGTAGTCATAAATGAAGAAGGCTTGATTTTCAGTGTTATAGCAAATGGGTGTGTAATTTCTTACATCTTGCATTCTTGAATTGAATCTCAATAGGCCAATTATTTGAGTCTCATCTCTGATTTGCACATTGTGATTGAACGCGTTTTGTACTTATATATTGAATACTCAAGTGAACGAGAGATGATGATTTCAGCCTATTAGCTTAAATATCGGGAGAGCAATGTGTTCTCATACACATGGTGTGGGTTCGAATCCCATATAGGCTTTAATAACTTTAATAACGTACCATTACAAACTTTTATGTCTAAAATTTGTTATGGGAGAGTGGCATTGTGTATTTCATATTTTCAATTTTTAGATTTTTTGTATTTAGGTTTCTGCATTAATTTTTTAGATTTTTAGTTTTTTCTGTATTCTGTATTTCAAGTTCTGCATTAATTTTTCAGATTTTTAGGTTTTTTTTGTATCCTGTATTTCAGCTTATGTATACTGTATTCAGATTAGTGTTTTTTCTGTATTAATTGTAGTTAGGGAGTGATTCCTTTGGCAAAGAAACAGGATGGGTAAGCCTGTTTGTTTTTAGGTGTAATCTGCATCATTTGGAGATGCGTATTCTTTTACCATGGGGAAGCCTCTCTAATGATCACACCAAACTAGTAACAAGCTTGTAGTTTTCATCTTTTAATTTTGGAGTCTACGTGGGATTTGAACCCACATCATGTGTTGTAATCACACATTGCTCTCCCTTTGAGCTAATAGACTTAATTGAAAACAAAAATGAAAATGTGAGCATCTCCACTAAGCCATTTACCAAATTCAGTAAGTATGCAATTATAGCCCACCGTTAGTCCTATCGAAGAAGAATTCAACGTCATGAAAGCAACTAAGCAAGAAACATTTATCCAGTAAATTCTTCCACTTCTTATTTGATTTTCTGATTGACTAATTCAGATTGTGTAAAGGATAATTTATTTAAAAAATTGCATTGTCTTGTTTGTTGTTCATGTGTTTGTTTCTTTTTTTCAAGTTTGATTTAGGATTTATGGTGATCTATTGTTTGAATCTTCAATCGAAAGAAACTTTTGTAGATTTTAATTTCTACTAGCTATGAAATGATTAAGACCTAGTGCTAATGGTGGTGAAATGATAGACTTGTGCAGCTTCTATTCACATGGAATAAATCTGATAATTTAACAACACCAATTCACCATTCCATTCAAGACACTTTTTTTCCTGCATTTTTTTCCAAATCATCACCAATTCACTATCCAACCTGGTTTTTAAAAATCTTGATAATAATCAATATCCCTAGTCAATAGAATCCAATAATATTCAAAGGTTTTGATGTGTTCATCCAGTTTTTCTTCTCTTTTAGGAATTTAAGAAGAAGTGACTCTAGAATGATTTTTTTCTTTTTGACTAATTGCAAAAGGGGGAATATTAGTATGGGAGAACCATCAGAGAAAGATTAAAGGGGAATTTAAGAAGGGGTGCATCCTCACTATCATTTGGTTACTCTAGAATGATTTTTTTTTTTCAAATGAGTAGCAGAGAAACATCATTTTTTAGATACTTGTTTAAAAGTTCAGTAGCTATAGTTGCTAAGGAAAATGATTTCTGAGATACTCCATTCTGGATTATACAAATTTGCCAATCAATTTGAAACCAAATCCAACTTGAAAAGAGCATTAATAACTCAAAAGAAAAAAGTCGAATGATTCAGAATTTCAAATTGCATCAGCATTTTCTATCGTGTAATCCTATTAAGCAGTGAAAAAACTGCATAGATACCCACGACCCAATATTGCAATCTATATGTAACCAAATGATAGTGAGGATGCATTAAGCATGACCATCTAAAGACACAATCTGGGGATCCAAACATCACACAAAAAAACCCAAATGCTTCAAAAAACCCTAAATTTGACATTAACTAACCTCTCTGCAGAAGCATGTTCTTCTCCTCCACCTCCGGTCGCCGGCCAAAGCAATGGGCTGCCACCGTCTTCGCGGTCAGGCACAACGCCTCCCACTTCTCCTCCCATCGTTGATGTTCGAGCACTCGCAGCAGGCTGTAATCGAGAGCAGCGGTTGCAGCAGGTCCGAGCCGGTTGCAGCAGGTCCGTGCCGGAGCCGGCCTTCGAGAAGCGGTTCCGAGCAGCAGGGTATGTCGCCTTCTCTCCTCGCTCGAGCCTTCTCTCTTCGCTCTCTGTGTATCGCGCCACTCTCTTCGCTCGAGCAACATGGTCTCTTTCTTTCTTTCTTTCTTTTTCTTTTCTTTTTTAATTTGCAAACTAACGGAATTCAACAAAACTGTTAAACTTAACCGGAAAGGGCACGACGCGAAATGTTTTAAAACCTGAGGGGCACCACGCGAAATATGTAAAAAAGTTATATACCTCGCGAAAATTGCAATACCACAGGGTATCTGGCGAAATTTCCGAAAAAAAATTAAAAATAAAAAAATAAAAAATTCGAAGGCAATGAGGTGGCCTACTGGCCTCTTTCAGTCTTTCTCCCTCTTCAAACTTGAAATTTGAAGCCCGTTTTATGAGCGCTCTTCCGAGTTCCGTCACTCTCTCTCCCTCCCCCCCTCCCCCCTCCCCCCTCCCCCCCCCTCTCTCTCTCTCTCTCTCTCTCTCTCTCGTACCTCAACCGCTCACGCTTCGCCTTCAGATTTCGCTCTAATTTGATATGTGAACACGAAAATGGGTGTCAAGAATCTTTGGGATATCATAGAATCCTGCAAGAAAACACTCCCCCTTCACCACCTTCAGTGAGTTCCACTTTCAACCTAAAGTCTTTTCCTTTCTCGATAGTCCTTAAATTGCCTTTTTCCCGGAGCTTGATTTCGGTTTTCAGTGAGGTGTACTGTTGTTGATGATTTGTTGGAAGTTGCTTGCAGTTTTCCTAATTGTTGGTTCAGTTTGATTTCTTATGGCTTTCCTAATTTTGAACATTTGGGGATAATTGCGTTGTAGGAACAAAAGGGTATGCATAGATCTGTCATGTTGGATGGTGCAACTTCAAAGTGTGAACAAATCCCATTGCCCTTTGAAGGACAAGCTCTATCTGAAGGGTCTCTTTCATCGTCTCCGCGCCCTCATTGCCTTGAATTGTAGCCTTGTCTTTGTCACTGGTATGTTACTTGTTAGGTTCTTTTGGCTGCAGTTTCTCAACTCATATAGTGCTTGGCTCTACTGAAATTGATGACTTTGCAAAATGGATGGTGGAATTCTATATTAATGGAGTAAATTGCGGATTCTTGATTTTGGATATGAAGATATAGTGCTAGGATATATGGAGTATATTTTTTGAATTACTGTGTAGCTTAAATGTAGCTCTTGTAGAGCTGTGCATTAGCTAGTTGCCTAATTCATCGATTAAGGTGCATTTTAACCTTCTTACCGTAAAAAAACAAATATAGTTGGATTTTGTAGTAGCAACTCATGGAATAATGAGGCTAACTCTTTATTGTTTTCTTGTGTAAAATAAGTTCATTTTGCTCTTATTTAGTTTTGTTTTCGCCATGTTGCTATTTTTTTTTTGGCTTTGCCTCGTATTTCAGGGTCCTAAAATGTGGTCATTTTTGTGAGGTAATAGATGGATCCATTCCTGCTCTCAAAGTCTCCACTTACAGACGCCGTCTTAATTCAGCACCTGAGGTGAGGGTTTTCGGTTACTGTATGTACAACTTGTTTGCCTTGTGTATCCTCTCAAAATTCTTACGTTTTCCCTGACTTGTTGAAGATAGGTTGTAAAAGATGTAGACTTGCACAAGCCTACTTCCCTTAAGAGAAATATGGGCTCTGAATTCTCATGCATGATTAAAGAGGCAAAAGTCCTTGGTTTGGCCCTTGGTATTCCTTGCCTGGATGGGTAATCTTTTCTGCTAATTTGTGCTGTTGTTTTGTGCCTGATTCACTTCAAGTATTTTTTGACCATGTGAATGGTTGTTGTAGGATTGAGGAAGCTGAAGCACAATGTGCATTGTTGGATTCAGCATCACTTTGTGTGAGTGTTGTTTGCTAATTGTTTTTCTCTTGATCTTAAATATTAAACGAAGGGTTTGCTGTTGATATAAAAGGGTGTGTTTATGAGTACTAGTTGGTCTTACCGTTTTTAATTTTATTTTCTTTCAGGATGGTTGTTTCTCTTCAGACTCGGATATTTTTCTTTTTGGTGCAAAGACAGTTTATAGGGAAATTTGTATTGGTGAGTGAACTGGAGCTCATTCTCTGGAATTTGTTTGGCGTTGGATTTTCTGTCTTCTTCTAATAATGCTCACTTTCTTCTGTAGGAGAAGGTGGCTATGTTGTTTGCTATGACATGGAAGACATACAAAGTAAACTTGGCTTTGGAAGGAACTCATTGGTATTTTTTTATATATATTTATCATCTATATTAGCTTGTATTGAATTCCATAATGCTAAGTTGGTGCTTTTGCCTTCCTTTCAAATAATATGTAAGCACTTTTAAGGAAATTTAGTGTAGGAAAAGCCCTTCTAGACTCTTCAAAGCATTAAGTAGAATTCATGTTTGATTGTTGTGGTAATGATACTAGGACTGTCTTGAGAGTGAGAGCAGTTTATCCTTGCTTGAAAAATGAATGAGAATGAATTCTAGTCGCTAACTAGGTCCCGATGAAGCTCTATTTTTTCATCTTTCATTGTGGGGTGACACAAAGAATTTCGTTGACTTAATAACTTTTACCCTGCAGATTGCCTTAGCCCTTATTCTTGGCTGTGATTACTCTCGTGGAGTGCATGGAGTTGGACCAGTAAGCTTGGACATCTACTGCTCATTGTCACTGTTTGATACTTGTAAATGTTATATTTTCAGCTCTAAGCAAACATTTCACAAAAACAGGATACAGCATGTCAATTTATTAAATCAATAGGCGAAGATGCTATCCTTCAGCATCTTGCATCAGAAGGAATATCCTGTCTGAAGAAGCCAAAAACATCAAAGAAACAAGCACGAGTTGTGAAGAGTGACAATAAAGAAAATTGCTTGAATTACATATCAAAACCTGACGGTAGGTTCTTATATCTTAAAGATGTGGCCAAGTCATGCATTCTCCTATTTGTTTAGTTTATTTTGCTCAAGGTTGAAGTGACTAAATAATTAAGGCATAGTTCCACTTTTTTTAAGAGGATACACTTCACTTCGCTAAAGGTTAAAGCCATGAACTAATCCAGCAGATTATTGCAAAATTTCATTGTCAAGAAAACTTCATTATGGATGGCTTGCTTTACCGGAAGCTCTATCAAGCACACTTAATCGATGAGGGTTTTAGAACTATAAATGATGGCATGGATGATTTGATATTTTAGGAACCATGCAACAGCCACAAAGGAATGATCAGATCTCTGATGTGATAAATGCGTTTCTGAATCCCAAGTGTCATCCTGCAGATTCTGACACTGTATATAGGTATACCGTATACCCTTGATTGTTTAGATCGATGCAAATGTTATATGCTTTTGATTATTGATATTAAAGCTTTGGATCTGAACAAATATTTGTAAAATAATTTATGTTTAATATTGATATTAAAGCTTTGGTTCTGAACAAATATTTGTAGAAGTAATTTATGTTTAATACTGATATTAAAGCTTTGGTTTTGAACAAATATTTGTAAAATAATTTATGTTTAATAGTTGAAATGTTTTTTTGGAGGTGAATTTGTAGTTTGGATCCAAGTCCAGCTAAATAGAGCTTAATGAACATGGGTTAACTTGGTAAAATTTAGATGACAAAAAGGGGCTAATATCTCTCATCCAGCGGACAGCCGTTTTGTTGGCCAAAACAATGTGTTATGTGTTGATAAGGAATTTTTCTCGTCTGCTCCAAGAAAAGTGACCATCCTGTGTTTCATTGCTGTTTTACGGATCATTTATTTGCCTTTAGATGTTTATCACATGACTCATGATTCAAATAATGAGAAAAAAAAATCTTCACATTTTTGTTGCTGCAGGGCTCTTTCAGTGCAGCCATTTCAGCAGATCAAGCTTCAGCAGATATGTGCTCAATTTTTCGAGTGGCCTTCAGAGAAAACAGGTCTCAGCTCTTTCTTGTACGGAGTATTAGATAAGAAGATGCAATGACATAATTCTTTGCACTTGATAAACCTACAATCAGAGTCAGAGATACCCTTGTTAAACTGAATGGAAGCTGCTCACGGTCATCCTCGATTTGTTGTATTTCTATCACAGATGAATATATTCTTCCTAAGGTGGTTGAAAGGGATTTGCGGAGATTTGCCAATTTGCGTGCATGTTCTTCACAATTGGGGGAAAGGATTCCTCTTGAAGAGGTGATACAGTCATAAATATGTTCTTATAATCCTAGTCTTTTGCATATGAAAAGAAATTCTTGTTTCTAAAACTGACATTGCAGAAATCAGATATTATGATGCCCATTCACAATAAAAATAAAACTGAATTAAGTTTCACCTTCTGCATTAGGCTTTATAGGGTTTTGCAGTTAAGTAGCAAACTCAAAGATTTGCCAAGAACTTTTGAGCTCATTAAGCTGAATTTATCTAGCTCTTTTCACAGAAAAGCTTTTGTAAGCAAAACCAGGTTACATTAGCAAAAATGTAAGTCCTGGGTGGATATACTAAGTTCCTTTACCTCCTTTACAGATGCCTGTCAATTGTCCTGTATCCGGGATTGTCAAGCCGAGAAAGATTCAAGGAAGAGAGTGCTTTGAAATTGAGTGGGAAAGGTTTGGTGTTCGTAAGACCTCCATAGTCCCTGCTGATCTTGTAGAGAGGTAAACATTATCATTTCATTCTTCTTTTCACATTACGATTGAGATCTATAAATAATCCTCATATGAGACTGTTATTTCATTTGCTTCTCCTTTGGTGATCATTTTATCTATCTAGTGCCTGTCCTGAGAAGATCACGGAGTTTGAGCAGAAAAGAGACGAGAAGAAGAGGCAAAAGAATAATCCTAAGAAACCGAGACCCCGAAAAAACCCTCCATCAAAGAACAAAGATACCTTGGCTGAGCTAGATCGACAGCTCCAGAGCTTGCTACTCGATGATGAACCAGTCAGCTGCAGAACTAATTCAAGCACTCAAGCAAACAGCACGAATCTCGCCCTTGCAGTTTCACCGCATCATCACAGCATACGTTATTCGCAATGCCCTGGTGGTGCTATGACGAGGGACGATGTGATAAGTATCTTGAGCCCATCTCCACTGCCTAAGGTAAAGTACAATATCTCAAAGATTCAGGTTGAAGCAGCTGAAGTCATTGATTTGAGCGACTTGGAGAACACTCCTGAGCATTCGAGAAAGACAAGAGAGCTCGAGTTTGTTGATCTGATGAGTGATTCGGAGGTTGAGAGAACGGCTGAGCATGCTAAAAAGACGAGGGAACTCAGATTGTTTCTGGCAAACAGGAGAGAAGATCCATTTTCTTGAATGCTTTCTTAGTGAAGCAAGTTAATGTTCGTGTACGATGCTTGTGTCAAATACTATACTAAATAGAAGTGTTGTATACCTTGGAATTGGTAAATAAAGAACGGCCATCCGAGGTTCGAATCGGGGACCTATGGGTACTACCCACAAGTTCTTTTCAGGAAGTCATTCCAGAATGGTTGAAGTATTGTATACGGTTTTCAACGGTAACAGCACACACAACCACAGCAGAGGTCCACAACCCACATGGGAGTTCTGACTCTAGTGTTTCGCTTTCCTTTTCAAAAATGATAAAAATAAAAATAATAAAAATAAAAATGCAGGTGGTACAGACTACAGAGTACGTATAAAGTACAGTATTCACTGTATTCTATATGGACGACTAATGGTTGACAATCCCTTGTCATCTCAGATCTGCATCTATCCTCTAAATTTACGCATTTCTTGAATCTAATACGGAAGAAGAATACAGTACGATCTAATGGAGGCTACCTTGCTGTTCAAGGCCGCAGATCTCTTGTTCAAAATTTTGGGCTCTCCAATTTCAACGGAGATTCAATCGATCTGGAAATATGAAGAAGAGATCAACACGTTCAAAAATACCGTCGGACTCATCCGAGACGTTCTCTCGGATGTTGAAGCCAATCCATTCAAGGAGGCAAGTGTTGCTAACGCCTATAAACAACTTCGAGAGGTGTTTCTTGATGCTGAGGATTTCCTTGACAGAGTTGAGACTCACAAGATGCAGCTCCAGTCCGATCCTACGAAGCTGAATAAGGTACGCTTCTTTTTCCTTCATTTCTTCTTTTTCTTCTTTCCAACCTCAATTAGATATCATACCTAAATTTATCCTGTGAAATTAGACTCAGACATTCAAAGCAGTAAGCACTGTGTCTGTATTTACTCTAATACTCCTCTATTTTATGCCAATTAATGTACAATTTGAGCTATAAAGGGACACTAGATTGTTTTACACTAAAACGACACTAGATTGATTGTTCAATTGAATTGATTGTTATTTCTTATCAGTTACGGCGTTTCTTCACTGGCTCAAATCCAGTTAAGTACGCTTTTAAGGTGCATAATGAGATGAAGGAGAATGGGAAGAATTTGAATGCTATTCCACAAGACCTCCATAAATTTGGGCTCAGTGAGCGTACCATCACAGAGGCCAGGAGGGTACCTGAAACATATTCTTTTGTCAGCACTGATAATATCATTGGAAGAGACGATGACAAGAGAAAAGTAATCGATTTGCTTCTAGGATGCTCTGCTGAATGCTGATCAAACGAAAGTTCAGATCGTTTCAATTGTTGGAATCGGTGGTATGGGGAAATCCACTCTTGCTCAACTAGTCTATAACGACAAGAGTGGGCTTGAAAGTGGTCAGTTTGATCAAAAGCTATGGGTATCTGACTCTCGAAAGTTTGATTTGAAATTATTGCTTCAAAAGATTCTGTTGTGTATTAGTCCTGCTGATACAAGTTTGTATAAGCTTGGACTAGAGGAGTTGACAAATCGGCTTAGAAGGGAAATTGGCGGACAGAAGTACCTTCTTGTCTTAGATAATGTGCAGAATGAGAGTCGCAAGAATTGGTTAGAGTTGGAGGCTTTGTTGAAAGCAGGAAACAAGGACAGCAGAATTTTGGTTACAACACGTTCCAGAAAGGTGGCAATGGTGATGGGCTCAGCTTCAACTTACGAACTTAAAGGTCTTTCAACGCGTGATTCTTGGCAATTATTTTAAAACATGGCCTTCAGTGGAAGTAAGGATCCAGAATTGATTGAGATTGGAAAAGTTATTGTTGAGAAATGTAGTCAAGTTCCTTTGGCCATAAAGACAATTGGATGTCTCCTATTTGGGGAAGATAAACACAAATGGGAGCGTGTTAGGGACGTTGACTTGGCAAAAATAGCAGAAGAGAGTAACGACCTCATGCCTATTCTGAGGATAAGTTATGACAATCTCGATCCTACATTGAAGAACTGCTTTCAGTACTGTGCGCTTTTACCAAAAAATGCTGATGTTTCAAGGGAGATTCTGAGCTGCATTTAGATGGCCAATGATTGTGTCAAAGCAAACGAAAGTCAAGCTGCAGATAGGGTGGCTCAAAATGAACCCGACCCGACCCGGAAAACACGGGGTTGAGGTTGACCCGAGACCCCCACGGGTCGGGTCTCGGGTCGAATTTTAGAAAATCCCGGGTCTGTCCTATTATTAGTGGCCGCACCACAAAAGATGACTTTAAAGAATTATTAAACACAACCAAGGCCCAATTGAATAAATGGAAGGCTAACTGTCTTTCACATGCGGGTAGGTGTACACTAATTAAAACAACACTTTCAGCTAAACCATTGCACCTAATGCAATGCTTCATGCTTCCTAAATCAGTACATGTGGAATTAGATAGGATTAACAGGAATTTTCTTTGGAACAAAGGACCGTCACACAAACCTCTTATAAGCTGGTTTGAAATCTGTAAAACAAAGGAAAATGGGGGGTTGGGCCTCCGAAAATCAGAAGACATGAATCAAGCATTACAGCTGAAGCTACTTTGGAAAATCCTTGCGGAGCCTTGTAACCCATGGGTCTCCATAATAAACGAAAAATACCTAAAAGGACAGAGCATACTTAATTACCACAGAAAAAGCGGAGCATCTTGGCAATGGACACAATTAACCAAACTACTACCATTATTAAAGGATGGAATCAAATGGTCAATAGGCGGCGGTGATTCCATCAATTTCTGGACGGATCACTGGTTCGGTGACACCCCCCTAATTAACACAATATCTGACACCCAACAAATTGATATAAATACTAAGATCCAACATTTTTTCACAGACACTAAGACTTGGAATGCAGGGAAGCTACGGGACGAAACTAAAGACATTATACCTAATGAAATAATTGATTCTATCCTCACAATTCCGATACCCAAGCACATTCATACCGACAGACTTTATTGGAAATGGAGCCGCAATGGGTGGTTCTCTACTAGCTCAGCTATTGATATGTTCGATGTTGGGAAACAACATCATAGATCTGATATGAGCTGGATCTGGCACATGGACGCGCCATCTAAAGTTAAAACGTTTATTTGGAAAATCACCAAAAATGGAGTGCCCACCTCGGCCAGACTTGCCTCTCGTGGGTTTGGCATTCCGACTACTTGTCCACAATGTGACTCTCAATACGAAGACCTTACTCACCTTCTATGGTCCTGCCCGGTTTCACAAAATGTCGTCACTTGGATGGACCCATCTCAGTTTCTTGCTATAAACACAATTTTCGCCCAAGGAACTCAAATTAACGACACCCTACATCAAATCAGAAACAAAATTGGAATGGATCATTTCACTAAGCTCGCCTTTACTTGGTGGAGCATATGGTACTTTCGAAACAAAGCACTTTTCGATAATGTCAATCCAGACCCAAGAAGTATTTTATCCTTCGCAAAAGAACAAATTGTCATGTGGAGATCGACAAAAAATCAAGAGGAAGGTGCAGAAGCCCAATGCACACCGAAACAACAACCAACAACAAGGATAGATCCAAAACGGAAAAAGGCAAAATGGATCCCACCTAAACCCGGGAATCACAAGCTAAATTTTGACGGGGCTGTGGGATCAACTGGACATGGTTCCTATGGTTTTGTCATCAGAAACTATAAGGGAGAACCAATATACTATGGCGCTGGGCCTTCTCCCTTCACCTCCGTCTCAGGCACTGAAGGTTTAGGGCTTTGGAAGGGCTTGCAGGCTGCCCGTATACTAAACATAACAAGACTAGAGATCGAAGGAGATAATCTTACGATCATTAATAGCCTTAAAGCTATTGGTCAGCCAACAGGTGACTCTGATATGATTGTCTCTGACAGTCTAGTCACGCTTGACTTCTTCAATTTTATAGAGATTCGTCATGTCTACCGGGAAGCTAACCGTGTTGCGGACCTTTTATCGCATCTAAACGTTGACTTCCACAGCCATCTGGCACCTGACGACTCTAGGCTTCGTAATTTCATCCTTTTGGATGCTCTTGGCTCCTAGGTTTATCCTTTCAGCCAAATTCTTTTCGTTTCAAAAAAAAAATAAAAAAAAAATACTACGTATTACAATTACAGTAGCTTTTTTATTTGTTTTCCTTTCTTTTTGTTTTTACAATAGCATATATTATTGATAACAAATCATTTATATTCGTATGTAAATCTCCCCCGGGAGCCCAAAAGAACGCGCCTCTCACGCGCGGCAACCTTTCTCGTTCATACCCTAAATCTCGATCCCTTCTCCCCCGAATCATCCCCTTCTTGCTCCAATCAGCCTTGGTTTTGGCTGTATTTTGGGTGTCTACCGTCCGTCCTCTCCGATCCGCAGTCAATTTGTGGTTTCCGGCTTCCCTGTGGCGCTCACAGCAAACCCCCCTTTCCTGCGGTGTTGGGTGGTGCTTCTGGTCTCCCTTTCAAATCGCTTGTGCTCCCTGCGTCTTCGATGTCGGCCTGCCTAGCGCTCTCAGCCTCCGGTGCCGGCCGGTCTTTGGACGGCTTTTCCTTGCGGGCGGGTGGTACTCCTCCGGCCTGCTTTACACTGGCTGTTTTGCAGTGCGGGTGTTCTCCTGGGTGGAGATCTATAGATTGGAGGATGAAGAATTACAGAAAAAGAAAGAAGGTGCCTTCCGGGGGTGTGGATGGCGGTTTGCTGTTCGGCCGCTCGAGTATAGTCGATGTGGGCTCCGGGGTCGGCTTTTCTCTGTCCGGTGGCTGTGTGTGGGTGAGAGGTTTTCTTCTCGAGTTCGTTTGCGTTGGTTTGGTTGGGTTCTCTTTCCCCAACTCCACTCTCGTGGCTCTATCGCCTTTAAACAGGTTTGTATTCATAACCTCCTACTTGGTTTTACTTATTTGTATAATCTCTTACCCGGTGTTAGAGGCTTATGCCTCTTCACTCCCTACCCCCCGATTTTCGGGCCTTGAAAACACTGTTGCGATTGGGGCTGTTATGGCTTCTTTCCTCAGTTCGAATGAAGATCTGGTTATAATTGAATTTGACTATGCTAGTATGTACTTGGCTTTGTTTGTGGCTATATTGATAATAATCTATGGTAATTGCATGTGGTTCTTTGATAGAACTCACCCATACCGGGGTTGTTTCCCTTATGCTGTAAATCAGGGGGCTTTGTGGTCTAGATTCATGATGTACTGCGTTGCGCCCTCCCGGATAAAACTTAGATATACCTGTTCTCGGTATGATGTCCATAATCCCTTCTGGTGTCATCTTTGTGTGTTCCTGGAGGAAGTTGTATTCATGTTAATCGGTAGGCTGCGTAAATTGGAGCAGTTTGAGGCTGGGCAAGTGTTAAAATATGAACCATGTAACCATATTTTAAACCCTGTTGAATCCGAGTGGGCATCGTCCATGGTGAAGGGAAGAAACCATAATTTTTCTTGGAGGGTTCCTTTTTGGTTCATTGTCATATCTTTATGTATACCTGAACTTATTAGTAGATGGAACTCTGGTGTTTTGTTCCTGAGTGTAATATATCATTTTGGTAGCAAAATCCTTTCAGATTATGACTTTACAGATTGCATATTGCTAAATCTCTCTATTAAAAAAGTGGAATCGAAAGTGGCTTTTATTTACTTCATGCTCAAATCCATCTATAAACAGCTCATGCTAGATCATTTGTGCTGGGCCAAAAATCTGGGCTTGCACTATGAATGCAAACAATTAACCATTCGTGTACCCAACTTTCGGCTTTTTTCTTGTGCTAGTGAAGCAAATGTTTATCTAAATCTCTTTACTAATTTTAATGATATCATCACTGGGCTGTTGGTGGGTCTTACTGAGTGTGATACTTCTACCGCAATTTGGAAACATTCATACTTGTTCATGCTGCTTCCACTAATTAGGCAAACTTTTAGCAGCAAATACGTAATGCATAAAGACTATTTTCCGGTAAATATCTTACCAAAGGCAATTACATGTGAACAAATGGGAGTGGATATAAATTACACAAAGGTTGCCATTATACATAAAGGCAACGTAGGAGCACTTACTATAAATGCTATGTTTCATCTAATTGTCTTTAGAAGAGGAAAATGTGTGCTGACATTTATGAGGAAATGGTTGAAATGGTTAGGTAAAGTGTTATCAAAACAACATAAAACTACTTTGATGTTGGATATCATGCTCCCTCACAAAAATTATCTCCAAATCAGTTTTCCGCTACACTCTCTTGGTGTGAGGTCTCTTAAACCTTGGCCTCACACCCCTGACAGTTTTATATGAAAATCACTTACTGGAATTGCAGAGGTATTAAGAAAACAACTTTTTGGACGAAAATTGATAGCAAGTGCAAAAACGAACATATTCAAATAATGGCATTAGCGGAAACTAAATCGGAAACCATTCCTGAAGACAAAATTTGGAAAGCGGCTGGTTTTGACGAGGCTATTTGGTCACCTGCTTCCGGTCAATCGGGTGGTCTCGGTATCCTTTGGAAGTCCTTTCAATTAACAAATGAAATCATTACAGTAGAAATTCACCTCCCCCGAATCATAGGGCTTAAATACGAGAATATTAATGATAGATTCATGGCTCTACTGTTGTTTGTATACGCGCCGCCGGGTTCTCAAGAGAAAGACTCTTTTTGGGAAACCTTATCATCCATTGTGAGGAATGCGTCCATTCCTTGCATGGTTCTGGGTGACTTGAATGAAATTCTATGTAGTGAAGACAAGCTGGGTGGTGCTAACCTTCGTTCGGCTCGATTCACTAGACTCCTACAATTTAAAAATGACTGCGCTATGCTGGATTTACCTACTTTCGGGAACCCATTCACTTGGAGAAAGAACCCCGACGACGAAAACACCATTCGCGAAAAACTTGACCGTGTGCTTGTTCATCACCAGATCATTCAGACATTCCCTAACCTAATTACTCATAACGGAGCATTCTCATCATCTGACCACTGCCCCATTTCAATATCTCTTGAGTGTAGCTCGGTTTTCAAAGCGCCTCCGTTCAAGTTTGAGAATGCTTGGCTTCAGCGGAAGGATTTTAGAAACATAGTTAAACAATCTTGGCGAGCAATTTGTCCGGGCTCGAATATGTATCAGCTGATGTTCAAACATAGAATTTTAAAGAAGAAAGCTAAGGAATGGAATAAACGAACCTTCGGAAATATTTTTCGCCAATTAAATGAGGTGGAAACTGAACTTCTCAAGATTCAAACTTCGGTTTCGGGAGGTTACAATAGAGAAAAGCTTCTCATTACAAAGAAGGAAAAACTACTTCTTTACCAAAAAACTTTTTGGAACCAAAGAGCCAAGACAAAGCATCTTAAACTTTCTGATTCGAACACAACTTATTTTCATCGGGTTGCTTCGGGTCGGAGACATAGGAAACAAATCCGCAATATAACTTCTGCTGAAGGAACCTTGATAATAGGAGAAGAAAATATTAGAAATGAAATTAAGAGTGATTTTGAAAAAAGATTCAAAAAGGAGCCGATTGATGATAGACTCTTACAAGAAATGTTAAATCTAATCCATCCTTCAATTACCACGGACGAAAATAATTACCTTATTCGACACCCATCTAATAATGAAATTAAGGCAGCTGTTTTCAGCCTTGGCAATAACAAATCACCAGGCCCAGATGGCTTTACAGCCGAATTCTATAAGAAATACTGGGACATTGTTGGCTTATCTGTCATTAGAGCTGTAAAAAGTTTTTTCCACTCTGGAAAAATTCTCAAACAAATAAATCATACGTTCATATCACTTCTGCCAAAACGGGATAACCCTACCAATACAAGTCACTACCTCCCAATCAGTTTATGTTCTATTTTATACAAAATCATTTCAAAAATTCTGACAGAAAGAATCAAAACAATTATAGGTAAACTAATTCACCCACTACAAGGTGCTTTTGTGTCGGACAGAGCCATCCAAGACAATGTCCTAATAGCACACGAAATCTTCCACTCCTTCAGATCGCGCAAGGGTCGGGAGGGATGGTTGGCAATAAAACTTGACATGGAGAAAGCTTACGATAGAGTTGATTGGAACTTCATAAGAAAGGTTTTAGAAAAATTCGGGTTCCACCCTACTTTCATTACGTGGATTATGGAATGCGTAACGACTGTGTCTTTCTCTGTACTAGTCAACAATGGTCCTACTGACATGTTCTTCCCCTCTCGTGGCCTGCGTCAAGGGGATCCTCTATCCCCTTTCTTGTTTATCTTAGGGGCAGAAATCTTAGCTCGTAAACTCTCAGCAGAAACAAATATGGAAAACAACCCAATTGGATTTTCCTTCGGTAGGAGTGGACCTAGGGTCCCCTTCCTATCCTTTGCCGATGACATCATTATTTTTACAAAAGGCAGTGTTGCCGCGGGACAAAAAGTTAGGGACATAATAGATTCATACTGTAAAGTTTCTGGACAAAAAGTCAATTACCATAAATCTAGCTTCCAAGCTACAAAAGGCATTGCAAACTCTAGGATCTCAGAACTTAGCAGTTGTTTAAGTATTACACATGAAAACTCATTAGAAAAATATCTTGGATGTACGATTATTAACGGCAGAGTAAACAAACAAACCTTTGAAGACATCGTATGTAAATCTAAAGAGCAACTAAGTAAAAGGCGAGCCAATGCTCTATCACAACAGGGACGTGCACTCCTTATTAATACAAACTTATCGGCCAAACCGTTGTATACAATGCAGAACTTTTTGTTACCCTCATCAATACATAAAGAGCTTGACCAGATTAACAGAATGTTCTTTTGGAATAAAGATCTACAACACCGCCCGCTTATTAGCTGGGATAAGATTTGCAGACCGAAAAAATATGGGGGAATTGGGCTTAGGAAATCGAAAGAGATGAATGAAGCCCTTCAAATGAAACTACTCTGGAAAATATTGGCTGAGCCAGAAAATGTCTGGGTGTCTCTCATTAAACACAAGTATCTTCGTTCAGCTAACATCCTTGAATACGTAAAAAGTGGAGATTCTTCATGGCAATGGGCCAAACTGACAACTCTTATAGAGAAATTTAAGACTGGCCTTATTTGGTCGGTCAGAAATGGTTCATCTATCAAATTTTGGACGGATAATTGGATTACAACAAGCTCTCTACTATCTAGGGAGGATTGCCCCCAAATTACCAACATAGAAGAAACTGTTAGTGACTATATTTTATGTGGTAGATGGTGGACGGAAAAACTTAGCAATACATTACCAAATGTCGTAGTCAAAGAAATTATGGATATTCCACTTCCCGTTTCCCCCTTTGAGGATCGATTATACTGGTGGCCTGATAGGGCTGGTTGGTTCACCACGTCAAGTGCATATAAGCTAATCACAGCTCAATCCTCAATGAGCATAGACAAGAACGCTTGGATATGGAATTTGGACATTCCGCCTAAGATCAAAAATTTTCTATGGAAAATTTGTCAGAATGGCCTCCCTACTGCCTTTACACTGGCTCAACGTGGGACTTCTGTACCTTCCACCTGTCAACTGTGCAACTGTGCAGTTGAAGATGACGTTCACTTCTTACTAGAATGCCCATATGTGCGCCCACTCTTTCGCTTACCTACACACGTAAACTCAACTATATCCAATATGATAAGTCATTCACGGGAGATAAAACCTATCTTTTCATTCATAGGAAACAAGCTTACATCAAATGCCAAGGAGGAGCTGGCCTTTTCTTGGTGGACGGCTTGGTACATTCGAAACCAATTTGTTTTTAGACAGGTCCCCATACCTCATAGAGAAAGTTCTTTAAGTATCATTAAAACACATAAGGAAAATTGGAGAAAAACAGCTCACTTTGAGCATAGTTTGGATGAGGACTTCCCCTTACGCACACGAATCTCCAAGCATCCAAGGACGAAAAGAAAGCATGGTAACATTACTTGGCGAAAACCCCCCAGGGGAACTTTCAAGTTAAATTTTGATGGATCCACAATTTCAAACAATGATAGCACGGCTGGTGCCGTACTCCGGGACTGGGAAGGACATCCGATACACATCTGCTATAAAAGACTGGGCAAGCAAAGTCCGTTGAAAGCGGAAGCGCTTGCTCTTAAACTGGGAATCCAAAAGGCTTTACAACTCCGTATCAATAAACTCCACGTCGAAGGTGACTCCATGATAATCATAAACCACCTAAATAAAACATCTACCTGTCCTTGGGAAATCGAACTGATTCTATCAGATGTCAAAATTCTACTATCGACTTTGAAAGAAGTTTCCTTCTTTCATGTTCCCCGATTAGGCAATAGAGTGGCTGATAAGGTTGCACACCTTTGCCACTCTGCCTGGGGTGTCGATATTAACAACGATTCTGGTCTTCTAGACCTCATCCGTAAGGATGCCATCGGGTAGAGCTCGCTCGCCCGAATTCTTTCCTAATCAAAAAAAAAAAAAAAAAAACAATAGCATATATTTTTTTTGGTTTAATTTGTTTTATAGTAGCTAATTTATATGTAATACGTAACTAATTTATAGTAGCTTCGAGAGACTTTTTTTTTTTTTAACAGTAGCTTCGAAAGACTAAGAATAGTACGTTTATATGTAATACGTAACTAATTTGGAGACTACGGAGTATATTTAATAACTAATATGCGGATGAAAAGTAAAAAAAAAAAATTTTTATTTAATTTTAAATATTTTAATTTTGTAACAATTAACAAAATTTTAAAACTCGGGTTTTCGGGTTAACCCGTCACCCGACCCAGAAAACCCGAAATTACAAATTTCGGGTTCGGGTCGGGTGGCGGGTCGCATTTTTAAAAATTCCGGGCCTTCGGGTTGACCCCCACCCGGAATATTCGGGTCGGGTCGGGTCGACCCGGATGAGCCACCCTAGCTGCAGAGGATGTTTGTGACGATAACTTGAAGATTCTGCATAATAGATGCTTCCGGGAAGAAGTGGAAAGGAATATATGGGGTGATGTTACCCATTTCAGAATGCATGACTTGATGCATGAATTGGCCAAGGATGTAGCTTCAGCTGAGATGTTTGTGGTGGATTCAGGTGTCATGGTAGATTCAGCCAACAACTTAGTTCTTAGAGAAAATGTTCGCCATCTAAACCTCGAGTCCACCATTGGGATAGTTGATCGAATTTCAACATTTGAACCCAAAAACACTCGTTTGCGTACACTCCTACACCATTATGTCTTTACCTGGCGCAATCCATGGCAGAAGTTGCTCAACATTGAAAAAATGACGTCAGAGTATCGAAATCTTCGAATGTTAGATTTACAAAAATGGAGGATTCAGAGTTTACCGAATTCAATTGGAGAGTTGATCCATTTACGATATTTAAATCTCTCTTATATTGAGTTCAATACACTCCTAGATGCAATTGTTGAATTGTGTAATCTACAGTCTCTGTTGCTCAAATCTTGCACCAACTTGAAGGAATTACCAAAGGGCACCCGAAAGTTGATTAACCTCAGGCACCTGAATTTGGAAGGGTGTAATGCCTTAACTCACATGCCTTCAGGAATTGGTGCATTGACATCACTCCACACATTAAACAGGTTTATTGTAGCTCCTAAAAAATCAAAGGATTTTCCCGCCTTGGAAGACTTGGAACCTCTTTCAAAATTGCGAGGAAATTTAATGATTCAACTTTCAAAAACGATGACATTGAAAAAGCAAGGTGATGATGGTGCCTTGTTGTTGAACAAGAGGTTGAAGAAGTTAAAGATAGAGTGGCCTTCGTGCAGATCAAGAAAGAACCTTGAAAATGATATGAACATCTTTGCAAAACTCCAGCCTCACTGTGATCTCGAGGATTTTACTCTATATGGATATGAGAGTTCGAAATTTCCACCATGGGTGCCGATGGATGGTTTGGGTTCTGTGTTGCCAAATCTGATTTCTATACTTATTGATCAGTGTACAGGGTGTCAACATCTGCCATCATTCAGCAAATTGCGCTGCTTGAAACGGTTGACTCTTTGTAATCTGTTAAGTTTGGAATACATCGAAGAGAACACTTCAGCTGGACTGTTCTTCCCTTCACTAGAGTATCTTTGGCTGATGGAAATTCCTGAGCTAAAAGGTTGGTGCAGACAACTAGCTATTGATGCTAAACATAGCGAGCAGTCATCATTGTAGCCACCATTTCCTCATCTTTTGGACCTCTACATATATGGATGCCCTTGTTTGAAAATGACATCCATGCCTCTGTCATCTATCATAGAGTTTTCCTTGAAGAGTGAAGAAGAGGATGTCTTCACTTTAAAGGAAGCAGAGACATGTTCAAGCCCATCTCTCGGATTTGACTTTGAAAAGAACAGTTCAGAAGTTGCACATGTGCCTTGTGAATTTCACACAAATGACGTGAACATTCTGCTATCAATTCCATGGGAACAATATCTTCAACGGTATCTCAGTGGCAAGCCTGTGTCATTGGTGATGAAGGTGCTGATTGGTTTTGACATTCAAGCAACCAGTATGACTGAGGCTTTTAGAAGAATGTCTAATCAACTCGTGTCTATCAAAATACAGAATGACCCAATGTCGAGTATTATCTTAGAAAATATAAAGCATCTCACTCCTCTTCAAGAGTTGTTCATTGAGCAACATATGACAGGTGAGACCCAGTCCACCTTACTTGGATCCCTAGCCATCAAAGAGTCTTCTATTTCTACTTCATTAGAGGTAACCCAAGATGATGAAGAAATGCCATGGAAAGAGCTTCGAAGGCTTCAACATTTGAGATTGCGTGGCATTGGAAAGATGGAGAAATTGCCAAAAGGGATTGAATTCCTCACCTCCCTCCAAGAGCTTCGTATAATAGATTGTCACAACTTCACAGCTACATCTGATGAATTGCCGTGGAAGGGGCTCCAAAGCCTTCAGTGTTTGTATTTAATTAACCTTTCAGAGATGGAGAGACTGCCAGAAGGGATTCAATTCCTTACCACCCTCCAAGAGCTCCATGTAAGGGATTGTAATATCTTGGCAAAGGATGATTCTGAAATGCCATGGAGAGGGCTTCAAAGCCTTCAACATTTGTCTTTAATTAACCTTCAAAAGATGGAGAGACTGCCACAAGGGATTCAGCTCCTCACCTCCCTCCAAGAGCTCTATATAGACAAGTGTCACAACTTGACGACTACTTCTGATGATGAACAGCCATGGAAAGAGCTCCAAAGCCTTCAGCGTTTGTCTTTAATTCACCTTTCAGAGATGGAGAGACTGTCATAAGGGAATGAATTCCTCACCTCCCTCCAAGAGCTTCGTATAAAGGATTGTCATAACTTCACAGCTACATCTGATGAATTACCGTGGAAGGGGCTCCAAAGCCTTCAGCGTTTGTATTTAATTAACCTTTCAGAGATGGAGAGACTGCCAGAAGGGATTCAATTCCTCACCACCATCCAAGAGCTCCATGTAAGGAATTGCAATATCTTGGCAGGTGATGATTATGAAATGCCATGGAGAGGGCTTCAAAGCCTTCAACATTTGTGTTTATTTAACCTTCAAAAGATGGAGGGACTGCCACAAGGGATGCAGCTCCTCACCTCCCTCCAAGAGCTCCATATAGACAAGTGTCACAACTTGACGGCTACTTCTGATGATGAACTGCCGTGGAAAGGGCTCCAAAGCCTTCATTACTTGTCTTTAAATCACCTTCCAGAGATGGAGAGACTGCCACAAGCAATTCAGTTCCTCAACTCCCTTATAAAACACTGTGAGAACCTGACAATTCCCAAATGGGTAAACCCTGATATTTTGAGTAGGATAGAAATAAAACGGGATACATGATAGCATATAATGTTCACTACGCAGTTAATCAGATTCTCACGTTGTAATCTTGTCAGGGCAGTAATTTTGTCATGCGGTGATAAATTAAGAAGAAAGGGGTATCTTTTTTCCAGTTTTCTCACAATTCGCCATTATTACAATTCCTCTTTTTATTAATTAAAGAGATTTAAGGTTTGTAGATTATATTGTTGATTGAATTTAATTAATTTAATTGCCTCAAGGTATCCACTGGTCTTAGATTGTAATCAATATGTAAGTGTATTTGGTTGATAGGGGATAACTATGCCAGAATGTGCAACTTAATTTGAAGGATGACGAAATGCAACTCAAAGATTTTTTTAGATTCCCTTCCTATATTGAAGCACATAGATGCACACACGATCCAATCGACAATAGGAGATTGCAGATGGGGATTATTATCTTCACTATGTGCATACTATTTTACTTTTTGAACACTCGCGAAAACGCTTTCAGCTAACGGCTACCGATATTACTTTTCGGTTTTCATCAATCATCGCCACAAGGGTTTTTTAATCTGTGAAAGTGTTAGGTTTAGGAAATTCTCCCTTGTGGTTTGACTTTCATTAGATAGAATATATATAGAATACAAAGGACTTGGGCCTTGGGCTCCAAGGAAACTAAAGATATGTACATAACAATCTAGGATTCTATCTATATCTATTAACAAACCCCCGCACCGCAGTCGGAGCGGGAGGAGAACGTACGGGCAGACTGTCCCGAAAGTCAAGAAACAATTGACGTGGCAAACCCTTTGTGAAGATATCAGCGTACTGATAGGCGGAGGGAACATGAAGGACCCGAATAGCACCAATGGCCACCTTTTCTCGGACAAAGTGGATGTCCATCTCGATGTGCTTGGTTCGTTGATGCTGCACCGGATTGCTGGCTAAATACATGGCGCTGACATTGTCGGTGTAGACAATAGAGGCACGAGGCAAAGGACAATGCAGTTCCAGGAGGAGATTGCGCAAGAAGCAACACTCAGAAACGGCGTTAGCGACTCCCCGATACTCTGCCTCCGCACTGGAGCGAGACAACGTAGGTTGGCGTTTGGAAGACCAAGCGACGAGAGAGTCATTGAAGAACACACAATACCCGGACGTTGAACGGCGGGTGTAAGGGCACCCACCCCAATCAGCGTTTGTATATGCCACAAGACCTGAAATAGGCGCCGCTGTCAACTGCATACCAAGATGAAGAGTGCCCTGAAGATACCTCAGAATACGCTTGAGAGCGTTGTAGTGAGGCTCACGTAGGTCGTGCATGAAAAGGCAAATCTACTGAACTGCATAACTGATGTCTGGGCGAGTGAAAGTGAGATACTGTAAGGCTCCGACAAGACTGCGATACATGGTAGGGTCAACAACTGGCGGACCTGCAGAAGCGCTTAGCTTGGAGCTCGTATCCACGGGTGTGACCACTGGTTTACACTCAGACATGTGCGCACGGGCGATGATCTCAGCAGCATACTTCGACTGGGAGAGGAAGAGTCCGGAGGAAGTTTTGCGAACTGAAATGCCGAGAAAGTAGTGGAAGGGCCCCAAATCTGACATAGCAAACTCAGACGAAAGAGAGGCAATCAGCTGGCGACGCAGAGCATCAGATGAGGCAGTGAGAACAATGTCATCGACATACAATAACAAGTAGGCCATATCTTGCCCCCGCTGATAGACAAAGAGTGAGGAATCACTGCGAGAGCTGACGAACCCAATGCGAAGAAGATAAGCAGCAAAGCGCTGATACCAAGCGCGCGGTGCCTGCTTCAGGCGGTAGAGGGACTTGCGAAGACGACACGCCTTCTTTGGAGTTCCAGGCTCAACAAAACCAGGCGGCTGAAACATGTAAACCGTCTCATGTAAGTGACCATGGAGGAAGGCATTCTTGACATCCAACTGATGTATTGCCCAAGACTTGGAGAGGGCAAGCGTGAGAACTGTACGGATGGTAGCTAGCTTGACCACTGGACTGAAGGTTTCGTCGCAGTCGACACCGACCTGCTGAGACTTGCCGTTGACAACAAGGCGCGCCTTGTAGCGCTCAAGGGAACCATCAGACCTGAACTTATGACGAAATAGCCACATACAACGGATAATATTGACGCCTACAGGCCGGTCCACAAGCTCCCAAGTACCATTTCGAATAAGAGCCTGATATTCGTCGGTCATGGCGGCCTTCCAATTGGGATCAAGGAGGGCGAGCTTATGGGATATGGGGAGGGGGGATATATGTGAAGGTGAGGCAGAGAGGTTAAATATTTGTTTCGGCCTGAAAATTCCGCTTCTGGATCGGGTCTGATAGGTTGCGGGTGGGGCTGTGGGTGCTGCGGGCGCCGCTGGAGTTGCGGCGGGCGCCGCCAGAGGTGCTGCGGGCGCCTCCAGGGGGGCTGCAGCGGGGGGTGTGCCGGGGACTTGAGATGGCGAAGTACCGAAGAATCGTTGTAGAACCATGGGGGATAATGAAGAATCAATGGAAGTATGAGAGGGAGGAGACGATTGATGGGAAAAGGGGAATGTATGCTCATCAAAGGTGACATGGCGGGATATGATGAGTTTGTGTGTCGTGAGGTCAAGGCATTTGTACCCACGATGGTTGTTGGGGTAGCCTAGAAAGACATAAGGTGTGGATCTAGGGGAGAGTTTGTGATGCATGGTAGCGGAGATGTTAGGGTAGCATAGGCAACCGAACACGCGAAGGTCTAGATAGGACGGAGTCCGATGAAATAGACGGAAGGTGGGAGTTTGATTGTAGATAGCAGTGGATGGGAGAGTGTTGATGAGGTACATGGAGGTGGTGAGGGCATGAGGCCAATAGGATGGCGGCATGCTGGCGTGTAGGAGAAGGGTGCGCATCATATTATTGATTGTGCGTATAGAGCATTCGGCTTTTCCATTTTGGGGAGATGTATGAGGGCAAGAGAAGCGAAAGGTAATGCCTTGTGTTGAGAAAAAGTTATGAAATTGGTGGTTGTTGAATTCACTGCCCATGTCACATTGAAAATTTTTGATACGCTGTTGAAATTGGGTAACAACGTAAGCATGAAATCGGACAAATATAGGAAAGACTTGTGATTTGTATTTAATTGGAAAGACCCACAAGAAATGTGTGAAATCATCTAATAAGACAAGGTAATAACGAAAACCATCCTTAGACACCACAGGGGATGTCCAAAGGTCGGCATGCACAATGTCAAATGGAAAATAAGTAGGAGTAAACGAACTAGAGAAAGGGAGTCTAATGTGTTTCCCAACTTGACACGAATGACAGGAACATCGATTCGAGTCGTTATTACAAGCAACGGGTAAAAAAGTTTTAAGAAGACCAAAGATAGGGCTGCTAGGATGGCCGAGACGAGCATGCCAGATGGGTGGAGCCATGGCTGCGAGGGAGACATGTGAGGAAGATGGCGAGATGGAAGGTGACGCGAGAGGGTAGAGATCCCCGGTACTATTGCATCTCAGATGACTGGTCCCCGTGCGAAGATCCTTGACAGTAAAACCAAACGGGTCAAATTCCATCGAAACAGAATTATCAATGGTAAATTTTCGAATGGAAATAAGGTTCTTTATAATTTGGGGAGTGAGGATAACATTTTTGAGGTGCAAAGGGTGGTTGTGGGTGAGGATTGTGGTGTGGCCTTGTTCCAAAATTGGAATGCTAGAACCATTGCCGACTATAACAGAATTTGAAGGACTCTTAAAAGAAATAGTTGAGAGACTACCTGGATGTTGAGCCATATGAGATGAGGCGCCGGAGTCCATGTACCATGTTAGATCCGGGGGATTGAGGCTCATGGACGAAAACTGGGAGTTCAAGTCAGTGGGCTGAACACCATATGTCGAGTAGTACGCAACAAGGGCATGAGGCGAAGGGCGAGGGGCGGAGCCAAGGATGCCGGTGCCCGGGTGCTGTGGCGGCATCGAGGGGTAGGGACAGGGCGGGGCAGGCCACTGCGGGAAGCCCCAATAGTTCGGCCACTGCTGCTGCTGCTGGGGACCCCCGCGGCCGCCGCGACCACGTCCTCTGCCGCGACCTCGCTGGTTGCTGTCGCGATTGTTGTCACGAGTGTTGTCGCGATGGTGCAGAAGAGAGCGGCGTCTGATTGGTGGGCGGTGGTGGAGTGGTAACAGTGAGAGCTTGCTGAGACGACAGCTTGTCCAGTCGAGCCCGACTAGTCTCCTCAAGAGCCAGCATAGAGCGGCCTTTGTCAAAGGAAGGGAGAGGATCGGACTGTTGGATGAAGGTGGAAACGGACTGGTACTCGGATGTGAGGCCGGCGATGAGTTGCAAGACCAGGCGACGATCGGAGATCGAGGCGCCTACCGCTTCAAGTTGATCAAACAGAGATTTGAGGCACTGACAGTAGGCTACAGCGTTCGGAAAAGCTTCGAGCTTTGTGGTGGAGAGTTCGTTCTCCAATAGGACCGTGCGGGTACCCTTGTTGTCCTGGAAAATATCAGCAAGGCGATTCCAGGCTTTCTGAGCCGTGGTATTGGGTTTGAGGATGGTGAGGAGAAGGTCGGACGATATCGTGCCGTAAATCCATTGAAGGATAATGGCATCAAGTTGGGTCCAAAGATCATCGTCGATGTTGTCAGGTCGTTTTTGAGTAGGATCGATGTGGTCAATGACTTGGTGAGCACGAGCATTGTTTTTGAATAACTCACACCAGGAAGTGTATTGAGAGTTTTCAAGGTCAAGGATGATTGGAATGGAATTGTGGATGTTGGTGACGGAAAGGGCCGAATGAAAGGGGGTTTTGGTGGAGGTTTCGTCGGCCATGGTGGGTGTCGGAGAGGCTGCCAGGGGGCGGCGGGCTGGGCAGGGAGGTGGCGGCGGCGGGTGGGAGAGCGGAAGCTAGGGTTAGGAAAGAAATTATCTTTAAAAGATAATTAGGCTCGATACTATGTTAGGTTTAGGAAATTCCCCCTTGGGGTTTGCCTTTCATTAGATAGAATATATATAGAATACAAAGGACTTGGGCCTTAGGCTCCAAGGAAACTAAAGATATGTACATAACAATCTAGGATCTATTAATATTACTAATTCTGCTAGCATTTTGCTGACGTGTCACGCCCACAATTAAAGTTGATTTTTTTATTCAAATGGTATTTTCTTATTGGTCAATATTATTGCTGAAATTATTTGTTTCCTATTTGACATATATTTGTTTCCTATTTTTCATACGAAGATTATTTAAATTGATATGCTTATATCAATTTGTGATCTATTTTAAATACATTTTTTTTCATAGAAAAGATTATGTGCATTGATAAACGCCGGACCACAATTTTGAATATTATCATTCCGTGTGGTCTTTTATATCATTATTTCATTAATATCATGACTTTCTTTATACATTTCATTCATGTCAATAATATTATATATTTATTAGGACCACACTTTTGGATACTATGATTCCGAATGTCGGGTTGGTTGAGAGTCGGATCGGGTTTGGGTCGGGTCGGTTTTGTCTGTGTTCGGATCTATTTCGAGTCGAGTCAGATTTGGGTCGGGCTCGGTCTCGGGTTCGGGTTACAGATGACTCCGAATTTTCGGGTTTCGGTCAGGTATGGGTTCGGGTGAGTCGGTCGGGTTTTTGGGGTTTCGGTCGGGTCTGGGTTCGGGTGACTCCAGATTTACTTATTTTAAAAGTTAATTAAGACTTACAAGCATTACTTATTTTACATCTTAAATGAGACGCCTTATATCATTTTTTTTACCATCTTACCTTTATTTTCTCTAATTTCTCTCTCTGTGTAGCCATCTTTCTCATGAAAATAATGAATAAGTTATGTATATTTACATAACTTCAAAAGTATTCGCACAATCATGTGCTTATGATTTTTTTAATCATTATATGATAGCTTATATTTTCCTTTTTAGTTTTATCCTAATGATAATAATTATATATGTATTCCAAATTATAATATGTGGTGTGTTTGAGTTTTATTACTACTTTACCTTATTAAGAGCTCGTTTGGTTGACGTTCTAAAAACCCGGGAAGTAGTAATTCCCAGGAATTGGAGAAAATATCAGCGTTTGGTTGATTTTTTTGCTACAGAAAAATGCAGAAAGTTGAGTTCCTGGGAATTTGAATTCCCCCATTTTGTAGGAAGTGCACTTACCTAGTTCCCCCTAGGTAAGTTCCAATTCCACCCTTTTTAATAGGAAAATTCTATTTTCTTATTTCAATTCCTATAATTCAAAATCCAAAACCAAACACAATTTCTGAATTCCCATGATTTTCAATTTACGGGAATTGAATTCCCAGGAAGTTAACTTCCCGGGAACTATACTTCCTACGTCTAACCAAACGAGCCCTAAATCATTTAAAAAATTATATTGTATCTCTTTTCAACTAATTTATAAATTAAAAAATATTTTATATTATTTTTGTTGTAAACAAGTATATATATAATACTTCCTCTGTTAATTAAAACTTGTCGTTTACTATTCATGTACGTTTTTTTAGAATGATAAAAACTATATAAAATATTAACATTTTTTTACATTTATTTTTATAAAATCATACTTAATTGTAATAAGTATGAAATTATTTTAAAAAATTATTCAAAAAGTTAATATTTTATATAGTTTTTAACACCTAAAAAAGCGTGCGTGAATAGGAAAACGTCATGTTTTAATTAACGGAGGGAGTATTATATAGATATATAGAATGATGTTCAATTTGAAATAAATCGAAATCCCGTGCCTTCAAGGCACGGGTATTACACTAGTTCTATCTTATACTCCCTCCGTTCCAAAATACATGGGTTTTTAGTTTTCGGCACGCTTTTTAAGGAGCGAAAAACTCTATGAAATATTATTTTTTTAATCAAATTTTTTATATCATTTGATACTTATTACTAATAAGTATCAAATGATATAAAAAATTTGATTAAAAAAATAATATTTCATAGAGTTTTTCGCTCCTTAAAAAACGTGTCAAAAAGGAAAAGCCCATGTATTTTGGAACGGAGGTAGTAGTATCTATTAACAGAAAGAAGATAGCTACAGGAGGAACACAATTCAGGAGCAACAACTTGATCCGATGTGATTGGTAACTTAAAAAAGGGTGTTAGAAGGAGGTGAAGGTGGATAATCCTCGTTATAGGACTCGCTGTCAGCATTAAACAATTCTATGGATAGTTTGATGTCATCAACCAGAACCTCTCTCAAACTAGAAATGGAACACTTGTAATCATCAACCCACAATGTATTATGCTGACTTGATGCAACAACTGAATCATGCAGAACATTGGATTCATCTCATTTTAATTTGAAATACTCCCTCCGTTTCATAATAAAAGTCGTTTGACTTTTTTACACGCATTTTTATGAGGTAAAAACTATATAAAATATTATTTTTTTAATGAATTTTTTTCAATAAATTTATACTTATGACTACTAAGTATGAAATTATTTAAAAAAATTGATCAAAAAAATAATATTTTATAGTGTTTTTATCTCCTAAAAAAACGTGCAGAAAAAGACAAACGACTTTTATTTTGAAACAGAGGGAGTAGTTATTATTATACTGTAGCAGAAAAGGATTTATAATTATTGTTAGCAGTTCACATTCTCTTGTACTCCCTCCGATCGGTATTAAACAAAGTTTAACAATTTTACGTGCAAATTAAGAAACCCAATAAGAGTAATAAAAAATCATTTTTTTGTCCAAGTGGGTACAACAAATAAATGCATTTAAATTTACAAATGATGATTATTTTTTTTGAAAAATGAAGCCAACCCTTTAACTTGTTGGATCCAAAATTTTACAAGTTTGAAATTATAATTTTTTAATCCCAAAACATCAAATAATTCCGATCAAACCTTTACCCCTAAAACATCATTTAATACCGACCGGAGGGAGTATTATCTATCACTACACTTTTGAGTAATGAAAGTTCAAGATTAATTGTATTTAGCAAATAGCTAGAACGTATTGGTTTGACCTTTTCTGTTTCCACACAAAAAAAATCTCTCTCACACTTTTTTTTGTTGATCTCCAATCGGAACGAGTCGGCAGCAGATCAAGGTGAGCGAGCCACCACCCAAGTGTTTGTTATTTCACACTGTTTTCTTTGTGAGTTCACTTGGGATTGAGATAAATCTGTTTTTTTTTTGTTTTTTTTTGGTGTAAATAAATCTGCTTTCTAGATGCACACCTAATGCCAATGTTACCAAACATGCATTATGATTCTCATGTATTTTTCAGCAAGGACAAGTTATTAAGGGCTAACCTATATGGCTATACATAGGGATGACAATTTCACCCGCACTCGACCCGAACCCGAATCACCCGACCCGAAAAAAGTGGGTGAAAATCCGAAAAAAAGCGGGTGGAAAGTGGATGTGGGTGAAGTGGATATGGGTGGTGGGTCAGGTGGGGTGAAGATTTTCTCCACCCGCACCCGATCCACCACCCGACCCATCACCCGCTTCCCTTCATCCACGGACCGTCACTCCGCCAGCCCCTTTTGTGTGGGTCTCTCTCTGTTGTAATACGCTCGCTCAATCCTCCCTCCTCAGAAACTACATTCGCACTCGTCGGCGAGGGCCCGAGTAAGCAGTTGCTGCCGACGATGCGCCTCATCCTCACTTGTGTTGTTTAAGACTTATTGTATGGGTTTAAGACTTATGTATGTGTTTAAGACTTATTTAAGACTTAAATGTGTAAGATAATCATATTTTATACACTATTTTGTGTACCAAATTGATTGGAATTCAATTTCATGCATTTAGAAAAAATCACACACATTTCACCCATTTCACCCGATCACCCGATGGATATGGGCGAAGTTGATATGGGTGGGGTGATGGGTGGGAAAATGGGTCACCCATGGTGGGTCGGGTGAAATGGGGGTCCATCCACCCACCACCCGACCCATTGCCATCCCTAGCTATACATGATACTTTTGTGGAACTCTACATATTTTTTGACCTTCATTCAACTCGACAGCTTGTTCCACTAGGAACATACTGTTACCTTCCTCGCCTTTTCCGTTTGAGCCTTTTTTTGCGATTTCGATGACTTCGTTCATGTGGTCGCTCGCGCTTTCGATCGTTGGTACTCAATGGTTCATTTTCTAAAAACAAAAAACATTAAGATTTATGAGATGATTAAACATATCTCTTTCCTAAATTAATTCAACCAAACATTCATAAAGGCAATAGAGAATTCAATGATTCATTTTCTAAGTCAACCAAACAAAAACAAAATTAAACATTGATCCTTACCTCTCCCTTCCCATAAAGGTAATGAATCTCTTTCCTTTCCCTAGCTCGAACCAAATGGGTCCTTAACATAAAACAGTTACGGACAGTCCTAATAGAAAACCCAAATTTTCTCATTTATGATGCACTTTACCCAACTTCCGATTTTGGAAACCAGTTTGATTATTCAGAACTCACAACTCACAAGGTTGAAATACCAGCAAGGACACAGTCATTGACATTTTTGCGTGGTAAATCGTGACCATGCTTTAACATTCGTACCTGTTTTACTACATGAAGATTATATGAATCCATTAACAGATCTTAATCGAAATCTTTATAATTAGCTCTTAAAGCAAATATATATCTTACCAGATGGTCATGCTCAATACAATTATGGCATGAAACTACAATAAGAAACTCAGTTGGTCAGTACATTACAGGCTCCAAACTGCAAAATGCCACTCATGTGCAAAATTTCATCTGATGAAGACGAGGTCACAAGGCAGGGGAAGACAGTTTTTCTTGTGCTTTATATGTACTTCTGGGAGCCGGAGTTATGTGTCTTTACAATGTGCCTAATCAGCAACGGAGTTTCACCTTTAAGCATTGCTGTCCATATACCTGAGATGGAGATCAATGAGAAACCGAACAGGCCGAAAGAAAAATTTATGATCGCGTATCATTCACCTACGAGATAATCATTTACCTTGATGCTAGTTTGGCAGCATAGTTATGGGCTTCTTTCAAACATACGAAACTCGTTTCCTGGTCATCGTTTCCTAATGCGGACTTGAGAGACAGGAACACCTTCCTGCAGACATCAGTCAAATGATCTTCGTAATCTGCAACAATGCTACCCTTTTCCTTCATCTGTTGCACCAACCCCTCCAACTTTGCAGCCATCACTATGCCTTTTTGGATGCATGATAATGGAAGCTGAGAGACCGACAACAATGAATATTTCGCAATGAGCAAGATAAATTCAGATTATACTAAGAATATTTGAGAGTACAAATAGTGACACTAACAAACTCCCAGCAATCACTACAGCAAAGGTTGTATATTTCTTTTCCAATGCTGCTAAAAGAAACTTGTATCGTATAGCTGCTTCTCAACACAGGCTGTAAACATCTTCTGATATTAGGTCCTTTCTATTGGGATGATTTTACGTAGTAGAGATCGCATGTCACTATTTCAGTGAAGGAGCTTGCCTTTTGAAGTAATTCAATGAAAACTTTTAACAAAGGCATTTGATTTGAAGAGTTTTGTGCAAAACAAACAGAAAGTTTTTCCAAAATCCTACCAGGAAATCCCATGGGACTTTTAAGCGTAACAAAGCAGATGAAGAGCATCGGAGTAGACAGTGTGATAATAGTAGTAGGAAAAGCTAACCTGCGCAAGCTGAGCAACTTTGAATGCAAAGCTTCTCTCTGAGATACCAGGCACCAGCTTATAAAGGTATGTGACGTCTTCAGGCTCCTTCACACAAACCTTTGCATCCGCGCTGTTATCTGTCTTTGATGTCAGATAAGAAACATGGTATGTCCCAACAGAAGCAGGAAATTCTTTCCTGATATCAGCAATCTTAGGATAGTGAGTGACGAACAATGCCATACATTTCTTTTGCTCCAAAAGATGATGCAAAGTAGCATAGGCAATTGCTACTCCATCATGAGTGCTCGTTCCTCTCCCCAGCTCATCCATAATAACCAGTGAGTTTGAAGTGCAACTGCGGATAATCTGAGAAGCCTCATTCAATTCTTCCAAGAAGGTGCTTCGTCCTTGTTGCATATTGTCAGAAGCACCCATTCTGGTGTGGATGCCATCTAGAACATGAAGTTTAGCAGCCCTAGCAGGTACAAAGGATCCCACCTAGAAGATTTGCACAGAAAAGCATCTCCTTAACAGCCCACTTGAAGAACACCATTTAAGTCCTTAATAGGCGTATATATTGACTTCATAATATAATTTAATTAGAATCAAACCACCGATCTACCAGAGTACAAAGTAAATTGTTGATGAAGAGAGATGGCAATGTAATCCATAGATAAAAGAAAACTACAAAGCTGAAGTTGATAATACCATGCAATAGCTTAGCTCCTCAAAAGAGAGAATGGAAACAATTAAAGATAAATAATTGCACAAGGAATGTGAAGAATTAGATACGTCTGCTAATGGTGTGTGAAGAAAGAACTACATGAAGCTAGAAAAACAGATCAGAGCTCACAACGCACCTGGGCCATGATGACTATGAGAGCAACTTGTCGAATATAGCAACTCTTGCCACCCATGTTCGGTCCAGTAACTATTTGACAGTATTCTCTACCAGCACACAGACTAGTATCATTTGGAACAAAATTGTCTTGTAACATAGATTCGAGAACCTAGTAGTAGTGACAGACTTGGGAGGATTAGATTTTGGTACTGATCAAAAAAGAAACAATGGCTTTGAATGGTAAGCATGATTAAGGAGAATATACCGGATGACGTCCAGATGTGATTTGTATCTGGTTAGGTTCGTTATCAGCGACAAAAACAGGTCGAACATAATCCTGGAAGAATAAAAAATATTATCATGTAGGATTAAGGATAGTAGGCGGCTTTCTAGCCAAGGTGTTTAGTTGTTTGCCCCCTATTGTGTTGGTTTGGGCTTTGTTGTTGATGATGTTGGTGGTGTTCCTGTACTCTTTTGGGGGATTTTGAGGCTTTAGGTCTAGCGCATTCGCGCTTTTGTAATCACCTTATATTGTCTCAATATAATTTACCGATTACAAAAAGTTTAGAGGATAGAATGTAAGACTGCGAATGTAGTACACTTTCTTCAAAATCCCAATTGCACTATTAACAATAGCAAATCGATGAACACTCAATCCCAAAATTGATAAAACATAGAAACTAACCTTATTTCTTGAGAGAATTGCAAGTGATTGTAAACAATCCAATGCAGCAAGTGCTTGCACACATGCCTGAAACTCTGGATAATGCTTAACAAACTCCCCCAGAAAACTATTCCATGCAGCTTGACAAACTAGTTTCAACTTTTCATTTGCCAATGATAACTCATCTAATGCAGTTAGGACTTCACGTGGGTGATAACGAACTGTTTTCTTGGTACTATTCACCTTCACCCAGGATGGAGGAGCCCTTGCTTCAGAGGGTAGCTGCAATAATAAATATTACCAATCATGGCTTCATTTTAAAAGAGAAGAAGAATAGAGTGGGGTGGGGGGAAAAGGGAGGAACGTCACCATTGCACAATGACAAAACCCAGAAGCAGGTTAAGCCCAAGCAGATTTTTACATGCTCTTGTTTCAGTATTACAAGGACACTATTTGCCATTTGGAGTTCCTAGAAGCCTCATTATTCATTTGTCACGCCATCCTCAAAAGGTAGGCACAAAAGTAAGCAGGATGTTCTCCAAGGGACTCCAAGGGAGTATTCCAAAAATATGGGCCTCTAGAGCCAGAATGACTATGTTACATGACATCCTAGGAACTTCTACACTCAAAAGGGTAGCAGGACATAGTAGTATAATCATGGATGCAAAAATTACCTCTATCAAATGTGTAGATCCTGAAACACTAAGGAATTCCAAATTCTGCATTCGTAACTGCTTGCGATATGATTTTATCAAGGTTTCCAACTTCTCATTAACTAATTGAACCTTTGCTCGAGCTTCGCCAACCTGGAAGGATGGATTTCCATACAATGATTAGCAGAAGATACACTGCAAAAATAGGAGAGAAGAATTTAGCAACATAAATTGCATACCTCAAGAAAGTGATCATCAGAGACAATGATGAGGTTCAACACATCACCTTTATCAGCAGCTTCTGTATTTAGACTAGACAGAAGTTCAACAGCACTGCTTATCATGGAAGATGAAGCAGCAGTCTGAATAAGCTTTCGCAGCAATGAGGACTGAACAGTAACATGACCTTCTACATCATCATCTTTTTCCTCATCACAAAGTTGTAACAGTTGTTTCCCAGCACACAAAATGGTGCGAACAACTGCAATAAACTGAAAAATTCACTATTTCAGGAGCAGTTGGCAGACAGAATCAAGGAGAAGCATGGTAACTTAGTTTTAAACATATGCCAAGAGAGGAGAAAAGGGAAAAAACCTCATCAGGGAGAATAAATGATAAAGCAGTGCCAGTAGAGGATATATAGGCAAAAACTGACAAAAATGAACTTTATACCTATTTGCAATATGATGTTGATGAATCTAACAAACCCATGAATTACCTCAGATGGAGTGGCAGTACGGTGGAAGATTCTTGTGATACCACGTTGAATATCAGCTGACCGTCCTAGGGTTGTCAAAACTGAAGACAGTACAAAATGAAGTTCAGGATGGACTCCAGTCCCTGACTCCTCATGGAGCAAACCAGAGCGCTTAGATCCACCCATAGATTCAGCAAGCTCATTAACAGCATCAAGACGAGCAATAATCATGTTTCTATCACATAAAGGGTGGATTACCTGTAAAATTAATTAATGAGCCACAGAAAAAGAATAGCAATAAGAGCAACTTCAAAGGGAGCATTTCTTCAACATCCATACCCAATGCTTCAGCATCCTTGAGCCAAAGATTGTCATTGTATGATTCATAATCTCAAGCAGTGATCCAGTTTCAGAACCATCTGAGTGATTTCTTACAACCTGTAGAGGTGATTAGATGGATTAGATTTTTGAGCCGGAGTGAAAGAACAGTCCAGGTACAAATATTTAAGAGGAGTGAAATCAGTTCTCGTAATTAAGGGTCAGAGCATCAATATATCACACATTTATTTTCTATGCTGGGTCAAAAACTAGCTAAACACCAGAGCTGGAAATCCTCGGATACATTGTCCATGAGATCAAATGTAGGCCACACTGCTCATCTGACTCAGACCATCTGTAATTTTATTTCCCCTATAGAAAACACCTTATTAAAAGGAGAGACAAACGTTTACAGCCAGAGTGAGAAACTGAGAACCATAATATACAAACTGACTAGCTGACATATCAACTACCATTGACTGCCATTGCAGAGTATCAAAGTTCAGTAATAAGCTGAATAAAGTGGATTTTTTTTTAAAATGAAAAAAAAAATCCCCTCTTTTTTGTAGAAGAAAAGCCCTTGAAGTCAAAAGAAAACTGAAATGAAGTTGTTAAAAAAAAAACCCTTCTGAGAAGCATCCTATAAACATTGAAAATGCTTATCGGCACCACCAAATACCTCTAATTGCTGAAGTGCATTTGCTGAGAGACTCATCTCCATGCTGCTTGAGAAAGGCCTAAATGAAGCCCCAACGAACAATATCCTCTCAAGACCAAATTGTTTCAGATGTTGAAAAGTTAAGGCCAATGCTTGAGCAGCCAAACCAGGCATAGCCATGATGCTCTATAATCAAAATAATTTTCAAAGAGCCAGAAATTAGTTTATGGAAGTTCATTACAGTAAAAAAGCAACTGAGTATATAGAAAAACACACAGCTCTAATCAGGAAGGACAGCCACATGGTGGATTAATAATCATGTTTTCATATATGATACCATAGCGCCAAGCCAAGTAATCTCTGAATAACTTTGAAATTGACATGCGTACATTTTAGAATGATTTTCTCTTTGCATATTTTACCGTCGCCAAAATGGATAATGTAAAAAAGGTACCGATATAGATATCAGCACCGGAATGGAAGTAGGCAAAGCAGGCGAGCAGAGTATAAAATGGAAGAGGGGTACGCATTAGGTCACACTTCCACGTAGAGATGCTATTAAAAAAGGACAGTATTGCTTGACACCTTGATTGGCTTCTCCTGGGTTCCAACAGCATGTTCTGCATTGCAATTTTTGTTCTGCCCTGGCTCATCTTCTCCAGTATCCTCAAATAAGGCCATCACCTCTGTCAGAGCACCACCATCCTTAAATGAATCATATGAAGCATGTTCCACACGGACATTGGAGGCAGGTCCAGCATATGCCAATAGCAACTACAGAAGAAACAAGAAACATAGGAACAACCGTAGGAACATTGACCTGAAAAATGATACTGTATGAAATAAATGGAAATGCTGCATGAAGGAGACAGATAAAATAGCTTGAAGATGTTTATTTAAAAGCAGATTGTTTATGTCCTAATGCTCCATCCAATTAAAAAGACCAATCCCTTCATCTAATGAACCTTGGAGACCTTCTAGAATGCAATCACACACAAACTGAGCTTCTCCTAGACTCATTCTGTTTCCGACAGCATCATGCATACTTCTTTCATCTATTTTACACATGATAACATGGTCGAATCCAATACCTAATAGAAGGTAGCTCTATTAATGGCAGAAAAAAGACCTGCCTCATGAATGCTTAGAAAAACATACTTCTGCAAGACAGTGAGCTTCTCACTTACAATCCCTGAGTTCCCCTATCTGCTCCTCAGAGGTCTGCTACTTGATGTCACATGAACAGATTAAAGGACACCATAATTAATACACTGAAGTGTCCTAAATAACTAAAAGCCTCAAGAAATATATGGGAGGTGCAGAGATTCACATTAAAAACAGACATACAATCATTATATGTTTTAATGTGATCAAAGTAATCAAACGTGCACACGAAAATATATGAACAAATAATTCCAACTCTATGAGTGACAACATTGCTTCACGTGACAAATCATACTCACAAGCAAAATTATGTATGTATTCACTGCAGCAGAAGGAGGACTTTTTACCTTTGTTGTTTGCTTTGATAGAGGTTCTCCAAGAAGCAATTCAGCAGGAGACAAGCTTAAAAGCACAGCCTCAAGCCCACTCCTCACAAAATTATCATTGAACTCTCCATAAACCACATCCCCAGTTGAAATTTCGACAGCAACAACCCCAATCTTCACCTGAAACCCACTTTCCACCCCACAATCCCCCTTATCAGACAACAAATCTCTCTCAACCACACAAAATAAGTAATTAGAGAATGACCCACAACCCTCTTCACCACCAACACCCCCCAAATCCTCCGCGGCTTCAATAGTCGCCCTCGTGTACAAAGCCGACAATCCGCGACAAAAAGGGCCCAATTTATTAGCTCCATGAGCCTTAATAGAAGCAGTCTCAGTTTGTTTCACAACACCCACTTTATACCCCTCACCCACAAGCCGCCTCACATGAACATTCAACCTAAATGTAGGAACACTAGCAGTCAAAAAGTTATGATCAACATGGGAATAAATACCCAAAACCCTAGCTGCAATCTCTGCATCCTTACCAAAGAATCTATACTTGTAACCCACCTCAATCATCAAGACAACATCTGGGTATTTATCCTTGAGCTCCACCACTTGCAGCTCAAGCGGAGTGTACTTAGGGTTGGACGAAATGTGTGTTGATGGGTTTCGAGTTGAAGGTTCCAGAAGGTGGTCCGGGGGCTCTAGAAGCCTCTGGAGGAACTTCTGGTGGAGGGTGGGGTTGGATTGGGGGAAAGAGGGGGTAGGGTTTTGGGTATGGGGTGAAAGTTTGGGTCTTTTGGAGGGTTTGAGAGGGGAATTGGAGAGGAGTTGGGAGGCTCTGGCGCGTTTCTCCGGGGAAAATTCGACGGTGGCGGAGATTTTAGGGGGCGGCGTCAGCGTATTCGGAGGCGGAGGAGGGCAATCGGAATTTGGGGGGATGGGTTTGGGTGCAAAGAAGCGGGAAATCACCAGTTGCTTGTGCTTCCCCATGGAGGGCGGTTGGTTGGGGGCGTCACTCGGAGTCTGGCGTTGCTTTTATGAAGACTAAGTTGCATTCCCGCGTGCGGTAAACACAAAGGGTATGATGATTTATTTGTTTATCCATTTATATAAACTATATATTTTTTTTTGAGGGAATTTGGTGAAAAAGCCTTTTTAGCATATTTGGTTAGCTAGATAGGTCCATTAATTGTTTTTTTAGTATGCTTAGCCCATTAATTGTTTTTTTAGATTGCTTAGCCCTCTTGACCGGTCAACGTTGACCGTTGACCGTTGACCGGTCAACCCATTTTGATGCCAACTTTTTTTTTTTTTTTTTTTTTTGATGCCAACTTTTTTTTTTTTTTGTGATGGCATATTTTACCGTTTTGATGCCAACATTTTGTGGTGACAATTTTATATAATTGATGGCATAAGAGATTAAAACGTGGAATCAAAATATTGTCACCTTATTGTCACTTTTCTAATGAAATGATTGGATGACTTTTTTTTAATGCCACTTTTTTAAAACATTGATGACATTTTTTGTGATGTCATATTTTACCGTTTTGATGCCAAAATTTTATTACATTTTATTTTCAATCTGATGCCACTTTTCTAATTAAATTATTGGATGACACTTTTTTTAAACTTTGATGATATTTTTTGTTTACTCTAATGTCACGTTGACCATTGATGCCATTTTGAAAAATTTGTATCACATTAAAGAAAAAAATGTCATCAAAAATACTACTTTGAAAAAATATCATCAAAAATATGGCATCACGGTAAAAAAAATATTATAAAAAAATTGACATAAAAAAGTGGCATCAAAGTGAAAATAAAATATAGTAAAATTTTGGCATCAAAACGGTAAAATATGGCATCACTAAAAAAAAAAGTTGGCATCAAAAAAAAAAAAAAGTTGGCATCAAAATGGGTTGGTCAACGTTGACCGGTCAATGGTCAAACGGTTGACCATTGACCAACCCACCCAATTGGGAAAGGGGCTAGGGCAAACTAATTAAATTGATTTATGGGCTAGGTGATTAATTGGATATTTAAAAAAGGCCATGTACCAAAATCGCCCTTTTTTTTCCAAAATCTTAAACCATAAGTTCATTTTGTCAGGGGTTAATAAACCGACTAAAATTATAAACAGGGTAAAAATATATAAACTGTTGGTAAAAGTAGTTAAAAATTTATGAAAAAATATAAACTCCGTATGGGGCGAAAAACAGTTTATTTGTAAAAAGTGAAGTTTATTTGGTTTTTATGAGGGGTATTGTGGTACTTTCAAACCAAATAAGATAAAAGAGAAGGGGTAAAATAGTAATTATGGAATATAAACCTCAAAATAAGCTTCAATCTGCAGCTTATTTATAAACCCTTTTTTTAACTGACTAAAGCTTATTTGTTGTTCTCATACACCATTTAAACCCGTTTATTTTTTTAACAGTTAAAAATTTTACACTTTTAACTTGCTTAGATTGTAACCATACACACCCTATATCTTGGATTAGCCAGCTTGATATAAAAATTGAACATATTTCTTGAGTCTTATATCATTAACTGCTACTACCTCCGTTCCACAATACATGTCCTTTTATATTTTGGCATGTTTTTTAAGAAGTAAAAAACTCTATAAAATATTATTTTTTTAATTAATTTTTTATATAATTTGACACTTGTTACTAATAAGTATCAAATTATATAAAAATATTAAATAAATAAATAATATTTTATAGAGTTTTTCCCTCCTTAAAAAGCGTGCCAAAAACCAAAAGGACATGTATTATGAAACGAAGGGAGTATAAAAATAATTGTTATGAATCTAGCTATGCCGATATAAAGCTTCATTCTATGGCTTATTTTCTTTGATTTAGATTAGAATTTTGCTCAAATATTATTACAATTCATTTTGGTAAAAAAAAAAAAAGTCTAATGATTAAAAATTACATTTGGTTAGGAATGAAATGTTCATAACAATTTTTTTTATTATTTGCGTAAGTTTATTTGGATTTTGATTAAGTTAGTATAGTTGAAACATAAATCTTTATTCTAAAAATTGGAAATAATATTTTATAGGTTTATTTTGGTTTAGATTTAGACTTAAATCTTGTTATACTTCTCTCCCATGTTAAACTCTCAATGCAAACCAACAAACAAAAAAAAAACTCTTATTGTTCTTGTATACAACGAGCTAAGAAATTGTTGTAAATGTAATTGTGATGTATTTTAATTTTTAACACACAAATTAAAGGAGGTGATTTGGTTCCATTATATTCTCTACTCCATGCCCCGTGACTCTTCTTCCTTTCATCCATACAATCCCCAAATTAATCTCCACAAACCGTAAAATCTCCTCAATTGTTGCCAATGTCATTACCGTAGGTCTTCAATAATACTCTCTCCATTTGAATTTACACATTTATAGTTTTGTCAAGTATAAGTGGGCTTGGGCTTGTTTATTGTGTTACATATGAGAAGAGTGTGTGGTTTGGTTCCGAACTGGTCCGACAGTTGTACAAGTAATGTATGGAACATTATAGAAGCCCGTCAATTTTACATTTTATGTAAATTTGACGGTTGTTAAGGTATTATATGCATTTTCTCATAATTTTATTTTATATATACTCCCAAAATCAATAGGAGAAAAGATGAGATTTTTTTATAAAAGGTTTCTTTGGATTGTGAAGAATAAAAAATATTGTTGGACATTTAAAAGAGAGCACAAAAAAAAAGCCCAAATATTTTTTTCACCTTTTGTGGTCTAAATATGAACTATGTCTTATTCCAACACAACTAGCTCGAAGAGAGGGTCTTACTTAATTTTAAAATAGCTAAATTCAATAAGACCCTCTCACCAAGTGCTCTAGTCTTGCACTCGCTTACGAGACTAGAGTACAGGGTGAGACCATCACCCACAAGGATAGCCAAAACTCAGGACCACATCTACATACCTATAAAAGAGCACACAACAGTTAATTACTTAATTCGCAGAAAAACTTTGCTGAAACCTTTGCCTTAGGTAATTCACTAAATATACCTAGTTTTCCTCTCAAGAGGCTTCACAAGTTGGATGGAAGCATCATAATCAGGGATGTTGAAGTCAGCAGCATCACGATATGGATCTTATAGGGTGTTAATTAAGAAGTAGGGAGTTGATGGAGAAAGGAGGTTCTTGACGTGCTGCTTGATGTCTTTAACAGATGGGTCCTTGGCAACCTATTCGTAACCATGACAGAAGCAAGATTAGCAAAACATACATTTAAAAAAATTTCAATGAGGGCAAATTTGAACTCTTCCTCCATTGACCATAGGAAGGAAAGAAACCATGGTAAGTCATTATTCCATCAGTACATAATACAACCCCAAGCATGGGATAACATAATCAAGGATTTGGATTGCCTTTATAAAGTCTCAAGGGCATTTCATCAAACACATTGCAAGCATACCCACACATATAATTAATTGTCTTAATCATGTTGTTGCAATCCCCCCTATTTATTTATTTACTTGTTTCCCTTTTCGAATCTCAGACACATTTAATTAAACACATAGAAAGAACATGAAATTGTGAACTAAAGACTCAATCTTCAAATTACAGCAGCTTGGGAACGAATGAAAAACTGTGCTTTGTTTACCTACAGATTATTAAGTTTCATAGCAAAAAATCATCTCTCATATATCAACCAGAAATCAATCAAGAAGCTTACACAATTATTTGTCTTTGAAAACATATATTATCAATAATAATAATAATAATAATAATAATAATAATAATAATAATAATAATAATAAAATCACTACAAAAAATCAATTAAAATAAAAAGAGTTGGTAAGGTAAAAAAGAGGAAATCATGAAAGACAAACCCAACCAGAGTAGCAGCCATTGTTAGGAGGGATTTCGAGTCTAAAATAAATATGAAATATAAATCTCAAACTGATTTCCGATATCCACGCAAATAAATTACAAGAAACCCTCCCGCTGTAGTGGTAGGGAATCATGATCGAATCCAGGAGGAAGCGTGTCAGCACTCGCCAAAATAGTTCCTTGAAAACAGCCCTCAAAACCGACTTCAGAAGACGACTCGATGTCGAGTAAAGGACTCGATATCGATTGTCAGTCAACGTCTCACGAACTACCTGCACAACAGAAGACAAACAACTTGACGTCGAGTGAAGGTCCACTTGATGTCGACTCAGTATACTCGATGTCGAGAGTGTCAGTGCGTGAAAAAATCTAAAAGCCGGAAAACCGGCGCTGTTGGAGCCCCCAAGGACGACCATCCCCGAAGCGGTGAGACCAGATCCTCAATCCCCTCAGACTCCCGATTGTGTTTCCCTTACCCCTCTCGTCTCTCTCTCCCTCTGCCTGATAACCCTTTCTTGATTTCTCGAGAATCTCGATTTCACCAATACCTTGATCTTAATCACCTCCTTTTTCCACTTTGTCTTCGCCCAGATGCCTTTTTGAGCTTTCGATCTGAGCAGGAACAGGGAGCATCTTTTTTTCTTTCTTTTTTGAACACAGATCCGAAATTGATTTTGTTTTTTCTCATCCTTTCTTCGCTTGCTTTGATTTGAGGTGTAGGATTGCAGATTTCTTGATTTTCTTTTTTGATGATTGTTGAGACTCTCGGATTTCAGTGGATTTGGCAATTTTTTGGGGGGCGGCGCGTGGTAGGGTTTTCTCATCCTCTCTCTGCTCGGAAAGAAAATGTGACTATTTACAAGGAGATCCTCTTTTTTATAGGTAGATAGAAAAATGCATTTTGAAAAATTAAGAATGAAAATTTGGGTAAACTTCACAAAACCACCCTTTAATTTCAACATATTTGTCTAAGCACCGTTTGTCCATATTTTTTCCCAACTTACCGTTCATACACATTTGATCATATTCCACAAAAAAAACACATTTGATTATAATAAATATGTTAATCAAATACGTAAAATGTTCAAAAGATCGTTCTTATTAGTGAGAATTATATTGGACACTTCATGGTTTATTACAATGATAATTAAATATGGGAATATCATTTGATATACTATGGCCAATGCGCATTGCGAATTTGAAAAAAAAATGTGAACATTTGCAATGCACATTCGCATTTTTTTAATATTTCTTGGGGCCCTATACACTATCGCGCAATAGAACTCGCAGATTTTCTGCAAATTCACATTGCACGATAGTAGATGCTAGAATACAATAACTTCCATAGTGTTGAGCGTGATGCTAGGCAACAAGAAGCCCAAACGGAAATCCTATTAGAATAGATTGAATAGTTGGTTATGGTCTATTTGTTATAATGTTCGAAAAGGCTCTAGGCAGCTGCTAAGCGGGGGGTGGCCGCCTAGCACCTAGGCGGCGCTTAGACAGATTTAGAAAAAATTTGATTATTTCTTTGCATTTTAACACATAAAACATGTCAATAATTCATATATAATAATAATCAATAATATCACTCATAAACCCAAATTTGCGGTTCTTAACTAACATTAACGTAAATAAACACAAAAGTATGTGTCCGACTAGCAACTCTAAGCGTGTATTTAGCAAATGGGATATTTTTTGGGAGGTGTAGTTTTTTTTGGAAGTGGAGTTTTTGTTTTAGATTATGGAAATGTGAAAGGTGGAGATTTCGTTTAAAATAATCTTGTGAAAAAGCTTAATGATATTGGGTAGTTATAAGGTTTGAAAGATGTTTTTTGTGGTAAAAGACAAAAATGTAAGGTGACTTGTGCTTCCCAAAAAATAAAATACGGGGCAAAAACTTTGAAAGCTTTCCTCCCAAAGATTTTTTTTCGTGGAAAATAATATCCTGTTATAACTCCCGAAGCTTCCACAAAAACTCCCACCAAACACCATAGCTTTAACTTTTTCTTTTTGGAACCCTTGAAAACCCCTAAAGCTACCCCTAAATCTAATACCAAACACACGTTGAACTTCCTAAAATGAAAAACCATAGATTCGACTCAAAAGCAAATATATCCCGACTTGGGAGATAAAAAAAAACCCTAAATCGACTAATCACAAGCCTAGAAGCTAAAATTGAATAATTGTCGGGCTAAGCGGACCTAGGTGGGGCTAGGCGGCACCTAGACAGGATTAGGCAGGCATATGCGAGTCTAAGCGGCACTTAGGCGGGCATATAGGAGGATTTTAAAAATTTCTATGTGCCATCCCGCCTAGCGTCTATGCGTGATTTTAGAACACTGATTTGTTATTTGCTATTATATTATGTTATATTTCTTTTTGTTTTCACGTTCGACTTAGTGAACTATTTGGTTGTTGATGAAGTATTCGTAATAAACGGTATAGAATTGAAAAAAAGTATATTAATTCAGTAACTAGAGTGCATAAAAGTCATAAATAGAGTGCATAACATTCAATACCAAAGTGTCTAACATTCATAACAAAAGTATATTAAGTATATACACAAACATTCATAACTGTCGTTGTGATGCCATACTTGAGTGGGGATGATCGCGATAGTGTGACCCATTGCCTAGACTTAGTACACGAGAATCTCGCGACGATCTTAGACATCCCTACCATGATATAGCATCATTTGAAGAGACGCCGCTAACACGGTTAATCGCTATCATATGCATAAGTACACCTTGTGAGTTTGATAGAATATATTATTATCCAGAAATGTAAAAGAACTAATGATACAGTTAGTAAATGATACATAACCGAGCTTTTACTATTGATATCATTGTCGATTTCTTCTCAAGAGGATGGCCTGAGCGGTGATCTGCAAGAAGTATGGGTGTCATTGACAATTGAATCACTCCATAAAGTTATACATTGACGAAACACCTTTTGAGAATTAAAATTCATATAATTATGTGAATTAATAACCTAACTGTCAGATAGGAAACTGTATACCATCCATGGATCGAGTTCGTCTTACGGAGAGACAAATCACACGTCGCAACCTTCTTTCCAGAGGTTCAGTCACTCAACTCTTGGTGGGATATATGGAATGTGGATGGACTTCTATCTATTTATCCGTGGAGCAAGCACCTTGTTGTTTTTGTTGGCGTTGTGCTTTTAGGCTCTGGTAGTTGTATAAAGTATTAATACATTTAAATAAGCCATTTTATTTACTTAGATTAATTTTACATCATTCATTCCATCCTTTTTCGTAGTACTATGATAGATTTTTGCAATATTAAATACTAATATTTTCCTTATAAATTAAGAATTTAAAATACCAGATAAGTCTAACATTTTCAGAGATGAAAAAATATAGGCATCTGGACAAATCATCATAAAACAAGTAAACAACGAAAAATCACATCGCTCAAAGCAAATTGAATTCAACGGATATCGAAAGTTATATCAGGCAAAAAAGATGGTGGCGAGGGAACAAGCCAAAATATAAAACAACATTTTGTATTTGCTATAATAGCTATAAAACAACATTTTGTATTTTGTATTTGCTATAAAAAACATTTTGTATTTATTTACTAATTTAATTTTCCTATATTCATATTCATATATATATATATATAAATCGATCTTTCTAACTTATGTCATAACAACACAGGTTGAGCATGTACTTTTAACAAATATTAATGAATTTAAAATAGTTTTTGTATAATGAGAAATAGATTGGTAAATCACATTCAAATGATGCTTTAAGATTTGATCCAAATTTACAATTAATATATGATCTAAGGGCAAACATCAATTTTTCATTTTTAGCACATACAATTGTTTCCCTTTTTTGTTTTCTTTTCTCTTAATCTTAAATGCCAAGAGTTTTACCACCTCACCTCCAACCCCCTTTTTCTCGCATAATGTTACTTCGTAATAAAACCAAACAAACTGCATTTTTCACTCCTATCTTTTCGTAGTTAGTTATGTTAACACTTGTTTCAACTTTATGATCATTAGATCCCAACTAGTAATTGATTTTTTTAAAAAATTTCTTCCTTGAATTTATCTTTTGTTTCTTCAACTTGTAATTTACAAATTCATTACTCGTAAATAGATCAAAATATTATTTGTCTTTGGTTATGTACTTCTTTTGATTATTGTGAGAAAACAAATATTTCAAACCATATTTCTTGAATCACTATCACCGCATTACTTTAAGAGGTAGTTCTTTGGAATTTTTTTTTGGGTGTTTTTAGTTGTGAGAGATGGATATTGCATAAAGGGAGATTTTTGTTTATACACACATGAGATGGAAAGGGAGAGATCAGGAGAACATTATGTAGAAATTATCATATTCTGGAGATGAGAAGATTAAATAATTGTATTTTTATTGTTATTTTTGTTGCAATTTTGATTTCTGGTTGGAGCTTGGATCGTCGAATCGCAACGGCAAGGGTGTTCCTTCACCATGTTGCCAATCAACTTCCATCATCTCCAGATGTCATTGCAGAAGAACACAAACCAGTATGCTTTCATGTTTAACTCTTGGTTAATTTATTCAATCACTCTTGAATATCTAAAAAAATATTACTTGACATTGTTTTATGAACAATAATAACAACATCCCTATCACATATCAATGTAAATATTGATTTGTTGTTATTTAATTGCTAACAATTTTGATTGATATATGAAATATTATATTACAGGTGGGTAAAATGCAAATAAACTATCAGGAGGAATTGACGGAACTTAAGAAGACCATTCAAAATTTTAACCATGATTTTATGAGAGTGGTAAAAGTAAGATCAACAAATGAAGGTCACAAGAGCCAACTAGAGCTAATTGCTTCATTAGCTACAACTATAGGAGCCTCATTGTTTGTCATTACAATTGTCTTATTGGTTTGTGCAAATAATGTTGAAGTTTCACCTCGAAAAGTTGAGGCTCCTCTTCTTGGTCAAAGCGAAGAATCCGAAAAAGATGGTAAAGTCATTTTATTTAAGTTTATACTTTAACAAAAAATTTATTGGTTTGTACAAAGTTATTAATTCTAAAATGTTGATATAGTAGGGTTTGAATCAACTTTTTTCCAATTACCTCATAATAAGGAAATCCTCTGCATATACTGAGCTTCAATTCTACTATTAAAAAACTCTCGCGCAATTGAAATAAGCAAGTAAAATGCCTTATATTAATGAACAAAATGAGTAGTACGTATATAAACTTTTGTTTAGATTTTACAATATATTGGAGTAAAACTACCTATTTGTTCTACTAACAGGCAACATTTACGAGACAAGAGAACAGGAAAACGGTGGATCTATCAAAGAAGATGTCCAAGACGCCACTTTGTCTAGTATCCCAGCTGAAACTGTTGCAAATGCACCAACAAGTTTTGTTTCAAAAATACCTTCTTTGAAACCTTCAAGTTTTGTAGCAAAAATGCCTTCTTTGAAACCTACAAGTTTGATTGATAAAATACCTTCTTTGAAACCTTCAAGTTTGGTTGATAAAGTACCTTCTTTGAAACCTCCACGAGGACCGGCAAAGGAATTTGTTATACCTGTTGTTGTTCCTCCTCCTCCAGCAACGAATCCAAGACCGCCTCCTCCTCTTTCTAACTCTGTTCCACCACCTTCACCTTCTTGTCCTGCTAATTCTAAAGGACCAGCACCACCAGCACCACCTCCTAATCCTCGCGCGCCCCCTGCACCGCCCCCAGGTGGTGGTCGAGGTCCACCAGCACCACCGCCAAAAGGTGGCGGACCTCGTGCACCAACATCCGCTGCAAATGCAATAGCCCCGTCCAATAGAACAAAACTTAAGCCGTTCTTCTGGGATAAAGTGCAAGCTAGCCCTCAACAATCGGTGGTGTGGGACCAGATTCGAGCTGGATCATTCCAGTAAGACTATTTTTCTCCAATGACTTATTTATAACAACATTATCTTAATAGTTACATGTACTTAATATTTAGTTTTACCATTAGTTTATTTTAACAAAGAATCATATAAAATTCACCAAAATTGAACCATCCAAATTTAAAATTACAAATTGTGCTCTATTAAAAAATATAAATCTTTTGAGTTTTCAACACTTGTTTTAAGGACCTACAAATTGTATAAAATAACAACTTTTTATTAATTTTGTAAACAATAGAAAAGGTGTTAGATTATGGTATAGCTTTGAGCTCATGAAAAAATATGTAAAAAAGTAAAAAAAAAGACCTATATTTTTAAACTGAGGGAGTAATTATTAGGTAATTACATTGTGCTGATTGCTCGATTTTCAGATTCAACGAGGAGATGATTGAAAATCTATTTGGATTCAGCCAAGATGAGAAAAAGGGCAACGAGCGTAAAGCCAAAAATGCAAGTGCTACAGTACTACACCTTATTGATGCTAAAAAATCACAAAATTTATCAATTCTTCTTAAAGCACTCAATGTTACCACAAAAGAGGTCTGTGACGCTCTAATGCAAGGCAAGTTCCCTCTTATTTTTTATTTACTTGCCTCTATTCAAATCATAAGGAATGTCTATTGTAAACTCCATTGTACATTTTTTTCTTGCCATCTTTAAATAAATAAATAAACAAGTATTAACATAAGCATTTACCTCTAACTAGAGCAGGAAATGAACTTCCAATAGAGCTATTACAAACTTTACTTAAAATGGCACCAACTTCTGATGAGGAATTGAAGCTTCGACTATTTAATGGCGATCCATCTTTGATCAGTCCCGCTGAGAAATTCTTAAAGGCATTGGTTGATATTCCATTTGCTTACAAAAGGATGGAATGTTTGTTGTTCATGATCACTCTTAAAGAAGAAGCTGCTAGCTTGAAGGAATCATTTGCCACTTTAGAGGTGAATCAATATATTACATCATATCAATCCTTTATTGGCAGTTTAAAATAGTTAGGTTTAGGTATATGATCAAAAATTAATCCCTTGTAACATGACATACCTTTGTTAAAAATATAATGATTTCTCAATCTGTTTGCTTAACTAGTTACAATGTTTGGATTTGAATGGCAGATGGCTTGTAATAAACTTACGAGTAGTAAGATATTCTTGAAGCTCTTGGAGGCGGTATTGAAAACAGGCAATCGAATGAATGATGGTACATATCGTGGTGGTGCACAAGCATTTAAGCTCGACACTCTCTTAAAACTTGGGGATGTTAAAGGAAAGGACGGAAAGACGACACTTTTACATTTTTTGGTGCAAGAGATTGTTCGAAGCGAAGGTAGAAAAATTGTACGCGCTGCAAGAGATAATTGTAGCGTCACTAGTATCTCTAGCATAAGCTCTGATGATTTTATCGAGGACACTACTTCTGATCCAATGGAGAACATCCTTGTCCTTGGCCTTCAAAAGGTATCGGGTTTGAGTACCGAGCTAGAGGTTGTTAAAAAGGCGGCGGTTGTAGACTCTGATGCATTGACATCAACCGCGGCAAGACTTGGGCATTCGTTACTACGAACAAAAGACTTCGTAAACAAAGACATGCGTGATTTAGGAGAAGAAAGTCGGTTCTATCATGTACTAAAAGATTTCGTGGAGGAATCAGAAGTTGAGATAACATGTATTTTGCAAGAGGAGAGGAGGATAATGGATCTAGTGAAGAAAACAGTGGAACACTTCCATGGAAACTCAGCCAAGGAGGAAGGTCTAAAACTGTTTGGTGTTGTCCGCGATTTCTTGGTAGTATTGGATAAAATATGCGTGGAGATTGAAAAGACGATAAAAAACCCGCCAAAGGCAAATAGCAAGGACAACTCAAACAAGAAGCAAGAGTCGTCGTCTTCAACATTGTCGGATCATAGCAAGAAAGATGATTCCAATGTCGCATCAACATCCAAAACTTCTTCTACTAAGGAGAGACCTTCGGAAACACCTTCCGTGGATTTGGAACAAACAAATTCTACAAAGGAAAGCACAACAAAGGTGTCAACTCAAGAATCACATCCACAAAATTCTTCTTCTATGAGTGAACAATTTACAAAATCTCTCTCTCAAGAAAGAGTCGTTGAAGAGATGAGACAAAAGTTGTTACCTATAACTCAAGATAGGCAATTGGATGAATCTAGCAGCAGTTCATCAGATGATGAGACACCAGAATGTTCTACGAAAAGAAGTCGGATGGAAGTGCCTTTTCAAGAAGCATATTTACAAGCTTCATCTGCCAATGCACAAACGTCTCAAGCAAAAGTTAAAGAGTATTTGGCAGGTGTAGCTTCAAGAAATTCATCGCAATCACTTGACGATTCTAGTAGTAGTTCCAACGAAGGAAGTTGATCTTGCTTTTAAAGGTATTACTATGTCATACTTTAGATTCAATCTAAAATTTATATTTCTTTTTTTCCCTTTAATTTCTTCATTAGTAATTGAATTTGTCTATTAACAATTTATTTATAACTAATTGAATTTTCGGGTTAGTTATGTTTTGTAGGTTCTTTAATGCAGCCTCAATGGTTTGAGATGATGCGGCAACATATGTTATGGGCAGCAGTACGACATGTTAAGGCTAGTTGGGACGTGAATATCGCGGAGATGAAGGCGGAGGTCATGGGAGTCGAGCAGGCTGCTGCGATGGGATGAATCGCGTTCACTTGGAGTCGGATGTTGTGCATTTGGTCAATAGTATATGGGTGTCGGTGCTTTGGTCTTTTCTTATTCAAGCATGGGTGATTGATGATATAAGGAGAGTTGCAGAAAGCTTTTATTCTTGTTCTTTTGGAGATGTACGTCGTAGTGGTAATGTTTTAGCACATTCGGTAGTTAGATTAGTCCCACCGAATGGTTTTGATCATGTATTTTTGGATCCCTTTTTGTCAAGTCAAGTTTAATCGAGATTGATCTCATTTAATAATATGTGCCATCTTTAACTCAAAAAAATGTTAATATAATGGAGGTAATAAGCGATGTTGACCATGAAGATTTTTTTTCTATATTAATCTTGTCTTAGATTAGCCTAATTTATTTATTTATTTTATAACATAAGGTTTTGAGATTATCAAGTAATCCTCCCATGACTCCGAACACTATTCTACAAAGTACTCATATTGGGAAAGTAAAATGGTAAACTGCCAGACATTCTTAATTAACCCAATTAAGTCAATGATTAGGTACCCACCTAAAATCAAATGCTATTAGAGGAATTTGATGTCTTCACCTCTTCTTGGTATAAAGATATAAGGAACCACCTTTTCGTGACTAATTTGATCACTCATTATTGCTCTTCATATATCTAAACTTGATTTTGTGAAACCCCTATTTGGGAGTGTAGCCCTCTCAGTGCAAAGTGTATCCTTACATACCTTATTAGTGCGATTCTCACCCCACTGCACACGTTTCACAATGACAGACCGAACTGGCATAGGTGGTGGTAGTGCATGCGTGTGGAACAAGTACGACGACTGTAGAGGCAAGTTCAACTAGCTGAGACACATGAGGAGGCACGCTACCTGAGGGGCCCTAACCATGGAGGATATCAACAAAACTGGGGTTATTGATAGCATGCATTTAGAGGGTCATAATAGGTTGCATTTAGCTTAGTTAAGATGCATATCATGCATGGTTTAAGTACAATTTGCATATTTGCTCTCTACGGTGGTGGAGTCGGAATCTACACGTTTTTATTGATTATTTCAGGTAACTATGGATCCGAGGATGAGACATGGGTCGATGATGCATTATATGGGGATGTATAGTTGATTGAAGAAGCTTACATGAAGATCTCAAGAGGTCCTGAGAAGAAGAAGTGAACCTAAACGAAGAACAAGTCTGCAGAAGTTGTCGCCAGACATGCTGAACTTGTTTTGCACTTTCTGGAGGTCTCGGTTGTTCGATTGACTATTATGACCATGCGTTGGAAAGCTCTTTTAGAGAAATACAACTTTCCTGTTGACAAGAAGAGAAAATTCGAGACGGATTTTCCGTGAAAGACCAATTCCGCGGCCGCAGCATGTATGTCGCGGCCGCCGCCAGGGCCGCTGCAGCGGGATATGGGAGAGTTGTTGATGCCGCGGCCGCAGCATTTGACCTCAGCGCAACGTTTTATTTAAGAAACCCTAGTTTCGTTGTTGGGTTGTTTTGGCCGAATTAGACTTAATATAAGGTCGGATTTATGTTATTTTGAGGACAACTTCTATTCTATTCCACGTTCTATCAGACAATTAGAGAGAGAACGATGTTCGCCATGGGCGGCTAAACTCTCTTCGTTCTACTTGCAATTTGAAGTTTTGTTTGGATTGAGTTGTGAGTTTTTGAATCTTATTCTTTATCTCATATATTGAATGCTTCAACTTCTTTGTGCTTATTGATTGATTATTTTGTTCTTTTTTGTCGGCCAACTTGTTAGATCAATTCAATTGCTAGGGTTCTGTAGATTCCTGATTGCGAATCTTAACCCAAGTAGCAAACTTATCCCTTTAGGGCTGATTCAACTAATTGGATGGGTAAGATGTTGGATGTGTTGTTAAATCCCTCTTTAGGGACTGCAAATACCTTGGTTAATCTCTGAACTTAAAGCTATCAATTGGGTTAAATCCTTCTTTAGGGGCTGTTCGCTTGATAAGAGTTTCTAGAACTGATTGGACTAGTAACTATATTAGGTCGGGACAAGGGCATTCATAGGAAGACTAAAAGGACAAGAGGAAGTTACAATATAAATTCAACCAAATAAAGTGTATAGTTGTAGGTAGATCGATCTTCTCTAAATTGTTTTGCATCAAACTGTTTATAGTTTATTTTGCTTTCTTTCTTGTTTCAATCACCAAAACCCCCCTTTCTACTAATTGGTAAATACACATTGCGGAGAAATACTTGAACTCCGTGGGATCGACCTCTTACTTACTTGCTATACTAGTTTGTAGGTTTGAGTTTTATTTTGATACAGTTTACGCGACCAAAAATCGTTCATCAAATTGGCGCCGTTGCCGGGGAATCAAATTTATTGCTTTATTTTGTGTATTTATTGATTTTTGTGCATATATTTAACCCGTTGTGAACCTATCTTATGGTTCACGACACCCTTGCTACTAACTTTTTAAGATGTTGAGATTGTTGCAGTTTGAAGGTGAGAACTTTCACCAATATTTCACTAGATTGCATGAGTATGTTAACGACCTTGGTTCATGGGGTTATCAATATGGTGTACGGGAGATGTGTGTTTGCATATTTGATGGGATGAATGCTGAAACACGGAATCTTGCTAAGTCCATGAGTAATGGAGGCCTATTGGATATGGGACTCTTTGAGATTCGGGATTTTTTCTACAACATGAGTCGACAGGTTGAGTGGGAAGTATCAATCCGAACTCTCACACAAGTGTTGCAGCAGTTAGAGGAAGGAAAAATGAGCCGAATCGGAAAATTGGAGGAACAAATGAGCCGTTGTAAAAACTTGGAGGAACAGATGAGTCAACTCGTTCAAATTTTAAGTGCAAAAGGTGAGAGAGAAAGGAGCTTCGAAGAAGAAGAGGAGGAATTGGTTGTAGACAATGATAGTTTCTTCGATGATGGAGAAAAGGTTCTAGTGCTTCCTGACTTGGAATCTCATGAGTCGACGCATGAGGTTACATGTGATGTGTCTCCTACTCCATCTGCATCATCCATTATGAGCTCGTCCCTTGATGAACCAAGTCCAGAGCCATCAGTTGAGGCTCAAGAGGTAACAAAGGTAAACTTTTGCAATTTGGAAGGTAATGGTGATTATGTTGATCCTTTTGATTGCTATTTTGAGAAGCCACCAGCGGAACTGTGTTGGTGGTATCTTATTCCTTCAGGAGAGAGTCATGCTACACTCTTTGATAGATTGAAAGGGTTTTTGAATTTCATATTTTATGCTTTCAATTTATTAAGCTATGATGTGCCTTGTAAGATGTGTGCACAAGAATATGATAGGCTACTGAGAGCCTTGACGATGTCTGAGAGATAAGGTCTTGAGACTGAGAATAAGTCAAGCCAATGACATTAAAGAAAGGCGCTTCTCGGTAGGCAAACCGAGGTAAGTTTTAGTTATTTCAATTTCTAGTTAGCTAGTTTTCTTTTCAATAAATTAAGTTTCTCATTAGGCATTAGATAGTTGTTTTTGGTTTGGGATAGACTAAGCTTTCAGGAAAGGCCACCGAAATTCTCAAATCCGACCTATAAAGACCCATCAACTACGTTGTGAGTATTTCATTCATCTCTTCCTCTATGTTTTTATTTTTTGTTGTCTTTTATGTTTCATTGAGGACAATGAAAGGTTTAAGTGTGGGGGAGGGATTGCATTGCATATAGATAGAATTTGCATATCATGTTTACTTATGTTATCATAACCCTTGTGAGTTTGTTTTGGCCTTATAGGGACTTTACATATTATTCCCTTTTGCTTTTATTGTGTGATTATACTCTTCATATGCTTATTTCAACACCGTATTGCACATGTTTGTTGCTTGTGAATTTCAAATGATTGAGGCATGTTTTCTTTAGCCGTATTATACCTTATCTACCCTTTGCATTATCCTTTGCTTGAAGCCCATCTGAGCCTTAAAGCCTATTCTTTTTTATAGCTCCACAAAAATATATCATAGCCAATGATTAGCTTGACCCTATCCGGGAATTAGGAGGAGAATTGGTGAAAAATCTTTATGTTGGAGTTGCTTTGAGTGGAGATGATGTATGTATGGTTGTGCATTGTGAGAGGCATAGCCGAAATAAGGTAACCCTTCTTGCATAATAGAGATGACTTATTACTAGGGGCCTAAGGAGGATAAAATTCACTTAGGAGTAAAAGTCTAGTAAGCTTGGACCTAGGGAGGATAAAATTCATCTAGGGGCAAAAGTAAGCATAGAAGAAAAGAAAAGAAGTCATCATCCAAATGCAAAAATTGCATGAGTAGTATGGTTATTGAAATCGAAGAGTGCTTATTGATGTGTATTGGAGTTTATGTTATTGGAATGGTTTGTGAAGTATGGAAGTTTTGATGTTGTTCTGGTTGGTTGTTGTTCCTTTTTCCTGGATTTTTAGCACCACAAGCCTAAATATTTCTCATGCCTTATGTTCCTACCAAAGCCCCATTACAACCCTATAAAAGTCCTCATGATGTTGTTTGCAAGTGATAACTTTCACGGTGTATAGAGCATTTTGGATTGAGTTGAGAGTTGGATTTTAAAGCCTAAACACATGAGAGCTTGAGTGAAACACATTATCTCGGTGATGTTGGATTAAATTTGCCTTTACTATTGGATCGCTCATATATTTGCTAGGATATTTGTTCTCTTATTCATGGCTCTTATTGCTTGATGTTGCTTTTCTAAAACTATAGCATGAAGATCTTATTTGTGGGATGAATAATTCTATATTTGTTTCTCATTGCTTGAGGACAAGCAAAAGCTTAAGTGTGGGGGAGTTTGATAGCATGCATTTAGAGAGTCATAATAGGTTACATTTAGCTTAGTTAAGATGCATATCATGCATGGTTTAAGTACAATTTGCATACTTGCTCTCTACGTTGGTGGAGTCGGAATCTACACGTTTTTATTGATTATTTTAGGTAACTGTGGATCCGAGGATGAGACATGGGTCGATGTCGACGCATTATATGAGGATGTATAGTTGATCGAAGAAGCTTACATGAAGATCTCAAGAGGTCCTGAGAAGAAGAAGCGAACCTAAAGGAAGAACAAGTCTGCAGAAGTTGTTGCCAGACATGCTGAACTTGTTTTGCACTTTCTGGAGGCCTCGGTATTCCGATTGACTATTATGACCATGCGTTGGAAAGCTCTTTCAGAGAACTACAACTTTCCTGTTGACAGAAAGAGCAATTTCGAGACTAATTTTCCGTGAAAGACCAATGCAGCGGCAGCATCATGTATGACGCGGCCGCTGCAGCGGGATATGGGAGAGCTGTTGATGCCACGGCCGCAGCATTTGACCTCAGCGCAGCGTTTTATTTAAGAAACCCTAGTTTCGTTGTTGGGTTGTTTTGGCCGACTTAGACTTAATATAAGGTCAGATTTATGTTATTTTGAGGACAACTTTTATTCTATTCCACGTTCTATCAGACAATTAGAGAGAGAGAGCGATGTTCGCCATGGGCGGATAAACTCTCTTCGTTCTACTTGCAATTTGAAGTTTTGTTTGGATTGAGTTGTGAGTTTCCGAATCTTGTTCTTTATCTCCTATATTGAATGCTTCAACTTCTTTTTGCTTATTGATTGATTGTTTTGTTCTTTCTTGTCTGGCCAACTTGTTAGATCAATTCAATTGCTAGGGTTCTGTAGATTCCTGATTGCGAACCTTAACCCAAGTAGCAAACTTATCCATTTAGGGCTGATTGAACTAATTGGATGGGTAGGAAGTTGGATGTGTTGTTAAATCCCTCTTTAGGGATTGCAAATACCTTGGTTAATCTCTGAACTTAAAGTTATCAATTGAGTTAAATCCTTCTTTAGGGACTGTTTGATTGATAAGAGTTTTTAGGACTGATCTGACTAGTAAATATATTAGGTCGGGACAAGGGCATTCATAGGAAGACTATAAGGACAAGAGGAAGTTACAATATCAATTCAACCAAATAAAGTGGATAGTTGTAGGTAGATCGATCTTCTCCAAATTGTTTTGCATCAATCTGTTTATAGTTTATTTTGCTTTCTTTCTTGTTTCAATCACCAAAACCCCCCTTTCTACTAATTGGTAAATACACATTGCGGAGAAATACTTGATTCTCTGTGGGATCGACCTCTTACTTACTTGCTATACTAGTTTGTAGGTTTGAGTTTTATTTTGATACGGTTTACGCGACTAAAAATCGTTCATCAATTATCACCAACCCCAACAATACCAAAGGGATTCCCTACCATATAGAGCTCCTAGACACCCAGAGAGGGAGCAAAGAAAGGATGACCTGCATCTCATTCTTAATGAGACGAGGAGGAATCACATTGATTTCAAAAAATTAAACAATTCCATTCATACTCAGTTGCATGGAATCAACTCACGGCTTGGAGAGATATATGTATGGAGGAAGAACATAGAGACCCAAATTGGTCAATTGGCTGCACAAACTCCACGACCATCCGGATCTCTAGTTGGGCAAGCTGAGTCCAACCCTAAGGGACAACAAGGTGGACAAATTGCTGTAGTATACTTGAGGAGCGGGCGTAAATTATAAACGCTCGAACACAGGCCAGATGAAGAAGGGGATGAGAGAGAAGTCGATGTCGATCGAAATCCGGTCAACGTTGACCACTCACTTGATGTCAACAGCCACCCAGTTGATGTCAAGCACTCTCAGCAACCCCTCCAGAAGCCGACCAGCCAGTCGATGTCGACTGTTTTGAGCTCGAAACCTAAAAAGACGCTTCTCTATCCCTCCAAATCTTTTAAGGACCCTGTCAAAAAGAAATTCCAACGCTTTGTGAAGATGCTTAAAAGCCTTAATGTCACCATAAGATTGACTGAAGCTCTTCATGAGATGCCATCATATGTGAGGTTTCTTAAAGATATCTTGAGTAAAAAGCGGTCAATGGCTGAGATCGTCGGGGAGTGCAGTAAAATAGAGTTCCTTGAGAAGCAAGCTGATCCAGGGATATTCGCAATTATCATTGGGCTAGGCCAACATTGCTACAAGGCTCTTTTTTATTTAGGGGCTATTGTGAGCCTCGTGCCTTTGTCCATTTGGTCAAAGGTCAATGTTGGAGCTTTGGAGCCTATGGATATGAAGCTTTACATGGCCGATAACAACTTCGTCACAGCCACAAGGGTTATAGATGATGTCCCCGTTAAGATAGGCAAGTTCTTTGTGCCTATGGACTTTATTGTACTTGATAGGGTGGAAGATCCCACATGCCCTATCATTTTTGGTAGGCCATTCTCAGCCACCGCGAGTGCCAATGTCAACGTAAGGAAGGGGCTGCTGACATTCACAATTGGTAGGAGATTATTGAGTTCTCCTTCAACAAAACAATAGAGGAGATTAATAAGATGGAGGTCAAGTCATTGCATCTCAAGGGAAGCTATATCCCTTGTGAGGAATCCATTTTGAGGATTATGACCCCAAAGGAGCTAGAGATGAAAGTTATGGAGGCTCAATTAGATGAGATCTTGGCCATATGTAGGGGTGTGCATGATTCTGTCCAAATCGAATTTTTGGGCCAAACCAACACAAACCGAACCTAACCGAATTTTTTCAGTTCGCCTTTCGGTTCGAGAATTTCCATTTTTCAATTTCGGTTCAGTCTGTGTTCAATTTAGGTTCGTTTTGTGTTAAACCGAATTTTTTTATACACTACATAAATACATTAAATATTATATATATAGAGTATGGATCTATTGTTCACAAGCCATATGGTGTACCTTGTACACAAATCCAGACCGTTAATTGAGATGAATAAATCACTACCAAAAACACAGGAAATAGCCACGGTCAAATAGCCACGAATTGGCCACGAATTTCCGTGGCTAAACGGTTTAGCTACGGGCATAGCCATGAATTTGACGTTCGTCGCCATTCGAGGCTATATGCCTCGACGCTAACAGCCACCGACACAATATCCGTGGCTAATAGACACGATCTGACATTCCCGTGGCTATGTCCGTGGCCGGTTCGGAAAGGTGTCATCCGTGGCTGTAGCGACGAAGTTAGCCACGGTGTATGTCGTGGCTGATTTCGCAGCTTGGCACGTGCGGGATCTCTAACAACTTTCATGGCTGATTTCGTGGCTGATTCCGTGGCAATGACCGTGGCCAATTAGGTGGAATTATTGGCTATGACCGTGGCTATTTTCGTGGCAGTATTCATGGCTAAGTTCGTGACTTTATTGTTGGCTATGTCCGTGGCTTTATTCGTGGCCTTATTCATTCTATGAGCTAGAAAATAAATTTAATATAATTTCATAAATCTATCACATAAATACATCCAAAATAACTATAAATTACACCACTCAAAACACTCTTACAACATACAGAAATACTACATCTAAGAAAAAGACACCAACGCATCTTAAGAATCTAGACACTAGTTTGAGAGCTTCACCCTTGTTCCTGCACCCAATGCTTCACACTTGTATTAAGGGGCAATCAGATATTCAGTTTACCATATGCAACTCTCTTGCTGTTACATACACAGATTTCTTTGATGCTTTCGTCCAAGTATTTGCTGTAATCTCCAAATCCATCCCAAATCAGGTTGACTGTTCACAGAACAACAAACACTTTGATTTCAGCAGATACAAAAACCGAATTCAACAGATACAAAAAAAAAAGCGAATTCAACATACACAAAACCGAATTGAACAGATTTTTTTGTATCTGTTGAACAACATATATACACAAAACCGAATTCAACAGATACAAAAAAAAAAGAAAGAACATAAAACAAAATTCCAGCCCAAGCTTACCACTAAAAGCCTTTATTAACTTGAATGTAAAAAAATAGAACATAAAACAAAAGATAGAAAATGAAAAATTTACCAAACATAAAACAAGACAGTAATGGTGGCAGTGTAGAGGGACATTTTTTTCAGCAGTCTATGATTAGGTATATTGTAGAAGACAAAGCAGATGACCATGAGCACGATGCCAACCCCAAAGTATAAGTTAGCACTGTATCTCAACCCTATATCATCCTGGGGAAATACTGCTTTTGTCAATATTCTTAGGAGAGAAACAAGGAGACCTTCATCATATCAAATCATCAAATATGTAATCAAATCCCAATCTTCAATTCATCAAACAAGGAATCGAAGCATATGAGATGACACATTAGAGCTAAACTCAGTTTAAGAACTAGAGCAATCTTGAATTGTTATCCTGCAACTTTGAGATTGGACTAATTAATTAAAACCCCAAATAGGTCATTACAATCAAAATGTATTTGAAATTGAACTCAATAGAAGTTGACTACTGAGGGAAACACAGCCTCGTTAAAGCCTTGATTCAACTTACCTTCTTTTCGCAGTCAACTATAGGTTGTGGTTGTCCTCGTTGATGTTTCTCCAATAGCAAAGACTCGATCTCTGTTCCAGTTTCATCCGAAGCTATCCATACCCTGGAAAGAAACAAGTTTCACTCATGTATGGAGACAGGTCTGCTAAATCCAAAAAATTGCAAGGTCTCCTATAATCTTTTTTTTTTCTGAAACACAACAGCTGAAATTCACAATTTTGTTCAATCATGAAATTCAGTTCCACAATTTTAATCAATCGGACATCTGACAATCTCTGTTTTGCAAGGGTGAATTTGGAGCAGAAATTTCAATCAATTGCCACTGAATTTTTTAACTTGAAAAAGCAATAGGAAAAAAAATAAAGAAGAATAAACCTTGTCCAAGAGTAAATTTGAAAGGCGTTCCTCTGTCACGGCTTGAATCGAACTTCATTCCATCAAGCAATGTGCCAATATAATGAACTTATCAAACACAAAACGAAACACAAAACGGATCACAGTTCAACAATTTTTCGAACAATTCAGAAAGTTTTATTTTGAAGGATAGGAAGAAGAAAAAACTCAGACCTTCAACTTAGTCGCCATTCTCGGGAGTCTCTAAGCTATCACCGGCTTTGACAAGCTTCTTCTTGAGACCTAGATTTCCGATCTCCTTCTCCTCGCCAACCTTCATCACGGGAGAGTCATCGCCGAAGTCCATTTCCTCGTCGTTCATCACCCCGGCGCCGACATCTCGAAATCGTCGTCCATAAGGACTCGTAACAATCAATTGACAACATAGCAGAAAGACAAGAGAAAGAGGAAGCAGAAAACAAGCCAGAGAGAGATATTACCGAACATGGAGATTCGAAGAGCAGAGGAACTGTGGCAGCCATGGAAGCGGGAAGGCCGAGCGCCGGAAGGCCAATCGCTGAGGGCGAGAGGGAGGACGGAGGGTGAGAGAGAGGGAGGAGCAGAGCTTTTGTGGCAGCCATGGAGGAAACGGCCATGGAGGAAACGGCCATGGAGGATGCGGCCTTGTCGAGCAGCGAGGAAGGAGAGAGGAAAGGGGAACTGAATTTTGGCTATGTGAAGCGGCGTTTTTAGGGTTAAAAGGGCGCTTCAAATTTTGGCCCAAAATTTTGGGGGGAAGTTTACCGCTAAAAAATACACATGGCGGTAATAAAAAATTCGATAGTGTTAATTTAATTTTTTTTCTTCACAATTTACATTTACAAAATAAAACTATTAATACAACTATTTATTATTAAATATATATTACTTAATATAAGGTTTTATTAAACATTTATTAGTCACTTATATTAGTTTTTCTCAAAACATACATTTATAATATTCTAATAAGAATTTATTACTTAATATAAAATTTTATTCAACACTTGTTAGTTACTTCTATGAGTTTCCTCAAAACATACTCTTATAGTATTCTAAGATTTTATTAGTTACTATAAGGTGTTATTCTACCTTTATTAGTTACTGATATGATTTTTTCTCAAAACATAATTTTATAATATTCTAATAAGAATTTAGTAGTTAACACAAGGTTGTATTAAACATTTGTTCATTACTTATATGAGCTAGTTTTGCTCAAAACATACTCTTATATTATTTTAATAAGAATTTAGTAGTTAATATAAGGTTTTATTAAACTTATGTTCATTACTTATAAGAGTTTTCCTCAAAACATACTTTAATATAGTATTCTAATAAGAATTTATTAGTCAATATAAGGTTTTATTAAACATTTATCAGTTACTTATATGAGTTTTCCTCAAAACATACTCTTATAGTGTTTTAATAAGAATTTAGTAGTTAAAATAAGGTTTTATTAAACATTTACTTGTTATGTATATGAGTTTTCATCAAAACATACTCTTATAGTATTCTAATAGGAATTTATTAGTTAATATAAGGTTTTATTAAACATTTGTTAGTTACTTATATGAGTTTTCCTAAAAACATACTCTTATATTATTCTAGTAAGAATTTATTAGTTAATATAAGGTTTTATTAAACATTTGTTAGTTACTTATGTAAGTTTTCCTTAAAACATACTCTTATTGTATTCTAATAGGAATTTATTAGTTAATATAAGGTTTTATTAAACATTTGTTAGTTACTTATATGAGTTTTCATCAAAACATACCCTTATAGTATTCTAATAAGAATTTATTACTTAATATAAGGTTTTATTAGCTACTTATATGAGTTTTACTCAAAATAAACTCTTAGAGTATTCTAATAAGAATATAATAGTTAAAATAAGGTTTTATTAACATTTATTAGTTACTTATATGAGTTTTCCTCAAAACATACTATTATAGTGTTTTAATAAGAATTTAGTAGTTAAAATAAGGTTTTATTAAGCATTTATTCGTTACTTATATTAGTTTTCCTCAAAACATACTCTTGTAGTATTCTAATAAGAATTTAGTAGTTAAAATAAGGTTTTATTAAACATTTACTTGTTATGTATATGAGTTTTCCTCAAAACATAATCTTATAGTATTCTAATAAGAATTTAGTAGTTAAAATAATGTTTTATTAAACATTTACGTGTTATGTATATGAGTTTTCCTCAAAACATAATCTTATAGTATTCTAATAAAAATCTAGTAGTTAAAATAATGTTTTATTAAACATTTACTTGTTATGTATATGAGTTTTCCTCAAAACATACTCTTATAGTATTCTAATAGGAATTTATTAGTTAATATAAGGTTTTATTAAACATTTGTAAGTTACTTATGTGAGTTTTCCTCAAAACATACTCTTATATTATTCTAGTAAGAATTTATTAGTTAATATAAGGTTTTATTAAACATTTGTTAGTTACTTATGTAAGTTTTCCTCAAAACATACTCTTATTGTATTCTAATAGGAATTTATTAGTTAATATAAGGTTTTATTAAACATTTGTTAGTTACTTATATGAGTTTTCATCAAAACATACCCTTATAGTATTCTAATAAGAATTAATTACTTAATATAAGGTTTTATTAGCTACTTATATGAGTTTTACTCAAAATAAACTCTTAGAGTATTCTAATAAGAATATAATAGTTAAAATAAGGTTTTATTAACATTTATTAGTTACTTATATGAGTTTTCCTCAAAACATACTATTATAGTGTTTTAATAAGAATTTAGTAGTTAAAATAAGGTTTTATTAAGCATTTATTCGTTACTTATATTAGTTTTCCTCAAAACATACTCTTGTAGTATTCTAATAAGAATTTAGTAGTTAAAATAAGATTTTATTAAACATTTACTTGTTATGTATATGAGTTTTCCTCAAAACATAATCTTATAGTATTCTAATAAGAATTTAGTAGTTAAAATAATGTTTTATTAAACATTTACGTGTTATGTATATGAGTTTTCCTCAAAACATAATCTTATAGTATTCTAATAAGAATCTAGTAGTTAAAATAATGTTTTATTAAACATTTACTTGTTATGTATATGAGTTTTCCTCAAAACATACTCTTATAGTATTCTAATAGGAATTTATTAGTTAATATAAGGTTTTATTAAGCATTTGTTAGTTACTTATGTGAGTTTTCCTCAAAACATACTCTTATTGTATTCTAATAGGAATTTATTAGTCAATATAAGGTTTTTTTAAGCATTTCTTCATTACTTATGTGAGTTTTCCTCAAAACATACTCTAATAAGAATATAATAGTTAATATAAGGTCAATGGGTAAAATAGTTTTTTCAAAGCATATTCTTATAATATTCTAATAAGAATATAATAGTTAATATAAGGTTTTATTGAACATTTATTCGTTACTTATATTAGTTTTCCTCAAAACATACTCTTATAGTATTATAATAAGAATTTATTAGTCAACATAAGGTTTTATTAAACATTTGTTCATTACTTATATGAGATTTCCTCAAAACATACTCTTATTGTATTCTAATAAGAACTTATTAATTAATATAAGGTTATATTAAGCATTTGTTCATTACTTTTATGAGTTTTCCTCAAAACATACTCTTATAGTATTCTATTAAGAATTTAGGAGTTAAAATAAGGTTTTATTAAGCATTTATTTGTTACGTATATGAATTTTCCTCAAAACATACTCTTATAGTATTCTAATAAGAATTTATTAGTTAATATAAGGTTTTATCAAACATTTGTTTGTTACTTATATGAGTTTTCCTCAAAACAAACTCTTATGGAGTAGTATTTTAATAAGAATTTAGTAATCAATATAATGTTTTATTAAACATTTGTTCATTAGTTATATGAGTTTTCCTAAAAAAAATAATCTTATAGTATTCTAATAAGAATTTAGTTGTCAAAATAAGGTTTTATTAAATATTTATTCGTTACTTATATTAGTTTTCCTCAAAACATACTCTCATATTATTATAATAAGAATTTAGTAGTTAAAATAAGGTTTTATTAAACATTTATTCCTTAATTATACGATTTTCCCTCCAAACACTCACTTAGATTATTCGAATAAGAATTTATTGCATAATATAAAGTTCTATTCCACAATTATTAGCTACTTATATGATTTGTTTCTCAAGATAAACTCTCATAATATTCTCATATGAATTTATTAGTTAATATAAGGTTTTATTCAACAATTATTAGTTACTTATATGATTTTTTTCCCTCAAAACACATTTTATTTAACAATTATTAGTTTTTTTTATATTATGGTATTTATTTAGATATAAATATATATACCATTAATGGACCTATTGGCGAAAATTATAGCCGTATTTGGGCCCATAATAAATTAAAGCCCATTAGAAGTTAAATTGTGTCATTTGAGGTTAACTGTAAATAGCCACGGCATTAGCCACAGATATGACCGTGGCTATTAATTGGGCTTCTTAATACGCCGAGAGTTATTAATTGGGCTTACATATTCATTGGGCTTTGACTAATACTAATGGGCTTGACCCTTTTTGGGCTTTGACTCTCTAAAATTGGGTTTGACCATCTTTAGGCCCTACCTTTTTTTGGGTGAGATTTTGGGCTTAAAAATTGATATTTTCTTTCAAATTAATTTGATTTAATTTGTGAATTTCCTCAATTCGGATACACCACAGTGATAATGGGCGTCTCCATGTTAGCGTCGAATACAGCCACGGATAATCCAACAGTGGCTAAATTCGTGGCTGTTCACCTCTAACTCGGGTCATATATTGCTAATTGTCTCACATTCTTAGCCATGAGTATAGCAACGGATATTATTCGTGGCTAAATTCGTGGCTACACTGACATTTTGGGTAAGACTCGCCAAAAATGGCGTCTAAATCGGCCAGGGAAAAGGTGATTGTGGCCAAAGTCGTGGCTAATAGCCAGGATACCAGCCACGACACTTATATCCGTGGCTAAAAACCCTGAAATTCCGGACACGAAATTATTTCTTCATCCCTAGCCACGGGCTTTGCCACGAATATTTTCATTCGACGCTATTATAGCTACGACTTGTCAGGTCGTAGCTATAGTCGTGGCTATCAGCTACGGATTTGGCAACGACTGTACGACGTGGCTAAAATTCCGTGGCTATTTCCTGTGTTTTTGGTAGTGAATGGTTGAGATTAATTGGCTTTTTTACCTATTTTCTTAATTAAAAAATATGGGTCCCATATCCAATTAAACCCAAACCGGCCAATACAAGCGCGTGTGCACTTTCTTCTCCGACTAATTACATCTCCTTCTTCTCCATCGTTCAATTCCACCATATCCCTCATCTCCCATTCATGTGCTTGGCTCGATCAGAATCGGCGGAGGAAGAAAGAGGCCTTGACGTCGTCGGGATCGGGGGCGAGCCGAGGGGAGGAAAGGCGCGGCCAGGCGGAGGCGAGGCCAAGGCGACGGTGGATCCGAAGATAGCCCAGGCGACGGTGAATAAACGGTGATTCGACGACGATGTGAATGGAGGAGAATCTCGAACCCGGAGTTCCGATGGCGAGCCAGAGTTCCAAAGTTAGCCCAGGCGACGGTGAATCGGCGGTCATTCGATGGCGTTGCGATTTGGGCACCCAATGGTGTGTTCTGCGCTGCTGTGTTTGATTGTTTTAGGAATTTCAGGATTTGGAGTTGAAGATTGGACTGTTTCGCCGTAGGTTTGATTTTCGCTAATAGATTTGGTGGGTGCACTGTTCAATTGGGTGTAGTCCATGGTGAGGTTGATTACTTGATCAAATTGCCTCATCTCCGATTGAAATATACGATTTCAAATTTCCCCATCTTGTATTGCAATTGCGGCTACGATAGCAATTGCTATTGCAATTGATGCCCTCAAACTGGTATATCTCTTGCAATATATGATTGCAATTACGACTACACAAATGAGCATTATTCGGTGAAATATTATACAATTACACATTATTCGGGGAAAAACGAAGAATTTTTTGGTATGTTTTTTTTGGCTTGCTTCATTACTTATTTCCTTTCAATTATTCAGTTAAATTTGAGAGATTTTTCGGTTAAATTATAAAGATTATTCGTATGGGAAGGAGACGACTCAGATTCGGTTAAATTATACTCCATCCGTTAATTAAAACTTGATGTTTTACTATCGTCAGTATATGGACTCTTCATTTGACAAACAACATAAAAAACCTTTATCGCACGAGTATGACTACACAAATAAACATTATTCTGTGAAGTGTGAAATATTATTCATTGAAATGTGAAACAATTGAGAGATTATTCAATGGAATTCTTATTTTTACGAGGTACTCAAAAGCGATGAATAATTGCATAACTATTGTGAATAAGTAATTTTTTTACAATTATCCGGTTGAATCGATCGATTTATCACGCACAATGAACGATAATTGCGAGATTATTCAGTGGAATTCTTATTTTTACGAGGTACACATAAGCGATGAGTAATTGTATAACCGTTGTGAATAAGTAAATTTTTAGAATTATTCGGTTGAATCGGTCGATTTAACGAGTACATTAAACGATAATTGGAAGATTATCCAGTGGAATTATTATTTTTATGAAGTAGAGAGAAACGATGAATAATTGCATAACCGTTGTGAATAAGTAATTTTTCGAATTATTCGGTTGAATTGGTTGATTTAACGCGTACATTGAACAATAATTGGCCGTTTATTAGTGAAACTGAGGTACTAAAAAAACCCAAATCAAAAGAACCCCGATACAACCAAATAAACAACACCTAATCCATGAATAATGAAATTTGTTTTTCAGAAAATCCAAACCTAATCCCATATTCAATTGAATCTCTCACACACAAAAAAACCCAACCAAAATCCCACCCAAAATCCCCCAAAAGCTTGATAGTTACCCATCAATGGAGTCCTCACGATCGACCCTTGAACCAATCGGAGAGAGAAGAGAGCTCCTTGAACCCCGACCACCTGTTCCTCTCGCAAGCTAACTGAAGCAAGCACCGCCTCCGATTCGCTTCCAAATCGCCTTCGATTTGCCTCCGTGCGCTGCTGCATTGCCTTCGCTCTTCTCCTCATCTGCTCGACACCGGTATCGCCAATCGGAAGGCCCTTCACTCCCCGACCACCGAATGGACTCAACTCGTGGGCGGAATCAACCACCCAGTTCGATTCGACTGTCTGCGTTACAACCGAATAATCTTTCATAAAAATATAACACACTAAAAAATAACACCCCAAAAAATAGCACATTTCATTGCAAAGTTAATTCTCATATATCCCATAAATAATCCCAGGAGAATAACCGCCCATCAAAAAACCACCAAATCTTTGAAAAATACACGCACCTTTACAAATAACACATTAAAGAAAACCACCATTTCATTGAATAACTTCGTTTCAACACATAAAAGCAACTTAATAACCCCTACACCCAACCATGCATCAAAAAACCTCATAGATATTCAATCAATGCGAAATAATGCAACTGAAAAGTGACAATCAAATCCTTCAATAGATACAAAAACCCCCAACATTAATCCCAAACATCAAACACATATTCATCACCCCAAAAACCCCACATAAATACACAATCAACCAAGTTCCTTTACTAGGCCATCAAACACAACTTCAATCTCAACTTAATTACTTTAGATTACCCAAACTCGTTCCTCAACATTGACATCACCACAAAACCACGGTAATCGGTGAATAGAAAATATTAAAACTGATGTCAAACAATGAAATCAAGCTTTTTTTTAGCACATCCCCCATTACCTACACAATTTCAAGCCAAATCAGTGAAATTAGTCCATGTACATTCAACACAACAATCGGACCGAAAGGGGCTACAATAAACTCCAAATCAACGCAAAACATTCATCAAATTTGGACCTTACTCATCAATGGAGTTGCTGCCTTCTACCCTTCAACAAATCAAAACCTTTGATTGACAGAAAATAGAAGGCCAAATCAAGACCTTTGATTGAAAGAAAATAGAAGGCCAAGATTAATTGAGATTTTTCCTTTTTTCTTTTATTGTAATGGGACCCACATGCCAAAAAAAAAAACCAACTCTCCCACTTGATAATGGTAGAGCGTGTGTTCCACTTCTTGTTTTTTTTTTTTTTAATTTTTTTGGTTGGAAACTAATTCCATTCATTGTTTTTTATTTTATTTTTTTGGTTGGAAAAATAAATAATTTTGATTGATTTGGTGATGTATCCACCTGATTTCCTTTTTTTTTAAATTTTGGTGATTTCACCGAATAATATTTCTTATCCTACCGAATAATGTTATTTTTTATTTTATTTTTATTTTTCCATCCAGTTTATATGAAAATTCAACGATTCTACTGAATAATTTTTTCTTTTTTTATCTAGTTTAGATGAAAATTCACTGATTCCACTGGATAATTAATCGCATGCTACCGAATAATATATTTTTTTATTAAGAATAATATATATTTTTATTAAGAATAATATATTTTTTTATTAAGAATAATATATTTTTTTTATTAAGAATAATATTTCATATTTCACCGAATAATTCATCAAAAATCACCGAATAATGTTTCATATTATATAAACCCCAAATTCATTAAAAAAATCTCCTATTTCTATGAATAATTATTCAATATCACCGAATAATCCTTCAAACGTGAGGGGATGCATTGAAGAAGGCCGGGATACCGGGGGTTGCATCGTTCCGCCTCCGCCTTCCCTAGGCTGTGGGCTGCACAGTTCGCTCCTCCTTCGCCACCGTCTCAGACACAAACTCCAATTTCGAGTGCGAACCAGTCGAAGAATGGATTCAATTTACCTGTCTTTGTTTCCAACCGCTTCCACATATCCAGATTTATCGTGCAAAAGGATTCCGTCAAGGAGGACTGTCAGGGGAGCGAGGGGAGGAAGGAGCTCGCCACAACTGCCTAGATCTAGCAATGTCGCGACCATCTCTGTCGTCCTTGGCATCATTCTCCCGACATCGGCTGCCTTTGTCCGCCTTCAATGTCTTTGCTGGGCCGATCACATCGCCGCCGATCATCAACTCCCCCATCGCATGTTCCTAGCCGCCCCTCAACCGTTGGCCTCCCGGATCGCACCCCGCATTCGCCGCCGAGCGAACCCGCCACCCACACAATTGCAGATATGAATTGGGGGCGGTTGGCCTCAGCCCCGAACCCTCCTTATCGGAATCCTCGTCGGCGTAGTCGAGCGACGAGAGAAGGACGTCAGTGACGACTCAACCGAATTGGAAGGGGTATTGAGGGGGATGAAGGAGTTCATCGCCAGAGGTCGTGCTCCGCCTCCTGGCTCTCTTCGGCTCATCTGTTCATCAACAATGAAGAAAAATGAATTTAGGGTTTCCTTTTCCCACGCGCTCACGCCCATCTCTATTGAATTTCAAATTAGTTTTTCACTTTTTTTTTAATTTAGAGGACACGTGGCACTATCGCAACCCTCTATTTTATTTAGATCAAAGGCTTAGGATTGTGCACAAGGTACACCCTAAGGGGTGTGCACATATTACCCTCTCTCTCTCTCTCTCTCTATCTATATATATATATATATATATATATATATATATATATATATATATATAGTGTATATATATACACATATATACATTGTATTTTGCATGTGCATATATATTTTAATCTTGTATACTTCATAGAGCAAACTACAATGTATATATATATACACTGTATTTGTAATCATGTATGTGTTTATATATATACACTATATTTGAGCAAGGTTTAATATTTGTTCTATTCTATTGATATTGGTAATAATAGAACAATTATGTTTATAGGAAGAAAGAAAAGCATATCTATTCTATACCCGATAAGTATCAATACGCAATGGAGGTTGATACCTTTTTATATGATCAAATGTCGCCATATTTGTTCGTCGTTGGAAGGCTCTACTCTCCAGAATTAGACTTTAGTTATTCTATCACCTTTTCTTACTTGTTCTAATGTATTCTAGACGGAATATATGATAAAGAATATCAACCTTTATTGTATATGTTGATGTTGATATTCTGAAGAGACTAACCCGATTATTACGTTTCCATATCAAAGTGAAAACCGGACCGACAAATAAACGAACAGAAATTAATACTTTCGGTTTGACTTTCAGTTAGAAATTTTGAGATTTTCGGTTCGGCCCGGTTCAGTTAGGTTTTAGACCGATGCACAACCCTACCCATATGGAACAACGAAGAGGAGCACAAATCTAAGGCAGCAGTCGACGTCGACCGATCCTGATCGATGTCGACCACTAAGTACGAGCCAAAACACACTACAGAGCCTATGTATGGGGTGCTCCATAGCACCCCAATCGACGTCAACCTCACACAGTCGATATCGACCACCTCCACGTCGAGTCCAGACCCTCCATAGTCAAGGAGAAAGAATCAAAAGTTTTCAAGGAAGGTGATGAAGTGTTCTTAGCCAAGGCAAACACTAGAGGATTCAAGAGGAAGTAGGTAGGAAGAGAAAAGGTGGAGTGGTGAGATTACATCATGTCTATCCAGGGAAGATAAAGCTCAAAAGGAGTCATCTTCAAAGTTGAGCTCGAGAGCCCGAAAGAGGAGCTCCATGCTATATGGACCTTGCATGTCCCTCCTTGGATCAAGCTGAAGAAGTCGGCCTAGCGATTTTAAAGTCTACATCATGTACATAGACTATAGTTAGGATCTTGGTTTTGGTTTTTGGATATTTTGGTTTGGTTTTGAACTTGGATTTTGGACTGCCTTTTGTTTTTATTTGCTAACAAGTTGTAGGTGCAAGCTTAACATAGGATGAACCAAGCACGGAGTGCTGAAGACAGCTCGACATCGACCAACGTGGTCGACATCGAGGACCATATCGAGAAGTTATGATCGATTTCGATCACCTTGATGCCGCATCGACTGTCCTTGGGAAGAAGTTGCAGTCGACGCCGACTAGATCCACTGGACATCGACTACTGGCAACGAGAATTATAGCCCCTACGATGAGTTACAACACTAATTTCTAGTAAGTTTCTTTCTTTACCCTTGATTTTTTTTTACAGTGGGGACAATGTAATATTGAAGTATGGGGTGGGGGAAAGGCTTGCTTGATTTTTGATGATTTATTTGCTTCGCATGGTCATTCTCTTATGTTTTAGATATAGCCTTTGGATATTATCTTTTGCTTTTATGATTAATGTTTATGTCCAAAGACGTTTTTGAGAGTTAGGAATTACCCCGCTTGCTATGAGTTTAAAGAAAAGAGTCATGGAAGCTTTGACATAACTCAACGATGCAAAAGTGGATTCATTAGCGATATTGCATGAAATTGCCTAGTAAAGGGAAGTCCCAATGAAGTGCATATTTTTGAGAAAAACACGAAGAGAGGTAAATTGATGTTGTTTTTGACATATGCACAAAAGAGGATGGAGGACTTTATTTTTCCATCTTGAGCTTATTTTTCACATCCTACCCTATGTTATACTTATGCATATTAGCCTCACATCATATAGGCCATATTTGAGCCTTACTTCACCACATGCTATACATATTTCCTATTTTTCTACCTTATGACCCATCCGAGGATTATGTTGAGAAATTGATGTCATATTATGGAGATGTATATGGTTTTGTATGTTGTGAAATTATTGGAGTTTGATGGCAAGATGATGATTTATATATGGAAAATTTAATGAGTGAAAGAAAATCCGATCTCCTACCAGTTAAGGATGATTGACCCTGCTTGCTTGAGATGTTAGTTCAAGGGAGATGGGACACACATGTGAGGAGTCCGAAGCACTAAGTATCCAGGGTCATTCATGACACCCATGTTTGTGACTTGCAAGAAGGCAGTGCTAAGGTTAGAGAGGTAAAAACATATTAGTGAAAAGAGCAAAGAGTGATGAGAGAAAGGTGAGGACATTTAAAGAAGAAGGAATGTGGTATGAATTGTTGGAAAGTACTTCATTTCCCTTGATTATTAGCACCACATGGCCAAACACATCCCACCTTAAGCCTTTTACCTATCTACTTCTCCATAAGTTTGCATAAAGTCCTCTCGATTATTGTTGCTTCGTCGCAGGAAAATTGTTTTGCATAACCTCCTTTTGTGTGAGATGTTTCTTTTTATTCACAGCATGGACTTGACGACATTAGTACCTTTGTGAGAATGACAGTTGATTTTTAGTGGAAATATAAGAATGGATGTACAATGTTGAGAGTTTAGTTGGTTTCTCCTATGTGACCATCCAACACTTGGTCAACGTCGAGGGATGGAGAGGGGATAGTGGTCGATGTCAGGTGTCTTTGCAGAAAAAAAAAAACGAAATAAAACAAATGAAAGTGCAAACTTCCAAGGTTAGAGGATCACCACAAGAATAAACATATGTGTAGATCATGAATCATATAAAAGAGCACGCTTTTCATTAAAGAATCAACTTTCGCAAACTCCAACAATTTAGGTAAACCGACTCTCATAAATAAACCTAATTTTTTCTACATTTTCTTAATCAGGATTAGCCGATTTTCGCAAATAAACCCTAATTACTATCCCAATTCGCAATCAATTTACTTTCGCTTCATAATTGCAAATATAGAATTTCTTCAACTCTCGCAAAGGATTAAATATATAGGTAGATGATGATAAAGACACACACAATTATGAATTCATAAATCAAACACACATATCTATCGTTGGGTTCACCCCAACCCTAGAAGATGGGAATTAGAAACAAAGCATGATGAAAATAAACAACCTTAACATTAAACTAAAACATACACTTACAAAACCTTATAACTCTCTCTCTCTCTCTCTCTCTCTCTCTCTCTCTCTCTCTCTCCCCTCCTCCTAACTACATGCGTCTGAAGGTGACTTGGCTTAATTGTCTAAAATCTTAAGTATAGGGCCTTTATTTATAGTAAATCTAATCCTTGCTCACCAAGGAAAACTAATAATAAAATAATAAAAATATATACCTTTCATCTAAAGCCATCTGTATAAGAATTCTATCTAAATCTTAAGGAAAGATAGATAAATGATGGAAATATACAAGATCTTGAGCATAATCATCCTTGAAAGATTCGGTATAATCCGTTCCGCGTCTGATGCGTGTCAGATCCAGTTGACGTCGACCAGGGTGATCGATGTTGAGAACTCATCAGTTGTGGTCGATCTCGAGTAAAAGTTGTCGACATAAGGTGGTCGACATCGACCTCCTTTCAACTTTTTGAGCATTCAACTCCGTCTTGAAATGCACGTTCTCGAGTCCTCATTCGTCCTATTGATGGATATGAATATGCATTGGAAAGATCTTTTCGATAAATACAACTCTCATGAATGCATCAGAACTTGATTCAAAATGATGAATGGCGAAAAGTAAGCTTTTCTTCCGCTGCATCATTCTACGCTCTTCCTTAGCTTCTCCTATGCCTCCATGGTTTTCCATTTAGCTCCAAAGTGTGTTCATACTTGTAACGGTCCGGGATTATTATTCCCGAGTTACGTTTCGAGGGATAAAACCCCTCATTAGGATCTTGCGCTCCGAGTACATGTTGAAAGTTTGAAACCGAAGATTTGTAGTTTAAAGCGGGATTTCACACCCAAATTCGGAAGGTCCGTTGGAGACCCCGGGGTAAACCCCTATACATGTCTTAAGACTACAATGCGGAATACCTTTTATCATACAAATGATATAAGTTCTGAAAACGATACAACCCGTGTCGCGGCAGAGCCGGGTCAAACAAAATATAAGTAGAAAGAAATCCCAAAAGCATGAATCTGTTGAAGTCAGGTTTCAAACACTCACTCTCCGCCATATGAATGGACCCCGTCATAGCAACACAAAATCAAGCAGTGGATTGGGTACCTGAAACTATACCACCAAGTCAGGCCAAGAGTCCGTCCGCGGGTCCTCTGACCGCGCTGAGGACATATAACACGCCTATACCTAGAATAAAGGATGCTCTAATGCAATGCTGGAATTTAACTCACATAAGCATGCAAACAGTTTATATATATGCAGAAACCGATTAAATGGATCCACGTATATTGCCAAGTGGCATATCCCAAATCTCCAACTACATCATACATGTCCGTACCATAACCGAGGTAGGACGCATGGTCATGCCGAACAAGGTATAATCAACCATTCATGCCCATACCACAGCCGAGGTAGGACGCTCGGTCGTGCCGCACCATAAATATATAAATCAATCGGACTCTAACAGGAAAACCCGATGATGCTGGGTTGTCCTATAACCCTAACAAAGACTCTACGACTCACAGATAATGGCCGTTCTGTATACAAACGCATACAGAATAAGAATGCTCATTCATAAGTGCAAGTCCTAAGCATGATACTACATGGCATGCTTTTATGCATATGCAACACCTGCATACTATATGACACATCAGGCAGGAGGTACTGGTTACTGAGTAAGCCCCAGAGGTACTTACCTAGCTAGCAGATCAACAAAAGAAGAATCCAACACACAGTAGTCACGATCACAGAGTATCACCTAAGTACAAAGTGGGATATACATAAGTGTACGTCTAACGTACAATTAAACACGCAAGCACATATCAATCAATAGGACAAGTAACACATCGTAAATCCCATTGTACCATACGTTCCATAACGTCACATCGTTCTCTATAAACATCTAACCAATTCAGCATGTTCATACTCATCATATCCGCATATACTCCAAAAGTTCATCAATATCATAAGTTATAATTTGTATGATATAAATCCTACTACCTCGTCATAAATATCCAACATTTACTCTCTTATAATAAATCACTTAAAGTCATGCTATTATTCACACATATCATAACACCATGCTAGTCAGTCACAGAACAAGTCAGACTCTCAAGTTTAGATCCAAATCTGTTTCAAATCCGAGTTAGAGTCCCGACCCTTGAAAGCACTCGCAAAATTCCTTTTTCAATTCATTTATTAAATCACTTTCCAAACTTGAAATTATTTTCTAAATCCTTTTTAAATCAATAATATATTTTAAGTCCCAATAATATTACATGATATTTCAAATACCAATTACTGTTTTCAAATCTTAAAATCCCGACCATTTTTACTTAATAAAACCGACCCCTTTATAAAATCTCCAAAATAATATTTCATCTTTAAATCCTCAAATAATATTATAATATTTTAAATACCGTTAAATGGTTAATTAAATAAACGGATAACCCGAACCGAACCAAACCGAACCGAACCGAACCGAAACATAAATCCCAAGCCGGTTCAATATCATCAAATGAAATAGAATTTTTTTTTGTAAATGACCAAAAATCGGAAAATAATTAGGAGAATAGCCAAAAAGTGAAACATTTTAGCGATTTAGCCAAAACAGGGTAAGTCGCTGTTACAAACAGCGACTTTACCCAAGAATTTAAAAAAAATAATAAAAAAATGTAAGTCGCTGTTTATAACAGCGACTTACATTTATTTCGTTTTTTTTTTAATTTTTGGCTATAGTAAATTGTTTTTAACTGAAAACTTTTAAAAAAAATATAAATATTGGAAGAGTCGTTGTTCCAAACAACGACTCTTTTTTTTGTTTTAATTTCGTTATTTTGAAAAACAGAAAACACAGAAAAAAAAATACCTAGAGTCGCTATTTGTAACAGCGACTCTAGGTCAATCGAGCGAAAACCAGAGAACAGAGCAGTACCAGCGATGTTTGCCCCGTTGATGAAATCCAGAGGGGTTTTGCCCCTTTGATGAAATCCAGTGATCCACCTTCACGAAAAGCTTCAATTCAGGACGAGTTTGGTAAATTGCAAGTTTGTTAATTCCCCCAGCAGTCACCGTCGGAGTTTCCAGGGAGTAGCCACCGTCGCTGCCGTATCCACCTTCACGGCGACTACCACCACATTCCACCACCGCCAGTATCCACCGCCTCCCTCACGGTTACCACCGAAGCCACCACCAACTGCCGCCACTGCTTACACGGGATTGAGCCTCGTTGACGGTGATGATATGGTCGTCAAATGTTTTTTTTTTTAATTTCTGGTAATATTGCTGAATGTAAATCCAAAAAATTAAAAAAACACGGAATACACGACTTACATTTTTTAATATTTTTTTTAAAACCTTGGGTAAAGTCGATGTTTGTAACAACGACTTTACCCCGTTTTGGCTAGTTCCCTAATTTTTTCTCGATTTTTGGCTATTTCCAAAAAAAAATCAATGAAATAAAACAATGTGGAGATGGGACCCACAAGGCCTTCTTCTTCGTTCAAACAGAGACTCCCGCTGGCGCTCGCCTCGACTCCCATCGGCGATTGTACCGTGGCTCGCTCCTCCGCCTCGCCTCTCGTCGGAGGTCTCGAGCCCACCCGAACTTCCCGCACTTAGCCCAAGCTGACTCCCGACTAGCCTAAGTATCGAAAAATACTAAAAAACGAATCGAAATGAGGATAAATTCGGAGCTCACCGAGATGGATTTTTCGCGACTTCGGAGCTCTCGATCGAAGAGTTGGGCATCGTCGGAGGTTCGCGATGGCTCGTCGGACCTGTACCGGATGTGGGTGAGTGTGCTGGAGAAGACCGAATGAAGGAGAATGTCTTACCGGAACAAGACTTCACGCAACAGAGCAAGGAGGATCTTCGGTGGCTCGGCGATGGCTCTGGTGGCTTCGGGGCTGCTGGTGGCGCCTTAGCGGATGCTGACAGCGCTGGTGGTGGTCCGGCAACGATGGAAGAGTGGTTAGAGGTGGTGATTGGTGGCGGGGGCGAATGGTGATGATGGTGACCGTTGGTGAACAATGGTGAAGGAAAGTGGACGATGGTGATGGCGTGTGATGGTGCTGGAGAATGCTGAACGTGATGGCGGGGAGCTGGAACCGAAGATGGTGATGGTGATATGGTTATGGTGAAAGGGTGAGGGTGGGAGTGTAATGGTGTTGGCAGGGGATGGTGAAGTGATGGGCGTGGGTGAAGAAATGACGGGGAGAGGGATGATTTGAAGGAGGTATGGGTGAGGGATTGAGTGTGAAATTAGCTAACAAATACCCAGAAATAAATTCTTAATACGCGAATATCGAACCTCGCAATTAGTTCTCAAATGTTAGTTTCCCCGACTCTCGCTCTCTTGTTCAATTAGATTTTTAAAATCGACAAGGATATCACAATTCGATAATTATTTTGGATTTTCAAGGTAAAAGGATGGAAATTATTCGTCAAATTTTATATTCCAGTCGGAATCCGCTAAACGAGTTTTAAAAACCGATTAAATTTCATTTTTAATTCTCTTTTTCTGAAAAATTAGGATTTGAAAATCCGAGCCTTTACATCATCCACCTCTAAAAACCAGTCTCGTCCCCGAGACTAAAATCATTTTAAAATAGGGGAGGAAGTTTGAAATCGGTGAGTCCAGGGATCATGCCATTGATCCCGTGAACACCTCATAAGTGCCCCTATGAGATCCTCACAGTACCGTTGTCGTGATCATAATATCCCCAAACCAACTACTAGGTATCCCAACTCCTATGCCATCAAGCCATCTAAGGGCCAATCCATATCGACATCCCAATCTCAAGTCTTACCTTCAACTCGACCATCTAAACTATTTCTCGGAGTTCCCAATCACACGGTTTCCTGATCCGACAAGCTTAACAACTCGACCAACTACGTACCAAGACTCTTTATCAAGCGCACCCTCGTCCTAGGGGTCCTCTACCGGTCCTATCTTCGCCTTCTCCGAGAGATCCCAAGTCCATAACTGAACCTCCCTCACGATCGATCTAGACGGTTCTTAACAATCTCGCTTACTCTTCCTAGGCTCTCGAGACTCCGATCCACCCGACCATAATCTCCTAAAGAGACATCTCGAATCACCTTGCTACTCTGATCATACTTCCCACGCCACTAACCAATCTCACTAACCATCCACCTCTAAGAATCCAACTCATACTAGTCATCTAACACCTGGCACTCTCGACCAACTCTTACGCAGAAATCCATCTTGTGCTACTCCCAACCACGAATTTCCAAGACCCTCATCACCAGCGCTTATCCTAAAAAACCAACCACTGATATTAACTACTCATCCCCTAGACATACTAACCCGCCTCACAACACTTCCCCTCAACAATCCTCCCGATCAACTCCTATCTCTCTCATCCACCTCTAGAACTATGCCAACTGCCTATACTCACACCCACTCTTAAGGTCACCCTCACGAAACTAGTCTAGACCTCAACAGCTACCCTCTTATCCTAAACGCTCACACTGCGCACCCACTACCTACCGACACTTCTAGCTAGTACACGGTACACCCACTCTTTGGCGACGTCTGTCTTGTGGTCTATGGGTCATGGACCCATCACACTTCCGCTACGCCGCTCCGGTGCCACTTGGTTGTCGGTCCCTTCTTGTATGTCGGCGCTCATCGAAGGATCGCAAGGGTTAGATGTTACGGAGATAGGGGAGAGATAAGGGCGGACAACCCAACTTCCATAAGGATTCAAACATGGACCACGACTAGAGACGACAAGACCAGAGACAAGATCCCATCCCGAGAGTTACAACGATGCCCTTAGGGTATTCTATGAAGTTATAACTGTGGCACGCAAAGACATAATAATCACGAATATCATCACATCATTCCACACTAACATGCACCTATCTCAAGGAGTAGCGATCTATGCCTTCATAACATGTTCATATCATTCACTTTACACGTTCACATAAGAAGCTAGCAACATATCATTTCATTCACTAATCATGCTTGATATACTAAGAACATACATGCACGAACGGGCATGGGACATGTGTGGCATATTGCACTAGTTTTAGCTAGAAACACCCAAGGACATTATATACATGACTTATCATTTAGTTAGATACCCATAAGCAGGTCATAATATCATGGGGCCAAGGCAAACACGCTAGGAGGTACCTATCGGCTATCGCATCACATACATCTATATTCACATAGTAAGACAAGGACGGAACATATTCATAAGAGGGCCTATAAATGGGAGAAATATGTCCTACATGATACTAGAATTGCTCATTAACATGTACACAATCAACATGGTCTAATTAGATCAATTCAGCATGCTAGGACAATCATCTCATATATTAAACATACAACGAGGGTTGGCCACACTATCTTGGGCCTAATTCATGGGAAGAAAATAATCATGGGAAATCAATACATACGGCATACACATCACCTCATAAAAGAAACTGTGCATGATATTAGGCAAGTCATGCTGAAATACATCAATATACTATGTCATGCGACCACAAGAATGACTACTAATATAATCGACAGAACTCTCCGAGGCCATTCACCGACTCATCACCCCGTTTCCCCGTGGGGGGCGAGTATGACTCGCTGGGTAGGACACAAGGGCACTCACACTGTGTTCGAGAGGCCAGGGTAGAACTCGGACTTAGACTTGTGTGGCAAGAAGACATAGTTGACCATAACGAGGATTGAAAGGGATGATTCCATGAGGTAACTCATTTCTAACTCAAAAGTACTTCAATCATCACCCCCACAAACATATTCAAGTAACCCTCACATCCGAAATGATTTCCGAAGGTATTTAGTTGACCAACCCAAATTTCTCGTGGAAGACACCGACCTCAGGTACGAAACTCGATAGCAGCATAGATAGTGGGACGCCAAACAAGACTCGAAACAAGGAGAGCAGACGTTTGTCAATCTTACTAACATGCCTCGACATTTTGGTGGGAAGGAACGAATTCGGAATCGTCATCGGGGTTGAACTATGGAAGGACTATTCTAACAAGACATGAATCCAATTACATAATAACAAGGTTTTCTCCCGCTATCCCGTTCGCACAGACAGTCATTTACGCGATCAAGTTAAGGCATACTAATTAGTTCTCTATGTTAAAGAAAATTATATCATAAAAAAAGGAGTTTCGAATTTAACCCCCTCCCCCCTTTCATTTGACTTCTATTGTTGTTATTTTTTATGGGGTCAATGCAATGTAAGTGGAAAACGGTCAGATGATATTTCATTCGCTGATTGTCCAAAGAAGACGGCAGGTTGGAGAAAGAATGGAATGGAAAAGAATAATAAAAAAAAAAGATTTCTTGATTCGATTACGTATTCTATTTTTCATAATAGCATTCAACACGAAAGCAATCAACGAGATTAATATGATCCTCTTCGATGAGGAACGCCCTCGGGCCCAATTGAGTGTATACATACATACATACATACATACATACATACATACATACATACATACATACATACATACATACATACATACATACATACATACATACATACATACATACATACATACATACATACATACATACATACATACATACATACATACATACATACATACATACATACATACATACATACATACATACATACATACATACATACATACATACATACATACATACATACATACATACGAGATTGTTTTCCCTTTATTCATTTTAGGTTTAAGTCCAATTAAAATCATTTTTCCCATTTGAAAACATTTTCCAAAACCATTTGAAATCGTTGGGCGATTTTCAAAACCACTTCAACCTATCGTACTTGGATTGCAAAACTTCACTCTAATACCACCATAATATTTTAAATACCGTTAAATGGTTACTTAAATAAACGGATAACCCAAACCGAACCGAAACATAAATCCCAACCCGGTTCAATATCATCAAATGAAATAAAACAAGAGGAAATGGTACAAAATAGGCCAAAAAATGGGCCTATTTGCACAAATAGCCAAGAGGGCAAAAAATTGGCCCAAAATGGCTTGGCCATATAATGCAAATATAACATCCGGTTTTTTGGAACTGTTTGTAACCGGCTGTTGAGGGTAACTAGGAGGGAGGGAGTTAAAAAATTAAAACGAGGAGGGAGGGAGAGAGACGGTTCCATTACAAAGCGACAGAGAGGGAGAGACGGAAACCTTCGAGAATCGGACAAAGGAGGAGCGACGGGAGGAAGAAGCGGGTGAAGAAGAAGGCCGAGAATGCTGCGAAAGAGGAAGCAAGAGGTTATAGAAGAAGGTAAGCAATTGTGGAGTTTTTGTTTGAGTTGCGAAATTGGGGTAATGAGGGTGCGGTTACATGCGGTTTTGTGAAGAAATTGAGAGATCGGGGTGCCATTGTAGTTGCCTAGCAGTAGATGAATGAAGTAGGAGGGGTTAGGGGTGCCATTGTGAGTCGATTTTGGGGAGGTGGGTGCGATTAGGGTTTGTGGGTGTTGGGAAAAGGATGGGTAAGGGTTAGGTGATGTTGTGTAAGAAATTGGGGACAAAAGGGCAAGGAGGGGGTCGGATGGGTAGGGAATCTACAATATTGGGGGTAATCGGTAGGATATATGTGCACATGTGGTAGGACAGATTATCGAAGGTTGTGTCTAAAATTGTGGTAGTAGATTTCGTAGGACTAGTTAAAGAAATTGGCAGGATAAATTTGAACATCTGGTATGCCGAGTGGGGTGAATGAATTTTTGGTTGATTGGTTTTGTAGTGTTGAAACCGTAAGTGCCCGCCAAGTGTTTGATGAAATGCCTAAAAATATGATGAATAAATGGTGATTTGGTTTTGGTTAATCTCCTTGCTATATGATGTGTTGTGAAAGAGGTAAAATGAACCAAACATGGCTGAAATGCGAAATTGGTAGGACAGAAGAGGATATCATCAATGGTAGGATAGGAAAATAAAGTTGGTAGAATAAATTGACACTGTTGGTATGTATGACAGATTAGATGACCTGAATTTCTGAATTTATGTTTGGTGATTGTGTAGTAGGTACCCCCGCTTTAAACATCATATAAAATGACGAAGTCAGGGAACAAGAAAGCCCGTGCAGGACCAAGCAGCCAGGAGGCAAGGAAACTGAGATAGTTACATGGTTGTGGTTGTAAAGGTTGGGAACAAATGTCAAAACCTAAGATTCTTACACGGGTCGGGCGGGTCTACCCGTGACCCGCCGGGTCAGGGTCCACGGGTCCGAGGGTCGGAAGGGTTCAGGGTTAGGGTTAGGGTCGCCTAAATGGGAACCCGTGACCCGCCGGGTTGACTCAGGAAATTTGAAAAAAGTGGCCGTTGGGTGTGGGGCCCACTTTTTGACCGTTTTTTTTAAAAAAAAATAGTCGTTGCTCGGCTAGGTGTAGTAGGCTCGAGCCTATATATAGGGTGGATGTTCTTCCCAATTCATTTTTACTACACATCAATCAATCAAATCACTCATATTTTATCCAATCCCGTCGTAATGTCGAGCAAAGGAAGCAAAAGTGGATCCTCGACGCCGAGCTCGTCCGACTTGTTCGAGCACCATTTCAAGAAACTAGTCAAAGCCCCGGACGAGACAGGAGCGCCTGAAGCGGAGTGTTGCTACTGTGGGAAGAAGTACAAGATCAACAACAACCTTTGTATTGGCAACTTGAGGAATCATCTTGCCACGAAGCATCCCGACAAGTAAGTCCAACTCCAAGCATCGGGAGTAAGTTCTTCAAATATGAACGTATGAAGAACTTAAGAAGTAAATAAAGTAGGCAGTAAGTTCGTGTTGTAGGTTGTAATCTCACGCATGACGTGATGAATCGCCGAGCCCGATATCAACCGGACAATGAATCCAGTACGAGTTTGTAATCGTTGTTCGGTTTGTAATAAGATTGTGTGTTATGTGTGTATTATTTTGTTTTTTAACTAATCCAACATGTCAAAATAACAACCTTAGCATTTAAAAAAATACTAACACATTTTAAAAAAATAATAACAACCTTAGAATTTAAAAAAAAAAACTAACACAAATAGAAATAATTGAAAAACTAAAAAAAAATTACAAAAACCCACCCGGCCAATTTGCCTCCAAGTCCCAACGGTCGGCAACTTTAAAAAAAAAAATAGAGCAACGACTGATTTTTTTGAAAAAACACAGGCCGACCCGCCGAGTCGACCGTTGGACCCGCCGGGTCGAACGTTGGACCCGGCCGATTTCCCTCCCCATTTCCCCTATAAATACTACCCATTCCCTCCCATTTTCATCACACCATCCTCATCACATCTCCTACTCTCTAATCGCTCTCTAATCGCTCGAGAATCGAGGAAGTCGGAAGTCGGTGGTTCACGAATCAAGAATTCTGAGAATTCGCATCACCAATTCCTACTTCTATCATCTCTTTCTTTATTTTCATTATTTCGTCATTTGTCTTAATTACATGTTCATATTATTTTAACAAATATCTAATCCACTTTTATTAAAAATGTTTTCACGAGGTTGAAGGAGCGTTAGCGGAGCCCCGTCTTCAAGCAGGGGCGGAAGCGGCTCGGGATCGGGTCACCAACCGGAGCCTAGCCTTCGACGTAGTGCCTCCATTTCCAGACCAAGAGCGGGGGGATCCTGACGACGTCGGGATCAGGCACTACTCGATGAGCATCCGGGAATTGAGGAGGAGGAAGTTGCCCCTCTGGGAACTCCCTCCATGCCCTCAACCATCCCGACTCAGGAGTCCGGTTTGGAGGCCGAGGCCGATCCCGACGCCACACCCGGAGGTGACCCCACCGACTCGCAACCACCCGCTTTTAGGGCCGCCACAATAAAATTTTGGTTCACGAAGGGCCCACCTGCACCGGGATGGGGCGAAAACTATTCCTCCGTCAAGTGCAACTTCTGCCCAATGGTCTACAAACACAAGAAGGGGAACGGATATGGCAACTACGGCCGTCATATCGAATCAAAGCATCCGGAGAAACTCGGCTAGGCGAAAGGCCAAACACAACTTTCCGGGTACGCAACTACTTCCTCCCAACCCCCCGGTTTATGGAGTTATGATTATGCTAGTTGTAGTGATAACTTTGCTGAAATGATAGCGGCTGAAGGCCTAGCTTATAGTTTTGCACAACGTTTAAGTTTCAACGAATTTATTACGGAAAATGTTCAACCTGCTTGGCAACCTATGAGTCGAAACACGGTTAAGAGGAAAATGATAAAAAGGTATAACACCCGCAAAGCTGAATTAATTGAATATTTTCAAAAACATAGCGATTTACATGTTTCAATTTGTAGTGATATTTGGACCGACCATTGGCAACACCACTCATATATGGGTGTTACTTGTCATTGGGTGGATGAACGGTTCATTTTACACAAACGAGTTTTGGCTTTTCGAGTTTTTGACGAGGCCCACACGACCCGTAACATAGCCGCAGTTCTTTTAAGAGTTTTACAAGAGTATAGATTGACTCAAAGAGTTTTTTCAATCGGTTTTGACAACGCGTCCGCCAACACCGCCTCTATCCCAGAGTTAACACAATATTCCCAGCCCGGGATAGGGGGAGATTTTTTCATATTCGTTGCGCACCTCATATTTTAAACTTATGTGTTCAAGATGGTTTAACGTATTTACAATAGATTACCAAACCTATTCGATTTGTTTTACGGGCACTTTAGCGAAGCAAACAGCTTCGCCATCAATGGCACCAGTTTTTCCGAGCTAACAACCTTCGCCCGAAAAACTTCCCCCGAGATGTTAGCACTCGGTGGAACTCGACATACAAAATGATTTATGATTCTTATCAATATAGAGAAGTTCTTTCCGCTTTTGCCACCCAAAACATCCCAGATTCAAACGTCTTTGGGGATGTGTTGGTTGTGGCTCGAGATATAATTGAGGTTTTTAAGGTTTTCAACGATGCAACCGAAATTTTTAGTCACGCTTACATTCCTACTTCTAGTGTTTTCTGTTTTGTCGCGATGAACATTGCCATAGCCCTCTAGGACGGGCTTCAAGTGCAATGCATACAAGAATCTGTTTTCACCATGCGGGCGAAATGGTTGTCTTATTACAAAGTTATTCCTGATCTTTTCCTCGTAGCTTGTTGTTTCGACCCTAGATACAAGTTAACTGGGCTTCAAAAGTTTTTAGAAAACTACTTTCCCACACTCGGTATCCAAGATGATCCTGATTGCAATGTGTCAATTATAGTTGCTAGAGTTAGGGGAATACTTGAAGCATTATATACTCATTTTTCTACGGGCGCTAGAGCGCCTAACATTCCTCCTCCTGTGCCTTCAAGCTCGAGCGGATCCTCCTGCACTAGTATTACCGCTCGAACTAAGGCTCTTGCCAGAGATATTTTTGGCACAAAGAGGTCGAGATCCTCGTCGAGCCCGCACTCGGAGCTTGACGAATACTTGTCTACTAACTTTGATTTTCGTAGTGATGAAGATGAAAATTTCGATATTTTAGAATGGTGGGGCCGAGTAGAAAGACAGCGATTTCCGACCTTGCAGGTGATCGCTCGACAAATACTAGGAGACCCTTGTTCAACCGTTGCAGTGGAACAATTATTCAGCCGAGGGGGCCAAATTCTTACCGAGAAGAGATCAAACTTGCTCCCTGAGAACCTCGAAGCACAAGTATGCCTCGCCGATTGGAAGAGGGCTGAGATGAGAATTCAGAGGAACTTCCTTAACACCGGGTCGGATCAAGATGATGGAGTGGACTCGGAATAAGTCGGGTCATCCTCCGACGGTGGAGTCGTCGATCCGAATAGGTAAGCGGGGTTCAGACAACAGGTAAAGAACAGGTAATGAACAGGTAAGCGGGGTTCAGACAACAGGTAAAGAACTACATGGGCTTTGATTCCTCTCCCCCGGGAGGATATACAGGCAATTGGGAAACCGATTCAAGCCCTTCTTCCCTCTTTTTTTTTATTCCCCAATTACCCACACAGTCACACATCACAAATACATCCGAAAATTAAAAAAAAATAACCCAACCCGGCATGACCCGCCGGGTCCGACCCATTTCCACCCGACCCTGCCACGTGGCCGACCTGGAGTCCGACCCGTCGACCCGCCCCAACCCCGCGTCAGGGTTAGGGTCACCCCCCCGGGTTGTCGACCCGGCGGGTCCGACCCATCGACCCGACGGGTCGGACCCGTGGCCGTGTCTAATCCTTGCTGTTCCAGAGAAACAACACTTCTTAGGGAGGGCGCAGTCCCATGCAATTTTCGAGTTGTTGGAAGGCATCGACCTTACCATTGAACGGGAGGATTACAAAGCCCTGAGCAAGAGCCAGTTTGGGGGCGTTGTGAAGATGGGGTCGAGAAACAAATTCTCTGCACAGTTGGTGCACTACTGCCTTCTCTACCAACTGAAGACTTGGAAGACACATGAGACGTGGTACTCCCTCCAGGGGCATCACATTTGATTCTCTCTTCATGAGTCCGCGCTCATTACGGGCCTCAACTGCTCACCACCCCTAGTGATGTTGTGGAGGGGGACCACAAGGAGTGCATTTACCAGTTTTTTAAGAAGGAGAGGGTGATGTTAAAGGATGTGGAAATAGCTTGGGCCCACGAAAAAGAGTCGGACTCGGGGTCCCTGATGAAAAAGTACAAGCTTGCCCTGCTAGTCATAGTGGAGGGCGTTCTGTTTGGGTTGGAGAAGAAGACATAATAAGGGGGTGGGTTGTGAAGCTGCTGCTTGAGGACACAAACTGTTTTCTGGAGTTCCCTTGGAGAAGGTTGGTGTAGGAGAGGCTACATGAAAGCCTCAACGGCACGTTGAAGGACATGGTGGCTGCAAAGAGTCACTTGAAAGACAGGCCGACCTACGCGCTGTACGGGTTCCCCATGGCCTTCCAGGTTAGTGAAGTTTTACAAAATGTTATAATCCTTTGCTAATTGTGAAAATGTGTTGGTGTGGCATGCAAAATGGATATTTGCATCCTACCAATGGGGTATCAATATCCTACCAAATGGATATTTATATCTTACCAATGGGGAATGAATATCATACCTAATGGAAAAATCGATCTTACCAAATATCTTAATTTGTCATGCACACTGTGTTCTAATATCTTACCAGATTGTATTTGCAGTTGTGGGTGTACGAGACCTTCCCTGAGATTGGGAATCATTTCGGGCGCAACATCGACGACACCATCATCCCGAGGTGTCTGAGATGGGAAACGCCAAACTCCCACATCCGATACGAGAACGTGAAGTCCTTCCCGAGCCTTGACGCCCCCACCGATGACCCAATAGATGAACATGTTCTGCTAGCGAAGCCAGAGCTGATCTTGCACCCTACTCACAAGGGAGTATGGGTCGATCCGACGTACCTTGGCCGCGGCGAGGGCATGTGTAGATGGAATCTGGTCAATTTGAAAGTGCTTATATGTGCAACTCCGAGCGTAAAGGTTGACCAGCCAGGCGGACAACCCTTTACGGACGTCATACTCGTGTTCGCTCAAAGTCTTCACCTAAAGAAAAATAGCCTGCATGGCGTTTTTCCTCAAAACGGTATCCACATGGTCCGTTACAACCTTGTCGGGATTTGAACTTAGCTCCCGGTGCATCGCGAACCACTCACCCACTTTGTCGAGTATGCTGTCCATCAGGGAGGTGATGGGTAGGTCACGAGGCTCAAGGAATACCGAGTTCAAGCACTCAGCATGGTTTGTGGGGGTCAAGTTGAACCGATTGGCGGGATAGAGAGCTCGGGCCCAATTGGAGAACCCGACCATCTTAATGTAGTCAGCACCAGTGGGCGACTTCTCTTTGAATGCTTCGAAGTGGCCATTGAACTCTGCAACGGTGTACGGGTTTGCCATTAGGAAGAACAATTTTTGTAGGCCACCCGCCTTGTGATATGCCTTCACATTCTGAAATAGATGGTAAGTGCAGCGGCCATGCTTTGCGAAGTCGTAATTCGCTCGAATTCCCTTCGTGATGTTCATGTGCATGTCGCTTACCCACACCACATGGCTCTCATCCGGGACCACGCGTTTCATTTGACGGAAAAAAAAACCCCATGATGCGTCATTCTCCCCGTCGACAATGGCAAATGCAACGGGGTATATGTTGTGGTTTGGGTCTTGGGCAGTCGCAAACATCAAGCAACCACGATACTTCCCCTTCAAGAAACTTCCATCCACCGAGAATACCTGCCAATGTCAAGAAGCTTAATAAGGTCGGATGGAATTTTGAAATTGGTAAGATAATAGGACACAGTGGATAGGATAAAGGGACACAGTTGGTAGGATCATAAACGGTTGGATGAACTGGCACTATTGGTAATACAGGTATTGGAAGGAAAAATGTATACAATTGGTAAGATGAAATGTGACAGTTGGTAGGATAATAAAGTTGCGAGGGCGTACCTGTCTGAGGTATGGGATGGATGTCTGCCAAACACCCAAGCTAACGAACACATACTTGAATTGATGGTTATCATCACGGACTAATGTGGTTATGGTCCCGGGTTTTTCTTGCTCAAGCATGTAAAGGTATGAGGCCATCCGCTCGTAGCTCTCTTCGTAGGTCCCGTACAGGCCGTCCCGTGCGGCTCCCTGCGCCATGCGTGCCTTCCAGTAGCTGCAACCCACGCCCAACCGAGACTTCATCATCGTCCTGATTTGATGGGGACGCATCTCCTTCCCTGATCCAGCAAAACTGCAAAGATGGGATCAACGAGTTACACCAAAAAATTTCCACCAACACATACTACATAGGCGGGGAATAAGACGCCGGTTTAGGAACTTACTCGGACACCAAACTCTGCCCCATCAGCTTGTAATTGGCATTGCGCTGGTAGTTGCTCACGACACTAACCTTGCAAGTGTGAGTGTCCACGAAATTACGAACCACTCACCCCTTAGTTTCCCGATACGTGGATGCCCGACAGTACCATGAGCAGTTCGGTTTGGGGCACACAACCAGGTATCTGTCTGTTGTGGATTGCTTCACTTGAATGACAAAGCACCCGCGCAAAGCTTCCCACTTCACCCTGAACTGAATGGCAGACTTTGTATCGAACATCTCCCCATCACGTAACTCTTTCACACTCTCCCGGGGGTCTCCGACTAGAGGAATGGACCGATCCACGTCCTCTTCCACTTGCTCCAACGTCGGCAAAGGTTGTTTGTGTCCTTGGTACGATCGCTCTATCTCTCTCAGTGCTGCCTTAGCCTCCTCATCCCATGATTCAGATGTCTCGTTCGGCCTCCTTCCCTTCACTTTCACGGGGAAACCACCCGCGATCATGTCATCGTCGGAGCTTCCTACGACTATTATGTCCTCCAATTCGTGGGGGGGGGGGGGTAGGACGTCCACATCGTCCTCGGTATCGGCGATCACCACTTGCTTTCCGCATCGGATGGCATCAGACCTGCTCACATCGCCACCCTCCTCCATGTCAAGTTGTTCCACTTCATCGCCCTGTCCTACCATTATGTTGTCCTCCATCCTACCAACTTCGTCCGACTGGCCGACCATTACGTTGTACTCCATCCTATCATTACCAGATTGTATACCACTCCCAGCAAGACCCCCCTGCATCCCACTCACGTTGTCCTTTGCAGTCCTACAACACTCTCCCTCCCTCGCTACACACTCAGCACACAGGCAGGCCCCTCCAGTGTCACTGCTAAGGCCGTCCACTCAGCACACATGCAGACCCCCTGCATCCCACTCACGCTGTCCTCGACGAAGCCTTGAACCTTCTCCTCCGGCCCTTCGCCTCCATCAAGACCACCTTCCAAGTCTTCCTGCGTGCTGGGAGGCCCGGTTAGGAGCAAATCCCCTGGGGTGGGAGACGAGACCTCGTTAGCCCCGTCCGAGTCTTCCGACTAATGTTCACTGGAGGTTGTGGAAGGGCTTGTCGTTTTCATCCGTAAGGTGACGTGCAGTGCTATTGTCCATGCTCGTGTGTCGGATTCAATGTTGTAGAACTTGTAGGCTTCAATGTCATCGTCGTCCCGGACCCGAATCGGAGTTGTTGCCCGACCCATGGAAGGAGGGAGGTAGGTGAGCTCAATGTCGTACAACACCATGTCCACGTCGAATTTGGAGACTATCTTCTCCTTCAATTGGTCGTAGGAAATATTCTATGGCACCACCATTGCTGCAGTACGTGCCTTTCCCTTGAAGACCAAGCTTCCACCCATGAGAGCCCACCAACCGCCGAACACGACATTGATGCATACCCTATCACCCGGGGTACACCAGGGGAAAAGAGTATCAGCCTGGGGCGTAGTTCTGATATAGTAATGGGGAACACCTACAAAGGAAAGGTACAAGATGACTTACCCATCGCTGCCACTGCCACCAACAAACTTGCTGCACTTTTCCTACAATGGAAAGACAATACAACACTATTGGCATGCCAGAACTGTACTATTGGTAGGATGACAACTGTATCGTTTCCTCGGATGCACGTGTGGCTTTCCCCCCGTCCTTTCCACATCTCTCCTGCTCTGCCTCACTTATTACAGGGCATGTTGGGGTGTTTGAGATCCTCCTCTCAAGCTTATATACGTGCTTGGAGAACACCCATCAATGCAATGATTGCATTTTCCCCTCATAAATGCTCCCCCCTTCCCCCCCAATGAAGAACTCCGTTTTGGCGCCAAAATTACACTGAGAACCCGCCAAAGAAGCTACTGTCAATCCACTCCAAATTTCTCCAAAATTTTAGGTATGGTAGGGCATGGTAAGCCTATTGGTAAGATAAATATATGCTATTGGTAAGATAAGTGTACAATATTGGTCAGACATATGCTCTCCCTCTTCCTCCAATGAAGAACCCTATTTTCGCCAAAATTACACGGACATCCCGCCAAAACCGCTATGGACAATCCCCTCCATATTATCTCCAAAATTTCCATCTATGGTAGGACATGTTTGGCCTATTGGTAAGACGAATGTCTTCTATTGGTAAGCCACACGTGTCTAGTTCCCAGAAATGAAGGTGATGTTTTGCCCTCACCTTTTCACTCGTCTCCTATCTTGGCTCTCTTTTTTGCAGAGCATTTAATAAGGAATGACACCCATCAATCAAGATTTTATAAGGGTTGATTGACACCCTAAATTCCAATCATTTAAATTTCCCCTCATAAATGCCCCCTTATTTCCCTACTTTATTGGAGCCAAACCCCAATTCCTCTGACATGTCCAGCACCTCCCCCTCCTGATTTCTCTCAGCCAAAAGATGGAGCTACATTGTCGGCCTCACCATCACCTGCTACTTCCTCTCCCGGTTGCATTTTTTATTTGCAAAAATTAGCCACTTTTTACCCCTAGTAAATAAACAAGGGACATGGCTATTTGTGCAGAGTTTTTTTTTTTTGGTCTAGTTATGCAAAATGGCCATAAAACAATGTGGAGATGGGACACGGGTATTCTTGAATTGATTTTTCCTGATCAAAAAGATGAAAAACTCTCCCAAACCCTCACCAAACAAAAATGCGAACGCCGCTACCACAACTCACCGGAAAACCCTAAACTCCACCGCCACCACTCTTTACTCCCAAGCATCCTTCACTAGATCTATTCCCACTCTCAACTCCCAAACTAAATCTAGTTCCCAATCCCTCCACTATCCTAGCAAAAGTCATTTGAAGCTTAAAATGAGGGACAAACATGGGGGTAATCTCTCCAGAAGATACAAAAATTTCAAGAGAAGAAAAAAAGGAATTCAATCGGGAGCTGGAAGGGCCGGATTATACGGCTCCGGTGGTTTCGGTTCTTGTAGGTACGGTGGATGGCGGCGTTCGGTGATGGGGGAGTCCTTCAGCAGACGACGGCTTCGCTTTCGTCTGGTGGTGACTGGTGGCGGGGACGAATGTTGATGATGGTGAGCGTTGGTGTACGATGGTAAAGGAAAGTGGACGATGGTGATGGCGTGTGATGGAGCTGGAGAATGCTGAACGTGATGACGGGGAGCTGGAGCCGAAGATGGTGATGGTGATATGGTTATGGTGAAAGGGTAAGGGCAGGAGTGTAATGGTGTTGGCAGGGATGGTGAAGTGATGGGAGTGGGTGAAGAAATGACGGGGAGAGTAGGGGTGTTATTCGAGCCGAATGAGCCGATTTTGACATGTTTAAGTTTGGTTCATTTGTTAAACGAGCTCGAGCCGAGCTTTTTTCGATCCTTATGTTTTACTTGTTAATAGCATATTAACTTAAATTTTTTTTTTAGAAATTTCATACATTTCGAGCTATTTGAGCCAAAATCGAACGAGCGGAGCTTTCAACCGAGCATAAAATCATGTTCAAGCTCGGCTTGTTTAGGTAAGTGAACGAGCTCGAGTCGAGCTTTTTTCGAGCTGATTTCGAGCCAAGCTCGAGCTATTCAGCTCATATAGCAGCCCTAGGGGAGAGGGATGATTTGAAGGAGGATGGGTGAGGGATTGAGTGTGAAATTGGGTAAACAAATACCCGGAAATAAATTTTGAATACGCGAATTTCGAACCTCGCAATTAGTTCTCAAATGTTAGTTTCCCCGACTCTCGCTCTCTCGATCAATTAGATTTTAAAAATCGACAAGGATATCGCCATCCGATAATTATTTTGGATTTTCAAGGTAAAAGGATGGAAATTATTCGTCAAATTTTATATTCTGGTCGTAATCCGCTAAACGAGTTTTAAAGCCGATTAAATTTCATTTTTAATTCTCTTTTTCCGAAAAATTAGGATTTGAAAATCTGATTCTTTACAATACTCCTATAAATCAGCTTCAAATCCCTGAAAATCACATCAAACTTACTGTAGACTCCATATCTTATAATTTATCAACAACTACATAATTTTCATACTTTCCCAACCTAGAAACATTAATAATAGACATAATTTGGAGTGAAGTAAGCACAAAACATGGTCAAATATAGGCACATTAGGAGAACAAGCGTTTTTAGGTTTGTTTGGATAAAGTGAAGGATGTTGAACTGCAAGAGGCCACTATGATCAGTCTTAAAGAGGTGTTGAAGAAAAAGGAAACAGAGCTGGAGAAAATCAAAGGGCAACTCAACCTATTGCAAGTGGAGGTGTCCACTTTAAAGGAGAAAATTGATGGTTATGAGCTTGCTAAAAAGGGGATAGAAAGTCAGATCTCCGCACTTGAAACCGAGTTGGAAAAAGGCTGCGAATAGCTATACTCAATGGAGAAAATGCTTCAAAATTACTCATCCTCTAAGGATTTAATCCTGGCCAAGATGACTCTTGATGGGCGTAAAACGGTTGTTGATCCCAGTCAAAGATCATAATCCAAACCTAGAGCTAGTATAAGCGATAACTCCAGGTGTCGATCGACAGGGAGAATACCTTTTCCTGTATACTCAAATTGTTGACAAAAGTAGTGATATTGAGAGAAGTTGGGACAATTGAAATAAAAAAATTAAAAGTAAAAACGTAGAATGGTGATTGATTTGAAACAATAGGAATGCGATAGTTTCACCTGTAATTCTTCAACAATGGTTGGCTTATCCTTAACTCTATTCTAGTTACTCTATTCAAATAGATTAACCCAACTTTGGTTTAAATAGAATAACATTCCTCATAGTCATGTCAATCCATTCACTCTATGCAATCCTAACGATCTAGGGTTGTAAACATAAAGCAGCACAAAGTGCCAAAGTATTTGGCAGTTTGGCAATACTAATCTCCTTGAACAATTAGAAATCGAAAGCACAACACTTCCTAACCCTAAATTGCGCAAGAACCGATATTCAACATAATGTCAATATCCCACACACCCAATTGATGCTTTCATGGGATCGATTGACTATGTTTGCTACTATGGTCTAATTATTCTCACAAATCAATTAAAACGTAGCAAGAATATAAATTCCATCAAGGTAGTTAATCAAGAGGAAATACATGCAATCAACCAATAGAAGAACAAATATATCAAATTAATCATAGAATAACATAGAAATCAAGTCTCACAAATCTTCCACCCATGTCTCTGAATCGCATGTAAAACAAATAGGTTTAGTTCTTCATACCGTAGTAGAAAATCATTCTTCTTCTCTAAGTCTCAATAATGTTCTAACTGCTGGAAAATATGTCTTCTGGTGACCATTGTTAGGGGAGTAGAGTATGTATAAATATAAATCGCAAGAAAACCAACTCCTATGTCCTAGCAAAGATAAATTACAAGACTCCCTCGTTGTAGTGGAAGGGACTCGAGATCGATCCACGAGGAAGCTAGTCAGCACTCGCCTAAGTAGTACCAAAAGTAGCTATATGTATCGACCAGAAGTCACTCGACGTCGACTGGAAAGCAGTCGATGTTGACCTGTGGATGTCGATTCCTAGTGCTCAGCGACCTATAACAAAAAAAACAAAGCAGTTGATGTCGACTAAAACTAGTCGATGTTGAATCAAATTCCAATCTGTCGACACAAAAAACCGTCGACCAAATAACTTAGCACAAATTCAGTCGATGTCGAGTAGAATCCACTCAATGTGGAGTACTTCAGTAATAGATAACAGAAAATGTTGTTTTCAACAAAGAAAGGTTGAAAGAATATAGGATGAATCAAAAATAGTGAACAGAAATATCGAAGTGGTTTTAATAATAAAATAAAAAGCTTCCAAGGCAGGGATTTACCGCGACAATAACCATGCACGAAACGTACTCAAATCATCGGAAGATATATGTTTTTCATCAAATAGATAACTTTTGCAATCATCAAATAGGAATATAGAGGCTCTCGCATATAAACCTATTTGTTTCTATCCTTTTTATAATTATGGTTAACCAACTTTCGCAAGCAAAACCTAATTACTATCCACTATCCTTTTCATAATTAGGGTTAACCAACTTTCGAAAGCAAAACCTAATTACTATCCAAATTCATAATAGATCCACTTTCACTTCAAAATCATAAATAAGGAATTGTCCACTACTTTCACAGTGTATTAAGCATGGGATAGACAATGAAAATCACATAAGAATCATAAACTCAAGTATACTTACATGTCTATATTGCCGGGCTCACCCTGACTCTAGAAGTGGGACGACTACTCACGCCTCATCATCATGGACATAATCATAAGCATAAGAAAATAACTTTGAATAGAAATTGTAAAAGAGTACAACCGAACAAATCCTTCTCTCTCTCCACTCGACCGACTCTCTCTCTCTACAATTTCTATTCAATGTGAAATTAAACCAAAACGTGTGTAGACCTCTATTTCTCGTAAATAAACACAAACTACACAAATTCAATATATTTTGAACCCAAAGTCTAAAATATGAACAAGAATTGGAATAAAAGTAAGCATAAAATATGGTCAAAACTAGGCACATCAATCACCAAAGTCGGCCAAAATTAACCCTAATTAAACATAACAAAAGTTCCCATAAGTCAAATCCGGATAAAATCACCGTTCGCGTGTTCGCTCAGACCGACGGGCACCGTTATGACAGTAAATTTCTTCTTTAGGTTCTCCTTTCTGCGTCTCTGATCAACTGCTCTCTTCAAGTCTTCTTGCCTACTTAGACCTCTTGCCCAACTCCTAACTCAATATTCTCAACCCCAGCAAAGTAATGGCCACTCTCTCTCGATCGTTGGAAAGTAAATATGCAATTTAACCTCAAAAGACACGTAGATTCCAAACTCGATAACTAAAATACTAACAATGCAAATTCTCTTCTAAACATGCAATATACACACCTAAATGCAACTAAACCTATTTATAATGCCTATCTAAAATATGCATTATCAAATTCCCTCACACTTAATCTCTTGCTTGTCCTCAAGCAACACAAAACAGAACATAAATCAAACATCCCAAGGACAAAATCTCCATGTATCGCTTCCTCATAAGCAATATCTCAATAGTAATTAGGATCAAGTGGAAATGTGAAACAATGTCATAACTTGCATATGTAAGACTCAAAACAACAAGCAAATCATCCATTCAATCTCACAGGGAAATGTGTTTCCAAATGCTCTCAAAGTATATAGGCTATATAATTGCAAACTCTCTACTCAATCCAAGTGCAAGAAGCTAAAAAGACATTGATACTTATATAAAGTTGTTCTCCACCAAAAAATGTCATTGCAAACAGAATACATCAAGAGGTCTTTAGCTCAATGGAAGACTTCATAGAAGAGTCCATTCGGCGGGGTTGTAGTGGGGCATTGTAAAAACATATAGCGCACACTCATCACCTCAACCAAAATCACTCAAAAGATATAACAACCAAACTCAAGGAAACTCATGTGTCAACTCACAATCCAAACTCACTCAACAATCACAACGCTCTTTATTGCGTAAACAAGCATTCATAAACTTTTCTTTATTTTCTTGTTTCTCTCTTGTTTTTCTTTTTTTTTTTCTTTTCATTTTTTTAGAAGAACAAAGAATACAATAACTATAATAACTTAGATCCATCTATACAGAAACTGTGAGAAATCCTCCCAACTCATCATGCACTCATAACTCTCAAAGCAAATTCATTACTTTCTCATCCGCTAAACATAATCAAACCACAACCAATTCTAAACCTAATTTCCGAATATGTCAGGCTATCATTGGATAGGTAATAATCTTGTGGAGTTTCAAATAAAAGGCCAGGCTTAGGGAGATACAATCAAAGGATAAAAACATAGGGAAGACATGGATAACAATGAGCTAAGAAACAGTGCCTCAATCATTTGAAAACCATTTACAACGAACATAAAAACTCAGCCTCAAACAGGAATAACCATGTCAACATCAAGAGGTAATTGCATAAGGAGAATATATATCAGACATGAAAACAGAGGGAAACAATGATAAATATCCATATCTGGCCAAAGTAACTCGCTAGGACACTAAGTACTCAATGCTGGACTTGAAATTTACTTATGTTAAGAATCATGCAAGCTCAATTTAATTCACATTTCACAATCTCCATCCATAAAACTAAATTTCAGGTGATTCGACTAAAATAATCCAAAACTGACATGGGATTTATATGATCATGTAGAATAAAAATAGAGGACAAACATATCCAGATGGGGTATTCAGATAACACATATGTATGCAATGTGTGATATTTTTGTGATTTTGACATTTTTCAATTTTGTCTTTGATTTTCACAATATATGTCTATATGGTACTTGACAAATTAAACATGATGCATGAATTCCATAATTTCCTAAATCTATAAACTAATCAAATTGAAACATGAGATTGAAATATAAACATGCATTAACTAAACTTACTAATCCCCACCCTCATACTTAAAGATGGCATTGTCCTCTGATGAGAGGGTTTTTCGACCAAATAAATTTTAGTCGAGACCCCGCTATAGTATAGGGAGTCAGGATCGTCCAAGGGAGAGAGTCACCGCTTCTTATTTAGTTGCTTTGTCGGGTCGAAACTAACAAAAGAGATGGAAGGGAGATGGGTGGTGATAAGAGCATAAAATCTGAATTTTAATTAATAAAAGGAAAAACTTCCAAGGAAAGGGATCACCACAACAATAAACACATGAACAAATCAATGAATCACATAAAAGGTCATGCTTTTATCATCAAACAATTGAATGTCATCAATCAACAAGTAAATCAATTCATTTTTGCATAAAAGACCTACTTGTTTCTACCTTCTCTTAATTAGGATCCATTAACTTTCATTAGAAAACCCTAATTATTATCAAGTTAACAATTTCCTTTGTCAAGTTCAATTGCAACTATGAATTCCTTCAGACTTTCATCAAAGGTGAAACACATAGTTAGAAGACAATAAAAACATCGCACAATTATAAATTCATTCATCACACACGTGCCTATTGTTGGGCTCACCACAACCCTAGAAGAGAAAAGAACTACTCAAACATGGAAAATAGAAACATGAATTTAAGAGAAGAAAACATAAACTAAACTTGCAATAATATAAAACCTGGAAATAAGCATTCAATCGCAACAACAAACGCCCAAGCTTTCGCCCAAACGCCAAAACAAAACCCTAAAACTCGTCCTACCGCTACTGCGAGCAACCCTGTGCTGTGTGTCATCCTCCCAAAATCAGCCCCTAATAGGCTTTATTTAAACATAAAAACTAAGACTTAATCTCCAAGGAAAAAGATTTTATCTTAAGAAAATAATATATATTATCTAAGTTTATCTAAAGAAGGGTAGAATATCTTAAATATATCTAACTAAAAGATCTCCATAGAGTTTAGATTAAAACCCTAATTAAAAAGCCCCAAAAACATTTTAAATCAACACGTGGATTTCTCACTGCTGGTGCACAGTAGGGTCAGCGCCGAGGGTCAGAGGGTCGACGTCGAGGCATTTGTGTACTGCCGTAGCTTATGTTGTTTCTTGCGTAGCTGTTCCTTCAAAACAGCTTGAGGTGAAAGGGGTAGGAGAGTAACTCTCCTCCCATCAAAAGTGAAGGAATATGTATTTGTACGACCATCATGTATAAAAGAACGATCATATAACCAAGGACGACCGAGTAAAATATGGCTACAATCCATCCTAGCAACATCACATAGAACCTTATCATGATATGATCCAATAGAAAATGAAACTAAGCATTGTTTGGTAACCATAATATCAGATCCATCATGAGTAATACCATTTAATCCATAGTGAATAGCTCTAGGAGTAGTAGTCAAATGTAAAAAATCTACTACCTTTTCATTGATGAGGTTGCAGCAACTCCCACCCTCGATGATGACGTTCAAGGTAGCCTCCCGAACCACACATTTGGTGTGGAAGATGTTCTCCCTTTGATCAGCCATGAGAGCTTCCTGAATGTGTAGGACCCGACGATTGACAAGGTAGAGAGCGTCTTGAAAGTTATTGGTGTCAATTTCGTCATTAGGCTCAATCAGCTGGTCCACCTCCACTTCACTCGAAATTACATGGTCCCCAACAGTATCCTCCTCATAGTAATGGTCTCCCAAATCATTGAGAAGGACCTTCTTTTCTGAGGGCATTCGCGGGAGACATGCCCAGAACCACCACAAGTGAAGCAGTGGTTGTCTTTAGTGCGTTCCTTAGATGGTGCAGCAACTCTTCTAGTTTCAACCTGATAACCCTATTTAGGTGAGTTGGAAACTCCCTTTTGCGGCATAGAAAGGTTAGTAGTAGATCTAGATTGACCAGAAGAATTAAAGGGAACAAACCTGCGGCCCTACGAAGATTGGTCTGGTCTAGCCCTCTCCTGTAGCTGCTGATCATACAAAAGTTGTGCTTTATGAGATAAAGTGTTAATATCCTTAATAGAATGAATATTCAAAGGATTTTTAATAGAGATATTAAGACCGGTAAGAAATTGAGTACATAAAGCACGTTCAGTAAAATAAACATTAGCCTGATGAGCGAGTCGTTCAAGCTCGTCTTTGTATTCCATGGGGGAGCGAGCTCCTTGACGACAAAAAGTCAAGAGCATCCTCATTGTCTCTATATATTCCTCAGGCAAATGGCGTTTCTTTAGAAGATAGCGAAGTTGGGGCCAAGTTTCAACATGTTGCTTACCTTGACGACGGCGGATTTCACGAATGTGAAACCACCAAGTGCGAGACATACTTGTAACATGTAAAACCACGACCTCCAAGCGTTCTGTTTCCGCATAGCGCAGATGTTCAAGAAGATAATTGGTATGATCCTCCCAAACAAGATAAGCTTCAGGATCATTAGTACCATCAAAAGTTTCTAATTTAATTTTAACATCGCGCCGTTGGATAGCCTGTGCATTATCAAATCTAGGACGACCAAAATTAGGATTAGGTAAATCATCAAAGTTAGGATCTACCTCTTGGTATGCTTCCTCCAAGTGGGGCATGTCGTTCATATCAGCATTGCTACGACTGTCATCCTAGTTAGATCTGATGAACAGAGGATTCGTGTGCGACTGTTGGTGGGGATGAGGCCGACCATGTTGATGATGCGGAGGTGATGTATGGTTACGACGGCCATTATTACCACTGAAGCCTGCTAGATGGTCGTTGCCCTCATCTTCTTCAAAAGGGTTAAGCGTAATAGACTTAAGCTCTGATACCACTTGATACGTTTGGGATACCCGATCCTTCGCATGTGGGCTCAAGATCAAGAACCACGTCGTATATTTGCCTGATCTTGCAATGCTCTTCGAATATCTCCTAATTAACTAAACTAATTAAGAAACTAATTATGTCGACGGAAATAACATAGACAATTTAAACTAAACAAATAGCGACCAAAGAGAAGAGAGAAGCGAGAGTGATCCGGGATTGCGCGCGCACTGGTCTCGGACACGCAGGAGTGACTCCTCAGGGCATGCGAGACTTAGGGAGAGCGCGAGGGATGCCGCTGAGAAAGTTCGTTGGTAGCGAATCCGGTGCCGAGCGAAGACGTGAGCGAGAGCGAAAGCGCCAAGGTGTCGGGGATGCGAGAGCGCGGGTGCGCGAGGGAACCGACCGCGTCGTGCTCGCTGGGAGCGAGGGTTGCCGTGAGCGACGCCAAGGGCCTGAGTTCTCTCCTTGCTACAGTGTGGTGTTTAGGGTTGTGTATGGTTTTGGTTCGGTGAAGAGAACAAGGTGACGGTGATGGTGATTGTGGTGCCGAAGTAACAAGAGCTCAAGAACAATGATAGCTTTGGGATTGAAATCGAAGAACCCTTTAATCCATAAAGGGGTTCCTCAATTCTATTCAATCTAATTGATTCAATGCAACTTACAATGTTTAAATAGAAAAGCTAAGAAACAATTCTATCATGCAAGATATAATTTAGGTTGATAAAAGATATAATTAAAATCCTAAAGATAAGTAAATCTAGAAGATAAAAACTTAGTGGACAAGAATTACATCTAGATGAGATAGAAGGCAAATCCTGAAATGCAACACGAAAATGGACAGCAATATGGGAGATAAGTCCGCTGAAGCATATGGTGCGCATGTTTCTATGTGGCCCTCCCAAAAGCATATCACCACAAGCAACTAAAAACAACTCAACCCAATCTCGCGTAACCTCCGCCTTCGAAGTCAAACAATAATGTAGCCCAACTCCTCTATGAAACCTTGTTCTGCTCATTCTGTCGAAAGAAGGTACGGTGTTGTTAAGCACCTTATGGCAGAGACGCAGGGTGGGGTCAGTGATGGAATAGTTGTAGTTTCCCCTGCCAGTCTTCTACTGTGTGCTAGTCGCCACTTCCCAAGTCTCAGAACGCCTGGGTCGAAGAAGGTTCCTCTTCTAGCTCGTCGTTGTTGGTCTCGTGACACCAAAAAAATGCCTAAATTGAGTCGTAGAAGACCAAAAATGTCTACTCATCATTGAAAACTCAATAGTATCATCCTAATAACCAACCAACGTCGCCAAAAACTCTCTAATCAAATTCAGATAAGTCAGCCCATGCATAATAATCAAATTTCCCACCCCACCTTTATCCAAAATCGTTTGGAAAGGCTCCACAATTCCATGTTCGATCAACGTCGGGTGATAAAAAATCATGTTTTTCATATACTTTTGGTGTGTCAAACTTTCCCAATGAACCCTCTCCTCATTTATCATGTTATCAAAAGTAATAATATTTGGGAACGAAGTCATGACATAATTGTATAACAAGAAGAGAATCGAAAAAACTTACAATCAAGTAGATTTTGAACACATTGTAGGAACGTCGGGCTATGCTGACAGGGTGACAGCGTAAATGGAAAAGACCTTCGATTCTGAAATCATCGGTTTGACGTTGGAATCAACTCATATTCCTTCCTTGCTTCATGAAAAGTGTTCCCACAACTCTTAACACTTCAATTATGGGATAAAAGTGGGGTTTTGGTGTTGTAAGAAGGAGAAGGAAATTTTTAAAGGTTAAAGCAATTTGAAAAGAAGGACGGATTCTTGTAGATCGGGTGATGGATATTCCGAATTTGCGGTCGGAATGATGATTGGAGCGATTGTGGAGTGGGATTATGGTGATGTGTGGTGATGGAGAAAGCTTGAAGGTTTTGGGTTATGAAGGTTGAGGGTTTGAAGGTGAAGGAAGGAAGGGGAAGGAAATAAGGGTTTAAAAATCGAGTGGGCCCCCTCCATACAATTTCCCCGACGGTCCAAATGGATTCTCTGAATGAGTAGATTTCAAAAATCCTCGTCATCACCTTGAAATCGTATTTTAAATTCCTTAAAGGGGATTCCAGCCAAGTTTTGAACTTTTGAAAAACGATTCTATATTTTCACCTCGGGATTTGAAATGAACTTTGGATGTCGCTATCCTCATGGTTTTGAAACACTAATTTGGTCGAGTCGGGATTAGATCAAGAGAACGGGAATCGGGAAACTAACTTTCGGGAACTGCCTTCGGAAATTCAAATTTCCACTTTCTGGACAACAAACCTTGTCTTATCCCTTCACTCTTGAACCAAAAATCCCAGCCCATGTGAACCCTGGTGCTGATATGAAATGCAAGGAAGATTCCTCGTCACTTTCCCATTGTTTGATTTGGCAAACCACTCACAAATTGATTTTCCTTCCCTTTGTCTTGTACACTTTTTATAAGGCAAAAAAAAACAAGACATGTTCCCCTTGGCTCACATCCAAATCTCAGCAGCCCCAAACCCTTATTAGCTTGATAAAAATCAGATTTTTGACCCTCAATAACTCACTACAAAATCAAACCCCAAACCCTAGCAAAAAGTTCTAGAAATCTTATCTTCAAGCTCTCTCTTCTCTCCCTTCTTTCTCCCCTTGTCGTGAGACACCGCCGCCCCAAAGCTCCTCTTTCTTTCATCTGAGCACCACCACAACACCACCACAATAGCCCCAAATCCTCATCTTCCTCTTCATCCTCCATCCGAAGCCAAACCGAGCTCTCTACCTCACCACCTTTTGTCCGTGTCAGAGCAACCAAGACCAGCCCTTCCTTTTTCCTTCCTCAAGATGTAGCAGCGGAAGCATCACCTCCTTGATATCCCATGAGCAGCAGCGCCTCAGAGGAGCCCAGAGAAGCCACGAGCAGCCCAGCGACTCCACCTTCCTCTGCTTTTGGTTCAAGGTCGGTAAGCAGTCGGACTTCCTTTCTTTCACCTCCAAACTTAGTAAAGGTCCACCTTTAACATTCCTGCATGATCCCTAGGCACCCTCGCGCAAGATCTAGCCAAAACAAAGTCCAGACAAAGCCTCCCCAAGCTTTCCCAACGAAGAAGACACTTGGGTGAGCAAATTTCTGCTTCTCTCGTTTTATTCGTGTCATTTGTGTGCTAGCATGTGTGTTGATGTCGGAAAAGGGTTTAGAGAGATTGAAGAGCGCTAATCCTAACAATGGAGGCCTCAACGAGCTCAAAACCACAGCCCAGGTTTGAGTTTCACCGCGATGAACAAGAACTAGCCATGGGAGTGGCTTTTCGCCACGACGAAACTTGGGTTTCACTGAAGTGAAATACGTGGGCGGAGCTTGATGTCTACTAAAATAGCCATGTTGAAATGCACAGTTTAAGACCATATTCTATACACTTTGCATATTTCGGGATGGGAATATGTTGAATTTATGTAATATGTGCTTATTTGCAAGAAATTGAGATCTACATAAGTTTTGGTTTAATATTATAGAATTTGGAGCCATTCCGGGACAAAACCAAGAAGAAAAGACAAAAGCTGAGACTTACTCGATATCGAGTATATTTACTCGATATCGACTAAAAAGGTCCGGGCAAAGCACTGATCGAGGAGCAGCAGATCGAGGCACTGATGACTGAAGCAACCCGACTCCAGGACACTACTCGATATCGAGTAGTTTACTCGATATCAACAAAAGCTTGAAGCCACCTCCGGAGTCGAGGAGACAGCGCCTGATCGAGAAGCCGAGGACCAAGGGAACTCAAGCAACAGTTACTCGATATTGACAAGATCAGAGCACATGTCCGAGCAGATCGAGGACAGGTTACTCGAGCAAGCTAGTGAAGCCAAGTCGACGACACACAATTACTCGATATAGAGGAGATCTTTCCTGGGCCGCGTTACGCGGTTGGGCTGTCCGACGCGGTTTGAGCTTTCTTGGGAGCGAAGGAGTCCGAATCTATCAAGTTTGATCAAGATCTATCCATGGAGAGAGGATTTATCCACACATGAAGATATTTAGCTTTTTTAGATATATTTCCCTTTAAAGATAAATGTTCCTTTTATTTAAGTTTTATCTTTAGATATTAGATATACTTTCTTTCCTTGATTAGCAAGGATTCAAAGCCTATAAATAAAGCCTTAGGGGCTGAGTTTTATTCATTCAATTCAAGACACAATTTGTTACATAGAGGTAGAGATAGAGAGTGAGTGTCCAAGAGGAGTTTGTGAAGCGAGAGCGGAATTGGCTTCCTTTGGTTGTAAGCTCTATTTGGTTTATTAATGCAAGTTTATTTTCCATCAAAGATGTCTGCAATTGTGATGAAGCGCGAGTAGTCCACCTACTTCTAGGGTTGGGGTGAGCCCAACGATAGCCCTGCGTGTTTGAGGTAAAGATCCGACTTTTATCATGTTTTAAGCATCTACTACTTGTTATGTGTTTATTACCCATCTAATGGAGATCCATGCTAACAACTTGGATTATAAACATAAAATCAGTAGATACAATTAGGGTTTCTTGAAAGAGTTGTCTAATTGTTGGAAAAGGCGAAAGCTTGGTCCTTCGATGCAAATTGCATGATTATATGTTCTATTCTTGCCTTATACATGTTTGGTTATCGTTGTCGCAAACCCTAATCTTGGAAGTTTCCTTACTTTCATAGTTTACTTCTAGTTTCACCAGGGTTTGTTCTTTATTTATTTTATTTCAGTTTCCGTCTCCTCGATATCGAGTAATCTACTCGATAGCGACTACTGATCTTCGATCCCGGATCGCCGTAGCTTCTGTTGTGCAGGAACTCGACCAAGAAACTCCTCGACGTCGACAAAGTTACTCGATATCGAGTAAACCTTGCTCGATATCGACAACACCCAGGAGCTACTGTTGCTTTGTTTGACTTGGCCGATCTTCTGTCGACTAACCCTAGTCGAGATCGAGCATCTGTAGTCGACTTCCGTGCGTGAGATTCATCCGTAGCCTAGGATCCGCTGACACGCTTCCTTGTGGATCGATCCTGACTTCCCACTACTGCATCAGAAGGAAGTCTTGTAATCATTCGCAAGGGACGGAATCTGGTTTGTTGTACTTTATTTATATTTTATTGCAATTCTTGATTTCCTCCTACAACAAATTGGCGCCGTTGCTGGGGAAGCAATCATTCGCGCCTTAGGTAGTTAAATCTCACGTTTGCTTTGAGTTACTTCGCAAGTGTATGCGTCGTTCTGGTCAACCACCTGATTTTGACGGCTTAGACGAACCGGAGCGCCTCTTACACGTACACGCTAAACTAAAAAGAGCCATGGCGGCCGCAGAAACTCGAGAACAGATGATTGAGAGGCTTCGGAGGGAAATAGCCACCAAAGATACTGCTATCACCACTGAGAGAGCAGCCATGGAACAGGAACTGAGCGTGCGAGGCAAGAAGAAGCTGAGCTTGCCCTATATCCTACCACTGTAGAGGATTATATGCACCCGACTCTCGTCGTGCCTGACTCGGCTATTCTAATCCCTGAGAATAACTATGAAATCCGCACTCCCTTCCTGATTGAAATTAAACATAATGCTTTTCATAGTAGATTTAATGAATGCCCTCTTCAACATATTACCAACTTTACTGATATGTGTCGTACTCTTGCTGAAGGTACCACCTTGGAGTATATCTTGATGAAGGCTTTTCGTTGGTCCCTAGCTGGTCCAGCATTAAAGTGGCTTGAAGGGCTGAAACCACGATCCCTCACGAGATGGGCTCAAGTAAAGTAGGAATTTCTCAGTAAATTCTTTCCTCCTGCAAAGACAGTGCTCCTTCGCCAAAAGATTACATCTTTCAAACAACAGCCTGGAGAGCCGCTAGTAAAGGCATGGGAACGCTATAAGGATCTACTGCGATCCTGCCCTACACATGGACAACAGCCTTGCATCGTCCAGGAGATCTTCTTCAATTCTCTTGACTTGGCTGCTAAAGATATGATCAACACATATACTCATTATGAGTATCTGACAATGCCGCCAGCAGACGCATGGGCTGCCCTTGACAAGCTGACCCACTATGACAACAAGTATGGGACTCCAATCAACTATAAAGAGAATGCCTAGGCCAGGTCAACCCCATCCATGCCCCTCTATGAGCCTTCCAAGGATATTGACCCAGATGTCAGGGAGCAGTACTATAGAGACCAGAATTGCAAGCTCCTCAAGCAAGTCAAGTATCTCTTTGTCAACCAGCCTTGCATCGAATGCGGATCACAACGGCACACCACTATTGAGTGCCCACACACAGAGCAACTCAGGATGGCAGAGATCCAGGAAGAGGTAGCTTACGCAGGGGGTCCCAATCGCTATATGGGGGACCAAAGGTTTCAGCAACCACAATGGAACCAAGGTACCCCTAGGAACCCCCCACCATACAAAGCTCCAGGACATCCAGAAAGAGATCAACGAAAGGATGATCTACAGCTCATCCTTGATGAGATGCGCCAGAATCAAGGCACCATTAACAACCAGTTCCAGAACATCAATGCAAAAGTTGGAGAGTTAGATATCTGGAAGAAAAGCATAGAGACCCAGATGGGTCAAATCGCAACGCAGATTCCACGACCATCCAGACAACTCCCTGGGCAAACAGAACCAAATCCTAAGGGGAAGACCGGACATGTCGCAGCTGTGATACTCAGGAGCAGGCACCAATTACACGCGCCAGAGGTCGGAAAGCACCAAGACAAAGCAGAGCAGCAACTCGACAACGAGCAGCAGCAACTCGATGTAGACCAACCTCTACTCGATATCGACAAGAATCTCCTCGACACAGAGGAGAATCCAAGCTCAGACTCCACTTCACAGCCTAGCAACTGGAGATCGACAACTCTTATCGATATCGAGCAACACCTGGTCGATGTCAAGGAGAAGTTGGTCGATGTCGATGATTCTGCAACACCTCCGACGTTTGTTCTGGCTCCAAAACATAAAAGAACACTGCATTTCCCTTCCATGCGAAATTCAAGACACAATTAGTTACTTAGAGGTAGAGAGAGAGAGTGAGTGGCCAAGAGGAGTTTGTGAAGCGAGAGCGGAATTGGCTTCCTTTGGTTGTAAGCTCTGTTTGGTTTATTAATGCAAGTTTATTTTCCATCAAAGATGTCTGCAATTGCGATGAAGTGCGAGTAGTCCACCTACTTCTAGGATTGTGGTGAGCCCAACGATAGCCCTGCGTGTTTGAGGTAAAGATCCGACTTTTATCATGTTTTAAGCATCTACTACTTGTTATGTGTTTATTACCCATCTAATGGTGTTCCGTGCTAACAACTTGGATTATAAACATAAAATCAGTAGATACAATTAGGGTTTCTTGAAAGAGTTGTCTAATTGTTGGAAAAGGCGAAAGCTTGGTCCTTCGATGCAAATTGCATGATTATCTATTTTATTCTTGCCTTATACATGTTTGGTTATCGTTGTCGCAATCCCTAATCTTGGAAGTTTCCTTACATTCATAGTTTACTTCAAGTTTCACCAAGATTTGTTCTTTATTTATTTTATTTCAGTTTTCGTCTCCTCGATATCGAGTAATCTACTCGATATCGACTACTGATCTTCGATCCTAGATCGCCGTAGCTTCTGTTGTGCAGGAACTCGACCAAGAAACTCCTCGACGTCGACAAAGTTACTCGATATCGACAATGTTACCCAGGAGCTGATGTGGCTTTGTTCGACTTGTCCGATCTTCTGTCGACTAACCCTAGTCGAGATCGAGCATCTGTAGTCGACTTCCGTGCGTGAGATTCATCCGCTGCCTAGGATCCGCTGACACGCTTCCTTGTGGATCGATCCTGACTTCCCACTGCTACATCGAGAGGAAGTCTTGTAATCATTTTCAAGGGACGGAATCTGGTTTGATGTACTTCATTTATATTTTATTGCAATTCTCGATTTCCTCCTACAACATGGCTCTTGATGTTGTGGGCCACTCCCAAGCCATGAGAGTTGAGTCTCTCCGTGGCGAGAGACCCTCGTCTCCACAGCGAGAACGAGCCTCACGTTAGGTTTGGAAACTTGAGCTTTGCCACAGTTTAGCCGCGACGAAAGCCTTTCGCAACCGCGAGATACCCCCAGCTCTCAAGGTGCTCTCTGGAAGGGTTTCACCACGACAAAACACAATTTCACCGCAGCGAAAACCCCCTTTGGCAGGTTTAGGTTAGTTGATTATCCGAGTTAGGTTGGGTTTTGTGCTATGCTTTCAAAGGTGTTTTAAATGATTTTGAAATTCATGGTTTGTGGGGTAAACTTGGATTTTCAAAAAGTTATTTGAGAGATGTTTTTGAAGGCCGAAAAGTCGTTTTAACTACTTGGAAAAGGGAAAATGCTTTGAGTGTGTCGGATTTCCTGGATAAAAAGAGTTTATGGATTTGGCTAAGGATGTTGGGGTTTCTTGGTTTTGGGACAAAGATGTTTTAGAAGGTTGTCATGAAAACGAATTTGAATTAACTTGAGATTCCGACGTGCTATGACCCATTGACTAACTTGGTGAATCTTGTGTGATATTATGATATGTGAAATCTTATGTGCAAGTATGATGTTATACTATGATATGAGTGCGAGCATGAAGGTATGATAATAATAATAATGTGATGATCGTTGATATTGATATAATTGTTCAGTAGGAGATTATGATATGTTGATGTATATTCTTAAATATGAAGGCATGATATGATATATGATGATGATGTGAGTATGATCGATTTTATGAGATATATATATATATATATATATATATATATATATATATATATATATATATATATATATATATATATATATATATATATATATATATATATATATATGATCATGCCTTGTATGAGATCTTAACTTGATAAATATGGAAGCATGATGTATATGTGAATTGACTGTGATGTAGCATGCAATGATATACGAACTAGGAGATGTTACCATATGTTGAATTGATAAAATGATGAGATAATGTATGATGCCACATGAAATGGGATATGAGATGATATATGAGATATAAGATGAGATGGATAATGATGATGATGATATGGAAGTGTGATGAAAAGATATTCGATTATCTGAACTTTTTATGGGATTATGTGTTCTTGAATGTAGACTTATATGTTTGTTATGCTTAATAGGTGCCCTTAAACTATCTTACTACTACATTGTTGTTTTGCACCTCCATGTAAATTTCTTAGAGGGCTTACTCAAGTCCGACTCTTATGCATGTTGTTGCATCTTATGTTAGGTGTTGCATATGCATAATCGCATGATCATGTAGTATCCTGCTTAGGTTGCGCAAATGAATTGAGCATCTATTTACTCTATGAGTTTGGTAGGATGACTGTTGAGTGTGAGTCTTGGAGTCTTTTGCTAGGGTCATAGGACAACCCAGCTCCATCGGGTTTGTTCCTCTCGAGTAATGAGTCATAATACTATACATATGAGAAATGAACATGAAATAGGAATTATATGATGAGATGATCTCGGTCGACGTCTGCACTAAATGGGTGCAGAGATAGGAGAAGGACATGCCACTTGACATTCTATGCGGGTACCCTTTAATTAAAGTATTATGCACTATATCTAATTGCCAGCATGCTTGATTGCTTAAGATTCCTATATTGCATTATACGCATCTTTATTAAGAATAACGCATACTATGTGGCCTCAGCGAGGACTTTCGGTCCCGCGTGTGTGGCTCGACTTCACTCCTTTCCCCGTTCTTCATTTTAGGTATAGACGCATGCTCTTAACAAGTGTTGTGTGTTGTTTGGCGAGGGATGCTTATGGCGTATGATCAGAGGTTGACTTGACAAAATATTTTGGTGAATTAATTAATTAAAGATTTATGTTTTGACTCGTCTCTATCGTGGAACCCCGATGTAGTAGTTTTATGACTATGAATGCTTTTAGAGATAAATGGTTTTCTCGTGACATAGAATTTAGGGCATGTACCAGTGTATTAACACCAGATCTCCAACAGACCTCACGAACTTTGGGTACGAAATCTCTCTTTCAAACTATGACGGTTGTTTTCAGACTTTCAACCCGTACTTGGTGCACAAGATCCAAACGACCAGTGGCGGATGGTCTTGGAGGCGGGTGGGGGCCGTGGCCACCCTGGCAAATTTTTTAATAATATATGTAAAATATAAGTACAGTACGTGTGTTTATATATACACTCCGTATTACACGAAATAGAGTATTAATTAATTAGACTTTCTTTTTTCTTTTTAAAATTTTAAGAAAATTTAGATTTTCTTTTCAATTTCTCTTTAACAAATTTTTATTTTCAAGTTTTACATTTAAATCTCAACCACTTAATATCTTATCTTCTAAGTGAAAAGAATGATGTCTCATAAATCATAATTTAAACGGTGTAATACTGGAATATCTCAAAACCCCTAATTTAGAATGAAGACGGTGAAAACCATTGAAAGAACGTAGAGTACTATTTAGATAGAACTCTCAACTCGCTATAATTTATTTTTTATATATACGGAGTTTTGACATATCAAGTCCCCTCCGATATATAGATGTACCTTTTTTTTCGTATAAATGAAAAAGGCATACAGACGAGCCTCCTAGCTTAACTAGGTTTCAAACCCTAAAAATATATTTTTGGCCCCTGCAATACTTTTGTCTAGGTTTCGCCACTGCAAACGAAGGTATCCGTCCTTCGAAATGTAACCCGAGTTTGGAAATAAACTCGAGCCATTACATTAACAAGACTAAACTATTAAATTCCTTAGCCAGAAAATGGCATAAAGCCACCTTTAGGAATATTGGAAAACAGATTAAGAAATCGGAAGCTTCGTTGTTGTCAGTTCAAAGTCGCCTTTTAACTAGCTATTTTGACAGGATGCCTTACCGCAACGACTCCTTCTTAATAAAAGAGAGTGGTTGCTTCATTTTCAAAGGTCTTATTGGAGTCAAAGAGCGAAAACCAAATATACTAAATTGGCTAATACTAATTATGGCTACTTCTACAGGGTAGCTACCATGAAGAGAAATTGGAAAATTATCAAATCTCTTACATTACAAAATGGCCTACAAGTTACCGACCATGAGCTCATTCGGTTGGAATGGGAACATGAGTAGACTAAGTGTTTCATGTCCAACCAATCTGTGTCCAATATTGAGAATGATCTACAAGCCTTATAGTCCGAAGTTACTGATTTGGATAAGGGAGGTTTTGCAAAATAGCCACGAAATTGGACTAATTTTGCAAAATAGACGCGTTTTGGGACATTTTTACAAAATGTCCTAAATAAAACCCCCGTCCCTTTGTTTCCTTTCTCTCTCCTCCGACCTCTCTCCGCGCGCTCTCTTTTTCTCTGGATGGCGATTGTGAGCGAGGCCGAGATCTATGGCTTCGACGCCGGATCTGAAGCAATTCCGTCCATCTTCCTCCTTTCCTCCTTGTCGCTGCCGCAGCCGCTCCGCCTCGCGCCACCTCGCACCCTCCCCCGGCCAGATCTGAAGTCGGAGCGCCGCCTCGCACAGTCGCACCTTATGTCCAATAGATTCTGAAATCGAATTCGATTAATTGATTCCAGATCTGAATTCCAAATCTGGAATTCGATTAATTGATTCTGAGAGCGAGAATGCCGGAGCGACGGGAGGAGAGGCGTGAGCGTCGGCGACCGAGAGTGCTCGAGATGGAGATCGAGAGCGCCGGAGAGCGAGAATGCCGGAGCAAAGTCGAGCAACGGCCGAGCGAGGTCGAGCGAGCCGGAGGCGAGGCGGGAGCCGGAGCCGGAGGCCGGCGGCGGTGGCGGAGCCGGAGGCCGACGGCATCGAGCGCGGACGCGGGGTTCCTCTTCGCAAAATTCCGAGGAAGAAGAAAGAATTTTGACTAAATTACAAAAATCACCCTACAAATATGAGAAATTAAAAAAATTATCTATATTTTATTATGTGATCCATAATCTATATTTTTAATTTTATTTTTGCACAACAAAATGTTATATTTGCACAACATACGATTATATTTGCACAATTTACGGTTTATATTTGCACGACAAAATGTTAAAAAAAATAAAAAATAAAACTAGACTTGCTTCAATTTATTCTAAATCGTTTACAATTTATTGAGAAAGTATGAAATTATATTGAGATAAAATAAGATCATGTTGAGAATAAATTCACAAGTCCCGATTGTCGTGCAACTCTTAAAACAAAGTCGTGCAATTCTTACAACAGAGTCGTGCAACTCTTAAACACAAGAGTCGTACAACTCTTAAAAACACAGTCGTGCAATCCTTACAACAGAGGCGTGCAACTCTTACAAGAGAGTCGTGCAACTCTTAAAACAAGAGTCGTGCAACTGTTACAACAGAGTCGTGCAAATATAAGAGGACGTTGTGCAAATTTAATCATAAGTTGTGCATATATGACCCTAGTCTAGTTTTTATTTATTTTATTTTTTTAACTTTTTATCGTGCAAATATAAGAGTACTTTGTGCAAATATAACCAGAAATTGTGCAAATTTGATCCAAGTAGAGTTTAGAGTTGCACTTTTTTTCGGTGTCAGCACCTTTTTTTCCCATGTCAGCACTTTTTTTAGAGTTGCACAAGCATGGATAACAATTTCACAAAGAATCGAAGAAGCACATGACAAATGAATCATAAGCCAATCAAATGATGTCGAACAATTCCATCAAGCCTGGATAACAATTTCACAAATATGATCCAAATCTAGTTTTAAGAGCCGTGCAACTCTTAAAACAGAGCCATGCAACTCTTACAAGAGAGCCGTGCAATTCTTACAACAGAGTCGTGCAACTCTTGAAACAGAGTCGTGCAACTCTTAAACAGAGTCGTGCAACAATTAAAGATAATGTTGAGCACATTTCCATCAATCCCCCATGTTGTGCAATTTTACTCTATTGATGAGCAAAAATAAGACCGTGTTGTGCAATAATCTATTAAATAAGTACTACCTCTGATCCAATAAGTACTACCTCGATTGTTGTGCAAAAATAACCTACCAAGTATCTAACAACGGATTTGTCGATGTTAACCCACTAAAATCAACAGAAACGCCATCCTGCATTATCTTAAGCTTATCCAAGAACTCAGTCAACTCTTAAAACAAGAGTCGTGCAACTCTTACAACAGAGTCGTGCAACTCTTACAACAGAGTCGTGCAACTCTTAAAACAAGAGTCGTGCACCTCCTACAACAGAGGCGTGCAACTCTTAACACAGAGTCGTGCAACTCTTAAAACAGAGTCGTGCAACTCTTAAAACATAGCCGTGCAACTCTTACAAGAGAGTCGTACAACTCTTAAAACAAAGTCGTGCAATTCTTACAAGAGAGTCGTGCAACTCTTAAAACAAGAGTCTTGCAACTCTTACAACAGAGTCGTGCAACTCTTAAAACATAGTCGTGCAACTCTTACAAGAGAGTCGTGCAACTCTTAAAACAAAGTCGTGCAATTCTTACAAGAGAGTCGTGCAACTCTTAAAACAAGAGTCTTGCAACTCTTACAACAGAGTCGTGCAACTCTTAAAACATAGTCGTGCAACTCTTACAAGAGAGTCGTGCAACTCTTAAAACAAAGTCGTGCAATTCTTACAAGAGAGTCGTGCAACTCTTAAAACAAGAGTCTTGCAACTCTTACAACAGAGTCGTGTAACTCTTAAAACATAGTCGTGCAACTCTTACAAGAGAGTCGTGCAACTCTTAAAACAAAGTCATGCAATTCTTACAAGAGAGTCGTGCAACTCTTAAAATAAGAGTCTTGCAACTCTTACAACAGAGTCGTGCAACTCTTAAAACATAGTCGTGCAACTCTTAAACAAATTTAATTTATAATTGCACAACTTTATTTTACAATTGCACAATTATCCAACTAGAAAAGATGTTGACACACACCAATAATATGTAAACAAAATATTATTGGTGACACAATCCTTAATTTATGAAATTTGAGAAATTGATCTTTCATGATCAATTTGATTCTTTATAACTCTGTCATCACTAAAATTACGAAAATCGCTGACACTCGTTGTTTTCTCTATAATTAACAAAATAGAAAAGATGTTGACACAACCTTAATTTCTGAAATTTGAGCTAGTAATCATTATGACTTCCGGCAATCACATCTATTGTCATGCTAGAAAAGGCACAAAAGGCTCCAATTTGATACACAAAACTGGGGATCCGGATAACAAGTAATCTGCTAAGCAAAAGCTAAAAAAACAGCTAGGCGAAAAGACTATTGAACCAAAATCTAAAATGGAAAAATCCTAAAGACAGCAATTGGCGCTGATCATGCTATCATAAAAAATAACTAGAAAGGGAGACAACTTTTGGCCGATCATGCCCTCAACTCCTTGACTTGCTCCTCAAATCATTCTGCAGCAGGATCCGGAAGAAAATCTTGTGGTTGCCAACACATTTCCATAGGTGTAAGATGCACAAAGAGGTTTTGCTCAGCCCAACCCTTCAAGGATTTAAACATTTCAATCTTCTCAGGTGGCAGAGAATGTCTCTCTTGTGCATGGTCTTCTCGTGGAGGGATAAAGGGCTTTTTGTCATTTGGAACCTCCCTACAATAAGCAGATGATCAGATCTAACCAGAATAGGAACCCATGAATGTTCGCTAAGAAGCTCCCTGATCTGCCTTAAAAGTCTATAACACTAGAAAACCCTCAGTTAGATGAAACAACTCCCCTTGCTTGCATCCTTTCGTCTTGGGGCTCTGCTAGTGCTCAAGCAGAAGGATTTTGGAATAACCGGAGAGCTCCCCTTGCTTCTTCCTTTAGCAGGCGACTTCGAACCTCTGTCATTCACCCATGATGTAGATGTTAGGATAAGATTCAAGTTTCTTTTTAGTTTGGGACCATTCTATTTGAATAGGCAATCTGTCTATAATTTAGTCAAACAAGACACTAGATAACAATGCTGAAAACAACTGAGGGCCTGAGAGTGATTTTTAAAGTTGCAGATATCCAAATCATCAAGCAACAAATAAATAATGTGGTGTTTGTAACACTTCAAAAAAAGTGCATGAAAAGTAGGAATAAGTGCAAACTTAAGAGGAAAGAATGATGGAAGGGCATGTTCACTTCTTCCTGGAGAGTCTGAATTGAATGAATGTGTAATAGTAAGGTGCATTATATGTGCTCTTACTTTTAGATTAGTTCTTTGGGAGCACTTATTCCATAAACCCACTCCCCACCCAATTCACAAAATGATGAGCAAAATATGGACAGATTAAACTACAAGTGCTCTTACTCAGTTGAGAGGACCTACCACCTTTGCCTATATATCACCTTTGCTCCCATCAGAGCTCGATGAATCAAACAGTGCTCTCGCTCTATAAACAAATAAACGGTTGTTAAAATCTTAACTTTTAGAACTGATCAGATTTTACACGTATATGAACAAATCTCCAGAACTGATCAGATTTTTAGTTTGAGTTGAGTATAAATACAGGTTAGGGATAATTAATTTGAAGAATGCATACATGTCCTCTTTCTGATTATGTGCTCAATTAAAACCAGTCAACCAAGTCTAGCCTTTTAGAAATAGAACCTTGTGAAGCACCATCCCCAGCTGAAGTTGCCTTTTTCAAGTGCGGAAAAGATTTCCGCGTACTCCTTGACAAAGCGCTTCCTGCGATAAGATCAAAGCAAAGTTTGTAGTTGGTACTAAGGGCAGATTTTGAAACTTATTCAACGAGGCTGTTGCTAAAAATTTAAAATTTGAAATTTAAATGAATGCGTCAGTTTGTGCATTTAGAACTTAAAAGACTATCTTATACAAAAGATAATTTTAGCGGAGAATAAACTGTGTCAGGCAGCCAAAACGGGTGAGCATTGCTGTAGTAGAATCAATATCATACCTGGATTAGAGTTTAGCTTATGCATGGGATCGTCTGAAGAAGAATTGCAATCCAAAGCCATGATAATACTCGGAAAGTTGCTTCAACAATGCCAGTATCGACTGTTAGAAGGAAAAGTAATTTGATAATACCTAGGCTGTATTTTCTATGAACAACTTATCACTAGAAGAAAGATCAACTACTAGAAAACATTTATATGCTGTGAGAAATGTAGGCAAGATTTTCATCGTATCAGTTAATGAGCTTCAGCTCTAGTTACACCTGCTACATACCTGGGTGATGATCTGATTTTACTTCCACTGTGCCCATCTGTCAGATCTGATTTTACTTCCGCTGATTTCCTCTTTACACTTCTGGGTCCGCCGGCATTTGAAGAATCGCTCCACACCCACTCCATCTGAAGGTCACAAAATCATTAGAGTTAAATTTAAGATGCCCCTCTCTTGCATTTTGTACTCCCCTGATCACAACATAAGGCTTAATTAAGAGAAAGAGTGAAAGGGAAACGTAAAGTTACACAACATACCCCTGCTATAATGACTAAGTCACCTTCCTGTATGCCGCGATTAATGAGGGCTCAATTCACTCCAGATGCATCCAGTACATGCTGAAGCCTTCCCTCCGAATCAACATACCTTTTTTTTAACAAAAATAAAAAGATCGTCATGGTCGGATAAACATTCTATATTGGAAGGTAACATATGTAGCATCATTACTATTGTCAGATGAGACATGTCAGTGCACATCCACAAATCATAAGACAGTAAAGTGTCCACCCCAAGTTGCATAAAAAAGGAAGAAATTTGAATTAGAGAGAATGTTCATTCACTAACAGCATAAATACTCCTTAAAATGGTTGTGGACACAAGTATGTCCAAACAATTATGTGATGGATCTATGCTCAGTTGCTCACAACGGGGTTTAAGCAAAAACAACTTGATTAATGGCACAAGGGGGTAACACTTGTACTAACTCTAAGCTTGAGTTGTGCAACTCTAAGCTCGAGTTGTGCAACTCTAAGCTCGAGTTGTGCAACTCTAAGCTTGAGTTGTGCAAAGCCTAAATGAAGAGCCTTACTAATCATGCATCAACATCACAAATCACCCATGACAGCTATGACAGGAAAGTCGAAGAGGAGTGCCATACTATGCACATGAAAGCATTGAACGTGAACGAAAAGGCTAGCAGCTCAAGGCCATTGAGATTTATGCCATTGTTTTTGTTCACTAGTAACTAATACACATCATATTTGCACACTAAAGCATTAACAACGTGCTTCATCAAGAATGGAAAAAGACAAAGAGTGCATGTACATTACTAGGTTCAAGTACTTCACTAGAAATGTATTCCGATAACTTACTTGCTGAACCAAAAGCCTAATCCTAGCGAGCAGTGTCAGAATTGTAAGGGGAAAGCGCCATGAAAAACGAATGAGCCAGCAATTTAGATATCTCTCTAAAAAGATTAAGGCCAACCAACAGTGATAATATGATACTGATACAATACATATAACTAAAAATACATATGACTAGGCTCGAGTTGTGCAACCCTACATTCATGTATAATAGGAACTCAATAGCACATAAGTAAACGGCAGATAACTAGATACAAGTCACCACAAGTCACTATATTCAACATCAAAAATCCAACAGTAAACTCATTCATCTATAATTGACCAACTTATCCATAAACTGCATTTCCTGTTTTCAAAAAAGACCGAACAGTTTATCCATAAATTGCATTTCACCTTCACCAAAAAGAGTACAAAAAATATGAGTATGTAGTCATATTGGTCAAAAACAGAAGTAGACGTCATATTCTAGTGCAATGAAATCAAAAGAATGGGCGCTCACCGTAGCCTGCAGTTTGCACATCAAAACCTTCATCCTGTCAATGGAAAAAACAGATGTCAATAACCAAAAGAATTGAAAAAAGAATCAGACAAATAGAGAAGAAGAGACAGAGGATAGAAATATTTAATTGCCTTGAGATCTCTGATCAGGGGTAAACTCCCAGTGATGGAGTAAGGTTTGACATGTCCAACAATTTCTTCTATAGCTTTGCATAATACATGAAAACCACGAGAATTGAGATCACAAGCAACACTATCTGTATCAAGAAATGTACCAAAGTAAGAAGAAGAAGAATGAAATATCAAATATCATAATTCAAACAAGTGAAATCGAAATTTTCACTATTTATATTGATTTTTCTGGTCTATCACAACCTTTTGAACTGTATATGAATCTAGTTATCTACCTAGCAACTCAATTGCAGAAACAAAATCAATTTCATCCTAAGAGACAGCTTGACTAGATCTGAGCACTTCTTCAACACCGATCCAACGATCCCGACTTTGGCTCTAGGTGGACCCCTAAGTCGGAGCTCCTCCGACGCCCTCCGGGAGGGAAGCATTCTATCAATCGATCGGTCGATCGATAGATTTCTAAACCCTAGGAAGCTCACCAGTTCGAGTTGATTGATAAGGAAATCGGCGAGAGGAGGAAGAATTGCAGCGAGAGGAGGAAGAAGAGCGAGAGGAGGAAGAAGAGCCGCTCCCTCGACGTCATTGCTCGCTCACCTTCCACCGGGAGGCGCGGATCTGATTTTTGACCGGGGATTGCTCCAGGTCTCGGCGCGGATTGCTCCAGGTCTCGGCGCTCTTGCTCCGAGATCCGGCCTCTCGCTCCAGATCTCGGACGGCCACATCCGACGCTCGCTCCGGCCTCCGCCGCTCGTTCGCTCCGCCGGATCGAGAGCTCCATCGGCCATCGCCTTCAATGGGGAGCAGAGAGAGATTGAAGAGAGGATGGGATTGGGGCCATCGATCAGAAAAATAATAATTGAGAATTAGTTTATATAGGGGCTATTTCGCAAATTTGTCCAAATCCGCGTCTATTCTGCAAATATGTCCAATTAATGTGCATATTTCGCAAATTTTTTCTTTGGATAATCGGGGCCTTGTGGCCCCAGTCACCAATTTGGAAATAAAATAGACGGTTTTTGCTATTGCAGCAGACAAAGCTCATGGCCTTGATAGAATGCCCGCAGGGTTCTACCAAAAGTATTGGCCTATCGTGGGTCCTTCGATTATCAAAGTAGTTAAAGGTTTTTTTCTCTTTTGGAAAGATTTTAAAGCAAATACATCACACGTTCATTACCCTTTTTGCCCCAAAATTGATAACCCTTTCATGGTTAATCATTATCAATCGATTAGTTTATGCTCTACGGTATAAAAAATCATATAAAAAATCCTAACGGCAAGACTTGCCCTAGTAATTGATAAACTGAGTTTGGTTTCCATCTACAGTTTGGTTTTACAAAGAGAGAATTGGATGATTATGACTCCATTCAATAAATCTATTAGTTTATACACCCCATAATTAAATCTTTTAATGAAGTAGATCTTTTTAACGGGGTTATTACGTGGTTACACTTTACTAATTTTTTTTAAAAAAAAATTAGAATTAATAAATATGGAAATTGTTTCACAAAAATCTCTAGTTACGATTTCAAGGATTTTCTTTTAGGTCCATTTTCCTTTCGACCATATACAACTTCCTTTAGAAATATCACCAAAATTTATTTATCTTTCTTGGAATTACATAGGTATTTAATTAATGCTTTTTGTCTGATGTATGTTTTGAATTTCATGAATTTCGTGCAATTACAATAACAATTACAATAAAGTATTCGTAACAATATTAGTTAGAACCACAATAATTTTACCAAAAGTGGCCTCTCTCATTAAAAAAGTTGGGGTAGAGAGTGGTAAGAGCCTCTCTCATTAAAAACCCCAAATCACATACCCTTTACCACCTCCAACACCTATCCACCGCCACCTCCAACACCTATCCACCACCACCCTTCACCATTGCGACGCCAAAGCTCCACCCTAACCACCGGCCACCACCCTATCGATGCCGCAACTCATAATCACCACCACTCATAAACCGACACCTCCTCTAATCAACACCGCCCTTTCACCGCATCCTCTCCAAAATTCATACCACCACCCAGAGTCGGCCCTTGGGGTAGACCCAATGGGTGGTCGCCTAGGGCCCCCTACCGAGTAGGGCCTCGGAAAATTAAAATTACGTTATATATAATTAAGGTAAAAAATTTATACGTAAAATTTATACATAAAAAAATCATTTATGATATGACTTATTAATTTATTTAATATTTCGAGTTAATGACAAAGAGTGTAAGATAGTCTCCGTGTTCTAATTTTTGTTATAAATACGAAAATGGGTGGTTTTTAAGTAATATAGCTTATGTTAGTCTAGTAAATTTATTTAAGTAATTTGAATATTTTATAGGAATAAATTTGCAAAGTAACGATATGTTTTTAAAATGTTTAATCATACCGTTTTACATTCACGGGAAAAAATAGCAAATTAAAACTTTTCACCTTTATGTTTCACTAGGAAATTCGATCATGTTTTTAATAGAACTTGTAAGGAAACATATTAAAATTTAGTAAATTAATAAGTATACTTTTTACGGTAGGCGAAAAATAGGTGCCACCATGATCGAATGATGTTACAGAGATCCCTAAGAATAGAGAGATTACAAAGAGTACAGTTGTCTCTAGATCTAGCTATGAAGTCTGATGCCTTGTTAGCTTCTCTGTAGCAGTGTCTAAACTCAATGATGTTAAAGTTAACACTAAGATTCTTTATTAGCTCCACTTCCCTTGATATTTCCCATCTGCCATGATACTTATCATTGATCGTCTTGTCTCCTTCCACTATGACTCTCCTTAGACCTCTTGCTATGGCTAAGTTTATACCTGCACAAACTGCGCCAACTTCTGTTTGGATAGCAGATGTAGCCGTCGTTTCCAACTGAAGGATATCAATCACTGAACCATAATGGTCCCTAATAATGACCCCCACATGGCATTCGCCTGTGGGTATTAGCGAGTCATCCACGTTAATTAATTTTGTAGATAGCCCTAGGTGATTTAGAGTCCATTTAGAGTTTCTTTTCCTTCTAGCACTATGATTTGCTTGAGGAGAGGATTGTTTATTTGCTGTTTGCCAGTCCGTACGATCGGACAAAATTCTGCTTGCTAAATGATGAGATGTGGTCGGTTTCTTGTTTCTGAAAATCGAGTCTTTTATTGATCAAAAGACCCCCTTTTTATATCGCCTCGGGCGGGCCGTCCTTGCCACCATCGACCCAAAACAATCGCTGAGTTTTCCCGAGAAATTGGGGCTACGTGCTCCTCACCGTTATCTTCCTCGCTAGATTCAACCCACCACTACTACACCTAACACTATCAACTCACTACTACTACTACATCCAACATCAGATCAACACCATGATCACTATCAAGAACAACAAAAATGGGGGAAAATGGAGAGTTATTCTCAACGCCAACTTTCACAACTAACTATGGGGAAGAACAGAGAATTATTCTCGACCCTAGTTTTCTCCAATAAGGGGGAAAACGAAGACTTTGATTTCGAACCCATGATAATAAGGTCACCGCCATAATCTGTCACCCGACTCACCCCTATCCAACAAAGCTAGAATGGGACAAAAATCCCAGATGCCTCTCATGGGATCTTCTCTTCGAAATTCCCACAACAAGTTCTATTTTCATCCGCTTGGTAACGACTTTCTTCCATCATGATTCTAAATTGGAAAAATCAAACTCTAAAAAACATGTTAGCCCCTCTTCCTCCTATATTTGGATTTAGATCTGGTCATTCCATGGTGTTTGTTCAGATCCTAGAAGGGGGAATGGAGATCCCTACACCACAAACTTCATCTTCATTCTTCCCCACAAGCTCCGGTGGTTGTTGAAATTGCGCCGGTGGTGGCGACGATTGGTGGGATTGATGGCAATTCTGGGTCGCCGCTGCCTTTTTCTCCACCACTTCGGAAGGCTACGTCACATTCATACTCTGTACGCTGGAGAAAAAAGAAAGAAAAAATGATTAAAAATTAACTCTTTTTTACCAAGTCTTACAAAGTAAGCTTCTCCAGATCTAGGCTCTTCTAGAGTATTGTAATTTGTAACCCTTAGAGCTGCAGTAGTGAACCCAAGGGTTCCTAAACCTGCCAAGTGGAAATAAATAAGAAAAAAAATTAAAATAAAATTGCGTGAATCCGGGATGTGAAGTTCATCTGCAACTACCCTAAAAAGTGGGGTTCATGGGCGGCAAACTCGAGGCCATGCGGGAGCCGCGTGCGTTTGCCTATAGAGGAGAACATATACGACGTCGCATAGAGACAAAAAGGAGGCAAACAGTGTCGGAGGATGAAAAAGAAGTTGGAATTGGGCTTGCCACACAGCCAATCAGAGAGCGCCATGTGGCAGCTCAATAAAAATAAAATCTTTAAATCTGTTTTTTGTCATTTATTTATAATTTTTTTTAAAAAAAACAAAATTTATATTCAAATATGAATTAATTTTATCTACCCATAGACACCCATGTTGCATATGTTTTTTTTTTAAATTATGGAAATATTTTTTCCAAATAAACTGTATTTTTTCCAAAAAATTTGAATATTTCGTTTCAACCCATTTTGAATTATTAATTATTGGTTTAATAAAAAAAATTATGAAAAGTAAGTTATGAGTCTGAGATCGGTTTCATTAATGGGGGTTGAAAAAAAAAATTGAAGTGGGGTTTATAAGCTGACGTGGCAGTGAAAAAATAAGTTATGAGTCTGGAAAGAGATTTATGAATGCGGATGGTCTTAAAAAACTAGCCCACGTATTACTTTCAGTTATACTCCGTTCACAAATACTCCGTATTATTCTCAATCAAATGATAAAGACTACAGAGTAATCCTTTTTAGTTAAATGGGCCTTATTGGGTTGTTCAAACTTCAAAGTTTCACTTTAGGCCACTTGAACATATCAAATATTTATTCTCTCACCAAATACAATAAATAAATGAGAAAAATTGGTATTTTGTACATTTACCAACTTTTAATTAAGTGATTAATCACTTTAAATATTTTTTTAGGCCTTATAACCCTCGTTAAAAGTTTTTTAGGTCAGTTTTCTCCTTCACGTAGCTCAGCTCGATAGCTCTTCCTCCCCTTCTCCTCATGCCGGCGATTTCTCGCCCGTTCTTCCTCCGTTTCGTCGACTTCTTCTTCCTTCCATCTCTTGTGGAAGCGCTCAAAGCGGCCGTCTCGAATGATTGGAACCAAGGAGCGGCCTCCATCATCGCCCTCCATCATCTCCCTCTCACCGACCTCTGCAAATGAAGGGCTCTTGCATCCATGGAGAGAAATGAGCGGCTGTCTAGAAAGATTGGAACCAAGGAGCGACCATCTAGAAAGATTGGAGCGTCCATGGAGAGAAAGGAGCGCCCTCTCATCAACCTTTGCGATTGAAGCGTTCTCTAACCTTTTTCCATTGGGTACTCACCTTATGGTTTTTGTCGATCCGGCGATGAGGATGTCAAATGCGTCATCTTCATTGCCTAATTTGAACTCTAAGCCACCCAAATTTCAAATCTAGGTTTCAAGGTACCCCGCGTCTTCTGAAGGTTTGGTCGAAGGTTCGGGCTATGGTTTTGCCAGATCTTCAATCAAAGATGTTCGCTTAGTGCCAAGCTTCTGCTTCATACTCCTTTGGTAAGTGATCTTCTGCTTCTTACTCCTTTGTTCTATGACTCCTTTGGTAGTTTTTTATTTGCTTTTACAACCTACAATTTGGATGAATTTAGGGTTTGATTTGGGGGAAAATTTTGAAATTGATGACATTTTCTCTGGTGTATACTTGAATCCATCTATTTGCCAAGTGGCAAGTTCCAACTACTGCTGATTGGTAAAGTTTGCTTCCAAGTTACGCGTTATTGTCTTGTTATATTGCCATCTTACTAATTGTGATGCATAAACTGATATTTGTTTATGTTCCACTGTAAATTTCGCGCCACATCCCATAATTGAATCTCTTTTAGTTGGCGATGATAATACCGTTTACACTAGAAATTTAGTACTAGGAGAAGCACCTAACGACGAGATTTTACTATCTATTCAGGTCAGTTCTATATTGGTTTCATGTTTGTTGATGACCGTTTATGCTAGAAATTACATGTGGTTGTATTTTCTCATTTGTTGTTGCAAAAATCTTCAAGAAAATTTGACGGATGAAATGGTTGGATTAATGCACTGCACATCCTTATCAATACATGTGATTGAAATGAGCAGGTCTTTTATTTTTATCTCCCTTGATTAATACCTTGTCATCAAATAGCCCTTGAATATGTGAGACTACCGAATTCTTTACAGAAGCAACTGATGCTTGAACATGTGCGAAATTTATTGTTTCTATTTCTATGAAATAGTTCTCTCTTGTCTTTTGCTAGAAATGGGTACAAGTTTCAAGTTTATATAGATATTAGAGGCTAAAAATGCACCTATGGCGTATGTGTTTTGTTATTGTATTTGATTGCAAGTTGATTGAGTATGCTAACTGGATTTGACATCTTATTTCTATTGATTTTCTATCGTTGTGAATTGTGATCATCTTAGGTAACAAACCTTAGAGTGGCATTTTCCTTTTCATTCCTAAATTTTTCGTTGTTGTGATTTGTGATCATCTTATTTCAGTTGATTTTCTAGTGTTCTGTTGATTTTCTATTGTTTGACTGTTTATGTTTTGGACAGGAAATGGATTAGAGAGAACATAATCATTTGATAACTTGTAAATAATCGTTCTTAGAGGTTGTCTAGTACTGCTAGAGAAGTATATAATTTGCTTTTTTTTTTAGCTCGACTCGTACCCTGCGTGATACTCCAATCCCCAATAGTACCTTGATCCCTTGCTGCTGTAATTGTTCTCTGATGGGTTTTAATTGAAGCTTTGTTTCCTTAATGATTAGTTTGATGTATGATATTGCCTAATTTCAACAAATAGGTTGTTTTGTATTGGACTAATCTCAATTCCAGATATTGTGATTGTTGTAGCCTTGGATTATCTCACCTGGTGGGTGATGACAATCAGGATAACAACGAGTTCTGTTGATTATTTGTGCAGGGAAAAGAAGAAGGTAGAAGAGAGGACTTCTTAAAAAGCTATTGAGGCCATTACGAAATGCTTGGTGACGACAGACAAACTAACCTGTGATTCGTCCCCGTGACATCTTGATGGCTTCTTGACACTGATTGCATAACCTATTGACGTCCATTCACTCCTCAAGAATGCTGAGTGTACGAGTTTGGTACTTGTGTAAATTAGTTTATAGGTTCTGATTTTATTTTATTAGATGGGTCTGTGCTTTGTCATGGTGTAGAGGAATAATTCTAGAATGTGAAAGGAACGGGGACCTATGGTGTACCTAGCTACTAAATTGCTTGTTGATGCAAGTGTTTTTCCCAATGAAAATGGGAATGAAAACTTAATTTATTAGTTATATCTTCCATGATCGGTTTGATGGCAGAGAGAAATCTGAGTGCTTGGAATATTTAGAAATGTTGTATGTAATTCTTGGATGGTTATGTCACCTTGTATACATTTAATTGATTCCACATTATATTCTTTATATTGATGCATTTTTTTTAGTTGATGACATGTTATAATAGGTGTTTTTACGCATACAACCAATATTAATGTCGTAACTTCAAAAACCTTATGTTTTCATATGTGCCATAAGGTGACAATATTTTGATTTCACGTTTTAAGCTCATATGTCATCAATTATATAAAATTGTCACCATAAACAGTTGCGATTAATGAAGTGTAATCACAAATGTCATCAATGAATAAAAATGTAATAAATATGTCACCACAAGTGATTGCATCAATGAAGTGTAATCACAAACGTGTCATCGGTGAATAAAAGTAGAATCGATGAAAATTTATCGATATACAATTGATTAAATTAAAAAAAAGTGACATCAAACGATTTGTTTAAAAAAGTGGCATCAAATAATTACATTAGAAAAATTGCATCAAAACACAAATTTGAAAAAGTTGCATCACATTAAAGAAAATAAATGTTATCAAAACACTACTTTGAAAAAATATGGCATCATGGTAAAAAAAATATCATAAAAAAATTGACTTTAAAAAAGTGTCATCAGTAGTCAACGGTAAAAAAAATTGGCATCAATGGTCGACGTGGGATTACCGTACACAAAAAATGTCATCAAGGTTTGAAAAAAATGTCATTAAAAAAGTGACATCAAAGCGAAAATAAAATGTAATAAAAAATGGAATCAAAACGGTAAAAAAATGGCATCACAAAAATGTCATCGCTAAAAAATAAATAATAATAAAAAAAAGCATACATGAGTTGGTCAACGTTGACCGGTCAACGGTCAACTGCTTGACCAGTCGATGGTCAAACAGTTGACCATTGACTTTAATACACCATTTGGGGGTTGGACTACGTACCTAACCTGATTTAATAAGTTTATTGTCTAATTAGCTAATTGAAGTTTCTAAATAGACTACTTCCCTAAATCACCCTAAATAAAATTGTGGTAATCCTTTTTAAATCCATAATCATTCAAAAGTTTAGGTTAAATTAAAAACACAAATAGAGGCCTCTACTTGATTAGGTGTCAAAATTCTCACTTGACTCATTTGGGATCTAGATCTTGATTGGAATTGTCCATTTGCATGAGCTCGTTCCTTGATGTAGCTGTGTTTGGTTCCGAAAGGTTGGTGTGAGCGTCTTTTCGTGTTTGCCGGTGCTTAGAGAAACTGTGGATGTGCAATCGACACCTAAAGGCTCGTGAGGGAGTCCAAATCTGAGGCGTCCACAATTGTTCCCGAGGAAGCTTTCATGTGTTGTTTCTCCCGTTGGTGACCGCTCTTGATTCCTCGACATTCATTCTCCTGCTTTCCGATAGTGTTTGATGATGTTAGCTTGGTTTTCTCTGTTGTTAGGTTGTTTCTCACGATGATCTTCTCATCTAACGGTATTTTCGGTCTCTCAGTATATCCAGATGTGGCTGTCTGGTATATTGAATCCTTACTTGTATCTAAAAAAAAAGTTAGAACCACATTATACTATTCTTGTAATACAACACGTCATTAATTAATTGTTACAATAAGACTTTCTTTTCCATTAAGAAGTTAGAATAAATTACCCATTGCTATGTCTAATTTAACATGGAAGCACAATATATATACTATTTCTGATAACAAACTACCTCATTACAATAATATTGTTCATACTTGTTATTTATTGGAATACATTAACAATTACTATAATTTATTTATTACATTAATATAAGAATATGGAATTACAATATACCATTTCTTGTAACACACGGTCGTAATTACAATAATATGTTACAATACCACTTTCACTACTAAAAAAACAGGAAATAGCTACAGATGGTTAGCCACGGATTATAAGCGACCTTGTATTCGTGGCCATTAGCGATGACATTGGCCACGATCGTTCCTGACCGTTGCTATATTCGTGGCTAATACTCATCCTAGTATGACATGCCAAAACATTCGTGGCTATTAGCAACGACCCAGATGTCCATAGCTGATTTCGTGGCTCGATATGTGTCAATGTCAGTAAATAGCCACGAACGTAGCCACGAATAGGATTGTCATGGCTATTTTCGACGCTGATATAGCCACAACACAATATCTGTCGCTAAATCCGTGGCTATTAATCATCGGAAATCAAATGAACATATGTGGTGAGTGGGCCTTGGAACACTAATTGTAGGTGGGCCGGATATATATCATGAATGAGCTATCCGATGACACTCAATCGTGGCTAAATCCGGTTACAAACTCTCCCAAAATTTATGGGCTCGGCCCAATAGAAGATAGTGAAAGCCCAATTACCTTATCTCAGCCCATTTGATGAAGTGGTGATTTAGCGACAATTGAATCCGTGGCTAAATCCGTGGCTAAATAAGCCCAAATATGACTGTTTTCCCGGATTGGCCCATTGACGGGCCCAAATATGCCAATGAATTTTTTTTTATATAAATTGACAAGTGTTGAAAAAAATATATATTAACAAATTAATAAATTGTTATAAGAATATTATAAGGATATGTTTTGAGGAAAATTCATATAAGTGATTAATAAATGTTTAATAAAACCTTATATTAAGTAATAAATTCTTATTAGAACACTATAAGAGTATGTTTTGAGGAAAATTGATATAAGTTACTAATAAATGTTTAATAAAACTTTATATTGACTAATAAATTCTTATTAGAATATTATGAGGGTGTTTTGAGGAAAACTCGTGTAAGTGTCTAATAAATGTTTAATAAAACATTATAGTAAGTAATAAATTCTTATTAAAATACTATAAAGGTATGTTTTGAGGAAAACTCATATAAGTAACTAATAAAAGTTTAATAAGATCTTATATTAACCAATAAATTCTTATTAGAATATTATAAGGGTGTGTTATGAGGACCACCCCATAGATTTATGAGTTTTGACGAAAACTCATATAAGTACTTAATAAAACCTTATATTGACTAATAAATTCTTATTAGAATACTCTAAAAGTATGTTTTGAGTAAAACCCATATAAGTCGCTAATAAAACCTTATATTAAGTAATAAATTCTTATTATAATACTATAAGAGTATGTTTTGAGTAAAACTCGTATAAGTAGCTGATAAAACGTTATATTAAGTAACAAATTCTTATTATAATACTATAAGGTTAAGTTTTGAAGAAAACTCATATAAGTAACTAATAAAACCTTATATTAACTAATAAATTCTTATTAGAATGCTCTAAGAGTATGTTTTGAGTAAAACTCATATAAGTAGCTAATAAAACCTTATATTGACTTATAAATTCTTATTAGAATACTCTAAGAGTATTTTTTGAGTAAAACTCATATAAGTACTTAATAAAACCTTATATTGACAAATAAATTCTTATTAGAATACTCTAAAAGTATGTTTTGAGTAAAACTCTTATAAGTAGCTAATAAAACCCTATATTAAGGAACAAATTCTTATTATAATACTATAAGAGTATGTTTTGAGTAAAAATCATATAAGTAGCTAATAAAACCTTATATTAAGCAACAAATTCTTATTATAATACTATAAGGGTATGTTTTGAAGAAAACTCATATAAGTAACTAATAAAACCTTATATTAACTAATAAATTCTTATTAGAATACTCTAAAAGTATGTTTTGAGTAAAACTCTTATAAGTAGCTAATAAAACCCTATATTAAGTAACAAATTCTTATTATAATACTATAAGAGTATGTTTTGAGTAAAATACATATAAGTAGCTAATAAAACCTTATATTAAGTAACAAATTCTTATTATAATACTATAAGGGTATGTTTTGAAGAAAACTCATATAAGTAACTAATAAAACCTTATATTAACTAATAAATTCTTATTATAATACTATAAGAGTATGTTTTGAGTAAAACTCATATAAGTAGCTAATAAAACCCTATATTAAGTAACAAATTCTTATTATAATACTATACGGTTAAGTTTTGAAGAAAACTCATATAAGTAACTAATAAAACCTTATATTAACTAATAAATTCTTATTAGATTGCTCTAAGAGTATGTTTTGAGTGAAACTCATATAAGTAGCTAATAAAACCTTATATTAAGTAATAAATTCTTATTATAATACTATAAGAGTATGTTTTGAGTAAAACTCATATAAGTATCTAATAAAACCTTATATTAAGTAACAAATTCTTATTATAATACTATAAGAGTATGTTTTGAGTAAAACTCATATAAGTAGCTAATAAAACCCTATATTAAGTAACAAATTCTTATTATAATACTCTAAAAGTATGTTTTGAGTAAAACTCTTATAGGTAGCTAATAAAACCCTATATTAAGTAACAAATTCTTATTATAATACTATAAGAGTATGTTTTGAGTAAAACTCATATAAGTAGCTAATAAAACCCTATATTAAGTAACAAATTCTTATTATAATACTCTAAAAGTATGTTTTGAGTAAAACTCTTATAAGTAGCTAATAAAACCCTATATTAAGTAACAAATTCTTATTATAATACTATAAGAGTATGTTTTGAGTAAAACTCTTATAAGTAGCTAATAAAACCCTATATTAAGTAACAAATTCTTATTATAATACTATAAGAGTATGTTTTGAGTAAAACTCATATAAGTAGCTAATAAAACCTTATATTAACTAATAAATTCTTATTAGAATACTCTAAAAGTATGTTTTGAGTAAAACTCTTATAAGTAGCTAATAAAACCCTATATTAAGTAACAAATTCTTATTATAATACTATAAGAGTATGTTTTGAGTAAAATACATATAAGTAGCTAATAAAACCTTATATTAAGTAACAAATTCTTATTATAAAACTATAAGGGTATGTTTTGAAGAAAACTCATATAAGTAACTAATAAAACCTTATATTAACTAATAAATTCTTATTATAATACTATAAGAGTATGTTTTGAGTAAAACTCATATAAGTAGCTAATAAAACCCTATATTAAGTAACAAATTCTTATTATAATACTATACGGCTAAGTTTTGAAGAAAACTCATATAAGTAACTAATAAAACCTTATATTAACTAATAAATTCTTATTAGATTGCTCTAAGAGTATGTTTTGAGTGAAACTCATATAAGTAGCTAATAAAACCTTATATTAAGTAATAAATTCTTATTATAATACTATAAGAGTATGTTTTGAGTAAAACTCATATAAGTATCTAATAAAACCTTATATTAAGTAACAAATTCTTATTATAATACTATAAGAGTATGTTTTGAGTAAAACTCATATAAGTAGCTAATAAAACCCTATATTAAGTAACAAATTCTTATTATAATACTATAAGGTTAAGTTTTGAAGAAAACTCATATAAGTAACTAATAAAACGTTATATTAACTAATAAATTCTTATTAGAATGCTCTAAGAGTATGTTTTGAGTAAAACTCATATAAGTAGCTAATAAAACCTTATATTAAGTAATAAATTCTTATTATAATACTATAAGAGTATGTTTTGAGTAAAACTCATATAAGTATCTAGTAAATATTTAATAAAACATTATATTATCTAATAAATTCTTATTAGAATACTATAAGCTACGGTATGTTTTTGGGAAAATTCATATAAGTGTCTAATAAATGTTTAATATATCATTATATTAAGTAATAAATTCTTATTGGAATACTATAAGGATATATTTTAAGGAAAACTCTTATAAGTAACTAATAAATGTTTAATAAAACCTTATATTATCTAATAAATTCTTATTAGAATACTATAAGAGTATGTTTTGATAAAACTCACATAATTGACGAATAAATGTTTAATAAAACCATATATTAACTAATAAATTTATATGAGAATATTATAAGAGTAAGTTTTGAGGAAAATTCATATAAATTTTTTATTTTAATTAATTAATTAATTTTTATGAGAATAATATACAAAAATTACTTCCAATTTCCGATAAAATTTTTAAGAGTATTTGACTTTGTTCTTATTTTAATGGATATTTGAACTTTTATTAGAATTTTATAATATTAATATTTTATATTGTACTAGCTAGTTTGTTTCAAAATAGAAAATTCATATATATTGAAAAAGTGAATATATGTTGAAAAATTTTCTATCGAAAATTTTGTGGAATTGGCGCTGAGCAAATTTTTTTAGGCGGTATAACATAAATTTGGGGGGAAACTTCCCGCACTTTGAAAATTTAGAATTTTAGATGGGTGTGGCCCAAGGTGGGTATAAAAGGGAAATTTTACACTTGCTAACCCTAATCCCTCTTGTTCCGTTTCCACCGCCTCTCCTCCAATTCTCATATCTGAAAACTTCTCTTCGCTCTACCCTCGACCTCCAACCTCCCATGGCTAAATTTCTCCCTCTTCAAGTATGAAACTCCACCCTATGTATCCTGCTTCCCCGCCCTTTTACTCCGCCTCTCCCATGGTTGTCCTCTACCTCGCCCTCTCGTGTCTTCTGTCGCCTATCATCGAAGTGCAGCGGGAACACTGATCGACGCCGGGACGGGGGGCGACACTGACGGCCCGATGTAGGGTTGGTGGGGTTTCAAATCTCACAACGACCTGGAAACGAGATTGCCAGGAAATCCGAGTCGGGGTTCCGAATTTAGCAGATGGAGAACTTCACCACTTCCTCCTCCCAATCGGAGCAACCGCCGATGTACAGTCGAGTTGGGGTTCCGAATTTGACGTTTGTAAGTTGTTTTTTCTCCCTTTCTTTTGCCTGAGAGATAAAGACACAATGGGATGTTGGGATGAACAGACCAGCACCCAATTTGTGTTCTTTGGTTTTTGTCTAATTTTTTTATTTGGCTGAATAAACTATTGGGGTTTCGAACACAGCAGCACCACCAATGGTGGGATGAACTGACGGCCCGATGTAGGGTTGTTGGGGTTTCGAACAGTGCAGCACCGCGCCGCCGGTGTACCTCCGCGCCCGAGGTCAGTCGTCCTTCACCCTTGCCGGCGCTACAGATCTAGAGGGACCAAAACTACTGTTGCTGCCCCTAATTAGCCTTGTTTCCGCGCCCGAGCAACCACAAGAGATTTTGGTCTATTTGTGTATTATGAGTTTGGGGCTTTTCTGATTTTTTGGTGTGTTGATTTGGTTTGTTGAATTTGATATGCAGGACTTGTTCAGAAGTAGAGTGTTTTGGATGATTTCACATTTAGATAAAATCAGCTCTCTTAAATTAAATTATTGCAATTTTTTTTGCAAGGTTGGTCTGTACTCAATAAGTTTGGTTTGTGTTTCCATTAATATTTTTTTGACCTACTTATAATGTAAAATCATTTATGTATTTATATATTTTCCATATCATATGTATATATACAATGTTTCCAAAATACGAGGATACGAAATTCGCTACAAAATCATGAAACAAATGAAAATCAGCATTAGCTACGACTTTAGCCTCAAAAATAGCAATGACACGAACTTAGCCACGATTTTAGCTACGACTTTAGCCTCAAAAACAACAACGAAATCAGCCACGACCGTAGCCACGAATTTAGCAATGGCCTAATTTCGAAGCTGATTTTGTTGCCTCAGCCACGAGATTCAAATGTCCATCACCAGCCACGGGCTTAGCCACGACCTGACAATTCGTTGCTAAATCCATTGCTAAACAGCCGTCGCTATTAGTCACGAGGCATATGGCTACGGATGGCCCACCCGTGACTATTTCCGTGGCTAAATCGGTTAGCCACGGTCATTCGTGGCCAATGCCGTGGCTATTTTCCGTAGCTATTTCCTGCATTTTTAGTAGTGTTTCTTATAGAAGTACCATTATTGCGCAACTAACCTTCCCCTTCTTGAATTGATAAATAAAGAGCGGTCATTCTGGGGTTCGAATCGAGAACCTATGGGTACTACCCACAAGTCCTTTTCGGTGAGCCATTCCAGAATGGTTACAACAAACCTTCCCCAATGCTATCTTAATTGTATCCAAATTAAAGCATTTAATCCAACTACTACCTTTTTAATTGTATCCAAATTAAAGCATGTAATGTAGGTGTTTCAACAGCAAATCAAGCCCATGCTATATCATCAACGTGGCTTCTGTTCTCCGATTTAAAACGTGTATAACTGACATCGATCAATCAAAATACATGCTAATTGAATACTCCCTTCGATTTTTAATATAAGACATTTGACTTTTATGCACGTAATTTAATAACTTAAAAATTACATAAAATATTGATTTTTTTAATTAATTTTTTTTATATTGTAATACTTATTATTAAGAACTATTATAATTTAAACAATTTTAATTAAAATAATTAATATTTTATATAGTTTTAAACTCCTTAAACTACGTGTACAAAAGTTAAATGTCATATATTTCCAATCGGAGGGAATACATACATTAATACAATATTTACCCTTTAATGGAGAAACCATCTAATTTTAGAGCTCCCCGTGACGTGCACTCTTTAATGGAGATTTTAGGTTTAAAAAAACTAATATGGAGTGTTATCAGCTAATAGTTGAATAAATCTTTTACTTTCCAATTACAAAATACAGGTAGTTGTTAAGATATCACAATATCTTTTTAATTTTTTTTTTTCAATTTAATATTGTGATGGAAAAAAACTAGGCCAAAATGCAAAAAACCACCCTTTATTCACCCTTGTTTTCAATTAACCACCACTTATTCAAAAACTTTTACTTAACCACCCCTTATAACAAACTGATTGCAAGTAACCAGTCATCCTCCCATTTCGCTTTAAACTTCCATAATTTAACTTGAAAGTGAAAGATTAAAATGCCCCTAAATGTGTTTTTAGTACGCTACTATTATTTTCCTATTTTTATAGTCTTTTGAAATAAATCAAAGTTAGGCATAAACACATTCAAGGCGAAGCACGAACAACCTCCACCTAGATAGATCCCTATCAAGTAGACTTATCAATCCGGGCATTCGGGTCGGGTCGGGTTCGGATCGCGTCATTTTGGGTTTCGCGTAAAACGAGTCCCGTGTACATCCGGATTGACTTGAACTCGGGTTTGACCCGGTTTCAGGTCAATTCGGGTCGATTTCGAGTTTGTCAATTTCTATTTTTAAAATTAAAAAAATCACGATTTGGTCATTTTGCGATAATTTTAAAATGCTAAAATTAAAGAGGTGGTTCTTAAGTTCTAACACTTGTAATTATATACTATATCTGATCTAAAATACTTGATTTTTATTATTTCTCGTAATTTTTAACAAAATTTAAAAATATTTAAATATCAAAATTTTAAATAATTTTTTAAAAATAAATAATTTCATTCAATTAGTATTAAGCATAGAACTGTTTTAATATTTTACTGTTTTTTAGAGTTTTTTTATCTTCTTAAAAATGTGATGAAAAATCAAATATTATCGATCGGAGAGAGTATTATACAATACAAATAAATATAAAATTTGATTTGAAAATGAAAGATAAGGTTATTATAGTTATAAAATGTAATAAATTGGAATCTCCATAAAAAAAATCATCTATAATTATAAATCAATCGGGTTAATCGGGTAACCGAGTCAATTGGATCAATCCGGTCAAAATTACTAGGTCAATCGGCTCTAAACCCAGATGACCCGGAAAATTACCGGGTTTTCGGGTTCAGGTAGGAAAAAATTTCCGGGTCAAAATTTTCGGGTCGACAGGGTAAGATCATGTTTTGACAGGTCTACTATCAAGCATTGCCAAAAGAGGGTGCAAACAAAGCGTCGATGACCGAAAAAGGTATGACTGCATCTAACCTAATAATAGCGGTGGACATAACTTGCATACATTAATGGTAATTTTGTATAAATTAATAATAATAAATAAAAACTATAAAACCAAATTTGGGGGCATTTTCGTCTTTTACTTTCAAGCTGAATTTAATAGAAGTTTAATTTTGAAAAAAAAAAGGATGATGGGTGGTTACTTGCAAACAGTTTGTTATAAGGGGTGGTTAAGTGAAATTTTTTTAATAAGGGGTTGTTAATTGAAAACAAGGGTGAATATTTGATTTTTGCAAATCAACCCTATATCGACCGTAGATCAATATCTATATCCCTTGTTTGGTATATTTATCCAAATTGGTATATGGATATCAATCCTATATCTCTATATACTAATTGTGGGGTTTTTTAGCTCTTTTGATATATGTAGAAATTAGGGTATATGGCTATCTTTCTAATCGCCTTTTCCCCATCGACATATGCTTCTCATCCTCCTCCCTCCTTTCCTGAGCTGCAAACAACCACACCACCCTCCTCCTCCTTCTCGTGCCTCTCGGTGACACTTTCTGGTCAGCAATCGTTGACATCCTCCTTCAAAAGCCGGTGACCGACTCTGTTGATGCCAAACGCCAGCCCCTCTTTCTCGCACTGGCAAATCAAACGGATCTTTCTATGTTAAATCCCACCCATCAACACCTCAATTCCTCAACAAGAACAAGTAAAAACAAGAATTTGAATCCTTAATCACAGAAATTGATTGCTTATCGAAATTCCAATTGAGATCCTCTGTTGGTTCTCTCCTTCGATTTCTAGGGTTTCGATTGTCGCCCTCCTAAAGCCTCTGTATCTCTCTCCTAGCTATGATTGTCTCCCTCCTGATCAGCAGTGTATGCTTCTCCTTCTTTTTCTTCTCCGTCCTCATCTTCATCGGCACCTACCATCATCTCTGTTCGTCTGCTCCGGCTTAAAGCGTCTAGTTTTACGTGAGAGAAGAGACAAATCTAAATGGGAGGGTTACAATTTCTTTTTTTCTTTTTTTTTTTAAAAATCTGATATCTATATACCCTTACCAAACAGTAGATATGATATATAGATATCAATCACATAACCATAGCCTATACCCATAGATTGATATCTATATCTCATACCCATAGCCTATATCCTATATCTATATACCTATTAAACAAAATTTGTTAAAGGAACAATCTCGCATAACACATTTTAATTTGAATTTCTTTATAAAGTTAGACCCTTATATGTACTTCCTCACAATTTTAAATTATGTGGATACTTTGAAAGGACAAGGATTTGGGTTTTTGGTGGTTTGGACTGCACCCGTTGATGAGGGTTGCCTACGTACCTTCATGGGAAGGATCAAGTCCAACGTAGTTCGAGGATATAAGTTTTATGTATTTAGGGTTGGTTTGGGTAGACTTTGTGTCTGGTTTGGTATATAGTAAGGTGTTTTGATTTGATTTGGTTTAGACTTGGTGTCTGATTTGAGTTCGGTTATGTGATTGGGTATATGTGTTTAGGTTTGTGTGTTTGGGTTTCAACTCGATAGAGTATCGAGTTTGATTTGTTTTCTTTGAGGTTTGTGATTGAACCCGGATATGAGTTTCCTACGTATCCGTGATAACGGAATCAAATCACTCGTAGTTCAAAAGTATGAATTTGATTTGGAACTTGCGGTTGGACTCGACATTTGTATGACTTGATATTGAGTTTCCTACGTAGCTCGTTTGAGAGCATCAAGCCTTCGTAGTTCTGGGAATATGGATGAATTTTGTATTTGGGTTTGATCATGAGATCATTTGAGGGGATGGCTAAACTCGACGAGCAGGAGCTTTGTATTGAGTCATAATGGACAATTTGATTTTTGTTTTTTTGGCGATTGAACTCGACGAGTCTTGACTTTGTATCGAGTGTCCTACGTATCTCTTAGAAAGAGAATCAAATCGCCCGTAGTTCTAAGGAAAACGATGTAATTTTCTTTGTTTGGGGCGATTGAACCCGACGAGCTTTTAGCTTGGTGCCGAGCTTCCTACGTACCCTTTTGAAGGGATCAAATCTTTCGTAGTTCTATCTAAATGACAAATTTGGATCTTTCGTGGAATTTTGATTTTTGGTGTGACCAAACTCGATGAGCAGAAGCTTTGTATCGAGTCATAGGGACACTTTGGATTTGATGGAAATTTAATTTTTGAGACGACTGAACTCAATGAGTGAAAGCTTTGTATTGAATTACAGTTGACATTTTGGCTTTGATGAAAACTTGATATTTGGTTTGGGACGACTGGACTCGATGAGAATTTGATTTGCATCGAGTTTCCTACGTAGCTCATAAACAAGCATCAAGTCATGACGTAGTTCTTCCTCTTGATTTAAACTTAGGAAATTTGATTTCGGGTCATATTTATGCAGATTTGAAATGCCCTTTCGGCTGTGATGTTTTCCAGCCCATGCTTTCATTTTATTTCAATTTTTTTAACGTCAAATGAGCTGCCCTTGCCCTTCTGCATAGCTTAGCGACATAGGAAAGACTACAGAAAAAGGATGTTGGCAGTCAACTTTTGGGCATTGCCACTGCTGCTACAGGGCTTTGTTTTTGTTGCTATTTATTTGGATGCGCTCCTTGCAATGCCCTTTAATAATGCCAACTCTCCATATGCTTATATACTGCCTGGGTTGATCACAATAACACTTCAAAGTTGGTTGCTAGGCAGTTTTCTTTGCTGGAAACGTGCAGAAAACTGCAGCGACGGGGCAGAATTCGGGCTACACCACCGCTACCACCATGCTCCGATTCCGTTGACTTTTATTGCGATGTGTTTCTTGCAATGTTATCTATCATCTCAACCTTTTTTTATGCTTAGATGCGTTCCAGGCTGATTGAAATGATGCCTCCAATTTGGTTGTTAGGCAGCTTTTTGCCTTGTTTGCGACTTCACGCCTGCTTTTGTCGCTCTGTTCCCATGGCGTTCGAGGCTTCTTCGACCGATCTTAGAATGAAGTTGTTGACCTTCGGTGGTATGTCGGGTGGAATGGGCTTGGAAATTTTAGTCACGAGCACGTTAAGATCATTAATGGGTGATCAAGAGGAGCGTAAAGACATCTTGTTGTGCACGTATCCCATCCCTCCTTTGATCTACATTCAAAGATCGTCTCAGCAGCATATGGGTAACTGACAGAGCTGCAGGCGTGTGGAAAATGCACCGTGGAGATGATGCGGATCATCAAAGGGGCTTCGATGAGGATCGTTGGTTCCCGGGAGCAATGTGAGATCATGAGATTGATTGTAATGTCATCCTTGAGGGTTTTCATTCATTGATATAACATATATATAGGTTACAAAGGTATTGGGCCTTAATGGGCTTTTAGCCCACTATACAATATGAGACCTATGTAATCTATCAAACCCCCGCAGTCGAAACGGGAGGGACCCGTACAGTGAGACTGGAACGAAAATCAATGAACAACTGTCTAGGTAAACCCTTGGTGAATATATCAACATACTGATAAGAGGACGGGACATGTAGAACGCGGACATGTCCAATGGCAACCTTGTCCCTGACGAAGTGGAGATCAAGCTCAATGTGCTCCGTGCGTTGATGCTGGACTGGGTTGCTAGCCAGGTAGACGGCGAGGACGTTGTCAGTGTAGACCAGAGTGGCCTTCTGCAAGGGGCATCGTAGCTCAAGCAAGAGATTGCGGAGCCAAGAGCACTCGGAGACAACGTTGGCAACACCCCTGTATTCGGCTTCAGCGCTGGAGCGAGACACGACGGACTGACGCTTGGCTGACCAAGATACAAGAGTGTCATTGAGGAAGACACAGTAACCAGACGTGGAACGACGTGTGTCTGGACAACCACCCCAATCCACATCAGTGTAAGCCACAAGATCAAACTTAGAGGAAGGAGTGACGGTGGTGCCGAGCTCGAGGATGTCGCTGATGTACCGAATGATCCGCTTCAAAGCCTGAAAGTGAGGTTCCCTAGGAGCATGCATGAACAAGCAGATCTGCTGAATGGCGTAACTGATATCAGACCTGGTGAAAGTGAGATACTGAAGAGCACCAGCGAGGCTCCTGTACAGTGTTGGATCGTCAACCAAAGGACCAAAATGAGCACTGAGCTTGTTGGATGTATCGATTGGGGTCGCGATTGGATTACAGTTGACCATCTTAGCCCGAGCAACAATCTCATCAGCATACTTACTTTGTGAGAGAAACAGACCAGACGCATGCCGCTGAACAGCAACTCCCAAGAAGTAAGACAGCTGACCCAGATCAGACATGGCGAATTTCGCACTCAACTGCGAGATTATAGACGTCTGAAGAGCATCAGAAGAGGCGGTGAGAATGATGTCGTCGACATAAAGCAGCAGGAATGCCAAGTCTGAGCCTATGCGATAGATAAATAGAGACGTATCCGAACGGCTGCCAGTGAAACCCAAACGGAGAAGATGAGAGGCAAAACGCTGGAACCACGCCCGCGGAGCCTGTTTCAGACCATATATAGAGCGCTTGAGGAGACAGACATGCTTTGGACGCTCAGCATCAGCAAACCCCGGCGGCTGAAACATGTAAACTGTCTCGTTCAGATGACCATGCAGAAAGGCATTCTTGACATCTAACTGATGGATGGCCCAGTTGCGCGACAGAGCCAGACTCAAGACCACTCGGATAGTGGCAGGCTTGACCACAGGGCTGAAGGTCTCATCACAATCAATACCGGCCTGCTGAGATCTACCGTTCACCACAAGACGGGCCTTGTAGCGCTCCAACGTCCCATCAGAGCGGAACTTGTGACGAAAGAGCCACATACAACGAATGGCGTTCGCCTTAGGAGGGCGAGGAACAAGAACCCAAGTACCATTCTTCGTAAGGGCTCTGTATTCGTCGAGCATAGCCGCCTGCCAATTCGGGTTGAGGAGGGCTGTTTTGTGGGAGGTGGGAACGGGGGAGAGGGAGGTCTGGGTGGGGGAAGAGGGTGAATGGGAGTCGGGAAGGACGGGGGCAAGCTGGGCTAAGTAAGGGGAAGAGGCGGCGGGCGGATCAAAGGCGGCGAGGGTTGCGACGGGCGCCGCATGACTTGCAGCGGGCGTCGCCAGGGAAGGGTTTATGGCTGTGGGCGCGGTATTTGTACATGCGGCGGGCGCCCCCAGGGAAGGGTTTATGGCTGCGGGCGCCGCATGACCTGCGGCGGGCGCCACACGTTGGTGAGGCGAGGTTGTTAGGCGAGGTGATGGGAGGTAGATAGCGGGGTGATGGTCGGTGGTCATGGAGATGATCTGACGGGGTCTGAAGACACCGGAGATGCTGCGGGTGTGTGGTCTGGTGGTAGGGGGTGGTGGGGGAGGTGGAGGAGGGGGAGCCGTAGGAGCACCGGGAGAGCTCTAGGGAAGAATGAAGTGAGGGAATGGTGACTCAGACTCTGTCGATGAGACAGGGGGTGTGGGAGACGCGAAGGGAAATCGCGACTCATCAAAGGTGACATGACGAGAGAGAATGATCCTGTGAGTCTTGATATCGAGGCAAATGTAACCGCGATGATCAGACGGGTAGCCAAGAAAGACACAAGGGGTAGAGCGTGGGTGAAGCTTGTGGGGGGCGGTGGATGACTGATTAGGGAAGCACAAGCAACCAAAGGTACGAAGGTGATCATATATGGGCAAAGTGCAATACAGTGCCTGAAACGGTGAGCGATGGTTAAGGGTGGTGGAAGGGAGAATGTTGAGGAGGTAGTATGTGGTGGCCAAGGCGTAAGGCCAATAAAGGAGGGGAATGGATGCGTGGAAGAGGAGAGTGCGCATCATATTGGTAATGGTTCAGATGATTCGTTCGGCCTTGCCATTTTGTTGAGAGGTGTAGGGGCAGGACAAGCGATATGAGATCCTATTGGTATTAAAGAAAGTGTAAAAATCTTTGTTGTCAAATTCGCGGCCATTGTCGCATTGGAAACACTTGACAGAAGTGTGAAACTGTGTTTTGATGTAAGCGTGGAATTTGGCAAAGATAGGGAACACTTGAGATTTAAATTGCAGAGGGAAAACCCATAAAAAATGTGTATAATCATCCAGAAACAAGAGATAATACTTATGACCCTCCTTGCTAGGCATAGGAGATGTCCAAATATCACTATGAATAATATCAAAAGGTGCAAATGTAGTGTTTAAAGATCGCTGAAAAGGAAGTCTCACATGCTTGCCTAACTGACAAGACGAACATAAACTAGAGCGATGCTCTTTATTACATGGGACAAGACTCTTAGAACGAAGTAAATCTAAAACTGCAGGACTGGGATGACCAAGGCGTGCATGCCAAAGACTGGATGATGATGTCGAGAGGGCGACTGGACTTGAAGGGCTGGATGGTGAGGGCCGACACAGGATAGAGCTCCCCGGTGCTATTACATCTCAGGCGAGTAACCTCCGTAGTAAGATCCTTCACAGAGAAACCAAACGGATCAAACACAAGAGAAATATTATTGTCAGTGGTGAACCAACGGACAGAGATAAGGTTTTTGACAAGTTTGGGGGCAACAAGGACGTTGTTGAGGTGCAAAGGGTTGGTAGGGGTTGGTAGTGTGGTGTGGCCAATGCCCGAAGTAGCAAGGCGACCACCGTTGCCGACGATAATAGAATGAGCAGGACCCTTAAAAGAAAGAGAGGAGAGAGTACCTGAGGAGTTCGTCATATGAGAGGTAGCGCCAGTGTCCATGTACCAAGCGGCGTCAGGGGGTGTCAGCTGCATTGAGGAGAAGGCATTGTACACATCAGTCGGGTATGCCTAATCAGACGGCGGGTATGCCTGATGACTGACAGGGCGGGGAGCAGGACCCAACAAGCCCTGCTGACGGTTGGGATACGGGGCTGGTCCACGAAACGACGCACCAGGGTAGCCATAGGGCATCAAAGGAGGGTATCCAGGGTTGGGGTACCAAGAGGGGTGGCGGGGATCATACTGCTGCGGGCGGCCATTGCCGCAGCCCCTGCCGCGGCCGCGGCCGCCGCCTCTTGGTCCCTGCTGGTCGTTGCTGCGGCCACGCCGGAGGGCAAGCTGCTCGATGATGTCACTAGATGAGACCAACGCCGTCTTGTCTTTGGCGGCGTCGGTTGTCTGACGTTGAAGGCGAGTCTCCTCCAGGATCAGTTGAGATCGGGTCTTCTCGAACGTAGGGAGAGGTTCCGTCTGCTGTATATGAGTAGCAGCATCATTTAATTCGGAAGGGAGGCCCGAGAGTACTTGGAGGACGAGACGGGTGGCGCTGGGTTTGGAGTCGACGGCGTCGAGCTGATTAGCCAGGATCTCGATGTGCTGACAGTAGGCAGATATCGACGGGAAAGAAGAAAGCTTGCAACTTGAGAATTCGTGCTCGATATAGACAGCACGGGTGGACTTGTTGTCTTGAAAGATATCCTGAAGTTTCTTGCAAGCATTCAAGGCGGAGTCTTTGGGGTCGAGTATGGTGGTCAATAGATCTTTTGAGATGGTGTTGAAGATCCATTGAAAAACAATGGTGTCAAGTTGAGCGAAGAGATCGTCGTCTTCGCTTTCAGGGCGTTTGGCGGAGGAGTCAATGTGGTGGAGGACTTTATGAGCCTTAACAAGGGTCGTGAAGAGGTGCGACCACATGGTGTAGGTACTGAATTCATGATAAAAAAATGATAGGGATGCAATTTTTGATATTGGAGATGGTTAGGGCGGAATGGAAGGGTGATTTGGTGGCGGTGGGTTCGGTGGTTATTGTGACGAGAAGGATGGAGAGAGAGAGAGGAGTGATGGGGAGGCGGCAAGGGGACGGGGAGGCCAACGGCAAGGGGGTGGCCGACGGCAAGGGGGGGGGGGGGGTGGCGGCGAGGAGAGAGAGAGGTGGCCGAGGTGAGTGGGGGCGAGGAGAGAGAGAGGCGGCGGCTAGGGCTAGGGTTAGAGAAAAAGAAATTTAGGGTCTTTGGATCTTAGGTTGTGATAACATGTGAGATCATGAGATTGATTATAATGTTCTCCTTGAGAGTTTCCATTCATTAATATAACATATATATATATATATATATATATATATATATATATATATATATATATATATATATATATATATATATATATATATATATAGGTTACAAAGTTATTGGACCTTAATGGGCTTTTAGCCCACTATACAATATGATACCTATGTAATCTATCATGCAAGCCTCGTTGTATGGGTGGCTTTCGTAACGCTTGGTGAGCTCCATGTATGTGTATATATATACTTGGGAGTACACCAATATTGCTGTGTATTCCCATTTTATTCCCTTGTAATTTGGGTAAATCAAATCGGGTGAATTACATCACGATTTCGTAGATCCGCTAGGACATGTTAATTTAGCGATATATAGGCACTTGACTTGCCCATTGCTACTGTCTTTTTTTTTTTTTTTTTTTTTTGATTAGGAAAAAATTCGGGTGGGATATCCCTACCCGGCGGCATCCTTTCGGATGAGATCATTAAGACCTGGGTTGTTGTAAATATCACTACCTCGGGCGGAGTGGCAAATGTGTGCAACCTTATCAGCCACTCTATTGCCCATACGAGGTACATGAGCGTATCTTACCTCTTTAATAGTTGATAACAGAACTTGAGTGTCAGCGAGAATAAGTTCAATCTCCCAAGGACATTTGGATTTCTTATTAAGATAGTCTATTATTATTTTACAGTCTCCTTCAATTTGGATTTTGTCAATGCGAAGTTGTACTGCTTTCTGGATCCCCAATTTAAGGGCGAGGGCTTCCGCTTTGATAGGCAGCTGTTTTCCTAGAAATTGGTTCTCTTTAGCAACAGGCCGGCCATTCCAGTCCCTAACTATGATACCTGCCGTACTGTCCCCGTTGGCTAAAGTGGATCCATCGAAATTGAGTTTGAACCAGCTGAACTGAGGTTTGCGCCATTTAATCGGCCTTTGTTTGTCGGATTTTCCGTGATAGCTCCTTGTTGCAGGACGATTAGTGTCCTTACTTACTTCTTCCCCTACGGACGTTCTTTTCCGGTTTTCTTTGTGAGTTCTGACTAGCTGGAGGACTTTCTGGTGTTCGGGTATAGTTTCTTGTTGAAACAAGTGTTGATTTCGTATGTACCAAGTAGTCCACCAAGCGAAAGCGAGGTCAGCCAAACTGGCCTGGTGTAGGCTACTCCCTAGGCAGGAAAGGATGGGTCCAAAATCCCGGGATTGGCGGATCAAACGATCTATTGTTGTTTGTATTCGATTAGGAAGTAGGTATAATTTCCTTATGAAGGGGCATTCCAGGAACAGGTGTGTCTCGTCCTCGGGAGCCATGTTGCATAGTGAGCATGTATTTGGTACCGCCGCCCCCCTACAGGATAGGCGAACCGCCGTGGGTAAGCCATTCTGTGCAATCTTCCATAAGAAATTCTTCACCTTCGGGGGAACATCAGTCTTCCAGATCCAAGCATTCATGTCGGCCGTAGGTTCGGATGGAGCTATTATCAGTTTGTAAGCGCTTGCTGTAGTGAACCATCCTTCCCTATCCGGCCACCAGTAGAGACGGTCTTGGACGTTTGCTGTTGGTAGAAGAATATCTAGAATTTCATTGACGATGTTGTTTGGAAGAGCAGAATGCAGCTTCTCAGTCCACCATTTCCCCCCAATATGTAATTATTAACGGTCTCATTCTTATCATACCCCTGGACGGTAATGTTCCGGGATAGTATGGAGGAGGTTGAAATCCAATTATCCATCCAAAACTTGATTGTGCGTCCATCTCCTACCGACCAAATAAGCCCTGATTTAAAATTTTCAATCAAGTTAGCTAGCTTAGTCCACTGCCAGGAGCTAGATCCCGATCTTTTGTAATCTAGAATACTTGAGGAACGCAGATATTTATGTCTGATTAAGGTTACCCATATATTATTGGGTTCTGCCAAAATTTTCCACAGGAGTTTCATTTGAAGTGCCGTATTCATATCTCCTGATTTGCGGATTCCCAGTCCGCCAAACTGCTTAGGTTTACATATCCTATCCCAACTGATTAACGGCCGATATTGTAAATCCTTGTTCCAGAAGAAAGAGCGATTTATTTGGTCCATTTCTTTATGTATAGTAGCGGGGAGCATAAAGTTCTGCATTACATGCAACGGTTTGGCCGAAAGGTTAGAGTTAATCAGCGTTGCCCGGCCCTGTTGAGAAAGCGCATTGGCTCTCCACTTCGCCAGCTGTTGTTTGGATTTGCAGACGATATCTTCGAATGTGCTGCTGGTGACCCTACCATTAATAATAGGACAGCCCAGATACTTCTCTAATGACTTCTCATTTGTAATGTTGAGGCAGTTATGTAATTCAAGAATCCTATGATCTGGAATCCCTGGAGATGGTTGGAAGCTTGATTTATGATAATTAACCTTCTGGCCTGACACTTTGCAGTACGAGTCAATTATTTCTTTTACTTTACAATCCGCCTCCACGCTTCCTTTAGAAAAGATGATCATGTCGTCTGCGAATGACAGAAATGGAATACGCGGACCGTTTTGTCCGATCGGAAATCCAATGAGAGATCGTTCTATAGTTGCTTCCGCATTAAGCTTTCTTGCCAGGACCTCTGCGCCGAGGAGAAATAAAAATGGAGAAAGAGGGTCCCCCTGCCGAATCCCACGGGATGGAATGAACATATCAGTAGGGCCATTGTTCACTAGTACGGAGAAAGAGACGGATGTGATGCATTCCATAATCCATGAAGTGAAAGTCTCATGAAAACCAAATCTGATAAGCACACTTTTAAGAAAGTGCCAGTCTACCCTATCGTATGCTTTTTCCATGTCTAGCTTTATTGCAAGCCAGCCTTCGCGACCTTTACGACTTCTGTAAGAGTGAAAAATTTCATGGGCAATGAGGACATTGTCCTGAATTGCCCGATCTGACACAAAGGCCCCTTGCAGGGGGTGTATGAGTTTCCCGATTACCTTTTTGAGCCTATCAGTCAATATCTTGGAAATTATTTTGTAAATATTAGAGCATAGACTAATGGGCCTGTAGTGACTGGTAGATGTTGGATTGTCCGTTTTCGGGAGCATTGAGATAAAGGTATGATTTATTTGGCGGAGAATTCTTCCAGAGTGGAAAAATCCCTTAACCGCACAGATTACTGATTTCCCGACAGTGTCCCAATATTTGGTATAGAATTCCGCTGTAAAGCCATCCGGACCTGGGGACTTGTTCCTTCCTAGGTTAAACACCGCCGTTTTAATCTCAAGGTTCGACGGAAGGGTAATAAGGAAAATGTTTTCCTCCGTCGATATTGCCGGTTGAATTACGTCCAAGATATCAGACATCAGTCCTTCATCTATCGGCGCCTTTTTAAACCTATTTTCAAAATCTCTTTTGATCTCATTTCGGACATTCTCCTCACCCTCAATCAACGTTCCGCTTGTGGAGGTAATGTTTCAGATTTGTTTCCTGTGTCGTCGTCCTGATGCTACTCGGTGGAAGTATCCTGTGTTAGAGTCCGAAAGTTTTAGATGTTTCGTCTTTGCCCTTTGACTCCAGTATGGTTTTTGGAACAGAAGAAGCTTCTCTCGTTTCAAAATCAGGCGTTTTTCCTTTGTTTGGTATACTTGAGGGTTTGTCTGCAAAGCCGTGGATTGGATGAACAGGAGCTCTGATTCCACCTCCTTTAGTTGACGAAAAATATTCCCAAAGTTCATTTTATTCCATTCTTTTGCCCTTCTTTTCAGTATTTTATGTTTAAACATTAACTGAAACATAGCCGAGCCCGGACAGGCCGCCCTCCATGATTGTTTAACTATATTGCGAAAGTCTTTCCTCATTAGCCAAATATTCTCAAATTTGAACGGTGGGGCTTTAATTGCGGACTCATCGGAGAGCGAAATAGAAATTGGGCAATGGTCCGAGGAAGAGAATGCACCGTTATGGGTTATCATATTGGGGAAGATCGTAAGGATGTGTTGATGAACTAGTACCCGATCAATTTTTTCACGAATGTTGAAACTTTCCTCCATATTCTTTCTCCATGTGAATTGGTTCCCAAAGGTGGGCAGATCAAACAAATTACACTCGTCTTTGAAGGCTATTAGCCGAGAGAACCTAGAAGTTCGTGTAGTTGCTCCACCTAATTTGTCCGTACTGCAAATAATCTCGTTAAGATCACCTATAACCATACAGGGAATAGGGGAGCTGTTTACGATTGTTATTAATGTTTCCCAGAAGGCATTTTTGTCGTTTGGGGATGGAGGTGCATAGACAAAGAGAACTAAAATCGGAAAACCAATTTGCAAGCTTTCTAATCTTAGTCCAATAATACGGGGAGTTTGCACGGCCACGGAAATGGACATATTTAGCATCTGATAAGACTTCCAGATAACCCCAATGCCGCCCGATCTCCCCACAGACGGCGACCAAACCCCTTCATCAAAACCAATATTTTTCCACAATTTGTTGTCCGGAATAGTTTCCGCCTTTGTTTCTGCTAGCGACATGATTTGAATGTGTTCGTTTTTACACATTGAATCAATTTCCGTCCAAAATGTTCGTTTTCCAATTCCACGACAATTCCAAAAACATATCTTCATAAAACCTTGTTAAGGATGGAAGGACCAAGGGGCGGAGTCCTTACATCGATGTAAATTTGATGATCTAGTTTGTAATTAATCTTGGACAAATTTAATTTGTTGCTGGAGTAACAGTCCTTGTACCGGTTCTGGATAGACCAAGAAGGCCAACCAAGGAGAAAGGTTGTATACCAACGTTTAATCCATTCAGCCCAACCCCACCAAACCAACCCACTTTTACATAACTTTGATGATGGCAATGACCAAGGTTGGCAGCCTAACCACCATTTCTCATCACCCTTCTGGCCGGCCTACTGCAGCCCAACCCCCCGGAACGCAGCAATATATATGATCCAAGGTCCGGGAAGAGACTGAGCCCAGTTACTGTGGACTTGGAGAGTCCAAGCCCCAATCGACAAGGACCAAACAAGAACCCCAAATTCACCCTTCATGCGATATTGAAGAATCAAATAGGTGCTGCTAGCCTTAGAAAACTTCCAGGACTTCATACCAACTAATACAACTAGAAGAATATATAAATCATATCCAAAAGGATTGGCATTAAAACATAATGAGTGAGAATTACAGACAAGTTTAGGATTGCTGCATATAGGCCAATCTATAGCCCAATGAACCATTATACATACTAGTACAATCATGGTCACGGGCAACCAATTCCTAAAGCAAGGGAGATTAATCATTAGCAGGTGATTTAATATATGTTTTAAACCTTTGCCAAAATAATCAAGGGAAGAAACACAATCCAATACCAAGTATGGACAAAGAAAGTCGTGGTATCCGGAGGAAACAAGCGCAACTGTCATAGCAGACCAAACCAATTCACACAGAGTCACTAACCAGGTTTTATTACTTCTAAATTTGAACCTTACAAGGGGACTTGCAGAAAAATTAGATGGAAAATCAAGAACCATCCAACTAGATCCGCTCATATAATTCCTACTAATTGCAAAGCTAGGAGAAATCCAAGTAACAACATAGTTATGTTGTTGCCGCACAAACCAAACGATTGAGTTACATAGCCTAATCGAGGACTGGTAAACAGTAGGGACAACAAATAGATACATGTTGGGAAAGTAGAATTGAATTTTAGGATGACAGTCAGACTGCCAACTCTCATCCGGGAGCGAGCTCCCTTCTGAGTGATTTTCCTCGCTCAGAGGATTTGAGCCCTTTCGGGAGTTGATTGGGGCCTCGTTGAGAGGATTTGTGCCCTTTCGGGAGTTGTAAGTAAAGTAAGAGTATAAGAATTGAACATTGCAAGGTGAAACAAACTTATAGTTGCAAAGCACAAAAATATTTATAATCAACAAACCAACATAGTTGGACTTGACAACTAGACCACAACTTGGATTCGAACATGAGGAGGACCGATATCCACCCTTAAACTCAGATTTTTCCAAACCCCAAAACCTGGTGAAATAATGTGCTGAACACACCAGGTGCGCTCGAATCAAAGAACAGACAAAGGTTCTAGGACATTTGAGGATCCTCAAAGGGAGTATAAAAATTAACCTGATAATTGACGAAGAGGTTGAACTCGCATCGAAGAGAGACAGACGACCGCCGCCGAAAGGGAGGGGCGAGGAGCCCATGGTGGCCTGGGCTGACTCCCACCACGACCTCCGCCACCAGACGCCACCACCATGACGGAAGCGTCGCCACCTAGCTGATATCCACCAGGGACAGACGAATCGACCCCGACGCCCCCAAAAAAGAGATTTCTCCCCCAAATTTGTGGACATCGTGCTCTTAGAATCAAATCCCTTCCAATCGATCGCCTCCCCACTCGAGCACCGGCCGATGGGACACACCATCCCTAGATCCTTCTTCTTTCTTACTCTTTTCCTTGGAAATTTCCTTTTACACGGGCTAACAGAGGTGAAATCGAACCAAGAAAAGTTAGGGTTGTGGCATGATTTTGCACACAACACCCAGGAAGCCGAGATTCCGCCATTTGAATCGACAACACAGGGAAGAGACAGGCTCCGAAAGGCCAGGAACTCGCCAGAGGAGGAGGCCGATGGTGGATTTGGACGGAAAATCCGAAGATTTTGGGTTCGAAGAAGAGTGAGAGCAAGAGTTATGGGGGAGAAGATGGGGGCGCGTGAAGCGCGTTCTACGCGAAAATCTTCCATTTTTCGCCCATTGCTACTGTCAATTCATCGAGAGCAGCCTCTTGTTGGTGTTCATTGGAGTTTGAATAGACAAAGGCATACAGGAGTACGGTTTAATTTTTTACTCTTATATGCTTCTCCATCGTCTTTTTACCCTCGTAAGCCCTCCTCTTTGAGATTTTTTAGTCTCTGATTTGTCAAGATTTTTTCTTGCTCACCCCTTTTTCTTCAGGTCTGATATTTGCACGGCGAAGTTTTCGCTATCGGCACGGTGACGGTGCCGGACTCCCAAACCGGCAGAACCTGATGCCGCACCCGGACTCCCAGATCGGCAAAGGGGGAGGGAATCTACAGCTTTGGTCACATCAGTCAAATCGTCTGAAGAAGCTGACGATGGGACACTGACGCCGATGCCGGACTCCGGATTCGCCATGGTCACATCAGTCAAATCGTCTGAAAAAGTTGTAGATTCCCTGCAGCTTTACGTCATCTCGTGGGTGCCGCTGTCGAGCTCCCAGTCCGGCATAGGTGGTGGCGAGGTATTATAAAAGGAGGGAGCCCCGCCCTCATTTTGTGCACCACACAAAAACACCACTCTCCTTCTTCTTACGTCGCAGATTTTCTAGGGTGCTTGTTGGAGCGGTCGATAGTCCGTAATACCTTCTAAGGAGAAATGTCAAACTTCGGGGGCTTGTTAGACCGTTTTAGGCGAAGTCTGCGATCCTCTTCACCAGCGACCCCACCTCCCGATGAGCGTGAGCCAATACAACCCCCGCCGAATGATCCTAGAGCGCAAGCCGCCGCCGAGGTAAGTAGAGATTTTATGTTATTATTTGTCAATGTTTAAATGAAAATTAGATATAGATATGGAATTAGATATAGATATGGAATTAATAATGTATGAAAATTAGATATAAATATAATTATGCATGAAAATTAGATATGAAATTCTTAATGCATGAAAATTACCTAAGGAATATTTATTGAATGAAAATGTAGATAGGGAATTTGTAATGCAATTATGAAAGTAGATAATGTAGATTTATGTGGAATGTAGAAAAAATTATTATTTAGAAGGATTTTATGTTAACATAATGTAGTGGATAAATATGATTTATTGGCAAATATGAAATTTGATAATGTAGATTTATGTGCACGTATGAAATTAGATAATGTAGATTTATGAAATTTAGTTATGGAATTTATGTTAACATAGTGGATATGGAATTTTATATTGTAGATAATGAGGCGGGCCGTATCCCAGCGGGAACGGGTAAGGCCAACGGCCTCTTTGAGGAGAGGGGATAGGCCTATAGAGCCGGCTAGAGCCAGCACATCCGCAATAAGACAACCACCAATAAAGCCACCTCTACAGGAGCCCGCTAGGGCAAGCACGTCGTTTCTTGGGCGTGAAGACGAGGATTTCTTGGGAGATTACACCGTCGACGAGGTCGATACTTCACAAGTGCCAGAGACCCCGTACGTACCCGAAATCCCCTAGTCCCCCATTTATACGCCAGCGGACGAGGTCGACACCGGTTTTATGCAGCATTCGAATGCGTGGGAACCAGAAATCAACCAGACCCCCCCCCCCCCATTTATTAGACCGTGGCGGGATCTGGATCGTGGCCGAACTGGACGGGCATGACTCAGCAGCCCATCCGTGACGAGGGGGCATCCTCCTCAAATCCAGCTGCTGGTACAGCGGCACGCGCGTCTAACCCCTTCGAGGTCGCTGGCACGTTTGAGGGTATTTCCAATACGGATCCCGCGCATAAACACAACTGCCGTCCTAGGATGACTGAAGAGTTGAACAGTCGGGTTGTGGATGACGGTCGCCCCAAGTTTGTGGAGCCACTTCGACACTACAGGACTCACAGGTGTCAGTACCTATGGTTAAGTGAGGTGTGTGTTAATGTATGAACGATTTGGTCACATTTAAGGGTATATTATGTGCAACTGAGGTATCCGGTGGTATCCGTGCAGGTGATACTCTTATTATTTGTCTTGCAAGAGGTAGAGATGATAGTCAAGAGCATAAGGCGTGCAGACCGGTGGCAGTTAGTGCGCAGCTGGCCTCGTTTACCTGGGCAGTGGCAGTGGTAGTGGTGGTATGTGGTGAGACATAGTGGGTTACATATGTTAGATGACATCAGGATGGACACGGTGGATCACTGTCTCATCCAAGCATTTATCTACCGTTGGCATCCAGAGACCAACAGCTTCCATCTCCCACGGGGAGAGATGACAATTACCTTGCACGATGTGCACAAGTTGTTTGGTCTCGCCATCGACGGACGCGCCATGATCCCTAACAGCACAAACCAGCTACGGCAGGCATGGATGATGGAAAAATTAGGCTTTGGCCTCCACGACTTTGTACGAAGTGGGAATGCTTTTTACCATGGAAGCCTAGATTTCCACATGGCGCAACTAGTTAACAACCCGCAGATACCCCCAGGTGTGATCGCAAGCGGATATATGTTGGAGGTTCTTGGCTGCTTGGTTCTAAACGACCGGACCACGACAACATTACCCATAATTGCTTTGGATTTCGTGACTGATCACCGAATCACATCAGAGTATGCTTAGGGTGTGGGAGTCCTGGCTTATCTGTATCGGCAGGTGGGGATCTCGTCGAGACAGGGGATGGCTAACTTGGGGGGTTGTACTGCTCTTCTACAGGTATGTCTCGATCCCCATACATATGTTGTGTGTTATTATTGAATATAACTCAATCTCTAACTTACGTCGGGATTTTTCAGTTTTGGATATTCGCTCACTTCCCAATGTTCGCGCCCGGCGTCTGTGAGGACCCCGCGGACCATGGAGACGCACGCTGGGCAAAGCGGTACGCGAGTCGACCCACACCACCGATCACCCACGAGTGGACTCTGAAGTTTATCAAACAATTAGAAACGATTCGAACAGAGGGCGTCAAATTCATGCCCTACGGTCCCCTTGACTTTGATGGGTATTACAAAGTTTCTCGGTACAGAGGCCTAATCCAATTCTCCTCTGTCATGGAAGCCTACATGCCGGACAGAGTTATGCGACAGTTCGGGTATGTGCAGACGATCCACATGGAGCGAATCCTCCCACTTCGAGAAGAGAGACCACCACATGTCAAGGGCCTGAAGCTAAACTGGCACCCAGTGGACGACCGTTGGGATGACCATTTAATTGTTCCAACTGTGTACATATCATTCAGCCAACATAGGGCAGCGCTTGAGCCACATGGGGTGGTATGGTGAGCACGGCCATCCATTTCTTTTCAAAAGCTCAAGCCACTAGGTTCCACCAAACATTGCTCTGCCAGTGGCCGTTTACCGGGTACGTGTGAATAATAGCAATGGTCGTTTATCGTTGGGTTGTTTAATAAAATGTTATTTCTCATAATCCTATTGTTTGAAATGCAGCGAATGGGGATGTTGCTTCATCGTCGGGATGTTGTGCTTGCTCGGGGCGACGCTTGGGTTTCCACAGAAGAGCTTCGGGAGTACGTTGAAGAAGCGCGGGGTGGAGAGGTGCTTTTGGCGCCTACTCAGGTTCGAGCATCGCAGTTTTTCCAATTTATGCCAAATGCATGGTGTGTGCCATGGAACTGTCAGCTACTTTTAGCCTAGTTATTGTATCTGTCTTGTATTTGTTGGTAGTTGTATTTGCGAACTGGTTGCAAACAGATGTTCTTGTGATTAATGTACTAAGTTTTGGTTGCAAACACATTTCAAATACAGTAAGTACGGTCCGAGAATATAATATCATCACAACTACTGGGCCGCCCTTTCAACTTGACGGTAGTTCATGTATTGTTGCATGCGCTTGTTGTATGGGGTATCCCAGCCATTCACACTCAGGTGGTGGAAATGAGACCATTCAGGTGCAGTAGGTGGAAGTGGCGACCCTTGCTTCAGCCACACGGGGGTCAAATGGACTCTTGCTAGCCAGGCAACTGTAATCACCTCAATTGTTGGAGTTTGGTTCGACCCATTCGCGACAATAGGAAAGCATGTGTGAGGATGGTCGACACTTAGGACAACAACGACCTTGTTGTACAAGGTTTCTATAGCAAGGGGGACCATAGGTGCCTCCATCTAGTTTTGATAACGATGTAAACAAGGAGCTGGGTCTTGCAGATCAACATTCTCGATGTGATCGTCAATGGAGTGTAATAGGGTTGCTAGTTGGTACAGCCACCGATTCCCTCAAAGCTCTTGCGCGACCTCTCTTTTGACTCGCATGTACTGGTCTTGTCCATACCCAAGAACAGCCGCTAAGGCACGATAACCGCAATGACCATCAGCTGAAACCTGGCTACTTCTATCAACAACGTTGAGCATGAAGTCATGGATGTGAGTTGTCAACAATAACGAAGGATCTACATCCCGATCTGTTTGCCGACCTCTACCTCTAGATCGACCTCTACCACGCGCCCGAGAGGAAGCCTTTCGTCTCCCGTGCTCAAAGCCAGATGGGTCACGTTGCAATGATCGTCTCCCTGTGGGACGACCCTTTTAATGGATCCCCGTTGGCTCTCTCATGGTAGACAACCCAGGGTTGTTCATGTTGAAGTATGCCTCGCCCATCAAATCTTGCTGATCAGACGTGAGGTTGTTGCCATCAATATCCCTCCGAAGGCTGACATATTCCTGACTGTTAGGAGTTGCGTCATCGTTGCCGCCACTTGATTCTTCGGGGGGAATTATTGGATCCCACATTACTTGCTTCCAGAAGGGATGAATTTGCGAGGGCCTAATAGGTTGCCGGTTTGTGATCGCCTCTAAGAACTCATGTACACATGGAACCCCGTAAGCGTCCCTCCAATGGTGATCCCTGCAGACACCATCATGACTAGCTGGAAGTTCCTTCGCCTTGTTGTAGTTGGCCAGCAGAAGATCGAAGCACTCATCAGTCACCAGCATCAATAGCGGGGCGAATATTGGTTCACTCATGACACACCGTTTGATTGTCAGCCGTGACTTCTCAAGGAACCCTCTGAGTTGGTCTACCTGTTCATTGACCAAGTTGTCAATGCATTCTGTTACGTCAACGAACCCACCAACAGCCGTCCCTAGCATGGACTTTAATTTTGCATGTGCTGACTCGGCACTATATCATAAAAATATATTAGTTTCACTTATGTAGGATTCTTAAATATTATAATAATTACAACTTTATACAATTCAATGTCACTTACTTATTCGTAGTTCGCACCCCAAGATGTAGGAACTTATCAACCCATGAACGAACTATCGTCTCCTTAAATTCTATGAGCCAGGTGTCTTCAAGGTACTTCATAAGACCCCATCGTGCCTCCCATTTGGACTTCATCACTTGTAGACGACCTTCATAACTTTCTTCAGTCTCTGACTCAAATAAGGCCTTGCATTCATTGTAGAAGGCGTTTCGCTTCTCGGTAGATTTCGTGATCCTACCCTTCATTTCAATGTTGCACATAATATGATAAGTGCACAACATATGCTTTACCGTGGGTAACTCCTCCTGAAGAGCCTTAATAAGACTCAACTCTCTGTCTGTAAAAATTACTCCTGGGATTCGTTGACCGCACAAATGGCGTAGTCGCCGTAGTGCCCAACTATAGTGTTATGCGCTCTCGCCTGCCATGAATACGAACGCAATTGCAAATGTGTTCTTCATGCTAGTAATCTCAACGATCTCTAGAAACGGCATTTCGTACCTATCACATGATAATTAATTAGTCAAACAAATTGCAACAACGTATGACAGATATAAAAGTAATCGACATTAATGTCATTCATCTTACTCGTTCGTCTTGTAGGTCGAGTCCATCACGTTAACATACGGAAACAACAGAAGAAGATGTCGGGAGTTCGGATGGGACAAAAACACATCAGTAACCTCGTCTACTCTTGCTTTAGAGGAATTCCGTGTGGCGATAAAGTATCCCTTTTGTTTGAGTTTGTGAAGCGCTTGAGGCAGGTCCCTCCGTCCTTCTGCAGCGGTTCCCCGCAACTGGGCTCGTGCATTGTAGACTTGACGAATGTCCGTCACGCAGTCATGATCATCATACTTCATCCCGCGTAGCATATCCCCCGGTTTTATCCCAATCACTGTATCAGGTCGAACCTGCCGATGTTGATCTGGAGTTAATCTACCGGCATAGGGATGTCCTCACATCACATCATTTAGCTTGTGATTATGCACACCGCATATAACCTTCATGGTTCAATTGTCAGCATCATTTTGACGACCCTCCAGCTCAAACAAGCATTTGATCTTCGTCGTTCTCCCTCGCCTACTCACTGCGGGCGAAAAATCCTTGTCGACATCTGGAATATCTCTACCCCCTTCGTACTTATCACACACTAGACGAAAGGTACCCAATCCACTTATTTGGTTCTTCCATGACCAAGTGATCACAAGTACCATGTTCTTAATCTTCCCTACGTATCTAGCCCATGCCTTCATGTTTACTTGATCAGCCCAATAACCATCGACTGTAAACATCGAACCATATTTTGTACCCACATCTAGAGGTTGGTTTTGTTCCTGCATAATGACACGTATGTACTAAGAACTTTACCCTATATAAACGTTCCGCTATAATATGATTCTATTCAAACATAATTATATACAAATTTTCCGCGCAATATGTTTCCGCTATAATATGATTCTATTCACACATAATTATATAAAGGTTCCGCTATATGTAAACGATTCACTGTATCAATATTCACTTACCTCGAGATTCTTCACGAGCTCCTCCGGATCACTATAGCTAAAAATGTCGAACGGTAAACCGCCTCCGCCATCTTCTTCCGGTAACGCCATTTCCTTCGATATAAGAATATGGATTTTGAATCAAAAACATTGTAGTTTAACTCGGGCATCGCTTTGTTATATATAGGCTTCGAACTTACCTCGGGCATTGGATGTCGGTTTGGGAGCTCGACACCGCCATAGAATGCTGCCGATCTGGGAGTCCGACACCTGCAAAATCGCTGCCGATCTCGGAGTCCGACACCTGCACCGTACCGATGGCGATAAGGCGCCGTGCAGATAACAAAAAGGTTTTTCTTTTATGGAGTACAGTTGATCACCCTTTTAAATTGATTTGGCATATCAGTTTGTATTTTATGCCGATTTGGATTTATTTAATGTTGAAAATTTGAGTTCAAATCTCCCAATTCGCTTCCTGGCTAATCGATTTTCTGAAATCATATATTATGCAGTTGTCGATCCTCCGTTTTTTGTAAAATCCGACAGCATTTCGGCCCTATTGAACCAGTTGTAATACATAGTTGTTAGTTTGTATGTTGTTAGGTGGTTGTTAGAATAACAAACTGAGAATCAGTTTGTATACAAGGGAAATCTTTGTATATATAACACTTCCCTCTCAGCTGTACATTCACGAATTCATTTTTTACTGAATATGAAAATCCACTTTTTCTTCTCTCTGATTTTCCCTCTTTCATTTCTTCATTCATGTTCAGTCAATCAAGCTTGATCAATCTCTAAATTCAAGCTCAGATTGTCATCATGGTATCAGAGTGATTTGCGTGCTTGATCTGTGTTGAGATCTGAGAGTCTTCCATCTGCAAGATTCTCAAATCACTTCACGCACGTATTCGATCGATTCGTTTCTTTCCGCAAATTCTGAAGAAAGCTTAGCATCCATCAATGGCGACTCCGGTGGGAACTCCGAATGGTGAAAGGTCAGGAGAACAGTGAAGAAGTGAAGGAATCACGGCTGCCGATCTACAGAGTCCGATGTTTATCCATCCATCGGATAATTCAGGGCTTGTTCTCTCCACGATTCAACTCACCGTTGACAACTATCGTTGATGGAAGCGATCAATGTTGAAAGCCTTTTCTGTCAAGAACAAGGTATGGATTCTCGAAGGCTCAATTGCTCGCACAAATGAGAATCTCTTACAGTGGAATCGATGTAATGACATCGTCTGTTCTTGGATACTGAATACGGTCTCCAAGGAGATCTACAACTCCATTGATGAATATGAAACTGCGTTCGAGATGTAGAAGGATTTGGAGGAAAGCTATGGCCAGAAAAGTGGTCCGCTTATATACCAAATCAAGAAGTAGATCACTGACTGTGATCAAGGAAATTCCTCTCTTACGGAATACTTCACTCAGCTAAAGGGATTTTGGCAACAACTTGCTTCAGTTGCAAATCCCATTGTCTGCAAGTGTGGAGGCTGTGTTTGTGGCTTGCAAAAGAAACAAGAGGAAGCAGATCATGAGGCAAAATTGATGACCTTCCTCATGGGATTGAACGAGAAGTACGATAATGGCCGACGTCAAATCTTGCTTACTGTGCAGCTTCCAAATGTCAGTGCTGCTCACTCTCTCCTGTTGCAAGATGATCTCAGCAACAGGAAACTCAAGACAATCTTGACAGACAGTACATCTCTTATGGCAAACAATGGGGATTCAAAGGAAAAGAAAGAAAGGTGTGGACATTGCAATGGCAACCACAAAATGGAGAAGTGTTGGGAGATAGTGGGATATCCAGAGTGGCACTCAAAGAGCAAGGAAAAGCCACAGATGAGCAAGGGTCAGGATATGAAGAAGAAAGATTTCAAGAAATCTGGAGATCAAAAGGGGTCATACAAGGCCAATGCTACTGGATCAAATGCATCTTCATCTCAAGGGATGCTCACTTCATTCCAGGACAACAGGTTGTCTGCAGAACATCAGCAATTGGTGAACAATTTCATATCCTTTCTTGGCAATTCTCTCACACCGACTCATGAATCACACTTAGCATGTAAGCTTTGTTTACATGCCTCTAAAGTTTCAAAGCTATGGATCATGGACAGTGGTGCCACTGATCACATGGCATATGACATCTCTCTCTTTACAAACCTAACTCCTTTGTCAAACACTTTCATCCACCTGCCTGATGGCAATACTTCACCTATTTCCCACAAAGGTACATTGACAGTGTCAAACATTACCCTTCACAATGTTCTATGCATCCCAAACTTCAAATACAATCTCTTATCTCTTAGCAAAATTTGTATTGAGCTCAACTGCAATGTCATCTTACAACCCAATGCTTGCCTTGTCCAGGACCGAGCAAGGATGAAGATAATTGCATTTGGTAAACAGGATGGAGGTTTATACTACATGGATCCGGAAATGCCTGCCACTCCACAAATCAAAACCTATGCAGCTGCTACACCTCATGTAGACTTTAATCCTCTCCCTATTTTCTTACCAAAGCAGAATGATTGTATTCCAAATACTACTGCCTTATGGCATCTTAGACTTGGGCATGCCTCTTTTGTCAAGTTGAAACACATTTCTCCCATTAAAAATGACATTTCAGTTGCTTCTGATCATATATGTTCTGTATGTCCTATGGCCAAGTAAACAAGAAATTCATTCTCTTACAGTGCATCTTATGCTGATCATATATGTTCTGTATGGGGTGTTTGTTGTGAGCCTAATTTGCCATGATTTACATTTACTTTTATATCGATTTTTGCATACATTACATACATTTGGGTTAGAATAATACATAATGGTGCAGCTGGAGAAGCTAAGAATGGTGCTATATATGGAGGTCTACACAAGTTTTGGTTATATTTCGCAGAAATCGGACGCACTTTGGAGCTTAAAGGAAACTCATGGAGAAGCTAAGAATGGTGCAGCTGGAGAAAATGCCATTTTTCACCATTCTTCGTTCTGAATCAAGCTTTGACGTCTTCATGAGAGTTGTAGCCCTCGGAAAGAGCTTTCCAACGCATGGTCATATGCGTCAATACGATGAACGAGGACTCGGGAAAGTGCGTTTCAAGAACAGAGCAGAAAGCTGAGAAAACTTTACTCGAGATCGAGTACACTCTACTCGAGATCGACCAAAAGTGCCTGGTCGAGGAAGAGCTGATCGAGAAGACGAAGACGAGGACAGATCGGGTTACACCCTACTCGAGATCGAGGAGCCCGGAAGCCGTGTCCGAGCATGTCGAGCAGAGTCACCCGAGAAGACCTAGTTGACAGGCCAGTCTAGTCGAGATCGACCAGAGGTACTCGAGATCGACTAGACCTGTGAACCATGACCGAGCCTGTCGAGCACCAGTTAGCCGAGATGACGAGCCACGCCCAGTCCACAACACTCCTAGTCGAGATCGAGTAAGCTCTACTCGAGATCGACGAGGACTCCAGAAGCCGCATGACGCGTCAACGCAATTCTACTCGGTGTGGGATTACTTGGGCCCGAAGATTGCTGATTCTATCCGAAATTATCAAGATACATCATGAAGAGAGAGATCTATCCACTTGAAGACTTTTTAGATATAATTCTCTATTTTTGATTTAATTCATTTGTTGCTTTTATTTATCTTTTAAAGTTTTAGATATAATTTTAGATAAAGATAGATATTTCTATCCTTGATTAGCAAGGATTAGAAGCCTATAAATAAAGTCCATGGGGCTGACTTTAGAGTCATTCAATTTCAGTAAGAGACAAGTAGTTCCAGAGAGACAGTTTTGGGAGTTCAGAGGTTTTAGGGTTTTGGCGTTCAACGAGAGTTGGATCGCCGGGATTGTAAAGTCTTTGAATTTAGTTTAATGCAAGTTATTTCCTTTCAATCGATGATGTCTGAGTTTGCGATGAAGCGGGAGTAGTCCACCCACTTCTAGGGTTGGGGCGAGCCCGACGATAGCCATGCGTGTTTGAGGTAAATATCCGACCTTTATTGTGTTTTGAGCATCTACTACTTGTTTATGTGTTTATTGCCCATCTAATGGAGATCCATGCTAACAACTTGGATTATTAACATACAATCGGTAGAGACAATTAGGTTTTCTTGAAAGAGTTGTCTAATTGTTGGAAAAGGCGAAAGCTTGTCCTTGATGCAATTCACATGAATATCTGTTTATTTCTGCCTTATGCATGCTTGGTTATCGTTGTTGCAAACCCCAATCTTGGAAGTCCTTTTACATTAAGTTTATTTCGAAGTCCCAAAGCATTTGCCTTTACTTTATTTCTTTGTTTCGTTTTATTCTCTGTCTACTCGATCTCGACCAAGCCTGGTCGATCTCGAGTTACTGATTCTCGATCTAGCATCGTTGTAGCTTCTGTGTGCAGGTACTCAACAAGACAAGCCGAAGTCGACAAGACCCTACTCGATATCGAGTAGCCCTGGTCGATATCGACGAGACCCTGTGCTTGCTGCTGCGCTGTGTTCGACTGTCCGATCTTTTGTCGACTACCCTAGTTAAGATCGAGGACCCTGTTGTCGACTTCTGACCGTGAGATTTCACCGCTGGCTAGGATCCGCTGACACGCTTCCTCGTGGATCGATCCTGACTTCCCGCTGCTACATCGGGAGGAGGTCTTGTAATTATTTGCGTGGGCAGAATCTGGTTTGATTAATTTTGTTATATTTCATACTCGATTTCCTCCTACAACAAATTGGCGCCGTTGCCGGGGAAGCTATCATTCGCGCCTTAGGTAGTTAAAATCTCACGTTTTCTTCAAGTTACTTTACATGTGTATGCGCCGTTCTGGTCAACCACCTGAGTTTGACGGCTTAGACGAACCGAAACGCCTTCTACACATCAAAGCTAAACTACAAAGAGCCATGGCGGCCGCAGAAACACAAGAGCAGCTGATTGAGAGGCTGACAAGGGAGCTAGCCGCATAGGATACCACTATCGCCAATGAAAGGACAACGAGGGAACAAGCAGCTGAGCGCGCAAGGCAAGCAGAAGCTGAGCTTGCCCAATATCCAACCACTACCGAGGATTATATGCATCCAACTCTCGTCGTGCCTGAATCGGCGATTCTAATCCCTGATAACTCCTTTGAAATTCGCACTCAATTTCTGATAGAGCTTAAAAATAATGCTTTTTATGGCAAATTTAATGAGTGTCCTCTTGAACATATTACAAATTTTCATGACATGTGTCGTACTCTTGCTGAAGGTACAACTCTGGAATATGTCAAGATGAAAGCTTTTCGCTGGTCTCTCGCTGGACCTGCACTGAAGTGGCTTGAAGGGCTGAAGCCGAGATCTCTCACCACATGGGCCCAAGTAGAGAAAGAGTTTCTGAACAAATACTTCCCACCCGCCAAAACAGCACTTCTCCGCCAGAAAATCACCGCCTTCAAACAGAAGCAAGGGGAACCGCTGGCAAAGGCATGGGAACGCTACAAAGAACTGTTGCGATCTTGCCCTACTCATGGACAACCACCCTACGTCATTCAGGAGATCTTCTTCAACTCTCTTGATCAAGTCACTAAGGACATAATCAACCATTATACTCGCTATGAGTATCTGACGATTCCACCAAGCGACGCATGGGGTGTGCTAGAAAAGCTCACTAACTACGACAACAAATATGGGGCTCCTACAAACTATGATGAGAACGCCTATGCCAGACCAGCCCCATCTATGCCACTCTATGAGCCAGCAAAGGAGATTGACCCAGATGTCAGGGAGCAGTTCTACAGAGACCAGAATCGCAAGCTCCTCAAGCAAGTCAAATATTTATCTGTCAATCAGCCTTGCATCGAATGCGGATCACAGAGGCACACCACTACTGAGTGCCCACACACAGAGCAAGTCAGAATGGCAGAGACACATGAGGAGGTAGCTTACGCAGGGGGTCCCAATCGCTACATGGGAGACCAACGGTCCTATCAACCGCAGTGGAACTAAGGTCCTCCTAGGAACCCCCCACCCTACAGAGCTCCAGGACATCCAGAAAGGGATCAAAGGAAGGATGACCTGCAGCTGATCCTTGAGGAGATGCGTCGGAATCAGGGCACCATCAACAACCAGTTCCAGAACATCACTACAAAATTTGGGGAACTAGATATCTGGAAAAGGGGAATAGAGACGCAGATGGGTCAAATTGCTGCACAGATCCCACGACCGTCCGGACAGCTCCCTTGGCAAACCGAACCAAATCCTAAAGGGAAGACCGGACACGTCGCAGCTATCAAACTCATGAGTGGGCATCAATTACACGAGCCAGAGGTCGGGAAACAGCAAGGCAAGGCAGAGCAGCAACTCGAGACAGAACAGACCCAACTCGATCTCGAGGAGGCGCTACTCGACCTCGACAAGCCGCTACTCGACACAGACCAGAAGCTGAGCTCGGACTCCGCTGCGCAGACCAGCAACTCGAGGTCGACAACCCAAGTCGAGATCGACGAGCCCCTGGTTGAGATCGACGAGAAGCATCTGGCCGACGTCGACGACTCTGCAGCACCTCCGACAACTGATCTGGCTCTAAAACTGAAAAAGTCACTGCCTTTCCCTTCAAAAGCACAGAAAGATCCCACTGCAGGTAGGTTTACCAGATTTGTTAATATGCTGCAAGAACTACATGTTTCTATCCCTTTTACAGAAGCCATGCAAGAGATGCCTCGATATGTCAAATTTCTGAAGGAAATTCTGAGCAAGAAGCGATCCATTTCTGAAATCGCAGGCGAATGCAAAGTACTCCACTTCCCTGAAAAGAGGCCTGACCCTGGTAAGTTTTCTGTTACTGTGGGTTTTGGACAATATAAATATGATTCTCTGTGCGATTTAGGAGCAAGTGTGAGCATCATGCCTCTATCAATCTGGCGGAAGGTAAAAATAGGATGCATAGAACCTGTGGATGCCAAACTATACATGGCGAACAATACAGTAGTCATCCCTACAGGTATAGTTGAGAACGTCCCTGTCCAGGTTGGTAAATTCTTTCTTCCAGCAGATTTCCTTATCATTGACTGTGCTGAAGATCCTACTAGCCCTATTATTCTTGGTAGACCATTCTTAGCTACTGTAGATGCCAGAATAAGTATCAAGAATAGATCGCTCACCTTCACCATAGGCGAGGAGGTTTTGGATTTCTCTTTTGGCTCCGCAAAAGAGGAAATTTCATGGCTGGAGGTGAAAAGCATCAGCAACCACGGGACCAAGCAAACAGCGGAGGAAGGTGCCAACACTGTACTCGAGATCAACAAGACCAACTCGATCTCGACAAGGCCTCTACTCGATCTCGACAAGACCTTGTCGAACTCGACAACCTCTGCTGAGCCACTGACTTGCCAAGAGCCTAAGTATGGGGTCCCTGTACTCGAGGTCGACCAGCAATACTCGATCTCGACTAGCCCCAAACCCAAAGATTTCTATTTTGGGTCCGAAAAGGCAAGTTCGGGTATGAATTCTACTCCCCCTCAGTCCATAAAGAAAATTATCAATGATTTAAGGGGAGATAAGACACCATGGCGAGAGAATCTGCGAAAGCTAAGGGCTGAAAGGAAGAAGAAGAAAGAGAAGGGAGATGATGCAAGCAACCACCTGTCAACTGAGCTTGCGTACTACCATCAGGACCTAGATGATCCAGGAGAAGGGTCAAACATGAGCGGGCCCCACAATAATGGTCCTTGAGCGCAAACGGAGAAGTCGGCCTAGCGACTCTAAAATCTAAAGCATGTATATAGAACTTTATGAACTTTTGGGACTTTTTGAACTTTTTGGTTTTTGGTTTTTGTTTTTGGTTTTGGTTTTATGTCTTTTAGAATACTTCATGTGGATAGTCTTGTTTTTGTGTGCAATCTAACACTTTTAGGTCGGCAAAGCATATAAGGATCGCGAAAAGTGGATTAAGAAGTCCCTGAAAAACAGTCAAGATCGACGAAGGCCAAGTCGACTACGACAAGGAGGAGAAGCCCAGAAGTTACTCGAGCTCGAGTAGACGTACTCGACATCGACTAGCTAGACGCTCCTTGACTTCAGACTCCACCAGATGCTGAGAGCCTACTCGATATCGAGTAAGAGTACTCGATATCGACAAAGACAGTTACTCGACCTGCCCAGATCCGCCTTCCTCGATGTTTTATCCAGTGAGTCCTTCCTTTACTCTTGTCTTTATTTAATTTTTATACAGTGGGGACACTGTAAATTTTAAGTATGGGGTGGGGGAAGGGCTTACTTTATGCATATTTACAATATTTGACATTATGTGTGCATTATTCCTTTGAATTGCTACATGGCTATTTTGGAATGCATTATTAATTTATGTGCTTATATGCATGTTTTCCAAAAGTTTGAGAAAAATGACCCCCAAAAATGACCCCCGTTGAAAATTTTGAAATAATGTCATGGAAGCTTATATTGGACTCGACGATGCAAAATTGGATTCATTAGAGATATAGAATGAAATTGCCTAGTAAAGGGAAGTCACAATGAAGTGCATTATTTTATTGAAAACCATGAAATGAGGTAAAATTTGAAGTTTCTTTTGACATGTTGCATGATAAGAGGATGGAGGACTTTATATTTCCATATAATGCTCATATTGTTATAATCTTAGCCTTACCTATGTTCATGCATCACAAAAGCCATATTATGCCTTATTTCATATATTGTTCCACATGATCTAAATATTTGCCATTTTTTACCTTATCCGGGGATTATGTTGAGAATGATGTTACATTATGGAGATGTTATATGATATTTGTGTTATTATCATTATTGGAGTTTGGAAGGAAATTGTTTGAAATATATGGAAAATTTAATGAGTGAAAGAAAATCCAATCACCTCAGGAGATAAAGGTAGATTGACCCTGCTCTCTGAGATAATAGTTTGGAGAGATGGGACACATTGTGAGGAGTCCAAAGCACTAAGTATCCGGGGCCATTCATGACACCCATGTTTGCGACTCGCGAGAAGGCGGTGTTGAGGTCAGAGAGGTAAAAGCATTATTATGGATAAAAGCATTATGAAAGGTGATGAATCTTATGGAGAAGAAATGTGGAAATTCAGTTTGGAAATACTCCATTTCCTCGGATCATTAGCACCACATTGCCAGAAAATGCCCACATTTAGCCTTTTACCAATCTACTCCTTATTGACCTTAAATTGAAGTCCTCTTGATTATTAATGCTTTGTCACGAATGAATGTTTTACATAACCCTCCTTTTGTGAGTAGATGTTGCTTTTATATATTTGCACATGCATGGATCTGTGACAAAAGTACCTTTTCGAGGATGGTAATTGACTGCAGGGACTTATGCCAGTGAATCTAATATGTTGAGAGTTTTGATTTCGTCCCCTGAATGACAAATAAAAGTATTGCTTGAGGACAAGCAAGCTTAAGTATGGGGTGTTTGTTGTGAGCCTAATTTGCCATGTTTTACATTTACTTTTATATCGATTTCTGCATACATTGCATACATTTGGGTTAGAATAATACAGAATCTGTGTAGTTTACACTTATTTGCAATATATGGAGGTCTACACAAGTTTTGGTTATATTTCGCAGAAATCGGACGCACTTTGGAGCTTAAAGGAAACTCATGGAGAAGCTAAGAATGGTGCAGCTGGAGAAAATGCCATTTTTCACCATTCTTCGTTCTGAATCAAGCTTTGACTTCTTCATAAGAGTTGTAGCCCTCGGAAAGAGCTTTCCAACGCATGGTCATATGCGTCAATACGATGAACGAGGACTCGGGAAAGTGCGTTTCAAGAACAGAGCAGAAAGCTGAGAAAACTTTACTTGAGATCGAGTACACTCTACTCGAGATCGACCAAAAGTGCCTGGTCGAGGAAGAGCTGATCGAGAAGACGAAGACGAGGACAGATCGGGTTACACCCTACTCGAGATCGAGGAGCCCGGAAGCCGTGTCCGAGCATGTCGAGCAGAGTCACCCGAGAAGACCTAGTTGACAGGCCAGTCTAGTCGAGATCGACCAGAGGTACTCGAGATCGACTAGACCTGTGAACCATGACCGAGCCTGTCGAGCACCAGTTAGCCGAGATGACGAGCCACGCCCAGTCGACAACACTCCTAGTCGAGATCGAGTAAGCTCTACTCGAGATCGACGAGGACTCCAGAAGCCGCGTGACGCGTCAACGCAATTCTACTCGGTGTGGGATTACTTGGGCCCGAAGATTGCTGATTCTATCCGAAATTATCAAGATACATCATGAAGAGAGAGATCTATCCACTTGAAGACTTTTTAGATATAATTCCCTATTTTTGATTTAATTCCTTTGTTTCTTTTATTTATCTTTTAAAGTTTTAGATATAATTTTAGATAAAGATACATATTTCTATCCTTGATTAGCAAGGATTAGAAGCCTATAAATAAAGCCCATGGGGCTGACTTTATAGTCATTCAATTTCAGTCAGAGACAAGTAGTTCCACAGAGACAGTTTTGGGAGTTCAGAGGTTTTAGGGTTTTGGCATTCAACGAGAGTTGGATCGCCGGGATTGTAAAGTCTTTGAATTTAGTTTAATGCAAGTTATTTCCTTTCAATCGATGATGTCTGAGTTTGCGATGAAGCGCGAGTAGTCCACCCACTTCTATGATTGGGGCGAGCCCGACGATAGCCATGCGTGTTTGAGGTAAAGATCCGACCTTTATTGTGTTTTGAGCATCTACTACTTATTTATGTGTTTATTGCCCATCTAATGGAGATCCATGCTAACAACCACTACTAGAATTGTGTTAATAGACATCGGGTCTTTTACATCGGTTAGAAAAACACATGATATTAAAAATGTTTATAACATCAGTTTACAGATAATTGATGTTATTAAGATTAGATACATCGACTTAACTTTCTGGACAATGTTAAAATCTAGTTTTTAAAAAAATTCAAAAGCGCGCGGTATACACTTAGTAGAAATTGTAAGCGGTAAAAATAACCCAGCTCCTAAATACTTGACCAGAAATAGGGGCATTCAATTTTTTTTAAAAAAAAGACTCAAAGCAAGTTAAAAGTTTACTAAAATAAAAGCGGTAAAAACCCTTAACAAACAATTTTGAATTTTTGCCTTAAAAAAAAACCCACATCTCAACACTTATCCAAATATCCCCAATTCCCAAATAACCCTAATTCCCCCATTTTCATTCAGATCCATCGACACTCCTCTCTCTGTGAACTTTCTATGGTGGCAGCTGATTGAAGAACTTATAATGGCGATGGTAGTGGAGATTAACTTCTCTTACACCTCCATTTCGTTCACTTCTCCATCTTATCAACTCCAACCTGGCATCTCGTCCCTTCCCCGGTCAACGAGTCTGCGAACCGTGGCACCATTCGAGTGACTCTCTCGTGGTCTCTTTCCTGCCCCCGAATCTCTAGGTGAGTTATCCTATTCCTTGTGTTTGCCTCTATGACTCAGTGCGTTCCTCGTATCTTTCATTGTTAAGTGGCTAATTTTGTCTCTTGCTTCTTGGCGCTCTTCATCTATTCTAAATGTTTCCTGCATCTGTGTTCTTCATTGTTTCTTTTGTTTCAGCAAATCACCTGCTTCACAGAGCTGGTCATAAATCGTTGGAAAACCCAAGTTCTTTTCTCTCCAGTCAGTTTGAAGGTTTTTGAAATATTCTTTCTAAATTTCATTTCTCCTGTATTTGATATTCAATTTGGAATTCCAGTTAGGGTTCTTATCATGTTAATTTCTATTTTGTTAGGTCTAATTGAATTAATTTAGGGCTTTTGGCAGTGAATTGGTTGACTACTGGTTGATATGTGAACTTTTCCAATAGTAGGTAAGTCTTTTGAGTCTTATAACTATCTTTACAAATTCCATGCCGAATTACATGAAATTATTGAATGCCCTATGTTGCCAGATATCTTTGTTTACATGAAGTTATTGAACACCAAGGGAGCTCCCTTGGTCTTCAATGCTACTCAAATCTTGGTTTTTTTGCATAAAAAAACCCTAGAATAGGCTAGATGTAGATTTAGGGGTTTTTTGGTTTTATGCTGGTTTTAAAGGTATGTGCTCTTTAACCAGGCTTGGCGATAGTGCAAGATCAACAACCATCATATATGATGCCACTCCTCCTAGAATGCTACTCCTCATCTGATTTTTTGGTAAATCACTCTTGATTTATTTGTTTTTTCTTCTCTATTTTCATATGAGTTATATTTGCTTGGAGCCGAGGAGAATCATTACATCTTGTCAAAGAATCCCCAACATCTAATGGCTTTTGAATTCATAATAAAGTTCAGCAATCTCTCTACTGTGAATGTGTTCTTGGACACTGTTTGCATAAAAACATTATATCGTGCAATCATAAAATGAGAGGTTTGGAAACTGAAAATAATTAGTGACAAATATAGTTCGTAAAACCATGATTTCTTTTCAAGGTACATTTGAAACTCTTTCATCAATAGCACCAAAAATGTAATTGAAGTTTGGAAAAACACTCGAGTCTAATACCCAATTCATATAAATTTATTCCATGTACTGTCGTAGCATTTTTCAGTGCCATGTCGTAGCATTTTTCAACATTTTTCAGTGCCATGTCTGTTATAAATTTATATTAAATAGGTATTTATGTATATACAAACTGTTGAGCTTAAAGAGAATTGTGCAACTTGCATTCAGATTGTTGTCTCTTAGAGTATCTTTTTGTCCAGTTGAATTGTGCAACTTGGAGATCTCTATGTTCGACTTCAGCAAATTGACAAAGTCATAGAGGTTTTGAAAAATGTTATTAAAATTGACTCACTTGACTCACAGGTAATCTATCCTTTCTTTTATCTTTATTTTGATTTTTTTTCTTCTAGTCATACCTTGGAAATAATATTGACAATTTAGTCACTAATCTTTAGTGAAACTACATTTGGCAACTACTAAGATCCCAAGTAGGAAATTAATGACACAATATGCACTGTTGTGGACTTGGTAACGTTATGAGTTCTTTTTAATAATGTGGTTTATACTCTATAATAAGCTTGTGAGCATTACTCTATGCCTGACAGGTTGTGAGTTATTTAGGTCTTGTTCACATTGTAAACTGAGTGTACACAATTCTCCTGGACATAAGTTTTTGCAAGCTAGTTTAGTCCTCCTCTCAGCATCATTAAATATTTTGAGTTTTTTAGCTTTTAATATTGTGCAACGTTTCTTGATCTTGGGGAACTGATAATTTCATCTGACCTTGGTGTTGCGTTGGATATGTATAAAAGTGTAAGGATCCTGGTTTCTCGATTTGCTTAAAGCTTTTGGTTTTTGTTCTCATTCATAGCAAATTGCAATCTGAATTGTGCTTTGGATGACTAAAAAGATTCCCGGTTTTCACATGAAATTGCTATTTTGTGCCTGAATAATGAATACTTTTCCATAGAGATATACTAGAATAGTTATGATTTTTAATTATGAACTGGCCCATGTTTTTTATTTGTTTTCTGATATTATTGAGCTGAATTGGAAAATTGACGGAAAAAAGAAAGAACATGACTGGGGGATTATGTTCTGCGAGTGCAGGTGCAAAGGAAAACAAGAAAGACCTACTAGATAGAAAGAGATCCAACAAAGGAAAGCAGAGGGAATAAGTGCATTCTAATTGAGATCTCAATGACATGGACTGATCACGTAAGTCAAATAAGTGAGAATGAACTGGTTAATATTGTTTCTTCTCATATTAGTAATTACTAATTGGTGAATAGAGTTTTGGAGATCTCAATCTTTTGAGGCATGGTTTCATTTAATAGGTGTGATTCCATGAAACATTGAATATATTTATTTTGAGAGCCTTCCAGGTGTCAATAGATGTTTCAAGTTCCTATCTATAGTAGAATTAGGTGCCAAGAACTTCTAGGAATGTCATATTTATGTAGACACTCACATGTTATTGCTCTGTCCTTGTGAACTTTTTTTTAATCTCAATCTGTCCTTGTGAACTTGATGCCCTTGGTATTTGGCATCAATGTGCTAAGATACATTTTCTATATTTTCTATAGTTGACAGAATTGGTATCTTTCCACACTCTCCTTTCTAGATTATGAGGTTAGAACAAGGCAAAGGTTGTGTTCATTCCCCTCTTATGTAACGGCCCAGAATTATGATTTCCGGGTTACGTTTCAAGGGATGAAAACCCTTGTTTGGATCTTGCAATCCAGGTACGGGTCGAGGTTTCAACTCATTTTTATGGTCAGTAATAAAGAGGGATTTCGAACCCTGAAAATATAATAGGGCCGCTGGGTACCCTTAACCTGTCCTAGGGACTAACTCGCGAAATTCATTTCAAACGGAAGCAGGACGGAAGCAAAATTAAGATACAAAGCGCCACAGCAGAGCCGGGTCAAAACCAAAACATAAGTGGACGATTACCATTTTACTAAATTAGAATGTTAGCTAGATTCTTCGATTCGCCAAAAAGAAACCCCATCATATAGACATCGAGCACTCAAATCTGCAGAGAATACCTTAAAAAAAAGAACGGGGAAAAGAATCAGATCGAGCCACTCATGCGGGACCGGCAGTCCTCGCTGAGGCCACATAGTATGTGCTATACCCGATAAAGATGCTCTAATGCAGTACGAAATTCAAACACACTAGCATGCTCCTAGTTCATAATAATGTGCAGAAATACTGTAAAGGGGCCCAAGACAATGCCAAGTGGCATATCCCTCTCCTACCTCCACCCCTTCCGATAGGTGGAGACTGGCCAACTCGTGAATGCATTCATTCATAATCGGGGGGCACGCATGCCTAACCCGCTCCACAATAAAGCCCGCAGGCATAATATAAGGAAGTCATGACTCGATTGACTCAGGGTACCCGATGAGGCTGTGCTACCCTATGACCCTAGCAAAGACTCTAGGACTATCACAGATAACGGCCGTTCTGCTTCAAACGCATAAAGTAAACAGATGCTCAATCAATTAGTGCAACCTAAACATGATACTACATGGCATGCTTTTATGCATATGCAACACCTAACATAAAATGCAACAACAGACATGAATGTCCAACCTGAGTAAGCCCCCTAGGGAACTTACCTGAAGATGCAGAACAGTAAAATAATGCAAGCAAGGGCCCAAATGTAAGTCCAAAGCAATCCAAAAGCAATACACCTATCATCAAGCCATTTCCATAAGCTATCGGTTCATCATTCATACACACATAGCCCAAGTGCTCAACATCCTCAAACCAATCGATAGTAAAACCATTTTCCAAAACCTTTTCGATATGATCAACATCAACCAAAATCATTCTACCAATTTCCTTCTAAAAACCAATATCATCAAGCCAAGACAAAATCCCGACATTAAACATTTAAACCTTAAAACCAATTTCTCAAATTCATGTTATAGAAATTAATTCCGGCATTTTGGTTGTCAACAATAAATCATTTAAGAGATATTTCCGAAAGCTTAAAAATCTCGTCTTAATTAGTTCAACAGTATCTATCTAAAATAACCACCAAGTAAATCCATTTTTAAGGTCACATTTTAAAACAACATCCATTAATACAACAATTTCCGAATACTATTCCCTTTATAAAACAACTCAATATATATATGTATAATACTTTTACGGAAACTATAATTTATTTTCATAAATCAGAAATTAATACTAACAATAATAATATATATTATCTCCCATTTATTTAATATTTCTTTCATAAAATATATAAGTATATAAGTAATGAAAGTTATAGCCAAATAACCCAAAAACAAAAGGAAAGGCCCATGGTTCTAACAAAATCGGATCCAAAGAAAATTAGGCCCAATCCGAAATGAAAAGAGGAACCCGGCCCGAAAAGAAAAGGAAAGAAAGGAGAGATGGATCCGAATCTCAGGAAAACTAAAGGAGGAGGATCCAATTTGGACCCGGATCCGGACCAGAAATAGGCCCACACAGAGAAAGAAAGGGAAGAAGGCTCACCCTCAACCTTGGAATCAGACGAGCGACGGAGAACGGAAAGAAAGGAGAGAGCTCGGCAAATCGGCGGTCCGTCCAACCTGAGTCTTCACCCAGAGTTCCGAAATGAGATTCCGACCATGAATTGAAAAATCAATTTCAAACGCGGACACAGGGAAGGAGAAGAGAAGAGGAAGCTCACCGAGATCGGATACTCGCCGGAGGACGTCGTCGGAGTCGCGTCGGGCTTCGTAGGAGGCGAGGTTGTGTCTTTCTCGGCCTAGATTAGAGATGGGAGTGAGAAAGGAGGAGATTTGCTTGGTTTTCGAGAGGAAAAGGAGGGAGAGCCTTACCGGATCTCAAATCGGAATACATGGGGAGAGCGACGGCGGCCTGATGCTGGTCGGACAGCCAACGACGCAAGGCAGGGAGGATGAGAGGTTCACGCGGCTTCGATGGTGGCTCCTGGCGGCGATGCTTCGTCTTCGGACATCGGAGGAAGGACGAGCATTTGCTGGGCTGCTGTCGCTGCTCAGTTGAGGAAGGGGGAATGCGGAGCTGCTGGCGGCTCGGTCTCGACTCCGGTGGGGCTCCTGGGCGCGCCTGAAGGTGGTGGTGTTGCCGGTGGATTGCGGCGACGACAAGAGGCGGAGGAGTTGCGCTTGGCCGGTGCTCGGAATACTCGAGAGTAGGGGCTGCGGTTGGGGTTTTGAAAATGATACACAGGGAGGTTGGATTCAAATTAAAGGAGAGGTAATGAGATTGAAGGCTGCGGCAAAACTAAATTGCTGAACTGTTGGATAAATTCAAGGAAAAGAGACAAAAGAGGTGAGCTGTGGATTTAGCAGGATGGGTTCTTTCTGCAGGCAGAAGAGGGAGAGAGACTGAGCATTTGAAGGCAAGATATGGAGAGGAGAGCTGACACGCAAGGTCCAAGAAGAGGGAGGTGTTGACTGGGATTCTTCACATAAGAGAGGAAGAATACAAAGCAATATATGTTCTAAAAAAAACACACAATTTAAAATAACCGGAAATAAACCTTAAAATCCGCTATCTCTCGATTTTACCCGACCCAACTCAAAAACGATTTAAAGCTTAAAACTTCAAATTGAAATCGAATTCTCGAACTGAATCAAATAATAAAATTATATTATACTTTCAATTAATAGCAAGCGAAAGCGAAAATAAATCTGAATGAAAGCCCATTTAAAATAATTATATGTCGGAATTCATTTTAAGAAATTTTAGTTAACCCGATTTAAATTCATATTTAATTTCTTTTTCCGAGAATTAGGATTTAAAAAATCCGGACCTTTACATCATCCACCTCTAAAAATAAGTCTCGTCCTCGAGACTAAAATCACTCTAAAACATGGGGATGGAGTTTCAAATTGGTGAGTCGAAGGATCATGTCATTGGTTCTGTAAGCATCTCATAGGGTTCAGTATGAGATCCTTACAGCACCCCTGACGTGATCATAACATTTCCAATTGGTCGTAGCAAGTATGTGATATGGGCCCCTATCACACCCTTACCTCGACCTTTCGGTCACATCATAACTCGAAAAACAATCATAGCGTCTCTACTAGGTCTTAGCAAGCATTCTATATGCACCCCTATAAAATGCTTGTATCCACTTCGTGAGGCGTTATAATATAAGCTCGAGTGTGAAAATTTTCAAATGGGATTCCGCAATTGGAAAAGATTGGTCTCAAAATCGTTGAAATTCTCGGTAACGTTTATTCTTTAAAATTCCAAGTAATTTCCTTTCAAACCGCTCAAAATCTTCAAATAAGACGTTTAACCAAACAACTTTACACCAAAACAAGTCAAATCCCTTCAACTCAAGATTTCGTCAAAATCTCTCAAAACCAAATCAGTTTCCCACATATCAATCAATCAAATTCAGAAATCAGGAGGTGGAATCATCCACCTCTAAGGGCTAATCCCATATTCTCTTCGTAGTTTCCATAATCAAAACAAGTTATCAGTCTCAATTCAAGCAAGCTTCACAACCATAAGAAATGCATAATCAAATAACCAACCAATCTCCAATCAGTACATCATATGACAAGTCTCAAATCTATGCCAACACAGTGCCACAAGGTCACATCAACATCTCTACATCCTACTATGGGTCATAATACGCATCTCAACCACACAACAAGATCATAATAAACATCTCGGCATCACATCAGAAGTCATAAAAGTATCACCTCATCATAGAGTCAACGAACCAAAACTCATTGTCAACACATCAACACAACAAAATCATGCCATTAAGATTCAGCAAAAGGGGAGGTCAAGCAACATATCAATCATCGAATGTCAGTATACTCACCAGACATCATCTTAACTCATCACAACGCCATGTAGCGATCATTTAGTAATCAGACGTCATCATCTCATATATATAAATCATATTCATTTTGAAAGCCATATTCGTGATGTAACATATCCATAAGCATGCTTGCTAAACATATAATACAACATCATGTTTACTACCACATAATATAATATCAGGCTTTCACCCCATAACATAACATCACATTTTCACATAATAACACATCATTATCTCGTATATCATATCACAACACATCCTAACATGCTCCTAAAACAACATAGCAGAGCAACAATATATCATGATAACGTTTGTCATTACCAACTAGATTTAACATTGCATTTCAATAGGTAATGTTATTCCATATCAGGTTTTATCATGGCCACTATCTAACATCATGTCAGCAGATATAAATGAATCACATAATCAAGAAAATCCTCACCCGCCCATTTCCACTCTCAAGCCAAGACCAATCCCCTTCTAGACTCACCAACATCAACTTAGACAAAATTCCCTAAAGGAATCCCAATTTATTTCGATACCCCAATCTATCCCCTCATTCCATCAAGCACTCTCACACACCATCCACCTCTAAGAACCCAACTCATATCTCTAACTCCACACCTGAACACCCTCTCATACTATATCCCCAATACTCTCAAAAGTCATTCCCCACACTTCTTATACTACTCAAGACATCACAAGCATCATACCCTGCCAACTACATCCCTCTCACGCGTTTTACCTCGTAATACCATTGATCATCCTAACCGCCTAAAATTCTTTTACCACTCATCAACCACTCCACAAGAGATTCCCTCACCCACAAGATCAAAGAAGAAGCAATCATGCTCAATAGTTATTGCAAAACATCATATACGCATATAATCAAGTCAAGCTAGCAAGTTACATCATAACCTTATCTAATAAATAATTCAGATTTCTCAGCATTTGCAGTTCACAATTTACGGGTAAAGGAAATTAGGTCATGCTTGGCACTCAAAGTATCATTGCATCAAGACATCATGTCACATTAGAATTGTAAGGCATCAAATCATATCATCATAGGCAACATGCAATCAGGCAACAATCATCATCAAGTTAGCACATCAACACGTAAATCTCATCGCTAGAGCAGCGCAATATCATCGTCAACAAATTTAAAAAGGGTTAGCAATCCGAACAGAGAACACTCTCGCTTGCAAGTCATATCGTAATCAGTAACCGCCATTCTCGAAATGTGCTTGTCTTTCCGAAATCGTTGATCCTGAGGCCCGTGGGTTATGGGCCCACGCTTCTGCTGCACTGCTCTATCACTATCTAACGTTTCGTTCCCTCTTCCATGCGGTCGCTCGTCGAATGTATCGCATAGGGTCCAAGTTAGCGAAAATAGGGGAGTGACAAGAGAAGACAACCCAAAGTTCCTCTCGGAACCAACCACGGACCAATACTAAGACGACAACTAGAGGCAAAACTTCGACCCGAGAATAGCAACGACGCCCTTATGAAAGTCCATTAGGTTGCAATTGTGACAATCAGATACAAATTCATCATGGGGCATATCAATCATATTAATCCACACTAACATGTACCTATCTCAAAGAGAACGACATGCATATTCATCCCAAAAGGCACAGTCAAGTCCTACACTGATGCATGTGAGACAAGCTAGTAGTCTATTATTTCATGGAACCAGATATGTCTAGCAACTTCAAGCAGGATATGTGGAACCAGTAATTATCATACAAGATTCGAAGTCATGCGGGATTTAATGAAGATAACAGGCATCATGAGTATGAACAAACGTACAAGAATGGTACATGCAGAACAAGATGAGGTCAAATATAGCATGGCGATGTACATAATAACGATCAAACTAAGCACCATACGAAAATACATAAGGCGGCATAGTAATCATCACAACTAATAACAAGAATCATATTGTAGGTTCAAAATGGCATGTAATCATACAATGAGATACACTTAGGAAGCATAGATCCTATACGATGCTAGCGATACATGACAAGGCATGAGCATAGACAAGACTGATTAAATGAGTTCAATATGATGTAAGTGAAAGCAAAAGGATCACCACAGAGTAAACAAGATAACATCACGGCGTTAGGTTATAATCGTGCCAAGAACGAACCATCATAGAGCACGTATATGGTACAATAGTCATCACATCATAGAACAAGTACAACACGTGATCATCTAGCGAGTCATATATATTGGGAATCATAATCCCTACAGGACACTACTGGCACATATCGGACATGAATGCAATCAAGATAATGCAATTAGATTCATCCTAACATTCAGGTGTCATGTGTGTGCAAAATCATAATCTAACATGGTGTGTGATCATGCGAGGTGTCAAGTCATACGCTCATGCAAATACGAGAAGATGTCATATAGTAATAGAGGAATACCACCGAGTGAGATCATGTAAGAATGCTAGGGCCTACCATTGCAAAAAGCAAGTCGGTCATCGAATTTAACATCATCTAGCCAGGATAAGTAAGACATGTTATGGTAATAGGAAGGGGGAAGAACCACACTATCAGGAACCTAGCTCGAGAGAGAATCAGCAATAATGCAAGCAAGATATAATTCACATGAGTCACAACCAAGGATCCTACATGGTACTAAAGGCTCTACTTGGCATACGATACATACATTCAACTAATCATGGCGACACGTAAGAAATCAATTCATTCACATTCCAACAACATAGAAACATGAGGAAAGTCTTACAATGTATAACACGAGTTTAAGTAATGGCAATATGACTAGAATACGGGGACATGAGCTCGAACCAACACATACTAAGATAAAACACGCATTTCTCAAGACTCAATTATACCACATATTCTCCATCCAACGCAAGTAATCACACAACAACGCAAATTGCAAAACAATCAACGTTAATTAATCTGCCGAATACAGAATGGATGGGAATACTATAGATTCTTGTTACCAAAGGATAATAAGCATTGACACGTCATCATCCAACATGCTAAGACGATCATCTATCAGCATTCATACCAAGATGAGCCGATCACACTATCATGTACCTAACCCAGGCAAAACAACAAGCATATAGGTTCATATCATGTGGTCCATGCTTTCAATTGATCATTAGCGCAATTAATACAATATGTCAAGTAGGCATGCTATAAACAACGTATAATCATGATAGAAGACAATACATAACACAATACTTAAGCAACGTAACTAGTCACACATGTAAATATAACACAACAACTGGGTACCAATGGTTATTCATAAGACACGTGTTAGAGGTTACAAAATCATGTCATGCAATTTAGAGAGAGTCACCATTACAACCGGACAGAGATTCCTAAGGGAAACCACTGAGTTTTCCCGACTGACTTCTCACCCCTCTTTCCCGTGAGACTCTGGTATGACTATTTGTGGCAAGAAGACACGGGTTGATCGTCACAAGAATCAAGGAATACAACCCAGAAACACCTTACTTTGACTTAAAGGGACATAAGGAACCACCTTCCAATATTCGCTTAGACAACCTTCACATCCATACATGATTCCGACACAATGTGTTTACCAACCCGATTTTCCCCGTGGAAGACACTGACATCCGGGAGAAAGACTCGATAAGATCCTCAAGGGTTTAGCAACGTGGAACGGGCTATCACACATAACTGGGTTGACCATACAGAAACAAGGGTACTCCCACTATTCCGTTTTCACAGATCAGTCAATACACATTTAATTGTTAGGCATACCAGTCAGTTATCTAGCATAGCAAGCACTCAACACAGAATCAGTTAGTGACAGTCATAATGACCTCCTTGGAGTCTTCCAGACCCATCTGTAAAGAACAAGCTAATATTTCGCCTACCAATTTCCAACTACATCCAATAGGGATGGTCTAACGTCTTTCTACCCACTTGATCCCCTCTTTAGTCGGTTTTCCATATTTTATGATAAGCCAAGTTCATTACTTAGTCCAATTTAGGTTAGGCATCTTAAGTTCATTTTGCCCATTTAAAACACTTTCAAATCCTTTGAAATTCATGGGCGGTTTTCCAAAACAGACACTCGACCCTTGTGTACCCGAATTGCACAACCTCAGCTCTGATACCATCTTTGTAACGGCCCAGAATTATGATTTCCGGGTTACGTTTCAAGGGATGAAAACCCTTGTTCGGATCTTGCAATCCAGGTACGGGTCGAGGTTTCAACTCATTTTTATGGTCAGTAATAAAGAGGGATTTCGAACCCTGAAAATATAGTAGGGCCGCTGGGTACCCTTAACCTGTTCTAGGGACTAACTCGCGAAATTCATTTCAAACGGAAGCAGGACGGAAGCAAAATTAAGATACAAAGCGCCACAGCAGAGCCGGGTCAAAACCAAAACATAAGTGGATGATTACCATTTTACTAAATTAGAATGTTAGCTAGATTCTTCGATTCGCCAAAAAGAAACCCCGTCATATTGACATCGAGCACTCAAATCTGCAGAGAATACCTTAAAAAAAAAAGAACGGGGAAAGGAATCAGATCGAGCCACTCATGCGGGACCGGCAGTCCTCGCTGAGGCCACATAGTATGTGCTATACATAATAAAGATGCTCTAATGCAGTACGAAATTCAAACACACTAGCATGCTCCTAGTTCATAATAATGTGCAGAAATACTGTAAAGGGGCCCAAGACAATGCCAAGTGGCATATCCCTCTCCTACCTCCACCCCTTCCGATAGGTGGAGACTGGCCAACTCGTGAATGCATTCATTCATAATCGGGGGGCACGCATGCCTAACCCGCTCCACAATAAAGCCCGCAGGCATAATATAAGGAAGTCATGACTCGATTGACTAAGGGTACCCGATGAGGCTGTGCTACCCTATGACCCTAGCAAAGACTCTAGGACTATCACAGATAACGGCCGTTCTGCTTCAAACGCATAAAGTAAACAGATGCTCAATCAATTAGTGCAACCTAAACATGATACTACATGGCATGCTTTTATGCATATGCAACACCTAACATAAAATGCAACAACAGACATGAATGTCCAACCTGAGTAAGCCCCCTAGGGAACTTACCTGAAGATGCAGAACAGTAAAATAATGCAAGCAAGGGCCCAAATGTAAGTCCAAAGCAATCCAAAAGCAATACACCTATCATCAAGCCATTTCCATAAGCTATCGGTTCATCATTCATACACACATAGCCCAAGTGCTCAACATCCTCAAACCAATCGATAGTAAAACCATTTTCCAAAACCTTTTCGATATGATCAACATCAACCAAAATCATTCTACCAATTTCCTTCTAAAAACCAATATCATCAAGCCAAGACAAAATCCCGACATTAAACATTTAAACCTTAAAACCAATTTCTCAAATTCATGTTATAGAAATTAATTCCGGCATTTTGGTTGTCAACAATAAATCATTTAAGAGATATTTCCGAAAGCTTAAAAATCTCGTCTTAATTAGTTCAACAGTATCTATCTAAAATAACCACCAAGTAAATCCATTTTTAAGGTCACATTTTAAAACAACATCCATTAATACAACAATTTCCGAATACTATTCCCTTTATAAAACAACTCAATATATATATGTATAATACTTTTACGGAAACTATAATTTATTTTCATAAATCAGAAATTAATACTAACAATAATAATATATATTATCTCCCATTTATTTAATATTTCTTTCATAAAATATATAAGTATATAAGTAATGAAAGTTATAGCCAAATAACCCAAAAACAAAAGGAAAGGCCCATGGTTCTAACAAAATCGGATCCAAAGAAAATTAGGCCCAATCCGAAATGAAAAGAGGAACCCGGCCCGAAAAGAAAAGGAAAGAAAGGAGAGATGGATCCGAATCTCAGGAAAACTAAAGGAGGAGGATCCAATTTGGACCCGGATCCGGACCAGAAATAGGCCCACACAGAGAAAGAAAGGGAAGAAGGCTCACCCTCAACCTTGGAATCAGACGAGCGACGGAGAACGGAAAGAAAGGAGAGAGCTCGGCAAATCGGCGGTCCGTCCAACCTGAGTCTTCACCCAGAGTTCCGAAATGAGATTCCGACCATGAATTGAAAAATCAATTTCAAACGCGGACACAGGGAAGGAGAAGAGAAGAGGAAGCTCACCGAGATCGGATACTCGCCGGAGGACGTCGTCGGAGTCGCGCCGGGCTTCGTAGGAGGCGAGGTTGTGTCTTTCTCGGCCTAGATTAGAGATGGGAGTGAGAAAGGAGGAGATTTGCTTGGTTTTCGAGAGGAAAAGGAGGGAGAGCCTTACCGGATCTCAAATCGGAATACATGGGGAGAGCGACGGAGGCCTGATGCTGGTCGGACAGCCAACGGCGCAAGGCAGGGAGGATGAGAGGTTCACGCGGCTTCGATGGTGGCTCCTGGCGGCGGTGCTTCGTCTTCGGACATCGGAGGAAGGACGAGCATTTGCTGGGCTGCTGTCGCTGCTCAGTTGAGGAAGGAGGAATGCGGAGCTGCTGGCGGCTCGGTCTCGACTCCGGTGGGGCTCCTGGGCGCGCCTGAAGGTGGTGGTGTTGCTGGTGGATTGCGGCGACGACAAGAGGCGGAGGAGTTGCGCTTGGCCGGTGCTCGGAATACTCGAGAGTAGGGGCTGCGGTTGGGGTTTTGAAAATGATACACAGGGAGGTTGGATTCAAATTAAAGGAGAGGTAATGAGATTGAAGGCTGCGGCAAAACTAAATTGCTGAACTGTTGGATAAATTCAAGGAAAAGAGACAAAAGAGGTGAGCTGTGGATTTAGCAGGATGGGTTCTTTCTGCAGGCAGAAGAGGGAGAGAGACTGAGCATTTGAAGGCAAGATATGGAGAGGAGAGCTGACACGCAAGGTCCAAGAAGAGGGAGGTGTTGACTGGGATTCTTCACATAAGAGAGGAAGAATACAAAGCAATATATGTTCTAAAAAAAACACACAATTTAAAATAACCGGAAATAAACCTTAAAATCCGCTATCTCTCGATTTTACCCGACCCAACTCAAAAACGATTTAAAGCTTAAAACTTCAAATTGAAATCGAATTCTCGAACTGAATCAAATAATAAAATTATATTATACTTTCAATTAATAGCAAGCGAAAGCGAAAATAAATCTGAATGAAATCCCATTTAAAATAATTATATGCCGGAATTCATTTTAAGAAATTTTAGTTAACCCGATTTAAATTCATATTTAATTTCTTTTTCCGAGAATTAGGATTTAAAAAATCCGGGCCTTTACATCTTAGCTTTAGCATCTCAAAGCTGTAAAGAATGTTCTAAATTCAGTACAGGTAAATAAGATTATATATGTTGTATGGAGATGTATAGGTTGATCACTCGCAGTCATGTTTATTATATGTTATATGGAGATGAATTGACAAGAATAAATGAACCCTAAATTAATCAGTCAAGTTGATTATGGTTGGTAAATGACTCTTGACAGACGCTCTTTTGCTTTGTTTAAGAGTTAACTTGAGGTGATTCATGATTTTGAGTATGAGCTTGTTCATAGTACTCCCTCCGTTCGGCAAAACTTGTCATTTTAACTCTCCACACAACTTTTAATAAAGCTAATAATTACACTCCCTTTTTGCTAATTTACCCTCATTTATCACTCTACTTTTTACTTTATCAAAAACTACAACTCACAACTCATCAATCAAATCAAGGGCATTTTAGTAAAGTAAAAGCAAAAATACCTAAAATGACAAGTTTTTCCGAACAAAAAAAAAAACTCTAAAACGACAAGTTTTGCCGAACGGAGGGAGTACTGAACTGTTACAAAGAATTCGTACGTAGCACCCCATAGATGCAAACCAAAAAAGTAGCTTAAATCAAACAAGTAGCTACTGATTTCTTTTTTTTTTGTTTGAAAACCAAAAAAGGAGCTTACATCATTATTGGTGGGAATTTGATCTTTTTTATAATGTGCAATTTGTTTTAGTTACTCGCTACACTATACTTGTCATTGTGGGCAGATTCTAGGAGCAGCTTGATATTTATTGTCGATAGAAAGACAATCCGCCTGCTGGAAATCAAAGTGCATACCCGAGTACTTGGACTGTCAAACTTGAAATAATGTTGATCGTATTAGCTGGGCAGGTAATACTCAGATTTCCAGCCACTGTGATCCCAACAATGTCAATAATAGTACTTTTGATTTTGGAATGTTTACGAATGCAGTGTCAAAGAATGTTGTCTCTAGTGGCTTTGTAAACAAATACTTCTACTGCTTTAATTGATAGATGAAGTGCACAACGTGCTAATGTTGACAAATCTATCTAGTTTGATATGCAGTCAATGGTTTGAATTATTAATTGATGGTACTAATTTCTTGTGGTTGCCCTTTAGCTTGTTGATTTAAGCACCAAGTTTGAGTAGTTAGATGAAAGGATTATTTTGCTATGTAATTTTAATATATCGTCTCATAAATATGCAGTTCTTATGGTCAAAACTTGATGACAACCACACTCGTCTTGGAAACAATATTTTGCATCTTCATTTCTATCCCGGGCCTTGTTTTATTTGCTCAATTGATTGGGAACATGCAGGTAAACAAGTTAGTCTGTACTGTGTTTAATTAAAAACCATTGGCATGTAGAACCAGCATTGCGAACTTTGATATGAATGTCAAATTTTTCAGTCGAATTTGGAACAATCTTATCATGTATGCAACCCCATATCTTTGTCACATTATGGAATGTAGGAATTCCATTCCTTATATGTTACTGCCGTGTTAGAATACTGAAATGTTTCAGTTTTCTTTCTCTTGTTGCTTAGCCATTGAGTAAACGAATACCTTACCCCTGTAGGTTCTCTTCACCGTAGCTATGAAGATCTTGGAGGAGACATGTGAACGTGTAATTACAAAGCTCTCATAAGGGACATATGACACCAATGTATATTAGACATTTAGACGGGTTATTGCAATCAAGAACATTGTTTATTTTTTATTATTTAATGCATGTGTTGGTCTTTCAGAATGTTTAAGTTTCTATTAGCCAAAACAAGCTCACATTATAGATCAACAGGGGTATTGGATGATTAGTGTATTTGATGAAAAACATCGGACTCCAGAGAGAAAAAACGATGTCTATCTTTATGGATACGTCGATCATAGGTATACAAATCGATTTCTAAAACCCCGTATATGTCAAAATTGTAATATAAAATGATGTGATAAAATACCAAAACATCGTTTTTCATACAAAAAATGATTTGAAAATATATAAATAACATCGACTTTTAAAATATTAAATGTGGTTCATTATATTTATATAAAAGATTATAAAAAATTAAACATGAAAAAAGATTATGCACAAATTGAATAATTCATAACCGATGTGTTTATTAATGTAAAACATCATGTTTATAAAAAATAGCGATGTTAATGTGATGTTTTGGGTTTTCCTACGAACCTTTAAATTGCTAGAAATGCAAAATAATAATGGTTTAGCATTAGGTTCATCAACAAAAACGTCATTATATCAATGTACTTAAATCGTTATCAACAATAAAAACAATGTTATAAATCATTATAGACATCGGTTATAAACCGATGTGGTAAAGTTTGGATTTTTAACACCACCTACTAACACGTTGAATTTTTTTTTTATTAACATCGGTTTATACTCGATGTCTATGAACAGAATTCTAGTAGTGAACTTGGATTATAAACATAAATTCGGTAGAGACAATTAGGGTTTCTTGAAAGAGTTGTCTAATTGTTGAAAAAGGCGAAAGCTTGTCCTTGATGCAATTCACATGAATATCTGTTTATTTCTGCCTTATGCATGCTTGGTTATCGTTGTTGCAAACCCCAATCCTGGAAGTCCTTTTACATTAAGTTTATTTCGAAGTCCCAAAGCATTTGCCTTTACTTTATTTCTTTGTTTCGTTTTATTCTTTGTCTACTAGATCTCGACCAAGCCTGGTCGATCTCGAGTTACTGATTCTCGATCTAGCATCGCTGTAGCTTCTGTGTGCAGGTACTCAACAAGACAAGCCGAAGTCGACAAGACCCTACTCGATATCGAGTAGCCCTGGTCGATATCGACGAGACCCTGTGCTTGCTGCTGCGCTGTGTTCGACTGTCCGATCTTCTGTCGACTACCCTAGTCGAGATCGAGGACCCTGTTGTCGACTTCTGATCGTGAGATTTCACCGCTGGCTAGGATCCGCTGACACGCTTCCTTGTGGATCGATCCTGACTTCCCACTGCTACATCAGGAGGAGGTCTTGTAATTATTTGCTTGGGCAGAATCTGGTTTGATTTATTTTGTTATATTTCATACTCGATTTCCTCCTACAACAGCATGATAGGCTCAAAGGCAATGCAATCGAGCTCTTCAGTGACTACTCGTGGCCATTGTGCTCAGGAGGAGTATATGAAGTATGAGCACAAGACAAAATTGGTGTGTAAACTGGATAAATCCTTGTATGGATTGAAGCAAGCACCAAGACAATGGTTCAACAAATTTGCTCAGGTTATGAAGCTTGCAAACTTTGTGAAATCTGAGTCAGATCATGCTTTATTCACCAAGCAAAATGGAAACACCTTCACAACTCTTCTGGTGTATGTGGATGATATGATTATCACAGTGAACAGCAAGGAAGAGATGGAGAAATTGAAGGCACATCTCCACCAACACTTTCAGATTAAAGACCTGGGTCACACAAGTTACTTTTTGGGCATTGAAATTGATAGAACCACTTATGGGATTTGGTTAAATCAAAGAAAGTATGCCATGGAATTATTAGAGGAAGCTGGAATGGAAAATGCAAAGTCATTAGCTACACCTCTAGATGTGCACTGTAAGTTGTCAAGTGAAGGGCAGATCTTTGACAAGCCTAAATTGTATAGGAAGGTGGTTGGGAAGTTGATCTACCTAACTGTCACAAGACCTGATATCACATACTCAGTGCATATATTGAGTCAGTTCATGCAAAAGCCATGTACTGCTCATTGGCAAGCTGCAAAGCACCTTCTCAGATACATCAAGAAGGCTCCAGGGCAAGGTATACTGCTGCCTAGCAGTTCAGATTTGAGACTGAGAGGCTTATGTGATGCCGACTTGCAAGCATGCCCCATGACAAGGAAGTCACTTACAGGGTATCGCTTCTTACTAGGGAATTCCTTAATATCCTGGCGCACGAAGAAACAGTCATTTGTGGCCATGTCAACTGCAGAGGCTAAATATAGAGCCATGGCAATGACATGTTGTGAGTTGATTTGGCTTATTAGAGTCCTCAAAGATCTGGGAATAGAGCAAACTCGGGCTATTGACCTGCATTGTGACAATCAAGCAGCACTGCATATATCCAGGAATCCAATGTTCCATGAGAGAACAAAACATATAGAAGCTGACTGCCATATATTTCGAAATTTGGTAATGAATCAAGAGGTGAACACCAAGTACATTTCAACGAAGGAACATCCAGCAGATATTTTTACTAAGGTGGTGAATCAAGTGCAACATACTAAGTTGTTAGACAAGCTTGGAGTCATTAACCAGTTTACATGATCTCAAGCTTGAGGAGGAGTATTGAACCAGTTGTAATACATAGTTGTTAGTTTGTATGTTGTTAGGTGGTTGTTAGAATAACAAACTGAGAATCAGTTTGTATACAAGGGAAATCTTTGTATATATAGCACTTCCCTCTCAGCTGTACATTCACGAATTCATTTTTTACTGAATATGAAAATCCACTTTCTCTTCTCTCTGATTTTCCCTCTTTCATTTCTTTATTCATGTTCAGTCAATCAAGCTTGATCAATCTCTAAATTCAAGCTCAGATTGTCATCAGGCCCTATAAATCGATCAATGGGATCGGGGTGTAGCGGCGAAACTTTCACATTTCAACCGTCTACAAATTGTTTTTTGGCGTTAGGCGAAACTTTTACATTTCGAGCCTATAACGCCCCACCGGTTGCCGGAATAAGGAGATTGAATACTGGCGTTAGGCCAAACTTTTACATTTCGAGCCTATAACGCCTCACCAAGTGTCGGAATGGAGGGATCGAATGTCGGCGTTAGGTGAAACTTTCACATTTCGAGCCTATAACGCCGTACCAAGTGCCGGAATGGAGTATAAAGTGGAGATCTATACCTTTAGCAAATATTGTTTGTGTTTGCTGTTGCAATCTCCCCTTGTACTCTCTTTTCTCCCTTTTTCTTCTGGTTACGGCACTCTCTTTTTTGGATCCCACCTCCCCACAAATGAGTGTATATATATATATAGTGCATACCTCATGTACGTGTATATATTCACACGTAAGTATTGGTTTCACAGCCCATTTTCAGAAACGGCTATCCATTGATTGCCCCTTCTTAATTTTGTGTCATTTACATTAGCCGTTTCATGACTAATTGGAGGCCTTTTAATGTTCCGAATGAAACGTCTTTTGAATTAATCAAGACCAGCTTGTTAGCTTATGGGATTCAAGATATATATAGCAATGATCGGTGTAATTATTGCCCAAAATGAATCAACCACTTAACATATTCACCTCTTTGTACAAAATATAGTGGTATATATTACCTATATAATTTAATTATGGTCACCTATAGTAGGTATAATATATAGTAATACCACACATTAGTACTGAGAGTTGCGGCTTTTGTACGGACTTTTTAAACTTTAGTGCAACGCTTTAATTATATCAAATAATTTTATTTCATGATATAAATTAGCTTATGAGCACTAAATTTTACCCGTCAACAATACCCTTTCCAAACGAGCCCTAAATAATTTAAATTCATAAAAAGGGGTATTTCTGTCATTATAAATTACAAGGGTCTACATTACAATAAAAACATCATATCATAAAGGTCTATTTACCTACACAAATATTGAATAGGGTATATAAACCCCATTCACTCTTGTACAAATAAGATATAGAAAAGGCCTACAATCGTATTCAATGGTCTTACATCTCCTCTGTTCTAACTAAGTTTGGTTTCCATCCACAGTTTGTTAGATGGATTTCGGAATGTATCTCCTCGGTCTCGTACTCTATCTTGATCAATGATGGACCGACGAAACAATTCTTCCCCTGAAGAGGTCTCCAGCAAGGTGACCCGCTTTCCCCACTGTTGTTCATTTTAGCTTCTGAGGTTCTTGCAAGGACTTTACAACGAGAGGCTACTATAACACATGACATGGGCTTTCGGTTCGCCAATAAAGGGGTAAAAATTCATTTCCTGGCCTTCGTTGTTGACATCCTGATCTTTGTCAAATCTAATGCTTCATCTTGCACAAAAATAACTCATATACTCAACCGTTATTGCCTTATTTCGGGCCAAAAATTAAACTTTCACAAATCCAATTTTCAAGTCTCAAAAAACACTTCAACCTTTGTTATTACAACATTAAGTCCCATTTGGGTATTGCAAGTTCTACTAACGTCGAAAAATATTTAGGTTGTCCGATTATAAATGGTCGGATTAATAAGAACACCTTCATCGATGTTATTTTGAAAACAAATAACGAACTCTCGTAGTGGAAAGCTTCTAGTCTATCAGCTAAAGGACGTAAGGTTTTTATTCAAGCTAATCTCAGTGCACAACCGCTTTTTTTTTTATGCAGTCGTTCATGTTACCAGCTTCTATCTTACAAGAGTTAGACAGGATATACATGTCCTTCTTTTGGAATAAAATTCAGTGATTCACCCCATGTATTAGTTGGGACAAGGTCTGCTCCGACACCTTATCAGGAGGGCTTGGTATTTATAAAGCAGAAACCGTGAACTTGGCACTCTAAATGAAAAGCTGGTGAAAATCTTGGCGGAACCGAATAATATTTGGGTTCAGGTTATCAATGATAAGTATCTAAAAGGTCAGAGTATTCTATAGTATCAGAGGAAGGGTACTACATCATAGTAATGGTCTAATTGAATGCATATTCGCCCCTTGTGTGCATCTGGGCTTTGTTGGTCGGTAGGGAACAGTTGTGATATAAACTCCTGGTCAGATAATTGGACGTTCGAAACACCTTTACGCAATAAGGCGCTTACTGATATCCCTACTAATTTTTTGGATTGGAAGGTTGGCAGGTTTCTTGGGCCAACCTTACAATGGAATGTATCCAAGATTGAGGACCAGTTGGGGACGTTTCTTTCGAGAGACGTTCTCAAACATATCATCAATATTGTCGTCCCAATTACAAGTTTGAATGATCGTTTGTATTGGGGCGCTAGCCCATCAGGCTGGTTTTCTACAAAATCTACAACGTATATCGTCCCCAACGGCGCTAAGGACCCAACCTACTCGTGCAAATGGATTTGATAGCTCGATGTACCTCCGAAGGTACGCCATTCCCTTTGGAAAATTTCTCATGATGGTCTCCCCTCCAAAGAATGATTACAACACTCGCATATAGTTGTCCCTATGTATCGCGTTTTTTGTAATTTTCATACATAGTCTATCAATCATCTCCTATTGGAATGTCTTACTATTAACTGTCTGATCAATCATTTCAACCCTTCGCTTAAACTTCCATCGAGTGCTTTGTTTGAGGGTCAGAACCAGGGCCATGTGCCCATGTGTTAACTCGCATTAAGGACTCCTTGGGGTTTTCGGGTATGGTTGAGCTAGCACTTTGCTGGCGGATAGTTTGCTTTTATAGAAACCAGCTTTCTTTCAATACAATTACAACCATTCCGTTCGCCTCTATGAAAGCCTTCCTATTAGCGCTTCCACAAACTTAGAGCCTATCCAAAAGGCTTTGTTTGGCTTCTGACTCCTTCGAAGGGGTGGGTATGGAACATAAGCGCGGCGGGGTTCACATTAGACCCTCTTCGATCTACATCAAATAAGCACAGGTGGCTAGTTGGGATAAACCACCTGACTTGTTCTGTAAGTTGAACTTCGATGGGTCGGTCCATACCTCTAATGCGGAATCCTATGGCTTCGTCATTAGGAACCCAACCGGGGATGTACTATCTGTTGGTAGTGGTACGTGTGATCACACGTCCATCATTTATGCGAAAGCTCTTGACCTCCGCAACGGGGTTTTAAAGGCTAAAGAAGTTGGGATCAACTACCTCCTAATTGAAGGGGATAACTGATGCATTGAAAGTATCGATGACTCTTGGTGACATTGAGGATAATATGAAGGTTTCATTCGATTGCCCTATCACTCGTGCAAGGGGCAAGAAGATTCAAGATGCAACCAAATCCCTTCTTGTTCGTTACCAAGGAACGATGGAGCAAGGGTTCAGGCCACCCTGGATCACTTGGCTCAAAGCTACTCCACCGGCACAAGAAATGAGCTTCCGTCCTCAAACAAAGCTCATGCAGACTCGACAACATCCGCCATGAAGACAATGGAGCTCGACATACACATGGGCAACTCGAGACCACACTAGCTATGTCGAGTGGGCCAAGCCATGTCGAGTGTCAAGAAAGCCCATGTCGAGTACACATCATGTGTTGGGTCGAGATTAATTATTCCATTAATTAATTAGTGTTATTTTATCTAAGTAGATTTAATAACTTACAAGGATTATATCTCTTCTAGATTAATTCTTGTACACCAAGTTATTTAAATTCTATCTTTAATAGGAATTAATTATCTTAGGAATGTTTTACTTATCTTTAGATAGAACAGATCTATCCAAACCCCTTTCCTTTGCAAGGAAAGATTGGCTAGATCTCCCATAGCTTTTCTATTTAATCATTCACATGTACTTTGAATTTCTTAGATTGAATAGAATTGGAGAAACCCTTTATGGATTAAGGGTTCTTCGATTATCAATCACAAACACCTTCGGCTATTGTGTTCTAAAGTCATTCGGCACTCAATCATCACCATCGGCATTGTTCTTCAATACCGAATCCAAACAAAACGCCCTAACCCTAAAGAAAACCGTCGCAACGAGCGCGGCCTCGTCGCCCGCGCGCCCAGGCGCTCCAGCATCTTCGGCTCTCGCTCCCGCACTCTCGCTCATGTCGCTCTCGCTAGCTCCGCGACCTCGCTCCTCCGCTCTCACTCCCAGCGAGCGAAGTCCAATCCCGCGCTACCTGAGGCACACGCCCTGAGGGCCCCAGCGCCTGCGTGTCCGAGACCTGCGCGCACTCCCCTCTCGCTCTCGCTTCCCTTGTTTCCTTTTCGCTGCTATTTCCTTAGTTTAAATTTAGTCAAGTTATTTCCGTCGCTATAGTTCGTTTGTTAATTAGTTCATTTAATTGTTCAAATTAGGAGATATTGGAAGAGCATTGCAAGATCAGGCAAATATACGGCGTGGTTCTTGATCTTGAGCCCACAGGCGAAGGATCGGGTATCCCAAACGTATCAATAACTTAACTATTATCAACACGATTCTCAGAGACTGGAAATGTCCCTGGGCAATTGATCTTCTCGTGGCTGATACTCTTTCTATTCTAATGTTTTTTGTTCTATGTCTATACGTCATATTTTAAGGGAAGCGAATGTTGTAGCAGATCGGATTGCACATCTGGCTTACAGTAGTCCTACCGACGTGGACTACCGTGCTAATTTAGGACTTCGGGTTCTCGTTCAAAATGATGCTCTAGGGTTAAGCTAGTGGGTATGTTGCTAGCTTAGTTCTAATTCTTTCCTTGTATCCAAAAAAATATTTTAAAAAATAGAAAGGGAGAATGATGGGAGGGTGATGTCAGCTGACCTTATGGAACGGAGGGAAAGGGAATAAGTAGCGCGTGTATTTTATTAGACTAGTTGCATTCCACGTGCTCCGCACGTGGTATTCAACCTTTATGTATGCAGGGTAAAATCGAAATTGAGTCTATTGATGGTTGCCTCTTGTATGACCCATTCCAATGAGGCTTTACAATTCCTGAATCTTGAGCGGCTTCACTTAACTCAATCAGTTCTGAGATCAATCTTTCTACAGATAACTCAGCTTGCTCCCTAGTAGCAGACTTCACCTTACCCAAATGGGCTGATTGTTCTAGTGCATAGAATTATAAGATACGCACGCCATTCACTGTCCTTACGGTTGCTTCAGATTCTTGAAGTGTATTGTAAGCTCTATCGCAAGATATCTGAAAATCACATCCTTCACATGCCTGCATTGATGCAGCAATAATGTCATAATGCCCACCTGAAAAAAGCCAGTGAAAAAGTCTGTTATTAAAACTTATTACCAAACACAGCCATGGTCAACCAGGGTAGAACACAAAACAGTGCAGACTTCATAAGGTTTAACTTCAAAACCTGTCACAGAGTGATGATAGACAAGGGAACTCATAAGATGGATTGACTTCCTTAGTAACATATAATTATACAACAAATTCATCTCCGAAATATTCCTCATCTAAAAGGGAATGCCAACTACTATACCAGTCAAGGAAAGATCCTCTAGATAGCTAATTACCTAATTGTAACATGTAGGCATCCTGTTAGGAGTATGAACGTTCTCCAGAATAAACCGTTTCTCTTGCCTAGTGATATCTGGATCTTTGTCTAGTGAACTAAGCCTGAAATAAATAGATGCACCATCCATAATGTTGTTGCGCGTCTTTGGCCTAAAGCATTCTTTCGAATGAGAATTTTGAATCGTTTTTCAAACTTTTTTCGGTAGGGATTTCCTTTATCTAATTTCGTATCTGATAGCAAATGCTTCTTAGCACACACAATATCCTTAAATGTTTAAGCCAAGTTTGATATAACTCCTAGAATAAGAATGAGAATCGAAATTGGAATGAAATCAAAAAATTGGAATGACTCATTCCTGACGAAACACCAAAGAATAAGTAATAATATTTGCACTATCACAAGTAAATAAGAATATATAATTATAAAAGGTTCCCCGCTATACAAATAGAACCTTATAAGTATGAAGAATGGGCGAATACAAATCGATATACAGACTTGAGATGTCCGCGGATGATAAAAGATACGGACCTAAGACGTCCGCAGACTATAAACCCGGCCAACATGTGGAAAAAACCCACCAAAAACCCCTACCGACACGTGGCATCACCCATCCGACACTTGTCCTAAAACCCGACACTTGTCCTAAAAACCAAGCCACTTGTCCAAAGATTCATGCAAAAGGGGCTCATCTTGGTCTATATATATCGAAATAATCGGCCATTTCAAGGGGTCGGGAATCGGGATCTTCAACGGCTTAGGCCGGATTCCCTAGCCTTGAGCCCCATTTCAAGCGGGATTACTCTCGGCTGGTAAAAAACCGACATTGATGGAACCTTGGGAGGATGGTGGTCCGCGTAGGGCTTGAGCTCGGATCGGCACAGGTTTGGGTACGCTGACGGTAATCTCGTCGCGCGTCTCAGGTAAGCCCGATCGTCTGAGCTCGCTCGCGTCTCACTTGATCCCGGAACCCGCCAACACGGGATTCTACAGAACTGGTTTTGTCACTGGCGCCGTCCGTGGGGATTCCTCACGCTAAGAGGTAATCTATGAGTAAAACAAAATATTTGCCTATTTTTGTCACGATCGGGTTGAATTCTTTTTGTTATTGTCCGATCATGAATCAAATATATACCTGTGAAAATTCAGTCCAAATATATATATATATATATATATATATATATATATATATATATGTGATTCAATGTTTGAAAGGGCTAGTTTGTGACATTGAATTAAAATCAGAAAATATAAAGGTGAAGTCTCACTGCGGCACAGTTAATTGATCCCCCAAAGCTTAAAATATAGGGTGTGATCTTTTCCATCTTTGATCTTTATGTGCTAGGGAGGCTTCTTTTCAAATTTTGATACTATAAGGGTTGGTAGAATTACGTCGCGTCTTCATCTTTCATTTTTATGTGGAAATTTTGGTGAACGGCGGTTATCACCCTTATAAAAAAATTAATAGCTGGCTTTCCTATTCATCTACCACTGATTAATATTGTAAGACTTAGATTGGACTCAAGATACATATAATTTTCGAGCAAGCGGAGATTTAGTAAGCAAAGAGGCTAGGGAGGTACGTTCCTCTGGTGGTTCTTTGAAATACACCACTCGTAGCGAGACCACTAATTCAAGAACGATACGGAGTATATGCTTATTTAGATTTGAGTGGATTCATCTTTCTGAAATTATTTCAGATGAGTAATGGAATTAACTAGTTTGCGGATGCACTTAATGGAAGTTCATATATAGCAGGTGTGGTTATGATTTGCATAAACAAAATCGAAGGAAGCATCTCTTTGACCCCTTTTCATCTAAGTTATCGACAAAAAGTGAGGGGGGTCATCAAGGTTAATCCCATTAAGGCATAAAAGTAATACGCTATATTAGACGTGAAATGAAAATGTCTCAACCATGATAATGGTCCGCGGCTGGAAGTAGACAAATAGCATATATACATATACATATACATATACATTTGTATGTTTGTCATGAGATGCCCAGATCAACAGTCGTGGGCAGAAGAAAGCAAACACGGAAGGCATGCGCAGCCGCAGAAGACACGAGGAAGACAAATTGGTCACCATTCAAGAGATCCGTTCGCATACAATCATCGCTCACCCCGAGTCCGCGTGTGCAACCTCGTCCTTGCAAAGACATCCACCGCCGCGGGAGCCTCTTGATGAGCCGTGATGAATGTATATACGTATATATCTAAGTGTAGAAAGTGTTTTTGTAACCTATTTAACTAATGTAGAACGTGAGTTATTAAGACCCATGACGCAGGAGATTGCTCCGTGTCGGGTATCCGGTCGTAGAGGTAGCCTCCCGGATCAGATATTTTATTAAGTCCCTTAAACACATGATCTTGTTCCGCGTCGGGCATCCGGTCGTAGAGCTAGCCTCCCGGATCAGATATTTTATTAAGTCCCTTAAACGCGTGATCTTGCTCCGCGTCGGGGATCCGGTCGTAGAGCTAGCCTCCCGGATCAGATATTTTATTAATTCCCTCAAACGCGTGATCTTGCTCCGCGTCGAGCATCCGGTCGTAGAGCTAGCCTCCGGGATCAGATATTTTATTAAGTCCCTTAACGCCTGATCTTGTTCCACGCCGGGCATCCGGTCGTAGGTCTGGCCTCCCGGATCGTAGATTTTATTTAGTCTCCTTACGCGTGATCTTGCTCTGCGTCGGGCATCCGGTCATAGGGCTGGCCTCCCGGATCGTAGATTTTATTTAGTCTCCTTACGCGTGATCTTGTTCCGCGTCGGGCATCCGGTCATGGAGCTACCCTCCTGGAACGTAGATTTTATTTAGTCTCCTTACGCGTGATCTTATTCCGCGTCGGGCATCCGGTTGTAGAGCTGGCCTTCCGGATCGTAGATTTTATTAAGTCCTTTAACGCTTGATCTTGCTCCGCGTCGGGCATCCGGTCGTAGAGCTGGCCTCCCTGATCGTAGATTTTATTTAGTCTCCTTACGCGTGATCTTGTTCCGCGTCGGGCATCCGGTCGTAGAGCTGGCCTCCCGGATCGTAGATTTTATTTGGTCTCCTTACGCGTGATCTTGTTCCGCGTCGGGCATCCGGTCGTAAAGCTGGCCTCCCGGATTGTAGATTTTATTTAGTCTCCTTACGCGTGATCTTGTTCCGCGTCGGGCATCCGGTCGTAGAGCTGGCCTCCCGGATCGTAGATTTTATTTAGTCTCCTTACGCGTGATCTTGTTCCGCATCGGGCATCCGGTCGTAGAGCTGGCCTCCCGGATCGTAGATTTTATTTAGTCCCCTTACGCGTGATCTTGTTCCGCGTCGGGCATTCGGTCGTAGAGCTAGCCTCCCGGATCGTAGATTTTATTTAGTCTCCTTACACGTGATCTTGTTCCGCGTCGGGCATCCGGTCGTAGAGCTGGCTTCCCGGATCGTAGATTTTATTTAGTCCTCTTGCGCTGGAGCTTGGCTCCGCGTCGGGCCTCCGATCAAATCTGCATTCTCGGAGATGATATTTTATATTAAGTCCTTGGACGCTGGAGCTTGGCTCCGCGTCGGGCCTCCGATCGAATCTGCATTCTCGGAGATGATATTTTATATTAAGTCCTAGGACGCTGGAGCTTGGCTCCGCGTTGGGCCTCCGATCGAATCTGCATTCTCGGAGATGATATTTTATATTAAGTCCTAGGACGCTGGAGCTTGGCTCTGCGTCGGGCCTCCGATCGAATCTGCATTCTCGGAGATGATATTTTATAGTAAGGCCTAGGACGCTGGAGCTTGGCTCCGCGTCGGGCCTCCGATCGAATCTACATTCTCGGAGATGATATTTTATATTAAGTCCTTGGACGCTGGAGCTTGGCTCCCCGTCGGGCCTCCGATCGAATCTGCATTCTCGGAGATGATATTTTAAGTCCTAGGACGCTGGAGCTTGGCTCCGCGTCGGGCCTCTGATCGAATCTGCATTCTCGGAGATGATATTTTATATTACGTCATAGGACGCTGGAGCTTAGCTCCGCCTCGGGCCTCCAATCGAATCTGCATTCTCGGAGATGATATTTTAAGTCCTAGGACGCTGGAGCTTGGCTCCGCGTCGGGGCTCCGGTCGTAGATCTTGCCTCCCGGATCGGATATTTTATTGAATCCCATTACGCATGATCTTGCTCCGCGTCAGACATCCGGTAGAACTCGCCTCCCGGATCGAAGATTTAATTAAGTCCCTCAATGTTGGAGCTATCACTCGCGAAGGGCCTCCGATCGTAGCTTGAGCCTCTCGGAGCACACTTGACTAAGTCCCTCAATGCTGGAACTATCACTTGCAGAGGGCCTCCGATCGTAGCTTGAGTCTCTCGGAGCACACTTAATAAAGTCCCTCAATGCTGGAGCTATGCTCAAAGAGGGCCTCCGATCGTAGCTGGTATGCTCGCGGAGATAAACTCTTAACGAGTATAAACTAAGTCCCTCAATGCTGGAGTTATGATCACAGAGGGCCTCCGATCGTAGCTGGTATGCTCGCGGAGATAAACTCTTAATGAGTATAAAATTAAGGCCCCTCAACGCTAGAGCTCTCATCCGCGGAGGGCTTCCTGATTGAACTACGAAAGGCTTGATTCTCTTCCCAAGAGATACGAAGGCAACCCACTAATGTGTTGGGTACAGCCCAGACCAAACAAACTTAAAAAAAATTTTACACCAAATATCTGATATATTGAGTACTCTTCCCAAAGAAGACGAAGGAGAAATGCATATGTTGTCTCGTTTGAGTCGAACCGTAGCTAAGTCTCATCTTAACTAAGGTCCGAGGAGCTGTGACGAAACACCAAAGAATAAGTAATAATATTTGCACTATCACGAGTAAATAAGAATATATAATTATAAAAGGTTCCCCGCTATACAAATAGAACCTTATAAGTATGAAGAATGGGCGAATACAAATCGATATACAGACTTGAGATGTCCGCGGATGATAAAAGATATGGACCTAAGACGTCCGCGGACTATAAACCCGGCCAACATATGGAAAAACCCACCAAAAACCCCTACCGACACGTGGCATCACCCATCCGACACTTGTCCTAAAACCCGACACTTGTCCTAAAAACCAAGCCACTTGTCCAAAGATTCATGCAAAAGGGGCTCATCTTGGTCTATATATATCGAAATAATGGGCCATTTAATTTCAAGGGGTCGGAAATTGGGATCTTCAACGGCTTAGGCCGGATTCCCTAGCCTTGAGCCCCCTTTCAAGCGGGATTACTCTCGGCTGGTAAAAAACCGACATTGATGGAACCTTGGGAGGATGGTGGTCCGCGTAGGGCTTGAGCTCGGATCGGCACAGGTTTGAGTATGCCGACGGTAATCTCGTCGCGCGTCTCAGGTAAGCCCGATCGTCTGAGCTCGCTCGCGTCTCACTTGATCCCGGAACCCGCCAACACGGGATTCTACAGAACGGGTTTTGTCACTGGCGCCGTCCGTGGGGATTCCTCACGCTAAGAGGTAATCTATGAGTAAAACAAAATATTTGCCTATTTTTGTCACGATCGGGTTGAATTCTTTTTGTTATTGTCCGATCATGAATCAAATATATACCTGTGAAAATTCAGTCCAAATATATATATGTGATTCAATGTTTGAAAGGGCTAGTTTGTGACATTGAATTAAAATCAGAAAATATAAAGGTGAAGTCTCACTGCGGCACAGTTAATTGATCCCCAAAGCTTAAAATATAGGGTGTGATCTTTTCCATCTTTGATCTTTATGTGCTAGGGAGGCTTCTTTTCAAATTTTGATACTATAAGGGTTGGTAGAATTACGTCGCGTCTTCATCTTTCATTTTTATGTGGAAATTTTGGTGATCGGTGGTTATCTTTCTTATAAAAAAATTAATAGCTGGCTTTCCTATTCATCTACCACTGATTAATATTGTAAGACTTAGATTGGACTCAAGATACATATAATTTTCGAGCAAGCGGAGATTTAGTAAGCAAAGAGGCTAGGGAGGTACGATATTGGAATAAACCAAGTTGTTTGGTATGATATTGGAATAAACCATTTATGAAATAATAATAATAGTAGTAGTATTTGAAATATATTCTATAACTATTTTATAATATAAAAAATATTTTTAGTTTATTTCATTTTTTATGATATTATTATTTTTAATAATAAAATAAAAAATATATTTTAAATAATAAAATAGTTGAAAAATAATAATAGTAATAAAATATAATATAAGCATGCATCAGAAACTCAAAAGGGAAAACAAAATTTTAATTTTAATGTGTTAATCAAAAGGTTTTTTTTTTAATGAGTCTTTCTTTTTTCGGGTTTTTTTAATGTGTTAAATATCAAAAGGATTCAGACTGATTTAATTTTAATGTGTTAATCAAAAGGTTTTTTTTTTTAATGAGTCTTTCTTTTTTCGGGTTTTTTTAATGTGTTAATCAAAAGGATTCAGACTGAACTACTGCCGGCTCTGGGAGGCACTGATTCCGCGGGATTCAAATAAAGTTCAGGAGCTTGGTGAACAACAGGTGATAACCTTTAGCATAATTCATTCCCGACATGTTGGCCGGCCCTTGTTTTAAAGGTTTACATAAAAATAGAAGATACATGACCGAAACATGTTCTGAAAATAATTATATTCAAAATATTAAGTCCTTACAAGTTACAATAATGAGTCAAAGACAGTGAAGCATCAACCAAAGCAGCTCCAAACTACACTTGTTTTTTATACCCCATAGATGCCATAGTAAACATGGAACAATCCGAGAAATTTCGCTACCCTACAGTCTCAACTCTCAACATTAGGATCCCCTAGTAAACAGTTCACCACGACACGAGCCTTCAGGATTTGTGAAAGCTGAGAACTCCCAGAAAGTCTTCAAGGAGTATGGCGGGGAGATATTTACACCTTCTTCGGTGATCTTAGCAATCTGAAATAGAATATTTCAAAATGCAAAAAATAATCAATACCATAAGATCATGGAGTAGTTCTTAGCATCATATGTTTAACACAAAAGTACATAAAATCATGTATTGTCATACGAGTCGAAAATAACACAAACATAAGATCAAAAAGAAGCGAAAATAAAGAAACAAACCTGAAGCTTGTTGACTGCAGACCTATCACGATACAGGAGTACACGCATGCATTTCTCGAGTACCCTAACACCGTCTTCAAAACTCAAGTCCTCCTTCCATTCTTCGCGGAGAATAGGTTTTGCAAGGTGATTCCCAAAGCCAGTAGCAACATGGTCATCTTCATAGTGCACGCCAATCATGCTGACCTAAATGACATCGCGGAGAATAGGGACAATTAACAAACATTGATGCTGTTAACTGTTAAGGATAAACCACTGCATAAAAAGTAGGGACACCACCTACCGTTCCAAGATACTTGTGTCCATTTTTAATTCCACCCAGAACAAGAGAGTTCCACAAGGGGTTGAATTTGTTCCGCCTGTTGTACATCACACGCGTCAAATAGGAATGCACCTCCTTAGGTGCCAAGGAATTTCCATCATCCCACATGTTGTCGTTAAGGCTGAAACACAAAGCAAAAGATGCGGAGGTGAGGAACGAATCATGTGATAAGAAATTTACGGCGACAGGCTAGTAAGTACTAAGTACAGGGGTGGATTTATAAAGGCTGCAAGGAAAGAATTTAACCACAAATCTCAAAACATCAAGTATTAATACTTGAGAGGTGAGTGTATAACATAACTATTAAACTGTAAACTTCTTACGTGAGCTCATTCAAGTACTTGAGAATCTCCTGAAAGTCACTAATCTCTCCACTAGCACCAAGAAGAGAGTGCTTGCCTATAGGCTTCAATCTTTCAATACCCTTGTAACGTAGGGTGGAACCATAAGACCCTGCACATCATAAATTTCTCAGCCATAGAATCGTACCATTGCTTAATCTTCAACATTGATAATTTCGTTATGATAAAATCAGCGAACACAGTTGATGAGAAGTACAAAAACCAATGTCTTCTAAGGCATAGTTTTTAATAGTCATGATTATAATGTTTTACCTCCCATGTCCGCAGCGATTAGAATCCCATCCTTGTATTTGATGCCAATTACAGATGTTCCAGTCACGTATGGATAGCTGAAATCAATGTACCACATCATTCATTATTCCATTCAGAAATCCTAACGTCGATTATGTTGCAGCTACTACATATACATAGACACAAGTAAAAACAGTGCATTGTGAGTATGAGTACCTGGTAGTTGTTCTCGACTGCCTCCCAAAAAGGCCAGGACCTGAAAATATGAAATGAATCAAATGATTAGAAATCACCAGACCAAGAATAACATTAACACAGCTAACTACCAAGCCGTAACTGCAAGGAGAAACAAATTACTTTCTAATTAGCTCTCTCCAGACCAAGAATAACATTAAAACATCAACGTAATTTTCTAAACCAGAAACAAAAAAGCCTATAACATTTTCCAAGTCCACCAATATAGCCGTCCACACAAAAACAGAGCCCTCGTAATTTCTTAAGCCGACTAATTCAGCACAATCCACCAAACAAAGTTTACCAATTGAGCACAATCGAAAGGAAATCGACATCGAAATTTTAGACAGAGCGAGAAAGAAAACCTTGCTCGTGGCCAGATTCATTCTCGACGGTGTGGCATTGAGCGCACTTGGTCTCAAAGATCTTCTCTCCGGCATTGGGGTTGGGGTTACCGGGAGGGGCTTCGCTGAAGGTCGCCATGGATGAGAGGATGAAGCTGTGGAAGTAGGTTTGTTCTCTGATCTCTCTAGGGTTTCGGAGGTGGAGGGGGAGGGGGGCTTTTGGCTTTTGCAGACAAAAATTGGTGAGAGGTCGGGAGGATATTAACCAATATACTCCCTCCGTTCAACAAAACTTGACGTTTTACTATTTATGCACGCTTTTTTAGGAGCTAAAAACTATATAAAATATCGACTTTTTAAATAATTTTTAAAAAAAATTTAAAAAAAAATGAATATTTTATATAGTTTTTATCATTCTAAAAAAGCGTGCGTGAATAGTAAACGACAAGTTTTGTTGAACGGAGGGAGTATGTACAAGATAACAATTAATATGTTTATATCTATATCTATATCTATATTTATATCTATAAGATAAAATTTTATTGTAACATTTTTTAATCAATATATCTATATAAATTTTGACCCAATTTGATTAGATATGGATATATATTTTTAAAAGATATTAACCAAATTTAAGGCTATTATTTAAGATAAAATTTAATAATTAATATATGCATAAGATAAAATTTTATTCTAAATCTATTTAATCAATATATCTATATATCCATAAGATAAAATTTGACCCAATTTTATTAGATATGGATATATGTTTAGAAGATATTAATGAATTTTAAATACTATATAAGATAAGCTTTTATCTATTATATAAGATAAGATTTTACCTATGTAACGTATGTAACCAATTTTAGAAGATATATATAATAGATATAATAAATAATAAGTCGTATCTAATATATGATAGATAATAGTTTTCATAAGTTTTTAGACATAGATATATTTTGGAAAGGTTTTACCCAATTTTGTAAGATTTTGATAGTAATTATATAAAAGTTTGATAATACTTTCAATATATTAATGAGAATCAATGGTAATTTTATTTAAATTGTGTAATAATTCAAAAGTGTTGAAATAAATTAATTAGCTCTCTAAATGGGTATTTATATTAAATTTATTTAAATTGTAAAAAAATCGCACACGGTGCGGGCCGGGTACTGAACTAGTTCTTTCTTAGGTGTGGAGAACGCTGCTTTGGTTACTATGAGAGCCTATAGCTATATATATTGTTTGATCCATGAGGCAGTACATATTCCTGGCTGGGTTCTGCTATTTCTGGGGAGTTGTATGGAGGTGACTAGAGCTACTCATGTGAGGCATGATCGCAGTATCGGTTTTGGAGGTTTGGTGTCGCTAATTGCTCGCCGATTAGGCGTTTGTCTTGATGATTTGCACTCTTTTGATGGTGAGAAGGTCTACAACATTGACAACCTGAATTGGTGGGGCATTACTGAGTATACCTAGCGTCCTGACGGAACGGCGTGTTTCAAATGGATTGCATGAGAGACTTCTGAGCATCATCTTTACCTACCTGTGAAGCTACCTCATTGCTATAGGATATCAGAATTTCATTTCAGTCACAACAGTTTACCATTGCAGCCAACAGGCCCGCCCAATGGGTTGTACAAAGAGCCCAACAGAACAAGGCCCCCAATTTTACTAGAGCCCCAACTAAAAATTTATTAGCACTTATATTTTTTATGGTTCCAATGAATCACAATGTTATGATGTCCATAGTCGCGGGTTCGAATCTCAATTGTGGTTGTGTTTTTGTTATTTTTTTTGTTTAATATTTTAACCTTTTCTACATGTAAAACTACATTGGGTTTTCTTATTAACTATTTTTAATTAATTTTGGGTCTTTTTATCAACTAATTTTATTTGTTAATTTAATACATCCTCATGTTACATTATTTTCAGGGTCTTCTTATTTACTATTTATATTATTTTTGGGGCCTTCTTTTTAACTATTTTTATTTGTTAATTTAACACAACCTCATGTTATATTGATACAAACATAACAAGTAAAATGGCTAAAAATCTAATAGAAAGTACTTCTATATTAATTTTTTAAAAATAAATAAATTTATATTATACTTAATTTAACATGTTATTTATTAGTAAATCTTAATAAATACTCCTCCTAGTAAAATATTTATATTTGACTTTTTCGTAGGGTCTAGAAAAAATAAAAACTCGACTTTTATTTATTTTTAATAATTTCATATATTTTTATATAGTTTTTTCTTTATTAAAAATTATATAAAAATCAAATATTTTAATAAGGAGATAGTATTTAATAGGGCCCCAAAAATGTAACGGCCCAGAATTATGATTTCCGGGTTACGTTTCAAGGGATGAAACCCCTAGTTCTTATCTTGCAATCCAGGTACGGGTCGAGGTTTCAAACTCATTTAAGATTAGTAGAAAGAGGGATTTCAAACCCTAAAAACCTCGAAGGGTCATTGAGTACCCTTAACCTGTCCTAAGACTATGTCGTGAAATCCATTTTAAACGGAAGTAAAGCGGAAGCAAGGTAAAGATACAAGTGCCACGGCAGAGCCGGGTCAAAACCAAATCATAAGTGGGTGATTACCATTTATAACGAGTTATAGAATTAGCCAGGTTCTTCGATTCGCAAAAAGGGAACCCCGTCATATAGACATCGAGCACTCAAATCTGCAAAAAATACCTTTAAAAGAAGAACGGGGAAAGGAGTCAGATCGAGCCACTCATGCGGGACCGGCGGTCCTCGCTGAGGCCACATAGTATGTGCTATACCTAATAAAGATGCTTCTAGGTGCAATGCGGAATATTAACACACTAACATGCTCCTAAGATCAAGTACATAAATATAATAAGGCCTTAGCACCGAATACCAAGTGGTATATCCCTCTCCTACCTCCACCCCCTTCCGATAGGGCGGAGACTGGCCAGCTCGTGAATGCATTCCATTATAATCGGGCGGCACGCATGCCCACCCGCTCCGCAATAAAGCCCGCAGGCATCTCATAATATAAGGAAGTTCATAACTCGATTGACTCAGGACGGGACCCGATGAGACTAGGTCGTCCTATAACCCTAGCAATGACTCTAGGACTATCACAAATAACGGTCGTTCTGTTTCAAACGCATAAAGTAAGCAGATGCTCATTCAATTAGTGCAACCTAAACAGGATACTACATGGCATGCTTTTATGCATATGCAACACCTAACATAAAATGCAACAATAGGCATGAATGTCCAACCTGAGTAAGCCCCCTAAGGAACTTACCTGAAGATGCAGAACAGCAGGATAATACAAGCAAGGGCCCAAATGCAAGTCCAAAGCAATCCAAAAGCAATACACACCTATCATCAAACCATTACCATAAGCCACCGGGCCAACATTCATTCATACGAAACCCAAGTTCTCAACATACTCCAAACCAATCGAGAGTAAAACCATTTTCCAAAACCTTTCCGCTATGATTAACATCAACCAAAATCATTTATTTCCAATAAACCCCATTGATAAAATCGTACTAACCATATTTTCCAAACTCTCAAATCCCAAATTAAGTCAACTCATATTCAACATAATTTCTCAAATCATGCTTGGCCAAATTCTGACATTTATCATTTAAATCCTTAACAATTCCCAAAATCATATTATTAACACAATCCCGGCATGTTTATTTCCAAAATCATTACATAAATAAATTCCGACATTTAGTCACAAAATAATCCTATTTTCACAACCATATTTATAAATCACAACTCATATAATATCTCAAATCTTATCTCTCATTTTAAAACAACTTCTCAATCGTATAAAATTCATCTTATAATAACATACTACACATAACCTTACTTTTAGATAATTTATAATATATAATAATTTCAGAAATATTTTCCCAAAACAAGCAACAAAAAATACATCTAACATAATATATAAAACCATATCTCATATAATAAAATAACAATAATAAACTCTTAAAATAAATAACCATAACAACTTAAACCCAACAATTTAAACCCAACATAAAAGAACAGACCCAAGTTTTGTAAAATCATCCAGCCTAGATTCTCAAGCCCAAACCCTTATCTCATTTAAATAAACCGGACCAAATTTTTAATTAAGGCTGAACCGAACCAAAAAGATAAACAAAACCAACCCGAAATCACTGTTCACTGTCTCTCCCACCTCTGTTCAATCGGAGAAGAAAGAAGGAAGGGGATTGCTCTCGCCGGCGGCTCTCCCATGCCCACAACCCGAATCTCTCACTCACCACCCCTTGTTCGACAACCGAGGAACATGAAAAGCAATTGCACAAGGGAAACTAAAGGGAGAAGGGCCTCAGCGAGGGGTTCGAAAAATCCGATTCCAGGGACGCTCTAAGGCCGATCTGAGCTCCGATGACGGAATCCGAATCGTCTTGGCCTAGGACGAAGGAATACGGGTTAAAGGCGAGCCTTTAATAGGTTTTGAGTCGGAATACGGAGATCGAAAGCTTACCGCGTCGATCGAATAAGAACAGGGAAAGAAAAGGGAAAGAGCGGCTTCGACGGGGCTCCTAAGTCGCCTGGCTTCGTCGTCGGACGTCGGAGGGAAGGATTGGGGCTACTGTTGCCTGTATTCGAAAAGAGGAGAGCTGGAGATCCTCGGATGGAGCCCAGGGAGACGCGGCTAGAGGCGCTACCTCGGCTTGGCGCTCGGTGGCAACGACGAGGAAAGGTGAGCTGGGGTGGGTGCTGTGAAATCGGTGAAGTGGTGGACTGATTCTTGTGGTGTTCATGCTGCTTTTCAGAAAATGAAAAGAGGGAGAGAGGAGAGTGGATTGGTAAGAATAAGGAAGGGTTATGAGATATGTCTTGAAAACAAAAGGCTACGGGGGGGATTAGGTTGGTGTTACAACTGGAATGGCGTGGGAGCAGATAAAAAAAACAGGGCCTGGTGGTTTAGCTAGAAGTAGAAATGGGCAATAGAGAGGGAGAGTGTAGAGCAGTAGAGCTGCTACTCGATTTCAGACGAGACGGGGAGGGGAGGTGAAGACAAAACGAGAGGGGATAAGGATCAAAAGTGATCCAAAAAGATATTTCAAATACCCGAAATAAAATCCATGAAACCCGTTCACTCAACCTTATTCCGACGCGTTTAAAATACTCCTCAATTTTCCAAATCCGAATTTAATAATGAAATTCGAACATTATTTTTCAATTTTCGGTATATAAAAGCAGAGTATAACATATTTTAAATTTCTAATTAAATCATGTCGGAACTCGTTTTGAAATATTTAGAATAAAACCAATAGCTCAAGGACGGAAATTTCCAAATCTTACAAATCGAAATGATTATAAATCACTATTTTAATAATTTAATATTCTAAAATTTCCCGGTCTTTACAAAAAATACATTGGGCGGCCCTGACAGCCAATTGAGAATAGTTTTGAGGACCGATGGCCTGAAGTTGATGATCAGGCGAGTGAGGATGAGCCTGATGAGAATGAAAAAGAAGAGATAGTAGAGAAAGAAGAAGTTCGTGTGGATGACGTTAGTCTTGTTTATGCTACTTTGGATGATCTTGAGCGTCGATTTGCGGAGTTTGAGGCGAGCACTGCTGACAAGCTCGCTGGAATTGCTGATAAGCTCTCTGGTCTTCAGGCTTCCGTATTGATTACCCTTAGGGGTATGAACCAGCGGTCTGGATCTCAGACCTCGCCTTCACAATAATTGGTTAGTTATTTACATCCTTCAAACCCTTTATTTTATTTTTATTGCTCATTTTTGTGTATATTTATGCATTGAGGACAATGTAACATGTAAGTGTGTGGGTGGGGGGGAGAAGTGAAGTGAGTTAGTTAGTTAGATAATTAGTTCATGTTTATTTTTTGCTTCACTAGTTGAATTCCACTTGATGTTAAAATTAGTTCTCATTAAATATTTTGATATATATTGAATATGATTCTTATTATGTAATAAGGAGTACTAATGTGTATTATTGAAATGTGTTAATTTGGAATGGTAATTTAATATAAAAATACGAAAGAAGTTATACCATTAGAAATAAGGGAAACATAAATTATAAATAGTCTAAAATCTAGAAATTTCTTTCAAAATATTCACGTTTTCTAAAATAATTACTACAATATTCACTCTTTCAAACTATTTTCAAAAATATTCAAAGATTTCAGCTTTTTGCTTTTTAATTTTCAAAAGGTACCCGTACTTTATACTAAATTACAAACTTGGTCTTAACTTTCTAGTTTTCGACAATAATACTTAAGATGCAATATAGAATGCTTATAAATGGCTTTTGGTGGTACTAACTACCATAATCTACTAACCATATTATGAATAATGAGCTTTCTATGGTTTTAAGCCCACCACGCTCTGCAACTAAAACTTTAAGCTAAAGAGATTTGACCCATACCTGGACGTAGTTACACTGGACCACCGGCGTTCCTTAGCTTCCGGCATTCTAGAGGTGGCTAACCTTCAACCAGGCCTCCCTTAGTCCAGATTGAGCACAGATCTGTTTCGTTTCCTACCTCAAACCGTAGTCTCTAGCTTTTGGTTTTGTTTTTGAGAGGGTGAAGGGATTTGAATGAAGAAAACAAAGTATTCAAAACACAGTGTTCAATTAAGTAGCTTTCCCTTTCTTAAAAACAAACTTTATTGAATTTGGGAAATATTACAACACACAAGCACTCTTAACTTAAAACTTAAACACACTTAACACTCATGTCAGAAGATCCATTGAAAGGTTTTGAACTTTAGAGTGATGGAAACACCAATCTACTCAAATTCAAAACGTTTCTACTTCTCTTTCTGATTTACAAACTCTCTTCTCTCTTCTCCTATCGTTTCTCTCTCTCTCTCTCTCTGGAATTGTGTGTTGAGAAGTATGAGAGGAGCCCTTTATATAGAGCTACTTGAAGGGCATTGGATGCCTCTCCAACGACTACATTGATTGGCCTACAGGTTGGCCTGACAAAGCACATAGTAAAGGCACACAGTACAATAATTATACAGGTTCACGTGATAAAAGCAAAAACAGTAAAAGCAGAAAGTACAATAATTGTGCTTGGTGGATGATGATGGCTTTTAGTCATCCAGGTTCTGGACCCCTTCGTCTCCCATGTTGGCTTCCAGGTCATCATCATTGTAATCTTGAACTAGATCTAGAGTATTATCAAACTCTAGATCTTGATCATTGTCTAGATCGAGATCAAGCATTAATCCTTCAGTGTATTCTCGATCCCATGCAATCAATAAATCGATCATCCTCTCGTGTCCTCTTTTATGAAGAAAGTGACCGGCCTCTATCTCTGCTAAGTAAAGATTGATGGATTCGGTCCTGTTTATGGCTTGCTGCATTAATGGATTGAGTTGTGGGGTTATGATGAAGGTTGTATTTCCGATTTTGAATATCCCACAATCTGTCTGCCTGAACTTGGTGATGTAGTAGTAGATGTAAAAGAATCCTTTTGCTCTTGCCTCCCAAGTATGTCTGACTACGTCGATTCTTCCTTCCACCGCTGGGTCTGTCACATATCAGTAGTCTTCTCTCATTAGTAGGAAGATTAGGTAATGTGGTAGCCGAGTTTTTCCCTGGCTAACATCATGCAGGCACTGATAACACGACAACAAATTATGTCTTCTATTTTTTCGAATCTTGCTGCTCTGAGGAAGACCTCCTTCTGGAACTTAGTGAAATACTTGTACAAGATGCTTTCTTCTTCTTTCTTTGGCCATGGTCTCCTGTTATTGTGGATTCCATTGCACATTCCATATCTCCACGAATTTAAATAGTCTGCATCTTCACTTGGCATGATGGGTAATGATAATCCTCCCAATCCGACGCCAGTGGTTACACAAAAATGGTTACACTATTCTCTTATCCTTGCCGGAGTATCGTGATCTCTTAAAGTTACCATCCAGTAGAAGTTGTCGAAATTTCTCATTTTCAATCTTCTACAGATGTCTTCCTGGAGTTCAGTAGGTAGCTAGAGAACTTTTATAATTATCTCTAGAGTTAACATTCTTATAACCGCTCAGTGTCTCGTTTGTAGGAGTCCATGACGGAATCTATTTTCAGTAAATCTTCCAAAATCAACAGAAATATGAAAACTTGGAGGGGAAACCCATCCTTGGCATCCTCTTATTTCTCCTAAGATATTAATATCCCATGGGTGGAACACCCATTGCGGATTTTCCCACCGCGTTTGATTTCTCTGATCCATCAGCTAACTCTCTTGTTAAGCTGTCAGCAAGAGAATTTTTAGATCCCTACACATGTTCAATGGTAAAAGTGAATTGGTTAAGGGCTAATTGCCAACGCATGAGTCTCCCATGCGCTTTCATATTATCAAGATTGTTATTTATGAAACCCAATATTCCTTTACAATCTGTTATGACTGTAAAAGGTTTAGGAGCTAGGAAGATTATAAATTTCTGGATTCCACGATAAATTGCAAGAATCTTCTTTTCCATGACAGTGTAATTATACTCAGATTTGTTGAAGCTGCCACTACTATACCTGCAAAGCTTGTTATCTTTCTTTATTTTTTAAAACAGCTCCCCAATGATAATCACTAGCATCTGTTTCAAGAACTAAGTCATCATCTTCATTAGGTAAAGTCAATATTGGAAGTTTTTCACATCTTCTTTTAAGTTCTTTGACTATTTTAGTATCTAATTGAGTCCAACTCCAGACTTGATCTTTCTTTAATTTAACATGTAGAGGCTTTCTCAACTTGGCTAGATCTTTAATAAAATCAGAAGCATAAGTAAGTCAACCTAGAAATCTTTCTAGTTGTTTTCTATCTTTGATTTCATCAGGAAATTTTTCTACCTTTTCTAGAATATGTTCTTGCAAAATAATTTGACCAGCTTTAATCTTTAATCATAGGAACTCAATTTCAGGCTCAGCATAAATGCATTTTTTCTGTCCTAAAATGATTCCATGATCAATACATTTTTGAGTTATAGCTTTCAAGTCATGCTTATGTTGTTCTATGGTTTTAGAGAAGATTAAGATATCATCAATGTAAATAAGACAACAATGTTTAAACTCTTTAAAGACATTGTCCATTCTTCTCTGAAATATTTGTGGTGCATTTTTCAAACCAAAGGGCATGACTACCCATTCATAGTGTCCTTGTGGAGCACTAAATGCAGTAAGTGGAATACTTTTTTCATCCATTCTTACCTGCCAATATCCACTTTTACAATCCATTTTAGAGAAACAAGTGGCTCCCTGTATTCTATTAAATAAAACTGTCTTATTAGGGATATAATATCCATCAAAAACAGTATTATCATTAAGCTTTTTCTAATTGATAACCATTCTGGCTTTTCCTCTTTTTTCTTCTGCATGATTCCTGACCATAAAGGCAGGACTAGAATGAGGACTTTTACTTTCTCGAATTAAGTCTTTCTTTAAGAGTTCATCAATTTTTTCTTTAAATTCTTGTTGATCCTTATAAGTGTAAACCATCTGTTTTACTCTAATGATAGCTTTTGGATCTATTAGCTCTATGGTAGCAAATGATTTATCTTTTTCCCAAAATTTTAAAAAAATTTCATAATATAACTCCTTACACATTTTTTCTTGTTGTTTAAGGATTTTATCTTTTAATGTTACCTCACATATAGAGAGTGCAAATTCTCTTTGTGTAGGAAGAATATATTCCTCACCACGCTTAGTGCGCGTAAACTCTATTGCTTGGTGTGTATAAGCTTGTTTAATCTTTTTAACCCAAGCATCTTCTCCATGAATGTTAAAGACCATCATGTCTAGGTGCTGAGTTACTGGGACATGGAGTCTTTGGAAATTATTCCCAATTAACATATCATGTGAGGGCTGATTAGTAGCCGAGAGTGTAGGAATTACACATTGGACTCCTCCTATCATGATAAGTACATTAGAAGCTAATTCTGAATGAACCATGATACTATCATCAGCTATTCTAACTTGGATTGGTCTACGAGACTTCTGCCAAATAAACTCAGGAAATAATGCCTTCTTTCCAAAGCATACTGAACATCCAGTGTCTACAAAGGCACATAACTCATATTTATTGAACCCTTCTAAGCAAATACTTATCGGGATATAAATGCTATTAGGGTTGGTAATCCTATAATTTTTCTTCAGTGATTCTCTACTGACATGTTCAAAGCTTTCTTCTACCCTCATATTATCTCCATAGAGATGTCTGAGGTCTATTACTTCCATTCTCATACCCATTTCATCTCCAAAAGCTAGGTCTGGGAATGGTTCGTTGAGAGGTTCCTTGAAATCCTTAGCTCTTGGATCATTTTCATAAATAGGTTCACTAAAGGTTTTAATTTGATATCCTATTATTTTTCCTTTTTGTTCGGAACTAGATGTTCCTTCTTGATTTTCTCGAACCTTGTGAACTATTGGAGGAATTGCTGTTATTGATTCCTTAAAAGGGTAAGAACCTAGATCTACACTATGTCTGCCTGGTTCTCTTATAATTTTATTTTCTAATCTCTTGCTTAATGCTGCTACCATGCCTACTATGTCTTCATCTACCACAAACGATTTGTCTTTTCTGCTTGTATTAGCTCCCTGATTCCTTGGAGTAATACTAAGATTAGGATTGATCCTAAAACCAGTGTTTCTGGATAAACTTGGACATCTAGAGAGACTGACTGGTGGTTTAGCATTCGTATGGATTCTACCTTCTTCATCTATGGTTAAAACTTTATTACTACTAGTACCCGTAGAATTTTCAAATGCGTTTATCCAAATAGTTTTAAGTTTTATCTGATTAGGTCTTAACTTAACAGGTACAACCTCTTTGCTTGGACCTACAACCTCGTGTTTCTCAGCTTCTACTATATGGCACTTTTGTGGAGGATTTGTGGTATTCTCAAGTTTATAAACTACCTTCCACTTTAATTGTAAAGGACAAGTTCCTTTATGCATGCTAATACCTTCTGTTAATAATTTTATAGCTAAAAATTTAGATGCATAATGATCTTCTAGACTAGCATAATAGTTAAGCCTACAGATCCAAGAAACTGCTCCTTGACTCAAATTACAGACTATACCACTGATGCATTGATCACTAAACTTTTTATGCCTAATGTCACAAACAAAATTAATGCATTGCACATCCTTTCCATAGTCTTGCAATGGAGTTATAATGACTTGGATGCCACATATGAAAATATATTTAATTTTTTTTATCTTTGTTATGTTTCTGAATGTTTGCCCAATTGATTAAGTTTACTTCAGTTGCTTGATTTTCATTATTCTTGACAGTTACATCTCCAGACATTTCTTCGCAAACATATTTAGCATATTTAGAGAATAATGATTTTTTTAACAAACTGTTATTTAGCGATGATCGGGAAATCAACCCCTGATCTCGTCATTTCTTCAACTTGTTCCTCATCAATAGAGGTTTCAGCTTGCTGAAGTTGAGCTAAAGTAGTCATTTCATATTCATCAGAGAACTCACTAGGAGCTTCTCCTTCCATCATTTCATTAATTTCTTCACCTTCTATTAACTCATTTTCAGATTCTATATATTCTTCAAGCTTTTCTTCTATTATTTCTACTATCCCTTTGTTATTTCTTAGGGCTAGATCTACTGCTTCATCTTCAGATAGCTCGATATAATCCAAACTACCTAGGGCTTCTGCTAATCTATTGTTCTTCTTGTTTTTGCATTCATTAGCATAATGACCGGATTCTCCGCATGCCCAACATTTACAGTTTTTCTTTTTTCTCAGGACAGAACGAGGCTTTCTGGAAAAACCTTCTGTTCTTAGAGAATGGTTTTTTATAATATTTTTCACCTCTTTGTTTATTGAAACTTTTTCTCTTATAGTTTCTTTTTCCTTGGTAATCTCTATTGTTACATCCCCATTCTATTGGCGTCTCCCAGCAAGTTAAAAATTGTTTCTTCATTCTTTGGGTGCTTCTTACGTCTCGACATTTTTTCTCGACCCATTTCCTAACATAGGAAATTCTGTTACCCAGAGTATCTTTATCTCCAATTTTAATTAACTCTCGATACTCTTCACTTATTTGTTCATTAATTGGGGCGGAAAGTTTATCAAAGAACATTTGTAGATTAGTGCTGTTTTCCCCTATCTTATAGTAATACTTCTCGAATTCTGTTATATAATTATCGACATATTTCATGTTACAGATTTCAAGATTGTTTAAGGTTCTTTGCCATTTTAAAGCTTCTTTATCTTCATCTTCTTTTTCTCCAATGAATTCGTCTTCTATTAATTCACATATTAATGTGAACATAGTCACTGGACTTGGCAAATTCCTAAGTTCTTGTTTTGGTTCATCTCCAATGGCTCCATACCAATCGGCAATACATCCATAGAAGCTATGTTCTATATAATTAAGGAATTGGGAAGAGTTCCATCCTACATTCATGTTTAATACACTCATCATACTTTTCTTCCAGAACTCTATAATTTCACGCCTATTCCTCACACCATCTAGGTTTAATTTATAACTTGTTTCACTTATGGGTTCTAGATTAATTTCTCTTTGATTTGGTCTATGGTTTGGCATAATGCTTACTCCAAATCTTTCTTTCTTTTCCATAAATTCTTTAGGTTTTAACCTAGGTCTATAATTGCTGGTAGACCCATGTTCACATCGCCTGTAATATCTTCTAGCTTCATTTTGTTCTATAGGTTCATTCTCTTTCGGCCTTCTTTGTCTTAAAATTTCATTTAATCTTTTTTGGACTCTAGATATAGGAATGTTTTCCATATCTTTTAGGTTAATTAATCCCATTTGTTGATATACAGCTTCTTCATCCGAATTCTTTTCAGACTCGTCGTCGCTCATGACCTCTTGGTTCATAAAGTTGGTTTCAATGACCTTTTGTTTATGTAATTTCAACTTCCATTCTGGATCATCCAACTTAGTGCTGAATCTCTTTGTTTGTCGAAGTGGATGGTGATTCATTTTTAAGATTTTCGTCTTGGTCTTCTTCTTCTACAGTCGCTTTATTTTTTATATTATCTAATTTAGTAGAAAACTTCTTTTTGGATTTTTTAAATGGATAACTGTATTTAAAAGGATCTCCTTTCTTGATTTCACCACCTGATGCTAGGCTTATCTGATGGCTAATTTCGTTAATGGCTTTTAGATTTGTTGAGTGATGTACTTCACCTGTCTCTTTTACAGTCTTAAATATTTTACTGCTAATCTCAATATATAATTGTTCTAATTTTTTAACTTCGAGTTTTAAATCTATAAGTTGATCTGAAATGGCATTTAAAATTGCTCCAAAATGCTTATCGTTTATATCTAAATGTAAAGCATGAGGATAAGTCTTATGGGGGCAATTAGTAGACACCTCCAGATTGTCTTATAGATAAGTACAACTTATTTTTAATTAACTTGGCTCTGATACCAAATTGCAGGAACAAGGTTTTAATTATAAATTTTTAATGCGGAATATAAACTAAACAAGTAACATACAAGGATATTTATGCAAATTATAAAAAGATACGGTGATTTTATATGATTTTTTATTTTTATGGGAAATTATAAACGACAAGTGGGACCCTAGTGAATATTTTTGTAAAAACTTTCAAACACTAAATAATTTGGTAAATATTTTATATTTTATGAATATTTTTACAAACCGCTCTAAAATCTATGTGTAATCAAATAAAGAGATGAAGCTCCCATTTATTTATATATATGGCATTGAAATTATATTTCGTTGATAGTTTTTCTTAAATTAACCAAGAGCTAAGAAGACATTTCTTCTATATTTCTTACATAAATATAAAAATAATTTATTGAAATTGTATTTGTTTAGGACAAGAAAATCCTTTCGAGATTAGCAAGTATTAAAAAGATTTTTTTTTTTTTTTGTAAATTTGATAGATCTATGGCCTTTTATAATTTAACTTGAATATGAGGTGAGACATTATATTCATATGATTTTTTTTTTCAATTCTCTTAAATGAAGAGATAAAAGGCAAATTTGCTAAAATAACCCTTTTGGGTGAAACCCTTGCACGTCTAACCCCATCCGGAAAAAAATTGCACAATTCCTGATATCCGGTTTTTTTGTTCAACCGGTAGCCAGTTGCAAAGGAGAGAAAGGGAAGAGAGAAGGGGGGGATCGGAGTCGGGCGAGGAAGGAAGGAGAAGGAAGGGGATCGAGGCGCGGCGCAGGAGGAGGCGGTCCAGGCGGAGGCATCTCCCTCGACGGTGGATTGCTCGAGGCGATGAGCAGGCAGAGGGATACCGGCGGCGGCTAGGGTTCCGATTTGAAGAAGCCATGAGCTGTTCAGATACCGGCGAGATTTCTTCGTCTAGCATCCCGGAATTGTGCTTTTTCAGGTTCTCTTCAATAATTCTCTTCAAGATTGAACCAATCGAGGTTGAAGATGATCCAGTGGCGAGGAACTCTATCACTGCTATTCAAGATTGAACCAATCATGTACCCTAGTACCTTGAGTGCCTCCCACAAAATTGGATAAACACTTCCGATTGTTCATATCATAGCAGATTTGATTTGATAATGAATTGAGTGAAATCGATTATTGATTGATGATTGAATGAATGCAGGTAATGGCTGTTCCATTACATTGTACAACTGCCTATTGTTAGCATGTATAAGAATGCAAGATATAAAGCATGCCTATCAATGTTTGGATCTAATGGATTCCCAAATGGTGGGGAAAAATGAAGTGACATACTTTGCACTTTTGAAGGTATGCTATTCTGACTAAAATCTGACATCTTCGAGCAATAAGGATTTCAAATCAAAAGCTATTGTTTATAGTTCTTCAGTTGAGCAAATAATTCAGTATGCAGAATATTGCTCATCACAATAAAGTTTCTCTTCTCCATTGCATTGCTTAGACTTTTCTTTGACTTATATGCTTTAGTTCGCAGTTTGGAAGAAAAATCACACTGCTGTACACGAAATCTGGAAGGAGTTTGGCAAATATTATGAATTGAACATTATTTCTCTAAGGAAGTTTATTGAGGCTTTTGTAAAGTTGAATGATTTGAAATTTGCCTACAAAACCATGCAACATCTGGTTGCCTTAGCTTTGACAGGAGAAGCTTCTTTGTTTATTACTGCCAGGGGAAAGTTTTCCTGTCTGTAGCAGGACATTCCCATTCCTATAGAAAATGGCATTGACATGTCCAATAATGATTATCCTGTACCTTCAGTCTCCATCAACAATGTAGAAATGACCAATGATACAATGGTTTCTTCACTTTGTACTCTGAATGATGTTGAAAGAATGTTTATCTCCTTTTCAAGGTTTTCAGGACTCCAACGAGGTAAGTAGGTAGAAAGAATTCACTGAATTTTGCTTCTCTTATTTCTTTCTGCCATCTTATCTGTAAGGTGAAATTCTGGATACTAAATGAAGATGTCCATGAACTGTTTCGATCATTGAACCATTGCAGTAATATGAAATATCCTTATTGCTAGATTTTTGGCTTTTTAGCTGAAAGTACCAACTTCTAACCATAGTATGCACTCTTTTCCATGATGCCTTTTACCTATAATGTTACGGGGAATCAGGGATTGTTCAGTTTTCTTACCTCGCTTGATATGTCAAGCAGCGGTGCTTATTTTTGGTTTAACTCTGATATCAAGTGCAGTGTTTGAACTGTTCATCTCTCTGCATTTTCTAACCCTGGAAGTTACACAATGATGTCGGATACACGATGAATCTGACAGCAGTCGCAAATTCTGTGTGTGTGTGTTTCTAGGTGTAATAGTTCATATATGCCCGATGATTTGGATTTGACAATACCCTCTGCAGGTTGTGAATTGGGATAATTTTTCAGTCCATTAGTTCTTGTATCTGAAATCAGTGCAAAGCATGGAAATTTCTTCTTCTTTACGGTATTGTTGTTGCATATGTAGCGATTGGTTTTCCTTGTAGAGGAAATTCTGTATGGATTTGTTATTGGATGCCCTGGATAATATTCTTCATTGGGTACAAGACTTGATGAAATGGGTTTAGACGGCATGTGTTTGGTAGTTCTGTGAAAGAAGAGGTCAAGTATTAGTAAATAGCAATATATAGCATCACAATGTTAGCCTATTATCTCAAATGGAAGAGCGATGTGCTCATGCACAAAGATGCGGGTTAAAATCCCGCATAGGCTAATCTAAAATTATGTATAAAATTTTTCTTTGTAAGCTGATTTTTAGGTGTCAAGTAAAAAGGAATATAATATGTCTGAAATTCATGTGTCAAGTAAAATACATTATGTGTCATGTAAATCCGGTATGAGTGACATGTAAATTCAGTATGGGTTATCGGTTAGATTTCTTAACCCATAAAAGACATCGGAAAGAGATCGTACTGTCTAAAATTTTGTTTTATGTTATTAATATAAGATGAATGTCTAAAACAAGAACACTACCATGTCTTACGGCACTTTGTTTTCTGAAAGAAAATAACATGACACGTAATGCTATTAACATGACAGGGTATATTCTTTAACATGACAGGTAATGTGAATCGATCCTCTTCTCCTTAATGATAGAAAATAACATGACATGTAATGATATTAACATGACAGGATATACTCATATACCCTTTAACATGACAGGTTAAATACAAAACCAAATTCTTTTATGGACCCTATCTAGGAACGATCCTATAGACCTTCGTCTCATCTAACCAAATTGATTCTGTTGTTATTTAAAGAAGTATGAGTCTTTCTATCATCCTTCCTTGGTTACGATATCAGAGCACTATGAGTAAGAGCCCTCCCTGGCAGCCTGACACAAATGCTTCTTGAGAATAAGATATCAGAGCACTATGCATAGTTACGATTTGATGGCCAGGAAACTGTACTAAGATTGATTCGAGAGTGAATCCTTTTACGAACTGCCTCCTCACTGTCGTCAACATTACTTGGAACTGTTGTCATGAATATGAGCCAAACTAATAGGTTGTCTTCCATCAGGAAAATCACAAAAAAGAAAAAGAGACGGTCAAGATATGCACCTAAGACAATATTTGGAATAATCAGAAAGGCAAAAATACAACCCTACAATGTTCAGTCCATTGGGACAAGCATACAATATCTTTCTAAAATATAATTCAGCATTAATGTGCTATTGACTTTAAAAACCTGAATAGATACAAAAGAAAAAAGAAGATATTTTCACCTACGTTTTTCCTTGACATTAGAGGACGGCCGTCTGAAGCTTTGAGCTGATGTAGTTTAGATCTAGTTTCCTCCCAGACACTGCCACTCTCAATATTATCATAATAAAGAGATCCCTGTGCTTTCAGAATATCAACCAGCGATGAAAACATAGATGACAGGACTTGGATTTGGTAAGTCTAGCCTGTGTGATTCACATGACAAGTGGGCTTGACAAAATCAGTATATGTTGTGACAGAAGACCCAATTTTTACCAGAATGATTTCATGAAAAATCACATAGGAAACAATCAGGATAGAAATTAAATGTCTTATGAAATTACCAATATCATCTGTCATAACTTGTCGAGCGTCGATCCTATCTACCACTGCATTAGGAGGCTTAGTAATAGTTCTGGCTTTTTGTTGGAGAATTTAACTATCTCAGGCTTTAATTTGTCAAATGCAGTATGAGCAACATCTATCTTTAAACATATTTGGAAATTCCACCATGTTCATTGGATTCAGTATGTCCAATAAAAGCTCCAACAATATGGAATTTATCTCCATAGAGAAGAATGCATATAAGACTTTTCAGTGTTCTGGTAATCTGCTTTATAGCACCTGGAAATTGTAACATGAATGAAATTTAACCAAAATTTAACCACACAAATTTGAGAAAAGGTGATCCATTTCAGAAAGGGTCTGGCACTTACGTTCCCAAGTACTTTGCACTTTATCGGAAGACATACTGAGCATTATAATTCTAGACTGGAGGCCTTTCATATAAGAAAACCTACAGTATCAATGACATGGCTAAATAGAAATATAAACCAAAAATCAAATACCTCCTGGTTACCAAATTAACAAGAAAACAAATGAAAAAAAAGCCCTTGGACTTGGGGGGGGGGGGGGGGCATTAGGAATTGAAGGCTGAATATTGCTAGACAATTGAGAGAAAAACTTATTGTGGCCACAAAGCTGATTGAACCTTTTGCACCCTGTATCAGATGAAGAAGAACGGACATAGAGGCACAAACACCATTTTCAGAGTTATGACTCTCGGCAATTTATACATACATTAGGTATCACATAAAAAAGATTCATAAAAATGGATCACATTTTCCAAATGGATAATAATCAATGACAATCATAGAGAAATTATGTCCCTAATCTGTTGCATATGTAGTTCTAGATATGAAACCAGCTAGTAAAGGCATATGAGAAAATAACTTCAAACCACCAAAAGTCAAAGAAAGACTTCACAAATCACCAAAAGCTTCACAAATCCACAAGGTCAATGACTTCCCAAATAATAATAATAATAATAAAAAGCTTTGATGAGCACATGATCCCATGGAAAGTTATCCGGGGTCATGAGTGTATCCATGCTTCCTTTTCCTTTTTTTTTATTTAATTTGAAGAAAAAATCATCCGGGGTTGCGATCACATTACAGTTGTCATGTACAATCGAATAGGCGTCATGTATGTTCTAGTGGGTGACAAGTAAAACAATTCACATGTCATGTAAAACAATTTACGTGTCAAGTAAAACAATTCACGTGTCATGTAAAATAATTCACGTGTCAAGTAAAACAATTCACGTGTCAAGTAAAACAATTCACACTATATTCATTTAACTTGCACGACCCTAGATGCCATGTGATCCCAAGGGGAAGGAGTAACAGCTTGTTAGCCAGTAAAGCTTCCTTCACAAAAAATTCTGAAACATAATAGTCACATAAGCCAGTAAAGCATTTGGTTTTGTATTTAACCTGTCATGTTAACGGGTATAACCTGTCATGTTAATATCATTACCTGACATGTTATTTTCTTTCAATAAGGAGAAGAGGATCGATTTGCATTACCTGTCATGTTAAAGAATATTACCTGTCATGTTAATAGCATTAAGTGTCATGTTATTTTCTTTCAGAACTTTATTTTCTTTCGGAAAACAAAGTGTTGTAAGACATGGTAGTGTTCTTGTTTTAGGCATTCATCCTATATTAATAACATAAAATAAAATTTCAGACAGTATGATCTCTTTCCGATGTCTTTTATGGGTTAAGAAATCTAACCGATAACCGATAACCCATACTGAATTTACATGTCACCCAAACCGGATTTACATGACACATAATGTATTTTACTTGACACATGAATGTTTTTACTTGACACCTGAATTTCAGACATATTATATTCCTTTTTACTTGACACCTAAAAATCAGCTTACAAAGAAAAATTTTGTACATAATTTTATATTAGCCTATGCGGGATTTGAACCCGCATCTTTGTGCATGAGCACATCGCTCTTCCATTTGAGCTAATAGGCTAACATTGTGATGCTATATATTGCTATTTACTAATACTTGTTTAGCAGATCATCTAAAGAAAGAATCCATGATCCATGATCCTACCATCTAAAGAAAGAACTTGTATTAATCACTTCTTCGGAAACTAATGGCATCAAATATTTCATCGACTTCAGAAGCATGATTTACCTCCACCTGGGACGACAAATAATCAACAGTTGAACTCAGTGCATGTACTGGCATCAAATATATTTTTGTGTGCAATAAGTTTGGGAAAGATATCCAAATTTTGACTATATACCTCAATGGGATGTGATTCTGCAAGTCCATCCAGTTTAAGACCCTGGGTTGTCTCATCAATAAACTGAGTCCAAATCTTCCATTCTGGAAACAAGCCATCAATTGCCAAGTATGACACCTACAATGCATCATTACTCATCAGCTGTATATAAAGTAAAAGACAACTTGGTACATTAAGTGAAATGGGTGTAGTGAAAAATACCCAAGTAGCAAAACCCTCATTCAACCATAAGTGTGTCCACCATTCCATAGTTACGAGGTTTCCAAACCATTGACGATTTGCTAGTACTGCTAGAAATTTAAATGAAACAAAGACTGAAACCTAATTACCCTTGGTTCCTCTTAAGAACAGTGGACTCTGAAGATTATCAAAAAGAAAAGAATCCTGACCAGAACTGAATTGAAAAAAAAGTTCGCAGAGAAACGCCCAAGTGTGGACTAGTCTAATGTACAAAGTGAAACCTGCATCTCAACAAGGTACCCTCTTGTTTTGACAACAATCCATACTTGTTTGTTCCAAACATTAACTTAAAAAATCAACAACAAATTTTTAGTAACAGCGAATTAAAGGTTAAAGTTCTCCCATAATTCAACAGCCTTGGAGCTGCGATTTTGCTTCCCATACGTTCGCTAAGTGTAACCCACCATTAGTTTTACACAACCATTAGTTTTACACATCCAGCACATGAATCATTCTATAAAGGGCTTTTGGTCCAGCGTTCACAGTCATTCGAATTGCTTTGCACAGCCAGCACAGGTAACCCACCATTAGAAATTAGGTTTCTACTTCCTAAGTGTTTCTTTCTACATGACGCTTACTTTAGGTTTACATGACACTTACTTTAGTTTTACATGACGCCCAAATCTCCTTTGATCTCCTTTCACATCTAAGTAGAGACATGGCAACATACTAAATCCTAATCTATCAACATCTGAATTACCACCTAAATTCTATCAAGCAATCCAAGAACTAAGGCATAAGCATCAATACTAAATACTATGTATGTTTATCACAAAAAGTCCTCAACTGCAGCAAACATGAGCAAGAGAAAGATATTTGTTTATGCAAGCTATGTAAAGTATATAGATACTGATTGTTTGTTACCTGCTTCAGTTCATGTTTGAGCAAGAGAAAGATATTCAGTTCATGTTTATGCAAGCTATGTAAAGAACCTCAAAATGCTAGCAAAGACAACAGGAAGATGTGCTAATAAAAGGACAGAACCTCCAAGGTATTTCATCTTTCATGAAACTAAAAATCATGTAGGTTGAACTTGAAAGAGAGTTTCCAAGCTGTTGAGGTGCTCCTTACTTTTTCCTCATCTACAATGTCCATAGAAATCAACAAATTTAAGGCGTCAAGCACTCAGTAGATTCCTAAGCTTATTGCAGATTTCTGTACTTGCAAGCATCTTAAAACAATAATTGGAGCCATTACGTTCAAAAGTATTGGATAAATTTCAATCAGGATGATTGAACACCAAATGAAGTGACAAGTTTTTTTTAGAAACAAATTAGATGTAAAGTCGCTTTCAAATTTCAATCACATAGCAAAAGTATTGGATAAAACCAAAGTTTACAAGTAGTCACTCTAAATTTGCTAACTGTCTCAGCCATCATCAACCACCAAGGCAAGTAAAACTGGGATCTTCACACAATAGATCACAATTAACCAATGAATAAGGAATTAACGCACCATAACAGCAATGAATTTGCACAAACCATCAAAGAATTACACCAAAAACCTAGATCAATCAAGATAGACCTCCCCGTCCATACAACATCCGAAGAGGGACCATGAAACAGTTCTGAACTGGAAATCGAGATCCCATGAAACATTTAGGGATGTAGAAAATCGAGATCTCACCTTTTCAACAAGCTCTCAGCCTCTTCATCGGTCACCTGACCACCAAACACGACCTTGCTGATCCCATCCGATGGCTGCCATTCCAAAATCCCTCAAAATCAGGAGAAAAAAAGAGAGTAGGAATTTCGAGAGGAAATCAAATTCAAAGAAGAAGGAATAGAAAAGAGGACCCGAACATTACGAACGGGACGGGGAATGGAGGCGACGGCAGATTCAGAAGGAGGAATCTCGGACCAAGTGAGCAGATCTGCAGTGGAAGTGTGAAGCTTCCTCACCGGAGTAGTTCGCTCCATCTTCCTCTCCTTGTGGTCTTCTATGGAGTTGGTGGAAACCCTAGAAACACAAATTTCGAACAGCGGCTGGAGAAATTGAACTGAACGGAACTTGTTGGACACTGCAGATTGGGAATTGGGAACCCTCTGGTTCTCTCGCTCCCCTCATTTGCCGCCTCCGCCCTCCGCCTCTCTCTCTCTCTCTCTCTCTCTCTCTCTCTCTCTCTCTCTCTCTCTCTCTTTGATTCCGCCTTTCGATCGCTCATTCTCTCTCTGATTTTTCTGCCATCGATGGGCAGGAGAGAGGCAAAGAAAGAGACCGGCTACTCAAGGTAAAACATTACCGACTTGGTGCAATTTTTTTAGGGGGGAGGGTTAGCCTTTGCAAATTGAAACGGATAGGGAGTTAAGCGTCCAAACCAAACCGGGCAAGGGTTACTTCCTTTAATTCCCTCGAGATAAAACGAGTTACTAATGTTGAGGAAAACTTTTGCAATTTTCGCATGTATTTAAGACTTTTCTTAATTTGTGTTAAATACAAAGTCAAAAGAAAATATTGGAGCTAGCATTTTTGCAACTTGGAGTAAATACATTTTTGTCTCTTTTTTCATAAATAAGGAACACAAATGAGCTAGTCCGTATTATTTACAAACAAATGCCATTTTGTAGTTTTCCTAATTGCTGACCTCTTGTAATTCATCTTAAATATAGGGCAAAAATAAAATATTTGAGTTATTGTTTGTAAAAGGAACTCTAGTTTATTAAATGTAAGATGATGTCATTTTTTCAAATGTTCATAATGTGATAAGATTTTTGTAACCTTCTTGAATACAAAGTCATTCGATTAATTAAAGTTACTATGTGGACTCTCACCCTGTTTTTTTTTAGAGAAGAATGAGGAATTCCTTTCATTTAAATGTTCAACTTTAACCCCAATCTTATTAAAATTGTCATGTACATTCTTGCAATTTTGATGGAATGTGTGGAATCCGAACGACCTTTTTATTTTTCATAAATAATGGTTCTAAATAAGTTAAAGAGGGGCATTAGTTTTAATATTTTTTTACTAATAGATTTTTTTTGTAGTTTATCTTATAAGAAGGGTTAGAATAAAATTGCTCATCAATATAAATTAACTGATAATAAATTATAATTGATTAGTTTATGTTATACTATGAAATTATTCATTATTTAATTAGTTATTAATTTTCGTTCTCAAAAAAAAAAGTTATTAATTTTCTTGAACTTCATTTTTTTAATGGTTTAAATATAGTTGGAACTTGGAAAATTTTAGTATGAGAATGTCAATTTTAATTATATATTCAATTTAGTATGATTGAGTGTTATTTTCAATGTATATAGAGAGAGGTTATTGGTGTTTGTTTGAGTTAATTTCTTGAAATAACTAATATACACAGTATAAAGTTTACGTGAATATGACTTGAATCAAATAAATACAAATGTATAAATATTTCCCGTTAATCTATGTGTCTATATTCAACTAATTTATTGATGTCTCAATTAATTTTATCGCCCTTTTATTTTGTTAGCAAATCTAAACTGTATTTTTGTTATGTCAAACTTATAAAAAAAACTCTAATCTCAAGTCTTATACTTGGTTCATGTAGAATCTCAAGTCTTAGGTTGTGTTTGGCAACAACGGGGTTTTTTGGGAGGGAGAAATTTTTTTGAAGGTAAAGTTTATTTTATAGATTATGGAGATTTGGAAGGTGGAGATTTTTTTTAAAAATCTGAATGGTGCTTGGTGTTTATAAGGTTTTGAAGGTATTTTTGTGGTAAAAATGACAAAATTGCCATCACTAAAATGCCCCTCACCTCTCTCCTTCTCTCTCCATCCAAAAAAAAAAACCTCCCAAACCTTTTCCCCATAAGGTTCCATTTTTCTGGAAAAAAAAAACCCCACCTACACCTCCCGCACCCTCTCTTACAACTTCCACCAAACACCATGCTTATAGGTTTCATTTTTCTTTGAACCCTTAAACCTCACAAACCCCCACCTATACCGCCCACCAAACACAGCCTTATACTCCAAATTTAGTAAGTTTGATTACCAGGATTAATGTCAACATTGACTAAGCATTTTAATATTTTTCGAATATGTTGCTAAGTAAATATAGTATGGTGGACATGTATTTAACTGATCGAGATTCAATATATCAACATTTTTTTTTCCGTGTGTGGGGATACTTATTCCTATCTAAATACTCAAAATACCCTAAACCTAGCTATTCCATTTTTTGCAACTAAATATTAGTGGAAGATATTCCTAATAGCAATAACCATTATAAAATTTTATTTAACAACTTAACTCTTTTCTCATTAGAAACCTTTTCCATAAACTTTTCACACAACAATTTTATTTTAACAAATCATCTTTTTGTTCCCTCCGTCCTTTTTTTTGTGCGTAAATTCACACTTTGACAATTTTGTTAGAGGTATTTGCGATTCAGTTTGAATAATTCTTTTATTATTACTATTAAAAAATCTTTCGAATGAGATGCCACCACCTAATTAAGAGAACAAGTCCTTATTTAATATTAAAAAAAAAAAAGCACAAGTTCTATCAATTTTTCAAAGAGCACAAGGTAGGCGTGTGGTATTCCTAAGGCAAGTTCTTCCTTCCTTATCGTTCTCTTCTTTTAGCACTGGATCTCAAATATGATTGTAAGTCTCATTCCTAAATCATACACATACATGTTCTTCATTGCAGACTCTTACTCAAAATGCGCATCACCGGCGTTTGAAGATCGAGGAATCGAAACTTTGACGTATAATTTAGTTGCGACCAATTATTCTCGGCAGATGAAATTTGTTGACACACCATTTTCTTTTGAAAGAATGGAATATTTGTTGTCCATGATCGCTCTTAAAGAAGAGATTTCTAGCTTGAAAGAGACACTTGTCACTCTAGAGGTGATTGAATCAATTAAATTATATATATAAATCATTTTAAGTGTTTTGTTGTTTGTTGTCTTTTACGTCCCTATACACATTATACATGTATTCCATTGCTTTTTTTTTTAAAAGTCATTTATTATTTATATACATTTTCTTAAGATGATTAAAAAAATTGATGGTGTATCTATACGTCTTCTTTTTATAAGTCTTTTAATAATAAAAGATTTATTATTCATGTCCAAAATAATAAATCTTAGATGGTAAGAATGACACGAAGTTCGAATCCCCCTTCCCCTATATTGTAATGGCCTAAATGCCTACCTATGAACCAAAAAAAAAAACCTCATATTTGCTTGAACATTCATATATTACTATTTTTTCTCACACCCACCTTAAAATATCATAATATATCCTAGCTCCGCCCTTACTTGCATGAGTAACCATAGACTTGTTATATATGACATACATTTCAAGTTGATATTTGGTTGAACAATATTGCTTTCTCAATCTATTTTCATAGTTGCATTAATGTTTTCATTTCAATGGCAGATGGCTTCCAATAAGGTTATGAGTAGTAGATTATTCCACTTTTTCGTGGAGGCGACATTGAAAACAGGCAATCGAATGGAAAGTGGTACATATCGCGGCGTTGCTCAACCCTTCAAACTCGACAATTTCTTATGGGCACTTAGTATTACGGCAAGGGATGGAAAAACAACACTTTTATCTTTTATACTGCAAGAAACCATTCGAACGAGGGGAAGAAAAGCTGCTTTTTGTGCTGCAAGAGAAAAATATGGCACTAATTTTAGCAAAGAGAACATCGATGCCCTCGGCCTCCAACTGGTCTCGGGTTTGATCAGTGAATTGGAGATTGTTAAAAAAGCAGCAGCAATAGATTTCGATGCATTAACATCAACGACAACAAAACTTGAACATTTGTTGCAAAGAACAAAAGACTTGTTAAGTAAAGACATCCGGGGATTTAGAAGAGAAAGTCGGTTCCTCTTTGCAATAAAAGATTTCTTGAAGGAAACGGAAGTCGAGATAGCAAGTGTTTTGCAAGAGGAGAGGAGGGTGATTGATCGAGTGAAGAAAACAACAAATTACTTTCAGGGTGAAACTGTTGTTGACGAAGGGTTAAAGTTGTTTGTTGTTGCACGTGATTTCTTGATACCAGTTGTAGTGTCCGTGAGGTGATAGGCTCGATTGATATCGAGAGAGGTGGGATTTCAGAAAGAGGGAATGAGGAAGAAGAGAAAGAAAGAGGAGAAATGGATATTCAATTCAATACCGAATTCATTACAATGTTCCATCTTTATAGTATAAGCCTTAGGCTTATTGATTTGGGCTTTTTAGCCCGTTAGTCCCTTGGCCCATTGTACATAACATAATGTTGGATAAAGCATGCATAGATTTCAAAAAGACGATAAATAACGTTGAAGATCATCATGGCAGAGATGATGAATTTGATTCAAATGATAAGGATTCGTCAACATCAGAAACTTTTTCTACCAAGAAAAGACCTTTGGAAAAACCTTCAAGAACTTATAGAAAGGAAAGCATTGAAAACATAAGTCTTGTCTCAAGAATCACATCCACAAACTTTCTCTTCTATTAGTGAACAACTCACAAAATCCCTTTATCGTTATTGAATCTAAAAGTTATGTTCCTATATATGTTTTTGGTTTCATTAGTTAAACCATTAATTTTGTTCATTATTTTGTATTGGAATTATAAAAATAATTTTATTCACCTTCGCCCATATATAGCATGAGTAAGCTTCTCATTCATTAAATGAACCAAAGTCATGCTAAGGTCTTTTGAGTTTTATGTTGGTAACTTGCAATTCAAATTTCAATGTTTGTAAGATCGAGTTAACTTCAAAATAAGCTTATTCCCAACTACTGATTTATAACTAATCAACATTTCATGTGATTAGTGTGATATAGTTCGCATGCTCTTTAATTCATTTGTATATATCATGGGGGATTTCAAACACGTTAAGCAAAAATTATTATGTATAATTAATCATGGATCATTATCAATAGTAATGCGCTCTAGCCATTACATTTTTAAATACTATTTTGGCAAAAGACCTATTGTACGTAGCCATTATTTGTAGCTAGACCCGGGGTGTCATGAGGTGGCTCGAGCCCCCCTGGGTCGGGGGAAAAACGTAAAAAAAAAAAAATTATGTATTTTTTTTGTAATTTTTGATAATTTAAGGGTTAAAAATAGTTAAAAAGAATTTTAGATCAATAAGTTTGTTTAGCTTAGTTGGTATGGGTTGAGGAATAGAATGATAAAGTCTTGAGTTCAAATCCTTATGGCTTCATTTTAGGGAGGGATTTTTTTCTCTTTTTAGCATTTTAAACTCAAAATAGCTATTTAAATCATACATTTAGTGTGTTTCATACTATATTTCTTATAACAAAAATTGAATCTTATATATATCTTCAAAAAAAATCCCGAAAATTTAGTTGAGCCCCCCTCGGATTTTTTCTGGATCCGCCCCTGGCTAGACCTGTCAATCGGGTTATTCGGATCATGTCACTTCGGGTCTCAGGTAAAACAGTTTTCGGGTAATACGGGTCTCGGATATACTCGGGTTGACTCGAACCCGAATCGGACCCGGTTTCGCGTCAATTTCGGGTTAGTCAATTTGTGACTTTTTCAATAAAAAGTAGCGATTTTTACGACAAGTAAAAAATACTTGAATATAAAATTGATATGTTTTCAACACAAATTCCATGATGGAAGATAGAGCTGGCAAGTCGGTCGTTCGGGTCGGGTTCGGGTCAGGCTTCTCGAGTTGGGTCACTAACGGGTCGGGTCAGTTCGGGTAAAATTTATGGTCGGGTACTGCTTGGGTCGGGTTCAGATCGGGTTCGGTCATAATGAATTTTAGATTGATCGGGTTTCGGGTTAAATCGGGCCATGCCCATTCGGGTTCGGGTCAAAGCGGTTCGGTCATAATGCAATAGGAGCGTTGTAACAACATAGTGTTACCTTGGATCTTGCCCTCCTTGTATTGGTAAATAAAGAGCTGCCATTCCGGGGTTCGAACCGGGGACTTGGATCTTGCACTCTGTCAACAAGGAAATTGCAAAGTGGAATCTAGTACTTATCGATTCTTTACACCGAGCTTGTAGCTCGGTGTAGGAAACCGAATCGTACTCGCGTATATCAGCTACAACACGATATCAATTCTTTTTCTCAAGCTTCGATGTCCATTACTGTGTATTTCACCAAGATAAAGAAGCTCTGGGCTGAGTATTTGATGCTTCTTGAAGACAGTATCTTCGTGTGGTTCTCCGGTTATTGTTCTTGATCGAAATCTTGCGTGATCAACAAGTGGTTTCGGCTTCTGCTGGGGTTAAACGACACATACTCGGTCGTTCGAGGAAACATTTTGCTTATTCTTCCTCCCCCGTCATTGGAAGATGTCTATCAAATGCTTCTACAAGATGAGGAACAATGATCTACTTCTAATGCTTCTCTCAAACAAGATTCCATTGCTTTGGTTGCTCAGTCTTCCAAAAGTTATGGACCCAAAGGTTCATCATCTTCATCCATAAAACCTACAACTAGCAAGGGATCTACGAAACAAAATCAGTTCTTTTGTGAGCATTGCAAACAGACTAATCAAACACTGGATAGATATTGGAAGTTTCATGGTTATCCATCTTCTCAACAATCTCGAGGGAATCATACGGATGTGAATGCTTCATCATCTTCTTCATCATCTTCTTCATCCTCTGATTCTATAGGAGCATAGAGTGCATCTTTTTCGACTCTATTTTCTTTGACTGCTGATCAATACAGTCAGCTTTTATCCCTTCATGGTAAGGAGTCGAATGAGAGGCTACTGATTCTTGTGCCTTTCTAGCCAGTTAAAAGATTGTGGAAGCTCTGATGAATTATCATTCAGAGGATATTACATTATATAGACAAGTATGGTTACAGAAGAGATAGGGACAAATCTTTACATATCGTAACATACAATGATAGTATAAACAATAATATATCATCGACGTCAGAAGGAGGAGCCAAAGTAGATGGCATAGCCAAACTGGGACCGACAATCGTCGACGTCAGAGGCCCACCCTGCGTCGGAGAATGTTGTCACAGTAAACTCTGAGGTGGGACGTGTTGGTGATTTGTGAAAAGTCATCAATCCATTTGTCTGAAATCATAAATGTTAAGTGTGAGAATTGCTAAGAGCATCACTCGGGCTTAGGGTGTGCGGGAGGCACGGCCCATGTGATCGGCCCTAAGCAATTCTAAGATTTTAAGGGGAAAGGAAATCATGAGGAAAGACCCATGCAATGATATCAACATTGAGAAAATCGGTCTTGAGCTTGTTTGGATGTTTTCCATAAAAGTGAGCAATAGGGATATGTTCGGTATTCGATCTAATATGGTTATGATCGAGTTTTGTTCACTTATAGTAAGTTAAATCACCGTCTCATGATTTGTAAAGGAAGATATTAAGCTCTAAAGTCTTGGTGCAAAATTTGAGAGCTAGCCGAGCTTCGGAACTCCAAAAATGATCTAGCTCTAATTTTGAGCTTGATTAGGGTTTTAGCTTCATTGAAGCTTTAGCTTTGTCATTTTAGCTGCATGGTAGCTACACCCAGCTTCGTATAAATGTCATGCACATTTTATATTTTATGAGTGACCTAGCTCCACCGTGCTAGCTCCGTCATGCTAGCTTGTCCTTAATTGGGCTGGTTCTTATTGGGCCTTTATTGGGCCTTATTGGGCCGGCGGTTGGGGGTAGTTATTGGGGGGTAACCGCCCAACCACCATAACTACCCATAACCACCAATAACTACCAATAACTACCCATAACCACCCAAAAACTTCCACCCCATTTTGCCTATAAAAGGCCTTTGCCATCCACTTGGAAAGGCATGAGTTTTTCCGATATCTCTCTCAATCGGAAGAACAAACACTTAAAACACAAACAAGGTATGTATATATGCAATAATGAAATGGGATGCCACCCTTTTATTGTATAGGAAACGTTTTATCCCACAACGTTATTGTAGTGCAACCCTTTGGCATATAGGGGCAATAAACGTTGAAGGAAAACTCGATTTATTTGAGTGACTCGTTTGCCATTATCCAAGCCATTTTATATATCTTTTCTAAAGGGCTTAAACACTTAGTTTTGTCGCCTAAAAGAATTCGGTGGAGATTGCCTTTTTGGCCTACTCCCTCGGGATTACCTTTCGAGGTCTACCCATGAGATTACCCTTTTTGGGTCTACTCAAATTGTCTTGATTATCCGAAAGGATCTACAAGAACCGAATTTACCTTCAACCTATTAAAACAACATTACATTTAAACTTAACAGGACGGAGGGTAAACCGGTGGGAGATAGTACCCTTGAGGTAGCGGAGAATGCGCTTAACATCCGACCAGTGCTCCTCTGTCGGACGGTGCATATACTGACACACTCGGTTCACTGCGTAGGAGATCTCAGGTCGAGTAATAGTGACATACTGAAGAGCGCCGACTATGCAGCGATACAAAGACGGATCATGCATCGGATCACCAGATAGGGTCAGGCTCAGGCGGGAGTGTGGCTCGACAGGGGTAGAGATGGCCTTTGCATCGGCCATCTTAGACCTCGTCAAGAGATCCCGAATGTAGCCGTGCTGACACATGTGAAGACCAGAAGGCGTGCGTGTGACCTCAATGCCAAGAAAGTAATGGAGATCCCCCAGATTCTTCAAAGAGAACATACGATTGAGCTGAGCAATGAAGCGGTTAATATGGGCAATGAAGCGAAAGGGGTGAAAAATATAATCAGCAATCAACACATTGTCTTAAATTGCCTTGTTATAAGCGAAAGCTCTTCGCAGTGGGTAAATCAACATATAGTTTTTTGTGGTCACGAGATTATAGTATTTTTTGGGGGGGTATGTTGATAGTATGATTAATTTGTCTTAGGAGTTTTCTTTATGAAAAGAAGCTTTTAACTACTCTAATCACATATGGGCCCACTATTCTTCAGTGTTTTTGTATAATTTTGCCATCATTTCATCTGATCCCTGATTTCTTATTCCCTGTCCTGCAGATAGGGGTGTGCATGATTCGGTCCAAACCGAATTTTTGGGCCGAACCAACAAAAACCGAACCGAACCGAAGTTTTTCGGCTTTCGGTTTAAGAATTTCTATTTTTCGGTTTCGGTTCGGTTTGTGTTCGGTTTCGGTTCGGTTTGTGTTAAGCCGAATTTTTTTATACACTACATAAATACAATGTATATATATTTGTATACTTTATATTACACATACTTTGTATACACATATATAATTATATATTACATGTATACACATACACTGTATTTGCATTAAGTAGTGTATATATATATTTGTAATTTTCTATACTTTATAAATTAATATAAATACATTACACTGTATATGTACTTTTTATATGTTTATATATATTTGAATCCATATTTGTATACTTTATATTGGAATATGTATATATATATATGTGTGTATATATACACATAAATACAATGTATATATATTTATATTTGTATATTTTAATTTTTTTTTTTATGAAAATTCGGTTCAATTGTGTTAAAACCGAACCGGAAAATAACCGAACCGAACCTAATACTTTCGGTTCGGCTTTCGGCTTGAAAATTTGAGATTTTCGATTTCGGTTCGGTTCGGACCGGTTCGGTTCGGTTTTAGGCCGATGAACATCCCTACCTACAGAGGCGGAGCTAGGGGGTTTTACCTAGGTGTATTCTCCTCGTCAATAGATTCGTTTTAATATATAATACGCCCTAAGGGCCATTTGCAAAACTAACCCAAAAACCCGATCCCCTTTGCACCCCTATCCACTATCCATACAAATTGCAAAATCTAACCTCCCCCTCAAAACCTCATGTTACCTCACCTGCTGCACCCAATGGGGAGAGAGAGAGAGAGAGAGAGAGAGAGAGAAGCAACAGTGCATTAATTTCCCATCACTATCACTCATCCAAAGCTCTTTCTCTCTATATATGCATCTCTCCACATCTCTCCATTGAAGAACTTATTTATTATTTGATTTCTCTGTCTTCTATCTCTCTGGCTTCGAGGGTGACGGGATCTCCATAGGTGCTCGAATTCAGCCTGTGTTGCTGGTGTGAATCGCCGCTAGAGCACCGCTTTGATGCCTTCGTCCTTCACCTTCATTCTGATGGCTTTTCCAAGTAAATTCGAGATGACTGGAGGCCGGATTTGGAGTAGAGGAGGTGGAATCGAAGTGAAGGAGCCCTCGCAGAGGCTTGGTGAACCACTTTATTTTTTATATTGATGAATGAACAATATATCAACTTTTCACTCTATAGTGTCTTACTGGACACCCTTTGGTACTCTACTGGACACCCAATGATTCCCTACTGGAGACCCTATGGTTGTTTCATGGCTTGCGTGTTGTTCAATATTTCCCTGGTTCTAGGTCGCCCTCCCCCTAGGCCCAAGCGGGAAAAAGAGAGAGGACATAGGGGATAAGACAGAGAAAGAGATAGAGGGGGGAAGAGTGATGGTAATGGTGCATTAATATAATTTCAATTAAATCTTAAGTTTCTGAGAAAAATTATCGAAGTATTAATATAATTTGCATTAAATCTTAAAATTCAGAGAAAACACATCGAAGAAGAAGCAAGTGGGTTGGGGTTTATCTGCAGTTTGACGTGTAAACAATTAGTTTTAACTGGAAACCAAAAGCAAAAACGACATGCCACCTATTGAAACCGGCTGGACAAGAGTTATCGGAGAAACAAATTCACCGGTTTCATATAGAAAATGGGTAAGTTTGCTTTCGATAAAAAAAATTAGAGAGAGAGGGAGGGAGAGAGAGAGAGAGAGAGAGAGAGAGAGAGGGGGGGTTTAGGACAGAGTGATAGAAGAGTGACAGTGACGGGGGCATTAATATAACTTGAATTAAATCTTAAGTTTCAAATAAAAGCCATCGAAGAAGAAACAATTAGGCGGGTTTATTTACAGGTTGACATGTAAGCAGATAGTTTTAACTGGACACTCAAAGCCAAACGACCAGACACATATTGGAATTGATTGGACAAGAGTTATTTGAGAAACAAATTCACCATCAACTTCAGATAGAAAATGGGTAAATTTGCTCCAGATTCGAGGGAAACACCTCTCGCATAACCTTTATCGAAAGCAAACTTGCCCATTTTCTATCCGAAGTCGATGGTGAATCTGTTTCTCCGATAACTCTTGTCCAGTCGATTCCAAAATGTGTCATGTCATTTTGCTTTGGTTGTCCAGTTAAAACTAAGTGCTTACACGTCAACCTGCAAATAAACCCACGCCCAATTGCTTCTTCTTCGAAGTGAAAAAAGCAACAGTAAAGTCGCAAAGGAGAGATGACTCTTCCGTCTCTCTTTGTCCTATCCTCACTGATCTCTCTCTCTCCTCTACAACCTTACTTTTCTTTTTCACTCCTGTCTCTCTCTCTCTCTCACACACACACACACATCCTCTCTTTCCTCTGCAAACTTTCTATTGCTTTCCTCTCTCTCTCTCTCTCTCCCTCTCTCTCTCTCTCTCCGAATTTGTCCAGTTGTTGATTAGTGGAATGCCAAACCCCCCTCACTTACCTGCTACCGGGGGAACCTTTTACCCTCATATCCGGTTTGGCCCAACTTCAAACCGGATTGGGTTAACCTTGCAAAGAAACCGGATTTTTGGGTTACTTTGTGCATTTCCCTCTACGCCCTAATCCGACATCTAAGTAAAAAGTTATTAATGTGTTTGAAAATTATAGGTGTATTAATCACTCGAGAGCTTCACATATTATAATTCATCTCGAGAGCTTCGAAATCATAGGTTATATTACTTATTTTGAGAATTTGGTAAGAAGTTACGCAAGTTTAAATTTTTTTATATCTAGTTATACATTATTACATGTTAAGAATACAATGTTTATTTATTGCATTTTATATCCTTATTTTCATTTTATATCTTTGTAGTAGTTTGTAATAGCGTTTGACACTAGTTTGTAATATTACTAATATCGTTTGGCACTAGTTTGTACTATCTAACATGTTGTGTGTTTTCGATCTTATTGTGTACTACTATGGTTACCCTGTTGTGGAGGGAAATCAAGTATGAAATAAATCAAAAGATAAAATCAAACCAACTCCCTATCCAAGCAAATAAAACAACTTAACAACCAACGCAATTGACAGGTCAATGAATATCACTTTGAGATCCAAACTTTGAAGAAATAAGACAAGTTGACAGTTAAACAACTTAACAACCAACGCAATTGACATGAGGACTTATTTATAATTGAAACATCCTAATTTGATATGTTCTTTCTCCATGAAATATTAGTGCTGCTACGTGAAAAAAAAACTGAATTTAATTAAAATGCTGAAAAATTGTTCAAGTGGTCAATCTATGAATCAACCTAAACCATCCCCATCGTCATCAATTAACACAAACAATTTATTCATTCACTTACCTTTTAAATACTCTTAATCTTCATGTATGAGGAAAATGGCATACTATCAAGTGCACCAAATCCTTTCAAGTACTCTTCAGTTTCTTTATCAATAAACATGTAAAAAGGGACATGTTTTCTTGCATCTTTGTTGGCATTTCTAGGCTGTTGAATTACGTCATAATTACCTAAAAACAACACAACTATGAGGAAAATGACATACTAAATAAGCAGATTTTACATAGTCAAAAGACACTAAGCGATGAGGCACTACCAAATATGGCTAAAGCAAAAATGACCTTGTGAAACCTTTCCAGCTCTAGAAGGTCAGCTTTCTCAATATCAAAACCACTTCCTAGGCCAGGTCTCTTTCATTTAACAAATCTGTATGGTGTGGGTAAATCATGCAAACAGGAAAACAAGAACATCAGCAAAAGCATATTTGGATTACTAATTCCAATTGTTTCTGCACAGAAGAAGGAAAAGAAATCATTACACATGTTACATGCCCGTATTATATATGAGATACACACACAAGCAGGACTCGGCACTAGAACTAGGCTAAAAGTTGAAGGAGCAGAAAAACCATAGACTAGAATAAAACTAAAATTAGAATAATAATTTTTTTAAAAATCCTGGTTGAAGCTGTTGCTACCAATCAAAAGCAAAGAGCAATCGAACAATTTGACTCAATCCAATCTAGCAATTGATTTCCCACACAAATTTGAAATCCACAAGAATCACTAAGTGTACAATGAATAAAGAGGAATGAGAACGAGATGATACCTGCCCTTACTAGGGTAAAAATCAACCATAACTTAGATTGCAGCCCGGTCGAGGGATGCCGATCAAAGAAGAGAAAAACTGAAGAACACCACATCTTCTAATTTATCGTTAGGGGAAATCAAATGCCAATGTCCTTTGCAATACCACAGATTTGTGAAGAAACAACAAAGAGAACCAAATGTGGGGCAATGATCGAAATCAAAAGGGGGAAAAGCATTTTGAAGGAAAGAACGAACCTTAGAAATTGGAATGGATCAAAGCGGCGAGGAAACTCCGAGGTCGAATCCGGCGCGACTCCACCATCCACATTAGCTATCCGCTTTCGGAGCAAATGGTTACGACGAACCACATTCTCGTGCTCGCACTCCGTCACTCTCCTGTTGTTGCTCTTAGGGAGTCGGACACCGCCATTTCAACTTCTCAAGCGGTTTTGGAAGCTTCCAATGGGGGATTCGATAGATGCAGAGGTGAGGAATCGATTGATCAGCAACGATAAGAGGGAGAGATGTGACTGATTTGTAGAGATTGAGGAGAGGAGGAAGATGAAGAGGAACGGAGAAAGAGAGCGGCTGAGAGGAATGCAATGTTGGGGTTTCTGGGTTAGGAAAATATATGTTGTGATTTATTTTTTTCCGAAATTTCTCTTCATTTGCGATGGATGCCGCTTCCCGTCGCGAAAAAGACCTCAGTTGCCGCCAAAAACCCTGGCGTTGCTAATTGGAGTAGCTAATTGAATTTTTTTCTGGAAAAATGATTAGGAATAATATGAACTATCGCTTGTGAACCAAAAATAATACGAACTTTAGAAATCACTATGGTTGATACGAACTATCTACTAATAAACCAATTTTAATACGAACATCTTTCCGGTCCAAATTCATGCCATATTAACAAATTATGGGCTCAAAATGTAATTAACACCAAATTAAGGTGAAAATATAAAATTAAGAAAAATATGTACCCTTTACTATTCATCTTCTTCCTACCTCTTCCGCCATGGCACAAAACCTCAAAAACTCCACCGCCACAACTTCTGGGCACCACCACCGCATCCAAGCAACCACACTACCAGTCCACCACCACTACCACCACTCCAAAGTCCAAATTGCTCGGGGATTTGGGGATTTATGGGATTTGCCCATTTGGGGATGCTTGATTTTATGGGATTTGGGGGTTTGCGGTTTAGATTCACGGTTGGGTGGAGGGATGTGAAATCAATCTCGCCGCTCGCATCTAACCGCACTGGTGGTGCTCGGGGAGGACCAGGCCATGTTGATTGGTGGAGTTAGGATCTAGGCTTCGCGTTCAAAGCAATGGCCTCATCGTCATCGCGGGTCTCGAATCGGGGAGATTTGTCATTTGTGGTGGTGGTTTGGAGTGGTTGTAGTGGTGGTGGACTAGTAGTGTGGTTGCTTGGGTGCAGTGGTGGTACCCAGAAGTTGTGGGGTGGAGTTTTTATGGTTGTATGCCATGGTTGAAGGAGAGGCAAGAAGAAGATGAACAGTAAAGGGGATTTTACTTAATTTTATATTTTCCTCTTTAAATTGGTGTTAATTATATTTTGAGCCCAGAATTTATTTTCCGATTGAAACATAGCCTGAATTTGAGTTGGAATGATGTTCGTATCGAAATTGGTTTATTAGGTAATAGTTCGTATCAAGCATAGTAGTTTCTAAAGTTCGTATTATTTTTTGTTCATGGACGATAGTTCATATTATTCATAGTCATTTTCCCTTCTTTTTTTTTGTAGTGAACTTCTGCGAATTTAAACAGAAATTAGTGTATACTCCATAATTTAGCAAATAAGCATAAACTATATAGATTCTGTATAATTCTATCCCAATGATATGAAATGTATGCAGAAATCGATATAAAAATTAGTGTAAAACATGACAATTTGGGCTTACAACAAACCCCGATCAAAATTCTTTCTGATTTCGTCCCTACTGTACTAAATATCAATTATTATTTTCTGATTTTTCTCCGTTCGTGATGGACCTTATTAACTCATTATTATTAACATCAATTATTTTCATATTTATAATTAAGGCTGAGGTATTGCATTGTGAAAAGAGATTATTATTCGTGATTAATTCTTTTTTGTTTTAATAATCCGTTTCGAATTTGGAATATAATCTTCCCTTGCATGTTATCGTTGTTGCTTCCATCGTTGATATTTGTTTAATCATTTTTTGGTTCTACTGGATACTATTTATGAATGTGTTTTGCTTTCACTCATCGATCGGTTTAATAGATATCTCTATACATGACACGTTTAGAAAATTCCATAAACTTAATAAAGAAAGAATTATGATGGTGGATCGGACGAGTGGAGGGATGGAAGAAATGAGGGACCATGGTGAGGTATGAAGTATGAAGCAGCGGCATGCATGGCCGCAGGTTCTGATCGCCCCCCGCCTTTTGTCGGCTTCTCCATTAAAGCCTGCCCATTCCAAATGGTTTCACCTCCCCATTTACTTTTCTATTCTTTCAATTCCAAAAATAAGTACCGATATATATATATATATATACTCTTTTATTAATTTTTTAAATAATATAGTACAATATTATTTAAAAAATTAATAACAGAGTTAATATTTTTTATATTTTTTTTAGATCCTTAAAAAATGTGTCAAAAATTCAAACAGTGTATTTTAAGAGTAATAAATATTAAATTATTAAAAAATATTAAAAATTTACCTAAATAATAAAGTGGTAGATTTTTCAAAACGGGTGAAATAGTACATACAATTCAAAACGGATGAAATGGATGAAACAGTGATACCGCTAGCGGTATCATTGTTTGGTGGTGCTTGGCATCGGTTCGTAGTCTATGTTGTCCCCAACATGTTTGGATTAGGTTCGCTTATTCGATTGTACTTGTGTGCTTTCCATCTTTGTAGTGCACCTTTTTCTATTCTTATACTATATGCTTTGACGGTTCGCCGTCTGTCGATTGTGTCAGCCTCTTGAGGTGTCGGGTTTGTTCGACCCTCAAATTATTTCCTAATCAAAAAAATATATTGTATAGTACGAGAGTAATAAACACTCCTAGTTATAGATAAGTCATGTCATAATAATAAAAAAAAAAAAATTTTGACCGGGGTCTAACTAAAACGCTCTCTCTCTCCCTCATAAAACCCTAGCCGCCATCAACATGTAGCACAGCCACCACCTCCGGCTGCCTTCCCGGTCGGCCGCGACCCACGCCTCCAACTCACCCACCATCACCTCGTAGCACAACCCATAAAACAAAAACCCTAGCTCACAAATCCTCCCAAAAAACCTTCCTAAAAAACAAAAATCCAACCTTTTAGATCCCCATCAACGATGCCCCTGCTCCGGCCGATGTGCGGCTTCCTTCAAGAGCAACCTCATGTGACTCCGGCCTCGCCATCCACGCATTCTCACTCCTCCACAGCCCCTTGAGCAACTCCTATATCCACTTACCCCTCCTAGATCCAACTCTTCTTGCCTCTGATTCAATCAGAGTTGTCAACATGCAAACCCATCTCCTTCCCCCAAATCTGATTTTATCCCTAATCCACAAAATTGAATTACAAACCCATCTCCTTTCCCCAAATCTGATTTTATCCCCTGATCTACAAAATTGAAAAACTGAAATCTTATTTTATCCCTCTTCTTCCAAAAAAAAACCCACAAAATCGAAGCACCCGAAATTACCCAGTTCATCACCTAAATCGATCTCTTCATTGCTAATACCCATGTTTGAGGCATCACATGCAAAATATTGTCGAGCAAGCTTGCTCGACCGTATTTGGATCCAATCCGCAATCACTGCAACATCACCGCCAGAATCAAGGGCTTCCTCTTTAGATGTATTTTTGCTTCCTCTTTAGATGTTTTTTTAATTATAATTCTTATCAGTGGTTGTAATCTTAGGTGTAAGTTAGATTATTTTTTTCTTTTTTTTTACTGGCGACCCTATGTGTAGGGTTATCAAACCATTTTTTGATAGCTTCAAGATCGCGTAGTCAATGTACTTATTCTTGCCTACTGTAAAAAAAAAAAAAAAAAAAAAAAAAAAAAAAAAGTTATGTCATAATACATATCTATTCAAACAAACCCCAAATCAAAATTCTTGCATTGAAATTTTGTGATTGAGACACTACATATGCATAATGGAGTTGGATCGGAGTAGGTATTTTTAAGGGAAAAAAAATATCTTTCCTCGTCAAAACTTATAAATCTAATCACGACCAAGTCCCTACTGATTGAGACATTATATGAAAGGTCAGACAATTCCTCCGTCTCTAATACGGAGTATCATAAGTGGTGTGGTCAAACTCGGAGCAAATCCTCATCTTACAAAAATATTTCACCTCTAAATTTAAATTTAAAAAAATTTAAAAAATATATTTAACTTCTACATACTTATTATAATATATTTTAAAAAAAAAATCTTAAAAAATCAACCTACAAAAATTATAATAATTCAAAACTCAAAAGAGATATAAAGATATTTTTAAGTTTTAAAAAGTTGTTGTTTTACTATATATTTTTAAAAAAAAATTATAATTCAATTTTTTAAGATTTTTTCAATATCTATAAGCTAAATATTTTTTTAAAAAAAAAAATTAATGTTGATTTATAAGTGAAATGAGTTTTTCAAGTACTTGTGTTAGGGGAGGATCTAGTTCCTAGAAAAGAGTTTTTTCAAGTACTTGGGCTCTTACGTCCAAAGCAATGGGGGTATTGACAGGGATATCGATCATCGAATCCAGGCGGGATGGCTAAGATGGAGAAGAGTTTCGGGAGTGCTTTGTGACAGGAAAGTTCCGGCTAAACTGAAAGGGAAATTCTACAAGATGGTTGTTAGACCGACTGTTCTGTATGGCTCTGAGTGTTGGCCTACAACTAAAGCTCAAGAACATAAGTTGTCTGTGGCAGAGATGAGAATTTTGCGATGGATGTGTGGGCGCACGAGACTAGACAAAATCAGAAACGATGACATCAGGAGAAAGGTGGGAGTTACGAGTATAGTAGACAAGCTGCGGGAGTGTAGATTGCGTTGGTTTGGACACGTGCGCAGGAGACCGGCTGAGGCTCCGGTTCGTAGGTGTGAGAGTTTGGATCTCGGAGATATCAAAAAGGGGAGAGGTAGACCGAAGAAGAGTTGGAAGCAGGTCATTCAGCACGATCTTAATCTTCTGAATTTGTCGGAAGCTATGACTGCGGACAGGGACCACTAGAGGCGGTGCATTCGGGCCGTGGATGTATAGAGTCTTGGGTCCTGATGTTTTGCTCTATTGTCCTTGCTATTTTCCTGTCTTCTTCAAGCTTCGTTTCTGATATTGTTTTCCCTCTATGAGTAATGCTTTCTTGTTGTTCTAGTATCCTATTGTTCTGGGTCTACCGGAAACACTCTCTCGACTTGCTCGGGGAAGGAGTGCGTACATCCTGGCCCCCCAGACCCTGCTTTTGCGGGATATACTGAGTTGTTGTTGTTGTTGTTGTTGTTATTTAGAAGTGAAATATTTTTGTGGGGCGGGAATATGAGGCAGAAGATTTGCTCCAGGTCAAACTCTCCGCACTAAGATAATTCACCATAGTGGTGTGTCAACGTGTATTTTTTTTTTTAATTTTTTAAATTTTATTAGTTGTTTTAGGTATGTACAAATATATACATTTAAGAATATTAGATCCAGAAGTTATGTACTATATATACGCGGAAGTTCTCTCCTCTCTCTAGATTCGGAGGGAGCCCTAAAATTCGGTTTCGACCGCCTTACCTCGGCCTTGGCCGCCATATCTCGGCTTCGGCCGCTCTATCCGGCTTTGGCCACTTCGTACCACAGTGGAGTCGCCATCGGCGAGGCTCCCGGTAGAAAAAGCACATGAAGTCTTTAATCTGATTTTCATTTTCAGATTCGTTTAAAAACCTAAATCAATTTGGGGCTTTTAATGTTTTTGGGTTCTTCTTCCCTTTTTCATCTTTCCCTTGTCCAATTTGAGCAGAGAACCCCATCTTTCAATCCGTTGGCTTGCGGGCTGCTCTCCTTTCTCCGGTATTGATTGGTGTTTGGGAGTGGCGCCGTCTGTCGGTATTGGAACCTCCGCCGATTACGTATTCGGCTCTCATCTCGATTTCACGTTATGCCTCACCCCCTCCAGCTCTGGTTTCCGTTTGCCCCTGCGCTGGCTCCGACGATTTTCTACTCGCCTCGTTGTTAGCGCTCCTCCTTGGCTCATCCGAGGATATGTTGGTGCAGGTCGGTTACTCCTCCCCTGCACGGGCTATACAAACCCATTCTTAAGAATTGCTCAAAAGGCTTGTTATGGCCCTTGGAGAAGCATAATCCAAAAATCTGCTTCAACTGTTGGCATTAATTACCAACACCAACCTCCCTTCATGGGTCCTAAAAATCTGCAATGCAGTAGAAACAAAAAAGACCACAAAAATGATGCAGGAGAACTGTCGAAATAAATTTATGTGTGTGTATTGTGCTCGGGTGGCTTCATGGACTGCCGGATGCTCTGGTCGCCGCCGGCTTCCTTGTGTTTGCAAGTCGGGACAAATCCTTGGTGTGCAAGGATTAACCTTTTCCTTGCATGCCAAGGCCACCAATTAAAAAAAAAAATCTGGTTATATATTATATAATTATATTTTATATTTATTTATATGAAACAGTCTTAAACAAAATCACGAAAGGGTGCTATTAAATCCCGAAAGGGCTGGATTAAAATCCCTTAATCGAGTTCGGCGGTGCTTTCTATTGGGCTTGAAGACTAGCGACTTTTGTGCGGTGCTTCTCTCCGTAGCCGTCTGCGAGAGGTCATGGACGTGATCGAAACCTGAAGGCCCGCCATCGTCCGAGTCCAAATCTGAGGTTTCCACAAGTTCCCCAGGTGTTCCTGAGTTGCCTCTACTTTATGCCGTTGGAGTGGTTTCATTGCATGCTCGTTCATTGTTCGATAGTGCTAGTGTTTGCCTTTGTTGCATCTCTGTTTCTCGGTTTTGCAGGTTTGCTTTACTTTATTTGTAGGGGTGTGCATCGGTCTAAAACCTAACCGAACCGGGCCAAACCGAACCGAATCGAAACCGAAAATCTCAAAATTTCAAACCGAAAGCATTAGGTTCGGTTCGGTTATTTGCCGGTTTGGTTTGTGATCGGTTCGGTTTTAACATAATTGAACCGAATTTCCATATAAAAAAAAAAATTAAAGTATACAAATACATATATACATTGTACGTATTTACACATATATACATATATATCAATATAAAGTATACAAATATAAAAAATATATATATGCACATACATATCATGCAAATACGTACAGTGCATATGTGTGTATTTATACATTGTATGTGTGTATACACATAAGCAAATACAGTGTATGTGCGTACTTATACACTACATATATGTGTATACACATACAAAACAATACAGTGTATATATGTGTATTTATACGTATACACATGAAGTATGTATATATAAAGTATACAAATATCTATACACTATATTAATTTATGTAGTGTATAAAAAAAATCGGTTTAACACAAATCGAACCGAAACCGAACACAAACCGAACCGAAACCAAAAATTAGAAATTCTCGAACCGAAAGCCGAACCGAAAAACTTCGGTTAGGTTCGGTTTGTGTTGCTTCGGCCCAAAAATTCGGTTTGGACCGAATCATGCACACCCCTATTTATTTGTATCTGTTTGTATGACGGGTTTCCGTCGCCGTTTGCTACGGCCTCCCGACCCACCGGACCTATCCGGTGCGTCGAATTTTTACTTAATAAAAAAAATACATTTAAGAATGGTATGAAAATTTGTGCACATCACATTATTTCCATGTATCTTTTTTTTTTGAAAGCCATTTCCATGTGTCATTGATTTATTTTTCTATGAATTTATTTTATTTTTTGCTTAAAAATACACATTTCACCAATTGAGCTAATTACTAAAAAGTGATATACATTTTTACACATTTTGTCAAAATATATACATTTTAAGTAAAATCATTATGGATGGTGTAACACAAATGTTTTTTTAAGGGTAAATTAATTAATCAATTTAATCAATACATATATAATACTAAAACAGATGCGTGGAAATCCTATGTGGCGGGTTCTGGTGCGATTCGCTCACGTGTCGTACTCTGGTGCAATCTGACCCGAGTCTTTAACACGTTAATTAATGATGATCCAATATATTTAAGCCACATCAGACGATTACATTATCTATTTATACAAGTGTCATCCTATGTGTCTATTTTAATTGGAGATTATATTTAATTTTTAATATAAATATTCAACATCATATCTTACAAATCTTATCATTTTACCTTATGTTATTTAATAAATATTTTATGTAGAAAACAAAATCCAAATTAGATCAATTTATATGAAAAAAGGTTAGAATATTTTTATCACTAAAGAAAATTGATTAAATTATAAAGAGAATCAATTTTAACAACCGGCTCAATTTTGTTTTAAATCACGTTAAAAAGGATTGCCATATCTTAAACAACTTACATGTAAACTAATTAAATGATCATTCAAGGTAAAATTATTAACAATAAACCAAAATATTTGTATCAATCAATCAATATACAACACAATATACATATAATATTTTATATATATATATATATATATATATATATATATATATATATATATATATAAGGTGAGGTTAAAGTGAAAATGTGGCTTAAGATGAAAAATTTGCTTAAAGTGAAAATTAATAAAACAAGGGACACGCGTGGTTTTTTTAAAAAAAAATTAGGCCCAAGGTTATGTTGATTTATTTTGAAGGAAGAAATAGGCCCAACAAATTAGGCCCAAAAGCCATCCAACCTCTTTCTTCTTCCCTTACTGCTCGAAGGAAAGAAAGGAACAGACGGATCCTTTCGTGCCCGGAAAACCGAAGGAAGGGAGAGGAAAAGAGGAGGCCGGCGGTGGCGGATCCCGGATTCGACCACAAAGCCGTCACCCACACACACAGACCTCGCTCCAGTCCTCGCTCCGATCTTCTCCGTCGCCCTCATCCTCGGAATCGTCTCCCTCCGAGTAGCAGTTCCTCCGGAAAATCGAATTCGGGGCCCGATCTCGCCTCCATGGTCTGCACCTCCGTCCAGAGATGATTGATTTTGCTCTGTTTTCTGGTTTAGCTCCGAATCTGTCAATTTGTTTGTAATTGTTTCTCCGGAGTGCGTATTGGCCGGATCTGGTGGCTGTTGTCGCCGGATCTAGTCCTGTTATCACCGGATCTGGTCCAGTTGTTGCCGGATCTGGTCCTTCCCGGTCCCTTCTTGCCCTACTCTACTCTAGGTGTTTGGTTTCAATCACTGGTAGGATTATTGAGGTTGAGAGCAACCGGGATCCTCAATCAGTCCTCCGAATTCGACAAATCAGACCTCGGATATTCAACGAGAGGAAGCCCTCATCGCCGGGAAGCGGCGCCGTTGTGTTGTGCCATCGCCGGATTCACCACCCACTGAAGCGGCATCGTTGTTCCGTTGCCGATCTGCCCCCGACGCGCCACCAGCATCCATAGACGAGAGAACCTAGGTTGCATCGTTGATCTCCTTTAGTACTGTAGCAACGCACGGGAGGAGGAAGAAGATGCTGAAATTAAAAGAAAACTCCCCATACTTTCATTTCTATGATTATTGCCCTCTTTTAACTGTAAAAATTACAAATTTTAGCCTGTAATTTTTATCGGGTTTAAATTCTATAAGATGCATCTTCAATATTTTAAAGTGCATAAATAATAAATCAAAGTGCACTTAATAATTTTATTTATGCACTTTATAATCTTAAGTGTGCACTTCATAATTTTATCTATGCCCTTTATCATTTTATTCTTACACTTTATCATATTATTTATGCACTTTATAATATTAATTGTGCACATCATAATCTTATTCATGCACTTCATATTATTATTCATACACCATCATTTTATTCTCGCACTTTATAATTTTATTTGCTCAACATAATATTATATTTGCACAACTTAAAGTTATATTCGCACAACATAATATTATATGTGCACAGCATAACATTATATTATTAGATATGCACAACATAATGTTACATTTGCAAAACATAGTGTTATATTTGCACAACTTAAAGTTATATTTTGCACAATATAATGTTATATTCGCACAACATAATATTATATGTGCACAACGTAACATTATATTATTAGATATGCACAACATAATGTTACATTTGGAAAACAAAGTGTTATATTTGCACAATATAATGTTATATTCAAACAACATAATATTATATGTGCACAACGTAACATTATATTATTAGATATGCACAATATAATGTTACATTTGCAAAACATAGTGTTATATTTGCACAACTTAAAGTTATATTTGCACAATACAATGTTATATATGCATTATATCATCTTATTTGTGCACATTATCATTTTATTATTGCACTTTAATTATAATCTTATTCATGAACGGGAACACAAAAAAAGCAACCATAAATAGCTTATGCGGGATTTTGAACTCGAACCTTTGTGCATGGGCACATCACTATACCATTTTTTGAGCTAATAGGCTTTTAATGACACATGTTGCATTAAAGTACAAAACTGTCATAAAATAGCGGTCCATAAAGAAATTTTTTGGTAGGACACATTATGAAAATGCACATTTATTAATAATAACATTTATTGTATTATTTGTTCACTTTATATTTTGTAATCTCATCTTTTTTCCCTTTTTAAAATAAAGACAAAAATTGCGATGTAATATTCTTGTTGTATTTTTTAATATTATAGTTGCACCTAACAATATTATATCAAATAAAAATTACGGGCTAAAATCTGTAATTTTCATAATTGAAATAAGGGCAATATTCGTATGAATGGAAAGTTTGGGGGAGGCGTGTGAAATTTACCCCATAATTAGGGTCATTTAACCATTTTCCCATTTACTCATAAAATTAGGTCCATTTATACCAAAATTAGGCCCATTTATTCATTACTCATTTAATTAGGCCAATTTAACTTTAAATTAGGTCCATTTACATTCAAATTAGACTATTTTCACTTTAAGAGGGATTTTCATCTTAAGCCACATTTTCATTTGAACCTTTACCTATATATATATATATATATATATATATATATATATATATATATATATATATATATATATATATATATATATATATATATATATAGGGGTGCGCTCCGGTGAAAACCAAAATTGTGGTAGAAACCCGTGAGGACCGACTTTTTAGCTCGGTTCACTTGCTTTATAGCCCGGTTATGAATAGAACTGACCTATAAAGTCACAAATTTTAGCCCAGTTCTCAATAAAATCGAGCTATAAAGTCACTATATAATTTTAAAACATTAGCTTTTTAGCACGATTTTTCGGTTTGACCGAACTATAAAGTCATGTGTTATTTTAAAATTGGAGTTTTTAGCACGGTTTTTAGGTTAAACCGAGTTGTAAAGTCACCGTGTGATTGAGGTTTTTAGCACGGGTTTAAAAAAAACCGAGATATAAAGTAGTCCTCACGGGTTTTTACCACAATTTAAGGTTTTCACCGGAGTCAATCCCTATATATATATATATATATATATATATATATATATATATATATATATATATATATATATATATATATATATATATATATATATATATATATATATGTTGTATATTGATGTGAACTAAAAATACCCTTAATTTAGTTTATTGTTATTAAAGACCCAAAGATTTCAACCAAACTATTATAACCTGCAAATTTCATAAAGAAAATATAAAAGAAATATTATTTTATTTATTAAGAAGCCGCACAACGGGCGGGTAAAGAAACACTAGTTTATTCCTAAAATTAGGGATAGGTACTTAATTTTAAATTAAATGACACCATGCATTTTTGTTTGTTTGTTTGTTTGAAAGGATCGAATTCATGATCTATTTACTGCTAAAAAAATCAAGGATTTTATATACTTTTCTAAATTACTGATGGATTTGATAAATAACCTAACTTACTTTATGGATGATTAGGTTTAATTTGACCTATTATATTTTTATGATTAAACACTCCACTTTGAAAAAAAAATTGTTACATTGACACAGCACTACTAACCATTGTAAATCCCGGATTTATTTAGCGGTGTATCATAAAGTTTTATTCTAGGAGAAACTTCCATAAAGTCATCGAACAGCAACAAATAAAAAAAAAGTACAATATTTTTTAAAAGAAAAAAAAAATTGTTCAAATTGTATTTGAAAATTTGATTGACCGACCCATTCTACAATTTCTAACACTTAACCCAAAAGACTCGGTATAAAGTGAAGAGACGTGGGCCCCACTTGATTTAGAGACTTTCGGGGTTGGAATCTCGTCTTTTACTTTTCCTCGGTCTTTCCGGAAGACGTGGCAATCAATCCCTTTAAACGTATCGCCAAACACCCTCAATTACCGGAAATTCAAAAACATACCCCAACATTTTTGTTAGTTGTGCTTTTACCCTATTTCCTAGAGTACCCCATTACATGACATATAACTTATTCATTAATTAAAATATACTGATCCGTAAAATTTTAACATTATTTAAACTTTTTAAAGCGACCCATAAATTTGTAATTTCTTAGAAGATTGAAATAACTCCCCTTTAAAAAAATACATTAAAATAAATTCACAAAATTAAAAACTTGTCGTTTTAGTAAGTAAATCTTGTTAAGAAAAACTTGTTATTTTAGGTATTTTGTCAACTACTCTACGAAATTATCATTGTAATGATTACATAGTTGTTAGTTGTAGGTTTTGAAAAAATAAAAAATAAAATAGAGTAATATAATAAGGGATATAAATGTATTTTTATTTGTTTTCTTCATTAGTGTGTTGAATTCTAAAATGACAAGTTTCAATTAATGGAGAAAGTTGTTTATAAATTATATACATATATGTGTGTTGTGTGTGAATAGAAGCAATTTTTTTCTTAAAATATTGAAATTGAAATAATCGCTCTGTACATGAATTTTACTAATTTGTTTACTTATAAATACGCTCTCCGTAATTAAAACTTGTCATTTTAGAATTCTATACGTTTTTTACGAAAACAATAAAAAATACACTTATGCCCCTAATTATTACTTTACTTTCTTGAAAACTACAACTAACAAATATCTAATTATCACAAGGAAAATTTTATAAAATGGATGACAAAATACCTAAAATGATAAGTTTTTCTTAACAAAATTTACATCCTAAAACGACATGTTTTGATTAACGGATGGAGTTTTATATAAAAAAAACTATACAGATTTTTTTCCCTGGTATTCAATCTATCACAATATCACATATACCTCTTCTTTGAGCTTGTTTTAATTATTTATATAAAATGAAATGTGTTTTTTAATTTTATTATATAGTATCATCTTTTGAAGTGTCATCTCATACTCATAAATTATAAGATCCTCCCTAACTTCGACACTTGAGAGTCAGCCTATCGATCATAATAATGTATAAAATTTGTATAGTTTTAGGGTATAAAAGCAACTAACCTAAAAACTTGGGTTATTTAATGTAATTTTCCTAAAACAAAAGAGTAAGGCCAGATAGAGACTCGTGGAGGGCTGGGGCTGCGATGCGTGGAAGCCGTGAAAGGCAAGCCAACAAAAACATCTTTCTTTCTATTTTTTTTTTTAAAATGAAAAAACTCGGTCTAGAGAAATTGTCTTCCCCAAGCCCACGATAATGGCGACATACTCTCTGCTATACCCGCACACAGACTCTGTAGCTCCCTCCATTAAACCCTAAGCGGTGGCCTCCTCTGCAACACATCCGGAATCCAAGTTCAAACTTCTTTCTTTTTCCCTGCGATTTTCGGAAATCTATTTCACCTCCAGGTGGTACGTATACCGATTCCAACTCAACTCCTGTGCCAAATTGATGAATTCATCTTCCGATTCCTACGCGTTTTCCTTCTGCATTGTCCTTTTTCCTCCAGATTCCGTCCTTTTCGCTTGTGTAATTTTGTTCGGAGTATTCGCGATTCCGTTTGAATAATTATTAATCGACGCGTCTTTCTAGGCCGCCGATTCTTTTCGGATCGTGCGTGTTTGATTTGTTTATTTTTTGGAATGAGATGCTGCCTCCTATTTAAGATTCTACTTAGCTACTGGTTTCTGAGGGTTTTGATTTGATCGATTTCAGGAGATGGCAGAAGTGGCGAAACTGCTCTATGTAGTGGTTGTAGAAGACGGAGAAAAGAGAGGAGGAGATGCAAAGGATTCGTTCAGATACACTCGTCCTGTTCTTCAGAGCACTCTCCAGCTCATGGGATGTAAGCCTCGCCACGCTTTCAAGGTGAGATTATCAATTTCTTCTTCTCTGAATCCACGTTTCTTCTCTTTCAAGTGTTCTTATTTTCATTTCTCAAGCGAGATTTTCACTTCGGCTTATATTGTTGATCGTTGACATTGAATTTGGGGATGAATATGAATATGAAGATTGTTAATTACTTTAATTTTTCTTTGACGAAAATTGAAAACTAAGATTGGAAAAAGATGCCATAGTTGATCACAGAGAAAAGAATTTGCATTTTCCGTAAAGTTAACTGCAATGCTGATATGCTTTCCGTTTGGAATGAAGTCACATTACTTTCTTATATGCTTTTTAATGTGAAAAAAAACTCTATATGAATAGTTCCTAATTTTGCAATGAAAATTGAACATAGATTTGTGAGAAACAAATCATAAAGGATATAATATAATTTTTTCATGGATGGATTTCCAATTTTCCAAATATTCCATGCATGTATTTTATTTATTTATTTATTTAACTCTACTAGAACAAGATCCCACAATATATGTTCTTATTGAAATTTAATTGAATGAGGAACATTTTCTAATCCTCATGTGTTGGGAAATTTATGTAGTTTCTTTATTTCTTACATAATAAATTGATGTAGTTTGTTTGTATCATGAGTTTTTGGTTATAAACTACTAATTTTTTTAACAGTTTTTTTCCATATATAAAGGATATAATTGACAACTCAAAATAAGTTGCACCTTATCCCTTCCTGAAACAGAAACAGACCTTGAGGGATACGTGTCGATAAACTCATACCACTAGTTATTTCATATGTGAGCACTGGCCAAACCAAAACAAAATTTTCAGTTCCTTTGAATTTGTTTGTCCTCTTCGTGGCAGTATCAAAACACCTTCTGTCGAGATATTTGATATGTTTTCCCAAGGAAAATGGATATTTCACCGAAAATGATTTTTAGTTCAATCAGTTTTTCTCTCTACTCAAGACCATTCTGCCCCAAAAAATGGAAACCAGGAAAAATGGCACCAAATCTCCTGTTCTCAAATGTGTCCCCCCTCCTTCTCACCAACTTCAAATTAAAAAAAAAAATACAAAAAAAAAAAATACATATTAAAAGAATATAAAAAAAAATGTGAGTTTGTGAGAGGGTATAGGAGAAGAGGACATGTTCGGGGACACAGGATTCGGACAGAAGTTTCCAGAAAAGACATTGAAAACTAAACTAAACAAGCCCGTTTTTGAGATTCAGGGAAACCTTTCAGCAAAGCATTGTTTTACATTTATGATGACTTATTTACTCATATACCAATGGAAATTTTGTTTAGTTCCTCCCAAATCTTGACAAAGTCTTTTGGTGTCTACATTCCTTTTGAAAAACCTAGTGGTATATCCCTCAACTCTTGCTTAATTTAATTTGGTAGCCGGCTTTGTGACTTTATTGGTTTGTTTTGTTAAATGGAAACATGCTTTCATATTTCAGTGGTAGTTGGCAGTAGCTTAGGTGATGTAGAAAAAATGACAAATTTGAGCTAAGAGGATGATTTTTACTTTTTAGTTCTAATTTGCTAGTACAAACAATAGAAATTAAGATATAATTTTCAAAATTCATCAAAATTCAATTATTGAAGACATTTTATGCTTCTCTACCTTGTACTCAGAATTACCAAAATCAAATTTTGATCATATCATTAATTAATAAAAAGAGATGTTAAGTAAAAAAACTAACTCCGGTCATTTTGATGTGTTTTTTTCCCTTTGGACTCAAACTACCAAATACGGAGTAATAAATATGAGAATGTATCATCACTTGAGAAATAGTCATTAACGAAAAACAAAACAGTGAGGATGTTGAGGGTCACTGACCGGTATTTCCCTGGTGATTGGAGTTAAAAAATATCTTGGGCACCTGGAGACTGGAGTTAAAAAATATCTTGGGCACCAAAAGAGTTGAGGGTCACTGACCGGTATTTCCCTGGTGATTTGATATTTATGAGGAAGTATAAGTATATCAAGGCAATGGCTCAAATTTGATAGTTATATTTGTTGTTGTACTTAATGTGCCTGCTACTTGAGTATTTCTTGCTTATTATCGTGTTTTTGTTGGCCCTTCGGTCTTTAGATTAGCAAGAGAGTTTTTGAAGTGATTAGAAGCCAAAACAGTGAGGATGTTGCTTCAAGGATAGAGGGGTTCAATGCGGAACCCTTAGACTGTGAAGTACAAGTTGACATTTCTAGCGGCATCTTCTCTGGAAAAGTTGATTTGGGGAAGTTGATACCAGAAAGGGATGACAATGGTAACAGTGTGCCATTTGAATTGTACAAAAGGCGTACAACTGTGGTGATCAGAAGAGCAATTTTCTTAAATGTTGTATGTGATGCTCTTGATGAATATAAATACATGGGACGCAATCAGAGGGCAGATCTCGCTTTGGCATGCAGGTTTGATGATACATTGCTTTTAACGTTCCAATTTTATAACTGGTCAATTTTAGATGATATCATCTCAGTTTATCATTTGCTTTTTGAGGCGTTTTCAGTTATGATAGTTATGATTTTAATACTTAGCTCTTCCTTTATTTGTATATAGTATTGTGAAGTTTCTCTTTTAAATAGCATCAGGCATGACATATCCTTCTATTTCTCCTTCCAGAATACGCGAAAGGAAGGAATCTATTACCGTGCTGCTATGTGGCACTAGTGGTTGTGGGAAGTCTACATTGTCTTCTCTGCTGGTATTAGTTTCTTCAATAGAACAATAATAGTATAATCGTATGTTGAATTATTTCCTATATCCTTGATTGAGAGCTATTGTTACATTTTTACGAATTTAAACTTCACAGTGAATTGTTTGTAGGAGACCTAGGTGTAAATACATTACAGATTTACAGTATTCGATGCTAGTAATTGGATGTTTGTATCTAATAATTCTAATTTAGCTCGTTTGGGTAATTTTTTTTACTATCAACTCGCATTGGGCAAATGTATTTAATTGCATAGGCATTATATAAAATCAGTTACATAGGAGGATAACCTTTCACTTCTCATGCAGGGTAGCCGTATGGGTATCACAACTGTGATATCCACTGATTCCGTACGACACATGATGCGAAGCTTTGTGGATGAGAAGGAGAACCCTTTGCTTTGGGCATCAACTTACCATGCAGGGGAATACTTGGATCCTGTAGCTGTTGCAGAGGCAAAGGCTAAGAGGAAAGCTAAGAAGTTGACCGGAATATCCCCTTCTGTTTCGAAGGATGGTTTAGCTGATTTACAATCATCAGAGGTGGGTAATGGTAATACCGAGCTGCTAAGTCCAAAGCTGATGGCAATTGAGGGGTTCAAGGCTCAAAGCGAAATGGTGATTGATAGTCTTGACCGGCTGATCACTGCTTGGGAAGACCGAAAAGAATCAGTCGTCGTCGAAGGGGTCCACTTAAGTCTTAACTTTGTGGTGAGTGCAGTCTTAATTTCTGCTGACAATGAAGGTTTTATGCTTATTTTGATATTGTGTTATTTCTCAGATGGGACTTATGAAGAAACATCCTTCAATCATTCCATTCATGATCTACATTGGAAATGAAGATAAGCATTTGGAACGATTCGCGGTGCGTGCTAAATACATGACCCTAGATCCTGCTAAAAACAAATATGTGAAGTACATCCGAAACATTAGAACAATACAAGAGTATCTATGTGGACGGGCTGACAAACATCTCGTCCCTAAAGTGAATAACACTAACGTCGACAGAAGCGTGGCTGCAATCCATGCAACACTCTTCAGCTGCCTAAGAAGGCGTGCTGCAGGGGAGCAACTGTATGATCCCACCACAAACACAATCTCTGCTGTTTATGAGGAGTATAGAAATCAGAGCGCTGCTAATTCTGTAACCTCCAAGGGAATGTTTCAACTGATTCAGAGGAAGGGATCGTCGAGACATCTGATGGCTCTTCTCAACACAGATGGTTCCGTTGCGAAGGCTTGGCCCGTTGAATCAGTTGATAGCAATGGGAAGGCTGTTTTCGGACGCGGTGGTGCTGATAATGGGATAGGAACACCCATGTATGGACCTTTACAGATTGGCAAGGCAGAACCTGTCAATCTCCAGTTTGGTCACTTGGGTATTAGTGCGTGGCCTAGTGAGACTGTGGGCACTAGCCATGCTAGTAGTATAGATGACGAGTCTCGGGCTGATTGGAATTGCACTGAAAATGGTAGTAGTAAACATTACTCTTCCTGTTGCAGCTCCCCTCAGGCTTCAGATGGGCCTTCCAAAGAGGTAAAGCTAATAAATTTTGTTCCTTTATAGAAAATTTTGAATTTAATTTCCATAAGAATGGGAAATCTAAGGGAAGAGACGGGCTTACAGAGCATGATTTAACTATATGTGAGTTGACAGTTATAACATTCGCTTAGCAACTGGTTCTTGAGAAGTCGATTGAGTTTGTTTGATATTGCCTTTTGAGTAATGTTTATTTCTCCACCTGCAGCTGATGGAGGATCATTCAGTATTTGGCAGCGATGAAGAAGTCGACGATTCTCCTCAGCTGGATAGTGATGAGGATTTCAGTGACGAAGAAAGTCATACTCACGAGGTACATAATAATACTCTCCGTTAATAAAATGATGTCATTTTAACCTCTTATTCTCGCTCATGAGAAAATTTCATTTTAGGTTTTCTATTACTAGTGAATCATAATATTTCTCATTGAACATTGCATATATTCATTCATTAGCTCACCATTTCTGCGGAATCATAATATTTCTTATAAGAATGTTAACATTTCCTTAATATGCGTGTGGGAAGCTATAATGGTATCTTTTAACTAACAAATTAACTTTTAGTCTATCACCATGGAGCCCATAGACCAAAAGGAAAAAGCAACTAAGATGGTTTCAGTGTAATCAATCATAAAGTATGTTTCAACTCAGACCAACTCCTTGCTGTGTATTATGATATCCTCTGCCAGATAGATGGAGGCTCAGTTGATGAAGAATCAACCAAGTCGGAAGAGGAGTACGAAGACCTGGCCATGCTGGACACGCAGGAGAACAGCTGCTGGTGGGAAAATAACCAAGGCTTGTCAAGTCAGCAACTCTTTCCTTCTGCTTACGACGAGATCCTGTCAACCACCACCAAGATGAACGCCACCCGGAAAGTAGAAAGAGGAAACATGCTTGTGAGGACGAAAAGCGACTCGATATTGGAGTTGGAGCGAGCACCACCTAACCTGCTGACTGGGAAAAATGAGAACAGTAAGGTGTGGCCGCTTGACAATGGTAATGCTAGGATGATGAGGAAGCACTCCCTCGGGTTAACCCGGTTCCTTCCATGAGGCTTTACTTGAATATTTCTTTAAACGGCGAGCAATTGGAAAGTAGTTATAGGCTTTTATCTATTTCTTGTACTTGTTGCTGATTTATGTTCGTTTGATTTTATTTCTTTAATCTTTCTGAGAGCAACTAACAACAACAATAACCCGGATATACGCACCATTTTCCCCTAACTAGTCAAAATGATGTTTTCGATACACCCGGATAAGGCATTGAGAAAGTGAAACTGAAAACCCTAGACAGAGGTGGGTTAAAAAAAACAATGTAAATATTTCTAATTTTGTTGATTTCATGTTTTTCCATGGTTTTTCATTGGCATTATCTGTGCTCTGCCCGACAGCCACTCTTATTTCCATGGTCGAGAATGTTTAATGTTTAGTATACCAAGGGGTAGTCCACCACCCAACATTAATAGTCTACCCAACTTGTGCTACTTTTGTTGCTCTTAACCTGCCGTTTGACCCCACTCTTATTTGAATTATATTATAGGTAGTAATGTACTTGTATAATTATATGTACTGTATTTACTAAAGTATTTTTTGAATTGAATATAATAGATTACATAGCTCTCATATTGTACAGTGGGCACAAACACACTACCTTGTAACCTATAGGGTAAACTGCAGAAAACCACCCTTAAAATGTGTCACATTCCTTAAAACCACCCCTTATATATCTATTTACCGAAAACCACCCTTAATAACAGTACCGTTAGCAATTGACCACCCTTTTAAATTTTCCGTCTAAACACTGTTAAATTTTAAAAATTACCATTTTTTCCCTATTTATTTAATATCACTTAATACAAAGAAAACACAAAAACAAAAAAAAAAGCTGTAAAAATAATAAAAATGGGGAACGAAATCCACAGGAGGAATACCTTCTTCTTCAAAGTTGAAACCACATGCCGCCGTCGGTATGTTTCACATAAATCATACTAAAAAAAATCGGGGCTTTTGTGTGAATTAGACAAGGATATTAATGGATTTTAGAGCTCAAATTTGGGTTGAATCAATTTGCCTCAAGTTTGTAGATTGTGATTTGAGGAGGTTCTTGAGACTTCTAATTAGGGCTTTTTGCGAATCAGTTTATAGGTTGTGAACTGAGGAGCTCTAATTGGAGCTTTTATCACAGTGGCTAGGTGGAGTTTAGATGGCTTCGGATTTAGCGGTGATGGCCTAGTGTTCTGTTAGGCCATCTCCCATGATAGGCTAAAAATTGGGTTTTGGCCTAATTTTGCTCCCACCCTAGGCCAGAACTCATTTTAGCCTTTTTGTTTTTGGCCAAATTCTAAAAGAAAGGTCTAATTTGGCTTCCTCTTTTGGAAGGCCAAATGTTATTTATTTATTTTTTAATTGTTTCATATTTATGTAAATCTATAAATAGAACAATTATAAATCTATATATTATATAGTTGTGATTTTAATTAAAAATAAAAGTTATAGTATTGTAAAGATATTCAAGAGTTCTTTGATATGACTATAATATTTGACATGTTTGAATTATTATTGCATAAATAATATTTTTAGAAAATGACATTAATCTTTTTTTTTTTAATTATAGATTCATCAAAATTATAATAAAAAATAAATATTATGTTGCTTAAAGTACTAACGAATAAAAAACAAGTACAAAATGAAACTGCCAACTATTGAATCGTGGTCACATATAATATTCTAATAGATCCGCATTACTTTTTTCCATAACCATTTCATGTTATTGACATACATACGAAATAACACATTTTGACCGTGTTCAAATGAATCAAAGATAGAATTAGAAATCTCAATAGTTTCGTTTGAAGAGTGAGATGATGATATTTAAGATGAATTCATCGTTGATTCAAATCGAAAGAATAAAGATTGGATCAAGTGACGGAAATGAGATGTCAAAGTTCAGGATTATATTAGAATTTATATGAAGTTTTAGCCTGTCAAAATTGACCTACGAAGGGGAAAACAAAACTGTATAATAGGCCAAAAGAGAATATTGTGTAGAATATTCTCTTTTGGTAGGCTATTTTCTCTAGCCATTATGGCCTACGAGGGAAGATGCTCTTAGAGGCGGTGGTTGCGGTCGTAACCCTGTGGCCCTTGGTATAGCGCAAGAGGTGAGGTCGTAACGGTATCCATGGTAGATTTGAGACAGATGGTGGCGACTGCGATCGAGGAGGAGATAGTAGTTGTGACTGTGAATGAGGAGGAGAATCAGCAGACGGTGGCCGATGGATGTGAATGAGGGAGGTTGTCGGAGATTGCGAGCGTGGGGTCGGAAGGCGGTGGTCGGCGACAACGAGTAAGTGGGGAGGCCAAGGAGACGATGGCCGATGGTTGCGAACGAGGGAGGTGATCAGCTATTGCGAGCATGGGGAAGGTGGTGGTCGACGGCAACAAGCAAGTGGGGAGGCCAAGGCCGACGGTGGCCCGATGTCTGGCGGCTGGAGACCCGCCATTTCATTCTTAAATTTATTTTTTTATTGTTAAATTTACATTAAATATAAGGGGTAAAATTGTAATTTCTCACACTTGACTGGATTTTGGACGGAAAACTAACAATGGTGGTCAATTGGTAACAGAAGTATTATAAAGGGTGGTTTTTGGTAAATAAATATATAAGGGGTGGTTTTAAGCAAGGTGGCATATTTTAAGGGTGGTTTTCTACGGTTTACCGTAACCTATATATATCTTTGTCTAATGAATGAAACCCTCAAGGAGGACTTTACATCAATCTTGTGATCTCACATGGTTACATCAATCTTGTGATCTCACATGGTATCACAACCTTTTCTTCCTCACGGAACCCTAATTTGATCCTCCCGTCCCACCCCTCCTCTTCCGCCGCCGGCGTCGTCCCCTCGCCTCCGATCTCTCTCTCCCCTCGCCTCACCGGCCTCGCCGACCTCCTCCTCCTCCTCCTCGCCGATCCGAGCCCACCGCCGCCGATCCGAGTCCTCCGCCTCTCCTCCCTCGCTCGCATATCCGAGCCCCGCCGCCGTCGGCATCTCTCTCTCGCTTCCTCCATCCCTCCCGTCGCTTCCTCAATCTCTCTTTCGTCGCTGCCCAGATCCGCTCGGAACTCCGCCCCACAAAGCTCCGTCGCCTGGGCTCCGGAGTCGCCACCCCCTGTTCTCTCCGTTTTCCCGTACCTTTGAGGAAAAAAAAATGTTCTCCTCCTCCGACATTGGCTGCGGCCGCGACATAGGCAGCAACGGTCGCCGCTCTATGCAGCGGCCGCGGTATACGTGGACTGGTGGCCCTCGTCCTTGGAACACCGCTCCTAGATGGTCCCCGATGCCCGGCTTCAACCCTCATTGGATGCACTTCGGCTCTCCTGCCCCTCGACATGCCGGTTCTCAGGCCTATCTGACATCGTCTGATCAAGGCTATGTTCCGCCTGATGGGCATCACGCCTTTTCCTCTATGCAGCCGACATCTCCCGACTCTTCTTGGTACATGGACATTGGTGCCACCTCCCACATGACGAACTCCTCAGGTAACCTCTAATCTATTTCCTTTAAAGGCCATGCACACTCTATTATCGTCGGCAATGGTGGTCGTCTTGCTACTTCGGGGATTGGCCACGTCAAATTACAGACCCCAACCCACCCACTACACCTTAACAATGTCCTCATTGCCCCAAAGATTGTCAAAAACCTTATCTCTGTCCGTCAGTTCACTACTGACAATAACATTTCTCTTGTGTTTGATCCCTTTGGTTTCTCTGTTAACGATCTTACTACGGGGGTTATTCGCATGAGATGTAACAGCACCGGGGAGCTCTACCCTGTCACACCACCTCCTGCGTCCAGTCAGTCGTGCACGGTCGCCCTCTCGGCATCGTCGTCCAGCCTGTGGCATGCACGTCTGGGCCATCCCAGTGTTGTCGTTCTAGATGTCCTCCACTCCTCCGTTCTCAGAGTCTTGTCACATGTACTAAAGACCCACGCTCTAGTTTATGCTATTCCTGCCAACTAGGCAAACATGCAAGACTGCCGTTCCAACTTCCAACGGTCTTTGAACTCCACCCTTGCTCCTTTTGATATTATTCATAGTGACATTTGGACCTCTCCTGTGCCTAGCAAGGAGGGTCACAAGTACTACCTCTTGTTTCTGGATGATTACACTCATTTCTTATGGGTTTTCCCGTTGCATTTCAAGTGCCAAGTGTTTCCTATCGTTGTCAAATTCCATGCCTACATCAAAACACAGTTTCAAACATCTATCAAATGCTTCCAGTGTGACAATTGCCGTGAATTTGACAACAAAGAATTTCACACTTTCTTTGACACAAATGGGATCTCCTATCGGATGTCTTCCCCTATACTTCCCAAGAGAATTGCAAGGCTGAACGAATCATTAGAACCATAACCAACATGATGCGCTCTCTCCTCTTTCACGCATCCATTCCCCTTACCTATTGGCCTCACGTCTTATCAACCACGTGATATCTTCTCAACATTCTCCCCTCTACTACCCTACACCATCGCTCACCAACTCAGGCACTTTATTGCACCTTACCTAGGTATGATCACCTTCGTACTTTCGGGTGCTTGTGCTTCCCAAACCAGTCCTCCATTGCCCCTCACAAGCTTCACCCACGCTCCACTCCTTGTGTCTTCCTTGGCTATCCGTCTGATCATCGCGGTTACCTTTGCCTCGATGTGAAGACCTATAAGCTTATTCTGTCACGTCATATCACTTTTGATGAGTCTCGCTTCCCTTTTCCTTCTCCTCTCCCATCGTCCACTCCTTCTATGTCCCAGTCTGAGTTAGAGTCTCCCTTCCCACACTTTCTCCTTCCCCAGGGCTCTACCGATGCTCATGCCTCTCCCCCTACACCGCCACCCCCACCTCATACCACCAGACCGCACACCCGTAGCATCTTCAGAGTGTTCAGACCTTGTCAGATCGTCTCTATGAACACCACCCATCACCCCGCTATACCCTCTCTTGCAAACTCCGGACCTCCCTCCCCCCCCCCCCCCCCCGTCACACCAGATGCCGCGGCTGCAGCATCATGCTGCGCCCGCGGCTATCAACCCGCATAGGCTCTCTTGCTTCGGCCGCCTCCCTTTGCCGCCTCTTCTGATGCTCTTCGGACATCTATTATTTCTCAGTTGAGTGTCGAGTTCGCCATGTCAGATCTAGGTCCATTGTCTTACTTCTTGGGTGTCGTCGTGCAACGTTATGCGTCTGGGTTGTTTCTCTCTCAAAGTAAGTATGCTGCCGAGATTGTTGCTCGGGCCAAGATGAGTAACTGCAAGCCAGTTGCCGTCCCTATGGATACTTCCAACAAGCTCAGTGCTCACTCTGGTCCTCAGTTTGATGATCCGACGTTGTACCGGATCCTCGCCGATGCATTGCAATATCTTACGTTCACTAGGTCAGACATCAGTTACGTCGTTCAGTAGATCTGCTTATTCATGCATGCGCCCAGGGAACCGCACTTTCAGGCCTTGAAGCGGATCATCCGGTACATCAGCGGTACCCTCGAGCTGGGCACCACAATCACCCCTTCCTCTCGGCTTGACCTCGTCGCTTACACTGATGCGGATTGGGGTGGTTGTCCTGACACACGTCGCTCCACGTCTGGCTACTGTGTCTTCCTCAACGACACCCTTTTGTCGTGGTCCGCGACGCGATAGTCAGTGGTGTCTCGCTCTAGCGCCGAGGCTGCGGACATAGGTGTGGCCAACGTTGTCTCCGAGTGCTCTTGGCTGCGCAATCTCCTTCTTGAGCTCCGCTGCCCTCTTCAAAAGGCCACCCTCTACACCGACAACGTCTCCGTCGTCTATCTGGCTAGCAACCCAGTCCAGCATCAGCGAACGAAGCACATTGAGCTCGATCTTCACTTCGTTCGGGACAAGGTTGCTCTTGGACATGTTCGTGTTCTTCATGTCCCGTCCTCCTGTCATATTGTATAGTGGGCCCAAAGGCTCAATACCTTGTAACCTATATATATCTTTGTCTAATGAATGATACCCTCAAGGAGGACTTTACATCAATCTTGTGATCTCACAGAATATACCCGTTCGGTTATATCTAATTTATGTATCTTAAAATCAATATACTAAAAACCTTAAAAAATCATCATGATATCAAATACTATATATCAAATATTATATAAGTTGTTTCTGTCTCTTCGGAGACATCTAATGAAAAAAAACATTAAGTTATTTATTGCAATCTATATCATCTCAATCACAATGATTCTGAACATATTTTCATAAACTATCAATAGTTGAAAGAACTGATCATTTGAAAAATAGACCAACAAATTTGAAAAACAATAAAAAAAATACTCAAACAACGGACAAGAATTACGAAAGAAATCACAATAGAGATATTTGTAAAGCTATTCGCAACACCAAAAACAATGCTTGCCATTATCTTGTTGAGCTTGTGGACAATTAAAAATAAGATCGTTTTCGATGATTAGGGGTTTTGAAATAGATAAAAATTGAAAAAATACGTAAAATAAAGCTTGCCATTATCTTGTTAGCCAAATGTCCTATCGGATAGCTTTTTTGCTTTTACTGTGCGTCTTCTCTCTCGTTCGGTTTCTCCCTTGCTTCTTAGTTTTTCTGCTTTCGAATGATCAACATCTTCCTATATTACACTTAGGCCCGTTTGATAATGATATCTAGATACCAAGTGATATCCCCTCAATATCAGTATATATATCAAATAGACACAAATCTGATATCTAGATATCAAGTGATATCGATATCACTTGATATCTTATTAATGGACTTGAAGCTCTTCGAATTTAAGGTTTACACATGTATTTTTGGTACGCATTCAACCTATTTGACAAAATGCCCAAGATAGAACCATGAGAAATAAAGCACCTAGATGACTAGATTTGCAAAAACAACAATCAACGCCGAAGGCTTGTTCCATGGTCGTGTCAATCATTTTAAGGGCCATGTGCGAAAATGTATCAATAAATAGTTATATACTTTTAATTTGCTAAATTTATAATTATATCTATTAAATTAAAATATTGCTATAATTATCAAATTTTCGATTAAGTTTATCAAAATATTTAAGAAGAAGATAGTCATTATCTATTTTTAAACACTTTGTTTTTATTAAGAAATAATTCGAGATAGGGGAACCATTACCGATATTTTAAAACACTTTTTTACTCAAAGAGGATTTGGGTGGTTCTTAAAAAATACACGTTTCTCAGAAAAAAAATACATACACAAATTTTTCTTCATTTGTATTTTACATTTTTTAAATTTAACTAATTTCATTAAGTGTAACAAGTACGTAGTATAAAATACACATAGGTTGCTCTTAAAAAACACTTCACGGATAGAAAAAGAAAAAAAGTTGCAAGATAAAAAGAAAAGGTCTCACCCCACTCACATTTAGGGCTTCAAATCATATGTCCCCTAGTTTGTCCCCCTCCTATCCTCCAACCCCCCTCCCCTCACAAACTTCAATTAAAAAGAAAAACAAAATTCAATTATAATTAAAATTTTGATTAAAAGAATAAAAAAATATTTTTTTTGTGAGAGGGGACATAGTAGGGGGACATAATCAGGGACAGAAGATTCAGACCCCACATTTAGGGCTCGTTTGGTTAAATAGGAGAAGTATAATTCTCGAGAATTTAACCTCCTAGGAACTCAATTCCCAAAGTATACTCCTAGGAGTAAATCATAGGAATTGAGAAAATGTGTTTGCTTTGATTTTGAAATATAAGAAGTAAAATGAGGAAAGTAGAAATTTTCAATTAAAAAGGGTGGAAATGGAACTTTTTTTTTTATTATTTTTTTTATGACGTGGAGGTTCCGAGGTTATCGACTAATCCTCCACGGGCCGAGCACTAGCCTGCAAAGCACTCGAGCCGGGTAAGCCAAGCGGCAAGCCGCAAGACAGGCTAACCCATGCCAAGGTAAACCAAGGCATGAGTACCCATTATATATAGCACAAATTGCTCATAGTGGGATTTGAACCCTTGACCTCATGGTAGTGAGGCAGAAGGAAGCACCTCACTCTTACCACTAGGGCAAGAGGTCATTGGTGGGTGGAAATGGACCTTACCCAGGGGATTAGCTAAGTAAACTTCCTCTAAAATGGGGGAATTTAAATTTTTAGGAATTCAACTTCTTGGATTTTTGCGAGACAAAAAAATCAACCAAACACATATTAACTCTACTTCTTGGGATTTTTTACTTCTCGGATTTTTTAATTGCCAACCAAACGAGCCCTTATACTGTACACTACGATAAATTAGAAAAAAAGAAAAGAAATGTTATTGTACAAATGTACTATACATCCAATCTACAGATTTTGAATAAATTTTAAAATTTTATTGTTCTACATTAAAAAAAAACGCCTAATTAACTTTCTAAATGCCGCCATGTGTTTTTTTTTTACAAGGTCGTGGGACTTTGAAAGTTTCAAGTTGGAATTCTAGAATTAATCGAAATTGTTCTCATTAATTATGAAGCAACGAGACCCAATCTATGCACCTCATAAAAATCCTTAATCTTTAAATTTGAAAGCATAATATTCTAAACGAAAACTAACTAATTAATATGGAGTAATTAGAGCTTTACTTTTTACTTTTTTACTTTTATATTAATTTAAAAGGTAGGGTGGTGGACTACCTCCCTTGTATACCAAACATTCTCTAGCCCAGACACAACTAATTTTGGAATGTTGGGAAATTTTGCACACCCTTGATTTTGACTCGTTGACAACATCCTTAGCCCATGTACATCCCTGTGCACTTCTTTCTATACTTAATCCACTTTTTCTCCACAACATCAGCACAAGTACACCATTTTATCTTTTTTTTTTTTCAATTTCGTTCACATCCGTGCACTCCACTCTCATGTCATTCACCCACTTTTGAATTTTTTTTATCTTATTACCCAAAATTATATACTCATTTGTTTATTAAATTCTTATTAAAAGATAGTTTTGAGTACAACATTATTATTATTATTTAAATAATAAATTTGTAATGAATAATTAAATTATTAAAATAACATACGACATTTAAAAAAATTAATTTTTCCATGTTTTCAATTAAATATATCAAATTGGATGTTTATGGGTAGATAAAATTCAATTCTATTTAGAAATATTTAAAAAAAAAATTATACATTAACAATTAACAAATTAGATTTTAAAATGGGTTAAACATCTCATGTATGCAAGTTATAATACACCCCTCTATGAAAGTGGAGCCTAACTGGACATGTGTCGCTCAAGCATGGGATGGTTTTGGTTGAAAATAGCATCAATGAATAGTAAAGGTGTACAAGGCTTTGTGATTCTGCAAGTTCAAATATATAGTGTACTTCAAGTTTTCCTTTTTATTTTTGAATATTTGACGGACGTGGCACCCAAGTACAAACCAAATGTACAACGTTGTAGATGGCCTTATGAACTTCTTCGTCGATGATTTGTAGCAGTCATTGCTCACTTGCTTTCCCAAAATTAGCCGACGAGAAAACAAAAACTTTGGTTACCACACCGAATTTTCAAAATTTCATAATCACCACATACTTTATCCAACATTTATATTACCTCTTCGGTTAATATCCATTGGAGTTTGGAGTGGATATCATGTTACGTTCACTATTGTTCGATTTAGGGTTTCAAACTTCGTCTTAGCACACAATCAAAGCAATATAGAAGAACTAAATAAGAACAAGAAAACACGCAAGGCTATGTTTACGTGGTTCGATTTCCCTATATCCGTGGAACCTCAGGAGGGGAGGTTCACCCAATCCACTAGGAATCCAAAAGCCAAAAACAGATTATAGAGGTTCAGATGCAAAAGCACAAAGGAAACGATTCAACAATACTAGACTAGAAGCTAATAAGAGAATAGGGTTGGAAATCACCTATATAAGACACTGAGAAATATCTGGAGAGATTTCTCAACATCGGGAACCCTCCTTTGTCTTCTTCTTCATCAAGTAAGCAGGAAGCACACCACAAGAACAGAACCCTCATAAAGAATTGCTGCCGATGGGTTACTCCCAAGCCAAACCCTAGCTTTTCTCCCAAACCCTAGCCGCTTGGCCCCTTGGAGTACGGGTTGCTCCCAATCCAAACCCTAGCTTTTCTCCCAAACCCTAGCCGCTTGGCCCCTTGGAGTTCGAAGAGTGAGAGCGAGTGCTACAGTTCGCCAGGGTTGCCAAAAAGGAATATATATAGCCAGAGTTATAACAGTAAGAAGAGTCCGAGTCAGCTGGGCCAAGATATGGGTTGAGCTAGCCAGGCCCATATCTTTATAAGGCTCAATCAGAACAAGCCCCAAACCGAAAATAACACATAACATAAACACACTTTAGGCAAATATACTTTGTCCTAGTCCCACCAAGTAGATCAAGGTTAGCCATTGGTGCCACACATGGTTAGACCATGGAACCAATGAGCTTTTCCTTAACAACAACATGGTTAGGTCGTACTTAGCCATAAGTGAACCTAACCTAAGTACTTGTGCATCAAAAAAACCAAATAAACCATTGTTTCTAGTTACAACATATTACAAGGATTATTTAACATAAACAATGTCCTCCTAATCTTTGTGATCATGTCTTCCTTGGTCACCAGCAGTGGATGGGGTGTTCCAACTGTCCATCGTCGGTTCAAGAAGAGCTTAAGAGCTCAAGTACCCTCCCATATATGCAGGAATTTCCTGCAAAATGAGAACTTGTCAGTTGTGACAATTTTTGTACCAAAATCAGCTGGATTAAGGTCTCCCTTAATCTTCTTCAAATCTATGAGATTCTGCTCAACCTGTACACGAATATAATGGTGCCTCACATTAGTATGCTTATACCTCTCATGATAGACATGGTCTTTACACAAATATAAGGCACTTTGGCTATCCATATGTAAAACAGGTAAGAAAGTCATGGGAAAGATTTCACCAAGTATTCCAACCAGCCAGGAAGCTTCCTTTGTTGCCTCAGTTACAACTACATACTAAGCCTTTATGGAAGACAAGGCTACAATGGATTGTAGCTGTGATTTCCATGATATGCAATTATCAGCCCAAGTGTATACATAAGCAGTAGTTGATTTTCTATTGTCTTTATTGCCTACATAATCAGAATCAACGAACCCATGCGAATCATGTTCACCAAACACAAGGCAGTAATTTTTAGTTCCACAAAGATATATAAGCAGAAACTTCATTCCATTTCAGTGATCATCACCAGGATTAGACATAAAACGGCTAAGAACACTAATGGAAGAAGCAAGATCAAATCTTGTACATAGTATTGCATACATAACAGACCCTACAACAAGTCAACAACATCATAGGGAACTTTAGAGTTTAGACATCTTTTCTTTTTCAGCAGCTTCAGTAGGACAATGTTTTTAGTTAAGTCTAAGTGCCCTCCCAAAGGTATATTGGTGGGTTTTGAGCAATTCATGTTGGATTTATTAAGAACCTTCTGGATATAATCACCTTGAGATAACCACATGAGTTTGCACATGTCAAAATGCAATTCATGTTGGATTTATCACCTTGAGCAATTCATGTTGGATTTATCAAGAACCTCTATTGATATTAATATTGAGTATCATTTTTGCAACTCCCAAGTCTTTCATGTCAAAATGCAATTTTAAATCTCTTTTCACATCATAAATTAACACTTTAGAATTGCACATGATAAGGATGTCATCAACATATAAGAGCACATACAAGGGAGACTTAACTTAGACTTCACACCTTTAAAGTACAAACATGTATCATAACAGATTGTCAAGAATCCATGTTTTTTCATGCAAGAGTCAAACTTTAAATTCCACTGCCCATGACTTTGCTTCAAACCATATATAGATTTCTTTAAGATATACAAACATGATCAGGTTTTTTTAGCATCAATAAATCCTTTTGGATGTTTCATATAAATGATCTCATGCAAATCACCATGAAGAAAAACATTTTTACATCCATTTGTTCCAAATCCCAGTCGTGCACAGTGTCAATAGCAAGCATTAACCTTAATCTTTTGTATTTAACCACAGAGGCAAAGATGTCATTGTAATCAATTCCCTCTTTTTGAATGAAACATTTAGCCATTAATCTAGCTTTGAATCTAGGTGGTTCATTAAGTTTAACACGTTCCTTCAGCTTGTAGATCCACTTACAATCTATAACCCTAGCATTTTTAGGTTTATGAACCAGCACCCAAATCTTGTTCACAAGCATAAATTGTAATCATCTTGCATGACTTTTAACCAGTTCTCAGAATTTGCATTTTTTAACGCCTAGTGAAAAATTCAAGAGTATAGGATCTAACAATTTTAGCAGAAATGAAGGCAAACTCCACCTAATCAACATCTTCCAATTCAACAAAATTAATATTCCATCTGTTAGGTTTAATTGCCCTAGGTTCTCTATCTCTAGTGAGTTGATAATTACTAAGATAATGCTCAGAAGAATCATGCTCAGAGGACTCTCCAGACGAGAGTTAGATAGATAGGAGGAATATGCACTTACTTCCCCACCAGATTGGTAGGGTGATTGTCCTTCATTTAGTTCATCATAGTGATCTTCTTGATCACTGTGGTCATTTGAAAGACCTTGTTTTGCAGGAGGCTCTAACTCCCTAGCATGAGATGAGGGGTATCAACTTCAGAGAAGTTCTCATCCATTTCTCCTTGAGTCTGGATGGCTTCATATGGTAAGAAAAAGACGGTCTCATCTTCAGTTGCTGCATCAGGGGTACCCGCACACTCAGTAGCTTTTATCAGTTCAGTTTTATAATGGAAATCATCCTCATAAAATATCACATTCGGGAAGTTATCACTTTAAATCCATTTGGTTGTATGAGTAATAACTTATAACCCTTAGTGCCCTCGTGATATCCTAACATGACTGCCTTTTAGGCCCTTGATTACAACTTGCCTTGAGACACATGGGTGTAAGCAGTGCATCCAAAGAGCCTAAGGTGTGTCAAGTCAGGCTTTTTCCCAGTCCACATCTCTGGTGGAGTTTTAAACTCCACAACAGAAGAAGGCAACCTAGTTGCGAGGTAAGAAGCGGTGTTAACTACCTCACACAAATAGGATTTCATTCCAGCACTGAATAACACGCACCTTGCTTTTTCAAGACAGGTCCTGTTCATTCTCTCAGTTATACCATTTTTCTGAGGTGTACCAGAAACAGTAAAGTGTCTTTTAATACCATGATGCTTACAGAAATCATCAAATGCATGATTACAGAATTTAAGACCATTATCTGTTCTTAAACATTTCAGCTTATGATCATACTCATTTTCAGCAAGTATTTTCCAAGTCTTAAATATGTCAAAAGCTTTAGATTTAGATCTAAGCAAATAAACCCACAAATTCCTGGAGTAATGATCTATAAAAGATATGAAAAATTTTCTACCTTCTATAGTGTCAATCTGAGCAGGTCCCCGTAAATCAGAATGAACATACTCAAGGGGTTTCTATGTAGACTTAGAAAAAACATGCTTAATCTTTTTACCATAAATGCATAACATAATTTCATATCAGATGGTTTACCGTTTATGATGCCACGTTTAAACAGATGATTCAAACCTTTCAAACCAATATGACCATGCCTAGAGTGCTAAAGTTTTGTTTGATCTAGTGCCACACTATCATTTACAGTGGTACAGTTCAGGTTAGGAGTTCCTATAACATAGGATAGCCCTCCTTTCTTGATATCACGTATAAGTGTAATCCCATTTTTAGAGACTTCCTTAATCCCACCGTAAGTGTTAATGTGATACTTGGCATCATCCAAAACAGATTTCTGACATTTGGTTTCTCTTATGACCAGGAACCCATCTGACCTTTTGGAGAACCCTGACTTTCCCATCAAACAATATTCTAATAGGCACATTACCAATACCATTAATAGATAAAGCAGTGTCATAGCCAAGCAAGGCATCACCCCCATCAAACTTAGACAAAGATTTAAACACAGATTTATTAGGAGTAGCATGTATAGTGCAACCAGAATCTAAACCCAAGTATTAGGAGGCACATTAGAAGAACACACAAGCAGTTGATGAGAATAGTCAGTTTGTTGTTCAAGCATAGCAACAATTTTCTTTTTTCTTTTTGTTTTCATCAGCTTTCTTTTTCTTATAACAGTCTTTAATGAAATGTCCAGGTTAATTTGTCACAATAATGACAATTTCTGGTGTTGCTACCCTCTCTAGAAGAATTAGTTTCATCCTTTTCTTTTTCCTTTTTCTTAGATGTCTTGTTATTACTACTCTTTCCCTTAGCAATGAGAGCCTTAAGTTTTGATTCAATTTTCTTCTCATTTTTAGTTTTGAACACTTTCATGATCTCATTTTTCTCAATTATAGAAAGTATTTTATCTTTTCTTAAGTCATCATTACTAAATTGGATCACATCTTTAAAAGCGTCAAATTGTGAAGGAAAAGAGTTTAATAACAAAACAGTTTGATGAGTGTCTTTAACCTTATCATCACACCTCTCAAGTTCTTGAGTAAGTCTAAGAAATTTATCTAGGTTCTCATTTAATCACAAGTTAACATCCATTTTAAAGGTGAATAAACGGCATAGTAGAGATATCTTTCTAGGCAAAGACTTAGTCAAGTAAAGAGACTCAAGTGCATCTCAGAGAGATTTAGCAGAAGTTTTGCTCATGAGCTACGTCGTTAGCTAACCTTATCATTATCTCATAATGAGCATGCTCATCCATTTTCAACTTGGATGAATCTGTTGTGCTAGGAGGATAGACCTCAGTTACGGCCTTCCAGCACTTCTCCTTGATTCAAACAACCTTCATTTTGACTTGCCACGTGGCAAAGTCATTAGTCCCATCAAAGGGCTTCATCCTCACAATGTTCTCTGCCATTGAAAATACACAGATTAAGTTAGAAAATAACTCAAATAAGAGGAATGAAAACAAAGAAGGCTAACCTAGGAAACCAAAAGCAAACAAAAATATTTTTGGGTTGTCTTGATTAATGTTAAAAAAAAACCAAAAAGTGCAAAAGAAGCTAAAAAAACAATCGCAAACCCTAGATCCATCGAAAGCACAAAGGATCAAGCCGGTTCAACCCTTTTTCGAAATCGAAAGAAGGCTAAACATGGCTCTGTTACCAATATGTTCGATCTAGGGTTTAAGACTTCGTCTTAGGATACAATCAAAGCAATATAGATGAGCTAAACAAGAACAAGAAAACACGCAAGGCTTTGTTTACGCGGTTCGGTTTCCCTACATCCACGGAACCTCAGGAGGGGAGGTTCACCCAATCCACTAGGCATCCAAAAGCCAAAAACATATTATAGAGGTTCAGATGCACAAGCACAAAGGAAGCGATTCAACAATACAAGACTAGAAGGTAATAAGATAATAGGGTTAGAAATCGTCCGTATAGGACACCGAGAAATATCTGGAGAGATTTCTCAACACCTGGAACCCTCCTTCGTCTTCTTCTTCATCGAGTAAGCAAGGTCTCAGGTAGCACACCACACGAACAGAACCCTCAGAAAGAATCACCGTCGACGGGTTGCTCCCAAGCCAAACCCTAGCTTTTCTCCTAAACCCTAGCCGCTTGGCCCCTTGGAGTTCGAAGAGTGAGAGCGAGTGCTACAATTCGCTACGGTTGCTAGAAGGGAGTATATATAGCCAGAGTTATAGCGGTAAGAAGAGTCCGAGTCAACTGGGCCAAGACATGGGTTGAGCTAGGCAGGCCCATATCTTTATAATGCTCAATCAGATCAAGCCCCAAACCGAAAATAACACATAACATAAACACACTTTAGGTAAATATACTTCACCCTAGTTCCACCAAGTAGATCAATGCTAGCAATTGGTGCCACACATGGTTAGACCATGGGACCAATGAGTTTTTCCTTGACCACAACATATGGTTGGGTCGTACTTAGCCATAAGTGAACCTAACCTAAGTGCTTGTGCATCACAAAACCAAATAAACCATTGCTTCTAGTTACAACATATTACAAGGATTATTTAACATAATAACTAACTATTACACTAATCTTACTCCCACCGATCCAAAATAAGTGTCGTTTTATACTTTTGAATTTGATCAAAAGAAGTATCGTTTTATTTTTTTTCTCGGCAATTTAATAGATTGATTAATAAAAATTGTTATTGAAAATTGTATTTGTTGACTACTTTTTCTTTCAAACTCTCTATTCATTGGTTGAAAAAATTGATAAGCATTTAATAAACGATAATATTTAAAAAAAAATGTATAAAACCAATGATAATTAATACGAGTACTTTACTTAAAAATTGTATCAAAAGTTAAAAAACGACACTTATTTTGGATCAAAGGGAGTAATATAAATGTATGAATATGTAAATATGAAGAAACTTTAGTACATAAAATTAAACTTGGTAAAGATTCAGATTTTTTCTCAACTCCACCAGATATTCATTCTGTTATATATATGAAGATGAGATGGGATGATATATATAGTAGTATGTTATGCTAATAGGTGAGAAAGACAAATGAGAGAATCACGTATAAAAGGTTCAGATGCATAATTTGTATTACATATGCAAAAATGAATCACTCTGCTTAGTGCGGTTAAGTCCTTAAGACCTTCTCGTGTTCCTGCAAAACCCCCATACAAAACTACGCCAGAGGAGGAAACCATAGAAATGTAGGGGCACAAAAGAGCAAATTACCACATAACAACAAGATGCAAAGTGTAACTATCCACCAGCAGAACTGAAGTTTTAGCTAGATACATATAGCATGACATATCTTGATTTTAAACATAGATAGGAAGCCTAGACTCCGTCAAAGGGGTTGTCACTCCTCGTGATATAGATATAAGCCAAGCCCAAAACGAGCACATGATTTGACAAAAGCAACTTGTTCCGCAGCAGCAACTGGGTCGGCAACACTGCTGTCACTTAGCAATACAGTCCCGGTGGATTCCCTGAAGGCCTGGATCAGAAATGTAGGAGTGAAATTGTTAAAAACAGGCAGGATAAGTAGACACGTTTTATGTAACAAAGTGATTTTCTCTAATTGCTTGACGCTCTGATAACACTAAACCCTAAGGTTAGGAAAATGGTTGGATGAGGATATGTTAGTTTGTTCTTTGAAAAAAAAAAACACCTTATCATTATGAAAAATAAGAAACTGAAATAAGTCCATAGTATTTGTTTGCCATATTCGATGCAGTTGAAAGCAGAATATGAAAATCTACTATACTTGCTGTGGGGAGTTTGCCATATTCGGCGTATTTTGAGAAGTGGAAAAGCAAGAGATGCAGGATCCTGGGAGCGAAGTGGGAGGAAATGTCAAGGTGCAATGTCCAGAGCATAGAAGTACTAGCATTGCTGACAAATGGACAAGTACAACAGGATCCTGAGTAGGGGGAATTCGGATGAGCAGCGAGTTTAAGTGTGGGCTCGGCGGCTCGCAAAGGCTGAGTGGTGCACAGCAGACCACTGAGGAGTTGGAGGATTCTGAAGGTGGATGTAAAGCTGGTTCTAGGTAGTGAAGAAATCTTGGTAAGAAACTGAATACTCATGTTTGCCAATAATATGTACATGCTGAAAATGGTGGGCTGAAAGTTGTAAGCCCACATGCAGGGAATTCTAGCCCGTGACAGGCATCCGGGAATCATGAAGTATAATTTTGTGAGGTGGGAAGGGAATGGAAGGAAATTGAACCAAGTGTATAAAAGGAGGACAAGGCATCCGGGAATCATGAAGTATAATCTTGTGAGGTGGGAAAGGACTGGAAGGAAATTGAACCAAGTGTATAGAAGGAGGACAAGGATCCTAAGATCTCATTTTGTTCTAGATAACAAGCCAAACAGTCCACATTTCATATTCAAGTACAGAAGACCCTTACACATTTGTTGCATTTGAGATTCCCCTACACATTTTAATTGTTTTACACTATGCAAATACTGTAGTTGCACTTTACTTGTCCTGGTCAGAATTACTGATATCAGGGTCTTGTAGTTGGGGATGGGATGGATGGATTGAGATATAAAAATATGAAGCGCTGAAATATTGTTGACAAACTAAACCTACCTCTCCATCAGATCCTCGTACTGTGAGACGGTATACTACAGTGACGCTTCCATTCTCAGAAAATATAACATCACGAATTTCACCACACCATCCTGCAGAAAGAGTTATCATGAAAGGAAAAAACATGTAAAGAATACTATCAAAATGCCCATGACAAAATCAGAAAAGGTGACACATTTGGAAGAATAAAAAAAAATATCATGCTCGTTTCCAGCAGCCCCAGCAGTATGAATAAAGAAACATTACCCAAAATCCAAATAAGAGAATATCATTTCCAATGACAGTAAACTTCAGTTTGCATACAGACCCATATATTGGGATAAAATGATGGATCATCTTCAGAATGAAGAAGAGATCATCATTCCTCTCATAAGGTATGCACCAAGAAATGTCAAGGGGACTAAACTTAGTCAATACCAGACCTTCCCTTCACAAGGTGCAACAGGTTCAATGAGTCTAAAGCAAAAATTATAACAGTGGCAGACTGGGAGAAACATCAAGTATGTCTCTTGTTCATAGTCAAGATTGATGTTCTTTTTACACTTCTCACACAAATAACACGTCCTAGCAAATTTTGATCTGATAACATTACATATAGTATAACTAGAAGTTTTATGCTTAAGTGAGGATCTGTGCATCACTTGTTTGAGCAACAAAACAAAAATCCACAAACAAAAAGACAAAACAAAGATATCTGAGACGATTATAAACAAAACCTGAAAATCAACAATGCCAAAAAGATCTAAATCAATGATAGAGTAACAAGCAGAAGTTAAAGTTATACCTGGAGCATAAAAGCTCAACATTCGATTGGCATGATACCTAGAGTAGAAAGCAAGTCATCAGACCAGTAGTGAGAAGAAAAGAAACATCGTCACTGGATAGTGATATTATCAGGGAAAAAATAACATAAGCAGTTAAGAGAGATTAGGTGGAAATCTGACCATGGAATAGTCAAATCGGATTGGAGGATATTATCAGGGATCCTCTTATTGAGGTCTCGCAGAATTTCAGCAAGTGGACGCGTGATGCACGATGAAGAAGGAGATTTGTCAAAAGGAACCACATAATTGGTATTGGGAACAGGACCAGGAACCCCCTTCTTTGTCATGGAATCACCACTACCATCCGAAGCCAAAGCCAAAACACGAAAGGAAAGACACTTTGAATTTAAAATTAAACCTCCTGAGGCTGAGGAAGATGATCTCGGATGCCATCCTCCCGAGAAAAAGGCAGATTTCCTATCCACGATAGCTGATTTTGTAGTTGTTGTCATCATGAAAGCTGTGCTTTGAAGTGCCATGATCACAAGCCTTGGCTTTGTATTTTACTTGCCTTTCTTTCCCTTTCTGTGCAGGTCAAACCTGGAACCTGGAAGCATGCAGAGTAATAATAAGTGTTAACAGTCTGATGGAAATTAGAAAGTGATGAGCGATCTAGACCTGGAATTAGACACGCACGTCTTCATATACTCTCCATTTATTTAAATGTTTTACAAGAAGAAAATGAATTCTAGGAATTTGGATCTGTATTGTGCCTACTCCATGGTTTTAACTATGAAGAAGTGTGCCTTATTGAGTCCTACACTTTTGTGATTTGCGCTACGCTTTGAGGACCCCCCCCCCCCCCCCCCTCTTCCTGTTGTCTGTTTTATACCTTCTATGGGAAATGAAATGAAAATTTCGATTATATATTCACTGACGAAAGGTATACAAAATTTAAAGCCAGAGAAACTTCAAGTTTCCACCAAAATTCAGCTTTACAAGAGCCACGGAAGAAAACAGCCATCAACAAGTGTTAGTCATCTTAGGCTCAGGTTTCAATTTAATCATATGTTCATTCTTCAAACCTACTCTGCATTTGTCCAACCTTAAAACTGAAATAAACTGCATATAACCAACAGAAACTACGAGGAAATAGTAGAACAGATATTGAAATAAGCAACGCTAAGGAGTTGAAGAACATTGATGAGATTGTCAATCTGATCAGATGCGCTTTGATTACGAATAAAACCACTCCTTATTACATTTCTAATAGCCAAGCTAACACCGACCATAAAAAAAAGAGCCAAGCTAGCATCAACTTACTTAGGATTCAAGGCGTTTAAGATCAAAGGTAGCAATTAGTAAACTAGCTTGTGCGGATACAAATCAACAAAGATTACAAAATGAATTTACTACGATCAATCAGATCCGAAAAGCACACAATAAAACTCACAGCCGGATCTCTATCCGATCCAACAACAAATGACACATCCAATCCACAACAAATGACACAACATCACCGATCTCGCCTCGCAATTTCATCACTACCAACTCCTCAACCCTAACTGAACCGAGAAAAAAAGGAATTGAAAGGATAAGGCGCAAACCGTTGACTCGGTCCGGCAGCGGTCAAGCGTTCAGCCGATCGGAGGCTCGAAGAAAGGAGATGATCGTGCTCAGAGGCGAGCGAGCGAAGCAGAGCAGCTAAGCATGAGCTCCGGCAGTCGTTGACGTCGTCGCCGGCGGAAGAAATCAGGTGAGGGTGGGTAGGTGGGAAGTTGAACAAGAGAAAGGGAAATAGGAGTAGAGAAGCAGTTGGGATTTGAAATAGTAGGGTTTGGTTATCTCGGCCATCGAACCGAACAAAGTATAGAGAAATAAATACAGAGTATTTTTGTTTTTTAGAAAGAAAAAAAAAAGAAGGAAAAAGGCGTGACACGTTGGGGTGGGTGGGGGAGGGACAGCGGATACCACCAATAATGTATGCGTCACCAACCTTGTCCAGTGCGTAATGGGGCGACTGTTTTGTTGTTTCAACATTCTACTGTACGACGACGTTTTGGGGGTGGGTGTGGATGGAAACACACCTTATGGTTTCCACTTTTATGGAATGGGTCAAAATAAATCAATATAGCTTCCAACTAAACTCAATAATGAGACAATAGTGTTTGTATAACTTAATTTTTTTTAAATAATGGAAATTTAAAATAAAAATATCTATTATCATGTTAATTTTATAATTACTTTGTAAACTTATTGTAATTAATTTATACAATTTATAATATATTTTATTTTAAAATAAATAATGTGAATTATACAAATTGTATTTAAAATAAATAATGTGAATTATATAAACCGTATGAATTAAATATTTGTTATCGTGTTAAGCCTATAATTACTTCCTCGTCGGGAGGGGAGATAGGAGAAGATGCAGAGATTGCAAGATTATTCCGTTTGGAGGTTTGACTACCCCGCATCATTTACTAGTGTTATAGCTAGAGTTCAAGGGTTGCAGAAGAAGGCTGATCAGCAAGCACAGTCCTAAAATCAAATGGTGGCGCTTGAATGAGAAGAATAGGGCGCTCTTGATAGAGATAATCTTGGTAGAGGCGGAGAGGGGAGGCTCGTGGACAGTTAGAGACAATGAAGACTTGATGTGGGGACCTATGGCTAATTGCATCCGAAAAGAAGCTTCGGAAGTCTTGGGGGTTTCTCGGGGGAGTAGGAGACACAAAGGCAATGAGACTTGGTGGAATGAAGAAGTGCGAGAAGCGGTCAAGGAGAAACAGATGGCGTTCAGAAGAGTGGTGAGTTGTACCAGTTTAAGATGAAAAAGAGTGTCATCTAGCGGAGTACAAAGGGGCTAAGAAAGAAGCCAAAATTGTTGTGGCAAAAGCTAAGGGAAAGGCCTTCGACTCTTCGAGCATATGTACAAGGCCCTGGATGAGAAAAGGGAGGGGGGGGGGGAGATTGCTTTTCTCTCTGGCTCGGGCCAGGAAACATCTCAGAGTAAAGATCTAGACAGACCAAGAATGTATTAAAGACGAGTCGGGTAGAGTGATGGTGGATGACTCACAAATTCAGTAGAGATGGAAGAGATACTTCTCTGAGTTGCTTAACGAGGGTTTTAGAGCAGCAGATGTTACTTTGAGATGCCTATCTTATGAGGAAGTGAAGGGGGTTGTAAGTAGAATGAAGAGTAGGAGAGCAGTGGGGCCTGATGAGATCCCGATTGAAGTGTGGAAGTGTATGGGCGTAAAGGGAGTGGTGTGGCTCATCCAGCTTTTCAATGTTATTCTCATAACTGCGAAGATGCCAGATGAATGGAGACTCAGCAAGCTAATCTCAATATACAAGAACAAAGGGGATGTACAATAATACAACAACTATAGGGGAATTTAGCCACACAATGAAAATTTGGGAGAGAGTTATTGAATGCCATTTGAGGAGGTTGGTTAGTGTATCCGAGAACCAGTTTGGTTTTATGCCAGGAAGGTCAACTACAGAGGCTATTTATTTGATGAGGCGCTTGGTGGGGAAATACAGGGAACGGAAGAAAATTATGCATATGGTTTTCATCGATTTGGAGAAGGCATACGATAGAGTGCCAAGAGACCTTATATGGGAATGCTTAGGAGCTAAAGGGGTTCCAGAAACTTACATGAGGGTTGTCAAGGATATGACGTATTATGGTTCACAGACGAGTGTGTACTCACATTGTACGTGGGGATCCTGAGTACTTAGTTGTACAAGTGGGCTTGCACCAAGGCTCGGCTTTGAGCCCGTTTCTCTTTACATTAGTCATGGATGTTGTGTCGAGAAGTATCCAGGATGGGATCCCGTGGTGCATGTTGTTTGCGGATGATGTTTTTCTAGTGGATGAGAGGAGAGTAGAGATTAGTAGCAAGCTAAATCTTTGGAGAGATAAGCTTGAGCAGAAGGGGTTCCGATTGAGTAGGACGAAGACGGAGTACGTGGTTTTCAGGTTGGGCGACGAGGAAGATGGAGACGAGAGTGTTATCATGGGTGGGGACCCAATACCGAAGAAAGGCAATTTCAAGTATTTGGGATCTGTGATGCAAAGCGATGGAGGGGTAGACTTGGATGTCAAGCACCAAATTCAAGTAGGTTGGCAGAAATGGAGGGCTGCGTCAGGAGTCCTATGTGACTGAAACGTTCCACTCAAACTCAAGGGTAAGTTCTACAGAGTGGTGGTGAGACCAGCTTTATTTTATGGGGCAGTGTGTTGGGCGACGAATAAGGCGCAGGAACAAAAACTCATGGTAGCTAAGATGAAGATGCTGAGGTGGATGTACTAGTCTACCTTGCGCGACAGAATAAGAAACGAGGCTATCCGAGAAAGGGTATGAGTGACTAGTATTCAGGCTAAGTTGCGGGAATCGAGACTTCGATGGTTTGGTCATGTTCAAAGGAGATATCCAAGTGTGCCGGTGCGTAGATGTGACAACTTGGCTATCGAAAGGGTTCGTCGGGGTAGAGGGCGTCCAAAGAAGAGTTGGGGTGAAGTGATTAGACATGACTTGGCCGCTCTAGGACTAACCGAAGAGATGAAACACGATAGAGCGCAATGGAGGAGTTATATCTGAGTTGACGAACACTAGTCGAGTGCAGCGTTTTCCCGCATCTTCCTTCTCCCACAACTTACTTACATCGCATCATTTATTTTTTATTTTTTTTTATTTTACTTTATTTCTTTTTTAAGTTTCTAGAGTGTGTGTTATTCTTCATAGGGCTGGCACGGTACAGTACCATGATAAATTTTCGATTACCACGTACTGTACCGATATCATTCGGTATGGAATTTTTTGTACCACGTACCAACCGTTAATATCGGTAACCGATATTGTTGGTACCGAAATTTTCGGTTGCCGAAGGTCGGTACCGTGGTAACCAACACCGCAAATTTCAATAATCAATTTACGTTTTATACTCTTTGGTACCGATGGTACCGACGGTACCGATGATACCATTTATCAAATATTTTGTACCATTTACCAAATATTTTATTTTGTACCGACGGTACCGATGGTACCACAAATTTTTTGTACCATTTATCAAATATTTTATTTTATTTTTAAAAAAAATACATATATAATCGGTACCACGGTATTTGGGTTTTCATACCGTGTACCGTACCAACTTCTTTCGGTACCGAGATTTCGGTTACCGATTCAGTCGGTTACCGACTACTTGGTACCAATGTCCAGTTGGTACGGTTGGTAATCGGTGGTACAATAATTTTTTTTACCACCGCCCAATCCTAATCCTTCATCTCTATTATTCCTCTATATATTGTTGTTGTTGTCGTCGTCGTCGTCGTCGTCGTCGTCGTTATTGTTATTGTTATTGTTGTTGGTGTTGTTGTTGTTGTTGTTGTTGTTGTGTGCGCGTGTGTGTAGGGTGACTTTACGGTGGATCAACCTCTTACAATGCATTCATGAGAACATATACAAACCGTTTGATGAGGTTAGATAAGTGGATAGATTTCAATCTCAAATCAAACAAAATCTTACCAAAATATTTAAATATATGCCAAAAATATCTTTTAAAAAAAATGATAACTTTCTCTCTCCATATCTTTTATTATTTCTCACTCCATTTATTAAAAAAGTTATTGATAAATTAAACATGAATGTGGAATTTATATCTCTTATTCATATGAATATGTGGTTAATGTTCTAATGAATATGAGGAAAATACTCGGATGAATGTAATTATTCAAATGAATATATATAAGGTAACATATTCATATAAATATTGGGATGAATATGAATATTCATATGAATATGTTACCTTATATTCATTTGAATAATATTCATCCGAGAATTTTCCTCATATTCATTAGAATATTAGCCCACATATTCATATGAATATTCGAATTCGAATATCCATATTCATCCGAATATTCATATGAATGTTACCTTAAGTTCATTTGAATAATATTTATCTGAATATGTTCCTCGTATTCATTAGAATATTAGCTCAAATATTCATATGAATAGGCGACATAAAATCCACATTCTCGTTTAATTTATCAATAACTGTTTTGGTAAAGGGTGTGAGAAAGAATAAAAGATATGGAGAGAGAAACTTATCAATTCTTCTAAAAAGTATTTTTGGGCATATATTTAAATATTTTGGTAAGATTTGTTTGTTTTGAGATTGACATCTATCCATTCATCTAACATCATCCAATGGTCCATATATGTTCTCACAGATGCATTGTAAGAAGCAAATGCATTAGAAAGTTATTCTCTATACATACATACATACACACACACACATACATACATAACGAGAGAGGATGAATCATTTGTACTCACCCCTTAGGATGTATCTTGTACGTAAATTCGGACCATTGATTTACAAAAAATAAATGGCTAGGATTGTGCCACGTTGATAAATGATTTTGTAAAAATTAGGGGAAAAGAAAATCCAAAATCATATGAAACTCGTGTATTCAATCTTAAAAAATAAAACACTAGCCCCACGTTTTATAAGCAGTTGTACGCCTGAAATTCTGGTGGAAAGTGAAGTGGCCATTCATGGCGATCAACGACGGAGAAGGGCGAAGGTACGCTCACACAACATTCATGGGGCTCGGATTATTTGTTACTGATCGTCGGTGAAGGGTATTGATGATCGTCATCGAATGGGGAGTTCAATTCGGGACTTCGGCGGTGAGGTGAGGTGTCCGGGAAGAGCCGAGTTGAAGTCCGCACGGGGAGGCACAACCCTTCAGATTCTACCTCAGTTTTCGAATTCAACTCCCTAAAGATCGATCTTGCGCTATAGTGCATGAAACTTAGGGTTTCAACTCCCGTCGTCTAGTGGAGATCGAATCAAACCTCGGAGGTCGAATCCAAGTGAAGCCGGAAACGAGCAATCGAAAGGGTGAGGATGTAGAGTTGTAGGTTCGTCTTGGTTGAGCTTTGTTAGTAGTTCAAGTGGATTTCTCGCTTTAATGGAGAAACGAACGGGGAGTGTTGGGTGAAGACAGAAATTCAGAGAGGGGATTTCTCGCTTTAAACCTTAATTTTTAAAAGAAGAATCAAAATTTTACGAGTTTTTATTTCAAAAGATCCTTAATTAAGGGCAGCGTACTACAGAGCATACTTCTCATAAATGAATTCTGTACAAAAATAATTAAGCAAATCGGTAGATTTTGAATGTTCTACCTTGTATTTATTGGCTCACTTAGTTGGATCCGAAGAACACTCGTGCTAATAACGTATTATAGGATTGATCATAAGCTCTAAGGCCTTGTTTGGTATCTATTACCGGGAATCCAAAAATGGGAATCGGGATGAGTGATTACAATTTTGGCGTTTGGTAACACAAAACCCGAATGAAATTGATTACCGGGTAATCTTTCATCCCAAATTTTGGGCATTTTCCATTCCTCCCCCAAACCTAGGGATGAGCTATTCTCAATTTCTACCCTCCCCAACTCAAACCCAACAATCACAACCTTCCCCTTCCTCCAACTGTCTCCGAAATCCCCCACCGCCACTGGTTGCGCAGTGTCGCCGCCACCACTGGTTGTCACCACCACCACCGGTTGCCGCCTCTATCGTCCGACTGTCCAACGCTGGTGTCAATCGTCCAGGTCTGGGATAGTAGCCACTACTGTCACCTCCATCGTAGTCCACTTCACTCTCCGACCACTTGGGATAGACGCTGCTACCGCCACCGCCTGCAGTTAGACCTGGCCACGGGTTACAGATCGATCCGTGACCCGGTGAGTCATACGAGGCAGTGACCGAACGGGTCAATGACCCGAGGGGTTCGGGTCCTCGGGTCAACCGGTTCAGGCGGGTAGCGGGTTAGGGTTGAGGGTTATGAAACCCGCTGACCCGGCGGGTCGAACCCGCCGGGTCAACCCACCTTTCCAAAATATTTTTTTTGAAAAATTTATTTTTAATAAAATAAATTTATAATTATTATGTAAATTATTCTTAGAATAACCCACAATAATACATAAACTAATATGCAATGTGCAATGTGAGACAAATGAACCCCAATCCTTCTCCTTTTATAGATTTGGAAGTCTTCCTTCCATCCCCTCATTTCCAATGTGGGACAAAGACTTCGTCCCACATCGAAAATATGGAGTTAGAATGAGAAGGCATGAAGCTATATATATGTATCACACTACCCCATTTCTTCCACTTCACTTGTTTCCTAGATTGGAAATGAAGTTTGAAAAATATATTCTCATATTTTTTCCTCTTACAATACACAATGAAATTATTGTGGATTAAAGAATTGATATGGAGATATAATCTTCCTACATTTTTAACATTTCATATTAAAGTGATAAAATGTGTTGTGAAGATAAAATCTTCATATATCATTTATTTATTTTAATAGTCATTTAAAAAAAATTAAAATAATGTAACATGCCGGGTCAACGGGTCGACCCGAACCCGTCAACCCGTGAGATTTTCGGGTTAGGGTTTGGGTCGGCCAACCCTGACCTTTGACCCAGCGGGTCCGACCCGTGGCCACGTCTACTTGCAGTCACCCCCGCTACTGCCACCACCTGCAGTCACCGCCAGCGCCACCCAACCTTCCCTTCTCGTTCTTCTAGACAATCGTTGCCCAACCCTCCCTCCCTCATTCCAGTTCAATTGGCGTTGAACTTCAACACAGTGCCGCTCTCTTCGTTAATTTTTTTTTTGTAAGATGAATTGATTTGGGTGTGTATTTGTTAATCAAAATTGAATAGAGGTGTGATTTTGAATTGGATAGGTTGAATTTTTGTGTTTTTGGGTTTTGGTTTTTTGCATTTCTTATTTCGACTTTATACGAAACAACATCTTTGAGGAATGACTTATTCCAACTTTTTATTCCGATTCTGATTTCCATTCCCACATTTATACCAAACGGGGCTTAATTGTTGATTGTGTGTTAATGAAGTGTGTAATTAACAAAGGGAATATATCGCCTTTTATAGGTTAGAGCTACCTAATATAATAAAAACTAATTGAAGGCATAGAGAACATATACTTTTTTTTATTAGGTAAAAATTCGAGTTCCGTGAGACCTGAAACTCGATGGTCGACTAAGTCGGCAGACGGAGAACCGTCAATACAAACCGAACACAATAACACAAATCATCAGGGAAGAAAGAAGAACCCAACCAACCCATACAAGATGTCCCCCAGAAGAGAAGTCGGTGGAGAACCCAAACGTGCCAAGGAAGCCAAAACGTGGGAGAGAACAAAGCCTCACGATAGTATCCCAACCGGAAAAGGCAGCTCCTGAGGATGTGTGAATCACCGAAGTTGCCCCCACCTAAATGAAGGATCTTCGAAGATCACAAAACACAACCCCGATTCGTTCTCGATCAACCAAGATGGCAGATACTGCAACCAACACAAAGCAACTGCAACAACACCAGAGCATCGACCTGACACCAGAAGACAGGGCAAATACAGACAAGAAAGAGAAATCAATCAACCGTAAAAAATGTGAACGGGGCTCCCAAAAGGAAACATAGCAATCGGGGAGCACAATTATTCCATATATTTAATTTTCCAGTCCTTAGCAGGATTTAGCACACACCCTTTCGAGTGGGGTTTGGAACCCAAACGGTATTTTTACTCATTATAAAAAGATGAAATTATATATAACAATGTAAGTATATATGAAAAAAACAATTCCCTTTTCTTTCTTCTCTTTTTTCCTTTTATTATTATAATATATACTATATATATTTTATTTTATTTATTGCGGGCTTATTTGCCTTGGGCCTAAAGGGAAGATTTGCCCACCAACGGGCTTCCCGAGCCCATACCCGAAGCCAAGGCCAGAGGTGACCTAGAGCATAGAACGAGAACATGCTAAAGAGCATAGGGCAGGCGACTGTCTTTGGGAGTCAGAGGAAATCAGCACCCCAGGGGTACGATGCTGACATCGGAGGCGGGCCACCAGCAAGCCGAGAGGGCTCTAATGGACACGCTCCGAGTCGGCCAGAGCCGGAGGACCAGCGATGAATAATCCGGCGCAAGAAGGATAACAGCGCCACCGATGGAAGGGGAATCGGAGGCCAGTGAAATATGAAACGTCGGTCCTACAAGCGGAAGGGTGGCACAATGGAAAGAAGGAAGGACGACGACACCCCAAGTGCAGTCCGAGAGGGCGACGACAATCCAACAATGATTCAATCAATTTTGGGGAAAATTTGTGCAAAGAGCCCACCGGTCATCACAAAGGAAGGCCAAAATTGACAAGATTTGGCAACCCAAAAGATTTGGGGCAAATATATTGAACTGTTTCAGCCAAATCCAAGGCCAAAGAACAGATTTGATACAAATTAGTGAAGAAATTCAAAAGAATCTGAAATTTCGGGATTTAGGGTAGTGACCGGATTCCACAACTCCCAAATGGGAGGAGTGCAGACACCAGATTGTATAGGGAGTCGGAGTCACCCGGCGAGATTAGACCCACGAGAAAGGAGAATCAGGGAGGGAGGAGGAAAGATATCCGAGATCTAGCAGCGATCGTGGTAAGTGTAACGGCCTAGGATTATGATTCTCGGGTTATGTTTCGAGGGATGAAACCCCTCGTTAGGATCTTGCGCCTCAAGTACAAGTTGAAGATTTGAAAATCTAAACTAACACTTTCAAAGTGGGATTTCATACCCAAGTTCGAAGGGATCTTTGGAATATCTGAGGAAGTCCCCTGTACCTGTCGTAAGTCTAAGCGTGGAAAACCAATTGTCACGCAAATAGCGGAAGTAAAGTGTAATGCAAAGGGGATGCCACAGCAGAGTCGGGTCAAAACATGATCGATCATTTAAATTCGAACCGTAATTAAATTGGTGAAGTCGGAGTCTCAACTCTCTCTTTCCGCCATGTTAGACCCCGCGGTGATGGAGCCAAATCAACATCAATAGTATCAAGCGTAACGGATACCTAAAAAAATTGATAGTGGGCGGGATCAGATCGATGCCTACTTTGGCTCTGCATCCCGACCCTAAGCACACATATACGCTATACCTAATAAAGATGCTTCTAGATGCAAGGCGGAACATTAAGACACTAACATGCTTCTAAGATCAAGTGCATAATAATAATAAGTCCTTAGCACAGAATACCAAGTGGTATATCCCTCTCCTACCTCCACCCCTCTTTCCCGATAAGGTGGAGACTGGTCAGTTCGTGAATGCATTCCATCATAATCAGACGGCCCGCAAGCCCAACCCGTAACCACGAGAAAAATAAAGCCCACAGGTAGATCTCGTAATCATGCTCGTAATATAAGTAAAGGTGGTGCCATATGACTCAAATGACTCAGGACGAGACCCGATGAGACTGGGCCGTCCTATGACCCTAGCAAAGACTCTAGATACTTCACAGATAACGGCCGTTCTGTTTACATACGCGTAAAGAAATAGAATGTTCAACGGTCAATGCAACCTAGGATGGTACTACATGGCATGCTGATCATGAATGTAAGCACCTAGTATATCATGCACATAAAATAGGGAATATCTCTATTTTAATTTGAGTAAGCTCCGAAGAGACTTACCTGGTAAGCAGAACAGCAAAAGTACGATCCCCGCAAGTAGCACGAACAATCAGATAATGTCACCTAAATTCATATCAGAACATCCATATAAGTCTACATCTAGCCACTCAATCACATAAACACACATCATTCAATAAGTATAACCACATCATAATCATCATCTCATCAAGTTCAACCACTCATCATGTTGCCACATTCCATAAGACCACGTCATTATCATCATTCCGTTCCACCACATTCATATATTCGCAATAATATATACTCATATATCCGCATAATCATATATCTCCAAAGTTCATCATATTAATCATAGCTCATAAGGCATAAGTCAAATGATACGAAATTCTAACATCTCGATCATCATGTCGTTAGTCATTCGTTCATACCATTAATCCACACAAATCATGTTATTAGTCAATCATTCATATCAACATGCTAGTTAGTCATCGATCACATAATTTCCAAGTTAGTCCCGAAGCCGCCTCAAAATCCGAATCAACTAGTTAGAAATTCCGAATTTGGAAAATATTCGTCAAATCTCTTTTTTGAGTTAAATCCGATAATACTTTTTTTTAATCTCCAAGCCTTATTATATTTCATATGTCTTAAATTCCTATGATATTATATCTTTAAATCTTAATGATAATATTTTATATCTTAATCTCGATAATATTACATAATGTTTCAAATACCATTTCATTTTAAACACTTTAATAAAATATTTTCAAATCCCTTAAAAATCCCAACCTTTTTTTATTTTATAAAATCAGCCCTCATTATTTCGTTATTCACCAAAACCGATCTCTTTTTTTAAAAAAAAAACATTCCCACAGCTTTTTGTTTTCTGAAAATGAAACCCTTTAAAATTGATTAGATGTGGCCCAAAAGGTTAGGCCCAAAGCCAACCTTTCTTCCTTTCATTTGAATCGGACCGAAGAAGGAATAAGGGGGCCCAGGGGATGACGTGGCGACTGAAGTGGCGAGGGGCCCACAACCTCTCTTCTTCCTCCCCCATTTGCTGTTGAACAAGGAAAACAGAGGGAAACAAGGGGAGGCGTCTGACGGAAGAAAAAGAGGAGGAGCAGGGAGGCTTGCCGGCGGCGGTTTCCAACTCCGACCGCGAATCCGACACCCACACACATAGAGAGACACGAAAAGGAAGAGGAGGAAGGAAGAGGCTCACCGAGAGGGTCTTCGTCGTCGGAAAGCTCGGGGCTTTGGGGAGGTGCGTGACGCACCGTGCGTCGGAGGATGATGTTTAGCCAAACGGGGTATGGATGAGCTGGGAAAGGAGGGGAAAAGACATGGTGAAATGAAACAAAACAAAAGTGGTACCAAACTCCATTTTTAAAATACCCGAGAATAAATACCGAAAACTGCTCTTTCGATCTCGTTCCTTTTATGACTCGTTCAAAATAAATTTTAAATTTTCCAATCCGAATTAACTAATGAAATTCGAACCTCATTTTTCAATTCTCCACGTATGAAAGCGGAATAAAAATCTATTTGCATAAATTTCAAATTTTGGTCGGAATCCGCTTTAAGAGTTTCGAGTTTGAGGTAGAGAGTTTTTCCTCTAAATTCCGCTTTAAAATTCATTTCGATTATTTTTTTCCGAGAAATTAGGATTTAAAAATCCGAACCGTTACAGTAAGAGGGGTACGAGATGCGGATTATGCGGTTGGCGAGGGGAGTTTTCAACCTACGAAGAGATGGTTTCGACCTTCGAAGAGGTGGTTATTCAACCTCCGAAAAGGAGGTATCAAACAATCTTCGGACCAGGGCCGGACGGAGGCAGAGCGCGACCGATGTTCTGGCTCCCTCTCTCTAGAAAAGTACATAAAGAGCATATACAAAGAATAGTCGCAATATGTACAATGGAAGCTGAAGTAAATATCACAACAATAATGAACTAATAGTGAAAGAGTGGGAAGAGGATCCTCTCCCGTAAGAGCTTCCTTATAACTTCCTAATTAACAAATCTCACCCATTAGATTAAATCAACGGCTAAAATTCAATCTCTATTATTGATTAATAATAAACTTAATTAATTAAACCTTATCCCAAATCCTTCTTCCACGTTCGGTAGACTTGACGATCCAAATCCTTCTTCCTCCTTCCTCCTTCGAACGGCTCGGTGATGGACAACTAGCGTCTAATAATTCTGCCTCTCCCATTGAATTTGCCTCTTTTAATGGCTAAGAATTACAGGGGATGGACTTCGGCGACGGCGTTGGAGATATGATGGATGGAGGTCGTCGCCAGCGTTGGAGATTAGCCTCGGCAATGGACCACAACGGCGACTCACTTTCTCTTCTCCTTTGGAAACAACCTCTCCCTGAATCAGTGGTCCATCTCCAACGCTGTCGCCGACCTGTAATGCAATTGTAGCCCATTACGGCCAACAGTAATCTCCATAACCGTCTGAACAAGCCAGATTGGCAAATCGAATTGCAAACAAGAAGAGGATAAAAGATGTATTCCTTTCGGCAAAGCCAATAGTACGAGGGACTTTCTTAAGATTTTCTATATAGTGGTCCAATTTTTAAGCATCGAAATCAAGATAACCTTGAAAGTGCAATATAGTGATTATATAGCTATAGCACTCAAACAGGTTCTGCTCTACTGCAATGGGAGGGTCGCTTTACTTTCCAAGAGTTTCTATTCACCATTTATCGAGTTTGTATTCATCATGTATCGCCGTCGCCGAGGTCCCTGGAAAAAATTGTAGACGGTATGGTGTCACGGTAGAGGAGAGGAAGGGAAAGAGGAAAAGGGTTTTGATTTGAGAATTGATTAATGAGATCTAATCTCAACCCTTTATCTTTTTTAAGGGCCGAGATTTATTCATTAGGAAGTTATTAGGAGAGTATTTATTAGGAGAGGATCCTCTTCCGAAAGGGTAAGGCTAGAGGCAAGATGTCGGAATGACTATTGACAAGATAATTTCATCAAAATTACCACAAGTCCTTTTCATTTTTTCCGAACACATTGCAAAACGGTCCATAACTCTCTTTTCCCGAATCGAAACCTAAATCTGCCGAACGAATTGTTTTGATTGAAAACAGCCTAAAATCGATGAAATTAATCAAAATATCAATCGATCAACACACGAATTGGTATATCGCTCGCTTTACATGATTATCGAATTGCAATTTTTTGTGTTCGTTCGAAAAACCCGTCGAAGGAAGGAGCTCGACAAATAGGAACGAGGTACATGAATAAGCTCGGCAGGTTTAGACGAGGTGAATAAGTAACCTCGGTGCATAAAACTGAGGTGATGACGGAGCCTCGTCTACTTTTTATGAGGTATATAATGACCATTTTGAAGATCTTGTATGAAGCCTCATTGAGATAAGCCGAGCTTGATAAATAACCTCGGCTTCTGTTGTTGAGGTTAAAGAATAAGCTCAGCTTCTGTTGTTGAGGTTAATGAGGAAGCTCGGCTTCTGTTGTTGAGGTTATAAAATAACCTCATTGACACGTATTGCATAAATTCATCAAATTATGTAGAGCTATATGTGATGGATCTTGTTATAATGCAAACTCATATGCTTATAAGAATGAGATATTAAAAGTCAATAGAGACTGGGCGGGAGGAAAAAAGAGTTCTAAATGGGAAAATAAAATAGAAAAGGATGGTTCCGAACCCGTGAAACCAACTTAGCACAACTCCCGAGTCCTGACCTTTACCACCCAAGCTACCCATTCAATCTTTTTTCAATCTACAAGGTATTTGAATTCGTATCCTTGACTAGCTTGTATGTAGGTATAACCCAAAATTATTTAGAGTACTTTCAATTAATAAAAAAAATTAAAAATATATTTATATTGTGCATGTCCAATAATATATATTTTCATATTTTTTCTTACAAAATGATATTTGTAATAAATATTATAATTATTATTCTAAAATAATGATTATTTTAATATTTTTTAAAAAAATTCATTTATATTAAAAAAGTATAGATATATATGTTATTTGATATTTACAATTGATTATTGTGAACTACTCAATACAGAACTGTCAAAAGATCTTCATCACTGGAAAAGTGGATAAAAAGAAAGAAAATAGTATCACATCGTGAAAGAAAGTGATCAATTTTCAACTGTCATATACAAGTTGTACCAAGGATATAACCATATAAGCATTAAACGTATAAGGAAAAAATTACTAAAGATCATCACTTCTAAAGCTCGTGTTTGATTGGACATATGTTAGTTTAACATCAGACAGACCTATGTGACCCTCGTTATTAACCGCTTGGCTCGACAGGCTCGCCATTAATCCTTAGGTTGAGGATAGGTGGGAAGTGGCCACTTGAAACAATTACTGTAAGATAAAACATTAAAATATGCATTAATTTGTTTCATGTATGCTTAAGAACAACTAATTTAATTACTATATGGATAAAGTTATGATATTGATTTAGTTATTGAGAGTTGCAATCAGAAGTGAGGAAAAGAACATTTTCTAAACCGATTTAGTCATTTAGTCTGTCTCATTCTTAGAAGCATATGAGTTTGCATTATAACAAGATCCATCACACATACCTCTACACAATTTAATGAATTTATGCATTACGTGTCAATGAAGCCGAGCTCCCTCATTAACCTCAAAAATAGAAGCCGAGCTTCCTCATTAACCTCAACCATAGAAGTCGAGCTTCTTCCTTAACCTCAACAACAGAAGCCGAGGTTATTTATGGAGCTCGGCCTATGTCAATGAGGATTCAGACAATCTTCAAAAGCGTCATTATATACCTCGTAAAATCTAGTTGAGGCTCCGTCATCACCTCGTTTTTATGCACCGAGGTTATTTATTCACCTCGTCTAAACCTGCCGAGCTTATTCATGTACCTCGTTCCTATCTATCGAGCTCCTTCCTTCGACGATTTTTTTTTCAAACGAACACCAAAAATCGCAATTCGATAATCATGTAAAGCGAGAAATATACCAATTCGTGTGTCGATCAATTGATATTTTGATTAATTTCATCGATTGTAGGCTGTTTTTTATCAGAACAATTCGTTCGACAGATTTAGGTAACGATTCGGGAAAAGAGAGTTTTGGGCCTTTTTGCAATGTGTTCGAAAAAAATGAAAAGGATCTGTGGCAATTTAGGTGAAATTATCTTGTCAGTAGCCATTCCGACATCTTGTCTAAAACCCTTATGATAGTGAAATAAGGGATTGCTATTTGCACCCATAATTTTTTACTATCTGTAGGGTGGTTTCATCTCCTCTCCTACCCTACCCACGGTACCTGCTGCTTCGGCTTCCTCTCATATTCGGAATGGGGTTTGGGATAAGCCTCTGCCTGATATTTTTAAGTTAAATTTTGATGGTTCCTTGCGCCAAGATGGTTCTGCTTCCTATGGTTTCGTTATTCGGGACTCCTGGGTACTGCGGTTGCTACTGGAGCTGATTTGTGTAACGATACCTCAGTTATGTTTGCACAAACACTGGAGCTGGTTTGTGTAACGATACCTCAGTTCTGTTTGTGGAAACACTAGGTCTCAAGATGAGGATTCTTAGTGCTAAGCAACAATGTATTACCAATTTACTTATAGAGGGAGATAACCTCATGGTTGTCAGAGTTCTTCTACGGGACCGGAAGTGCCCCTGGATCATTGAGCTCCTGCAATCTGACATTCTGATTGATCTTTTGTCGTTTTCTAAGGTTGCGATTTATCATATTTTCAGGGAATCTAATGTTGTTACAGATCAACTCGCTCATCTGGCTTACAGTCTCCCTACCGATGGTCGCATTGAAGATGATCCAGAACTTCGAGTTCTCATTCGGAAGGATGTGCTAGGAAGAACGGTCATGCGGGATCGTCCGACCTTATCTTTATCTGCTTCAAAAAATAATAATAATAATTTTTTACTATATACGATGTGTGACGGAAGAGGCTTTGTGACTCAAAATGCGTAGAGTTTATTTAAAAACCCAAAAACTGTTGGATCCGGTGAAGTTGTAAATTAACTCCACCAATGGAGTTGGGCAAATCTCAACCGTCAAAAGAATAACCGACGGTTAGATTTGGCCTCCTCCTTCACCCCCACCCCACCCCACCCATTTTCTTTTTTCCTTTTTCTTTTAATTTATTTTTTGTGAGTGTAAATCTCAACTCTACCCATGAATTTGGCTATCAAATTCATGGGATCCAAACCCAGTAAAATTATAGTAGCATACTCCCTCCGTCCTAAAATACATGGACTTTTAGCATTTTGCACATGTTTTAATAAAACACTTTGCTTTTAAAAAAACATCATCATTGCACTAACTTTTACATAAAGCTGAGTCCTTTCAAGCACTCTTAAGCTATCCACGTGGAGGGCTATCTGGTTTTTTTTTTCCTTCCCTTTTTTCCCTTCTCTCCTTTTTCTTTCTTTTATGCTCCTCTCTCTCCCACGATCCCTTTCTTTTTCTAACCACCGTCACTGCTATCTATCTTCTGGCGGTTTCTATTGAGAAGCAAAGGAGCGTTCAAGAAGAAGAAGAACCGCTTACAGGAGCGGTTGGAGTTTGCTCCATCAAGTTTCTTCTCCCCCGTTCTCCAATTTGTGACGGTTCTCAATAAGGTGGGTTTAATAATCGAGATAGGATCCTTTTTTCTCACCCTCTATCTCTCTAAATCACTCCTTTCTGAATTAGGTTTAGGGGTTTTGGATTTGTGAGGCTGATTAGGGTTAAGGACAGCGGATTCTACCACCTGTTGCCGAGAATTAGGGTTCTAAAAGCGCCGACCGAGGAGGTCGCGTTCATTGATCTCGATGAGGTGCGGAAGTGGTGCTGCCTGGTGTTACGCACGGGGAGAGCGGATGCAAGTCGTCCTTTATCCGATGATTGATACTCAAAGCCATGGAAGTATGTAATTGAATTTGTTCTTCAAGTTTTTGTAATTAGGGTTTTGTAGGATGATATTGGGGATTTCGATTTCAATCAAGGGTTTTGCGATCTATGGATAACATGAATCTTAGTATGCTAAGCTTTATCTAGATCATTCATTAGACTTCTTGGTAACATTTCCTTGCATATTGATAAAGTTGTTTTAAAAGCTGAAGTAGTTGTTTTAGATGAAATTCAAGCGTGAGATGACTGAGATTGAAGTGAAATGTCATAGTAGTGGACTACTGGGAATTTGAGCTTGTGGTCAGATACTAGATTTCTGAGATATATGTCTAGGATAGCTTTTTGCCTGGATGAACTAGTATCATTGTTGATAGCTCTCCTACCGTCCTAATAGAAAACTTGGTTCTATGCAACTACAAAATTTGTAAAGTAGCAGATCAATCATCTAAGAGATGCAGCTACTCCTCCACCCTTGTGTTACAATTCTGTGTTACAGACCGAGTTGGTCCGCTTGTGGCATTAACATTATGAACGTGACAAGGGATGATGAGAGAAGGATGAATATATTAGAACATTCGTGATTAGATTACCTACATTATAAGGCTTCATTTCATATATACATTTTTAGTTTATACTGATATGACGATGGAGATTTTAGAAATGGGCACTGAATTTCTTTATTTATTCAGGTTATGAGTCCTCTTTGAGGTGAGATTTGCTTTCTTTCTATTACAAGTTGCAGTTCATTGCCCCTAAAATGTGATATTGATAACATTTCCCTTAAAACTGTGCAGTGCCTCCAAGAAGTGAAAGGACATTATCTAGTGGAACTAGGGCGCAATTTGAGAAATGAGTATGGGTTTTACCGGAGGAGATAGGGGTGTATATATGTAACGCTTAATAATTAACTCCTTGCTGGGAGGGACGGGGGCATTAACTCAAGCACCTCTGATTCGGGTAACTCGTGGCTCTATTGTCTTCTAATTAATCACATTACTCACATGGTTTCCTAATTCCACGAATCTTCATGTTAATGGATGTACATTATATAATTTTTATGCCCTTTTTTTATATTGCTTTAGTTTGTGGTTGTAGCCTACATCCATGAAAGTGTTGGGTGTGCAACCATAAAAATGTAGGTTGTAGGTTTAGTGATGTAGTATTAATGAATTATTTATAGGCTTACTAGGCATCAAGTAGGAAGACATTCAGTTAGAGATTTCTTAATAAGTAAATCCTAGGTGAATGTTGCTTCTGTAATCAACCATGGTGGAAGATATAAATTGTTTGAAGTACAACAAACCTACTCGAGTGAAGCCCAACCGATTTGATCAGTTTTGTCTCCTTAACCACTCAGACATATTGACATGTTTAATGCCTAATATTTGCTTCATTCGTTATAGTGAACTTGGTTTTTGGTGATTTGTGAGAAGAAAATGTAGAGCTATGTGTACAACACAATTTTTTTTTTATATCCTCTGCATTGGTAACCTGCAGTGTTTGGTGTTTTGCTTTATTTACCCTTTTTATACTGCTTTGGTCTATCCAGTGAGAAAAAGAAATTCCTTTCCTTTTCTTCCTATCCCTTCCCATTATTTTACAAAATGCTTCAATTTTTTATAAGATGCTATGGAAGATCTAGGAACCGAAGCTCACTAATATCTTTACTCTCGATCTCTCCTCTACAAATGTCGAGACAGGCATATACTAGTCACATTAGTGGATATACATGAACGTACACCACTCTCAAGTTTGACATTTGTGGGGGCCTTGCAACAAATGTCTAGATACCAGCCAGTTGGGAGATCTCAGGACGACAACCAAAACAGACCCAGCAGATGTGGTCAAATTAATGTCTATTGATCAATCTATAATGCAACAACACCTTTGGACTGTCGGAGAACACTTGCAACAAATGCCTTGAGGTTTTAACTTGTATTCTATTGAAGCTTTCGACCCTTGATGTGTTAACTTGTATTCTATTGAAGCTTTCGACTTTAGGAACAAAACAAATTTTTGTTGATTTTTGCTTCTGTTCCATGTTCAATTCATGGTCCATGCACATTTGGTTGCCTTCTAAACTTCTTGAATACTCTAGAATGCTTTTGGTTTGATGTTGGTTATGAACTATGAGATATGATAGTTACTGGTTAGTGGTTACCATTACCCATTTTCATGTTTTTGTAGATTGATTTCTTAAATCTGGACCCATTTTGGTTCAAATTGGCAGTAACTATCATATCTCATAGTTCATAACCAACATATAGGTCTAAATGTCTATTTATTAACAACAAAAAAATGTCATATCCTTCCAGGAGAACTTTTCAAATTTTAAATATTTAACAAGATTAATTAATATAGCCAATTTTTTTATTTAAAAAACATTCACCAATTTCCATTTTGTAATTGCTTTATTAATTAAGGATGCTTAACCAATGTCATAATGCCATTGGTTAGACAAATCACTAATTACATAGGTAAAATCTATGCAAATTTATTTTCTTAATCTACATTCACAAACATATATTGAAAAGAATTAATTAGTTAAACATGTATTAACACCTAATTTATTTAAATTAATATATATAGTGATAGTTAGGGTTTAATGTTTAATTTCAAATATTTTTTAAACATCCTTATAATATCAAATGCATTAATATTTGTTTATATATATATAGGGGTGCGCTCGGGTGAAAACCAAAATTGTGGTAAAAACCTGTGAGGACCGGCTCTTTAGCCCGGTTCACTTGCTTTATAGCCCGGTTATGAATAGAACCGATCTATAAAGTCATAAATTTTAGCCCGGTTTTGAATAAAACCGAGCTATAAAGTCACTATGTAATTTTAAAACATGAGCTTTTTAACACGATTTTTAGGCTTGACCGAACTATAAAGTCATGTGTTATTTTAAAACTGGAGTTTTTAGCACGGTTTTTAGGTTGAACCGAGTTGTAAAGTTACCGTGTAAATGAGTTTTTTTAGCACATGTTTCAAATAAATCAAGCTATAAGGTAGTCCTCACGGTTTTTACCACAATCTGAGGTTTTCACCGGAGTCAATCCCTATATATATATATATATATATATATATATATATATATATATATATATATATATATATATATATATATATATATATATATATTTGAGCTCTAATAAGTTTCATATTTTATTATCATGTAGTGATATATCATTGAGTTTTAAAAGTGTGAAATTTCCAAATAATAATATTACATATTCGTATATTTTTATATTAATTAATAATATTTATTCTGCATTTATAATAATTTCATATAAAGTTTCGCTTAACATATTTGACATAAATATTATAAGTATTTGTTCGTTTTTTTAATATAATAAAATTATCAAAGTATGATAAGTCATTATTTAATTTATATTATAAGAGCATCCGCATTCGTCGAACCCATTAGGGTTTCTTAACTCCACTTTTTATCTCTCTCTCTCCTTAAACAACCCATTATACATTTTCACTCACATCCCTTGAAGTTTCTTAACTCCCCTTAAACAACCCATTATACTCCACTTTTTATCTTTCTTTTAGATGTGGTACCCAATTCTTTTAGATGTGGTCCCCAATTTATATCTTTTGACAAGCATTTAAGAGTTCTTTAGCAAAGAACCCATCAAATCATTCTCTATCACATTTTCTACAATCTCAATTAAAAAATATTAAATTTCTTATATTTGGGTTAAAGAACCCCCATTGTGGGTGCTCTAATAAGTACATTTATATAAAATAATTTATAAATCCCGTGCATTACGCACGGGTACTGTACTAGTTATTTTAAAAAGTCAACAACACACAAACCAATACAAACACAAATCATTATAACTTTCTACCTAGAAAACATAAAAACTCATTTATTATTGGACAAAAACTTACCTCTAAAAACTCATGTATTATTGGACGGCGGCAGTAGTAACTTTTCCTAATTTACCCACACAAAAATTTGAAAATAAAGAGGGGCGGCAGAGGCCGACTCACCGGAAAGGCGGAAACAGTTGAGTTCTACACAACGGCGAAAGAGCTTCACTCCCAACGATGGATATTCAGGAATAGCTCCAGCCTCCATTGCTAAATGCTTCGACTCCATGGACTCAAATCCATCGCCTTCTACTTCATTCTCCATTGCTCCTTTTTCTGGCCTTGTCATTTGCGTCACCGGCTTCTCCAAAGGTATTTACTTTACCGATCCTATCCTCAACTCTCCTTCCGACTATCTGTCCGCGATGTTCTAGTTCTAGATTCTGGAATTTGATTTGCCTGAAGAGGAAGGTGTAGAGTCTATTTCATATAGAATAGCGGATTTTAGGGCACTGCCGAATGTGTTATCGAATTTGTAGAGGCTTTGGTTTCTATTTGGCTACTGAACTTGTGTTTATTGTTTATCTTGATGCAAATCACCCAATTCCTCAAGAAAATTGTGTTCATCTCATCTGATCTTTGTAGCAGAAGCCCGAAAGCTAATCATGGAAGCCACTAAGAGATTAGGTGGTGAATACAGCCCTCATTTGCATCCTGGGTGCACCCATTTACTGGTCAAGATATCCTTAATTTCCATTCTATTGAACAATCCATATGCTTCCACTTTCCATTCCATTATGTTTCTGGTAAGGAAGACTGTACTAGTGTACTTCATTTATTGACTGTTAGTACTTAACCCTTGTAAACAGCGTGGGAGGGCGCAAATTAGAGCATGCTTTCAAGTGCAGATTAAGTGCTGGGCTTTTCATTGTTACATTCCAATGGTTAATTGACTGTGTAATGGGGAATGGTAAGAAGTGGCAATGATGCCACCATTTGCCTGTATAATTTTTTAGTTTGAATGTCTTGGTTTAGTAATATAGCTGCAATAATGCTTGTATTATCCATGTTAATTAGATCCTGCTTTGTAGTACTTTGAAGGTTTTGATTGGGAATGATCTTTTTCATATGATTTGCAATTTCATAAATCATTATTCATTACATATCAGTATTTTACCATGGGAAGCTGGAACTTGTCTGCCACTTCAAGAATCCAACCCTCTTCACATTAGACATTTTTTCTATTGATATTTATGGAATAATCTATCTTGATGTTCCTTGTTACCATGATAATGGAGTGGACGTTTAGAGAACGGCTATTCATCAAATCTAGAATATTGTTTCATGCTGAAAGGTATTGATTGAAAACGGTAGTTACAAGTTGCAAGCCTTGCAGGAACCTCTCCTCTAGCTTTCTCACGAAATTTTCAATTTCTATTTCGCATATTTTAAGTGTTGTGTTTTAAAGTTTAAACATTCCTGTATGTCGAAGAGGACGGGATGTAAGAAAATGCAACTACCTCTCATTGTTAACATTAGAGCTACTTCTACAATTGGAATACCATTCTAGAACAGTTTCCCCCCCTTATGTTATGCTTGAAACACAATCAAATTTCATGACTAGGAGATGTTGCTTATGTCACTTGCAGTGAGGCTAAGGGAAGCACTTTATAGTGTTCAGACGATTAGAAAGACAAGTGATGATATTGAAGATTCCTGTGGTACTATAGGCTTTCACCATGCTTTTAAGCCAGCTGAGATGATTCAAGACTGTCTTCAGTCATCTAATGTGGTCTTCCAAGAAAATATGGGTTCTTGTCTGTTTGCTCAAAAGACGTATATTGATTCAGATGTTTCAACTGAACTACGAAGCAAGGTAGATATTTTTCTCATAGATTATCTTGTGAGTTTTATTTTTTTCATCAGCACTGGGCATTTTGTATTCACTGGCAAACACAGAATTAACATTAAGTAACATATTTTGTCATTGCATATCTTATATTGATCGATGAATCTTGTTCTTCTATCTTTACTAGGTTGTGGAAGCAGCTAGTGAAATGGGAGCTATAATCATGGATCAGTGGTTTGTTGGTTGTGGTGCAAATTATGTTGTTTCCGAGGGTTCGTCTATTCTAAGATACCTTGGGCATGCTGACAATATTGTAACTGTATGTTCTACTGACCACCTTTTCTTTTTACAGGGTAGTCAGTGCTTCTCAAAATAATTTAACGGATAGATAAACTATTGATATGAATATCAGGAAACTGAAGCAAGTACCTATATTTTTAGTTATTTTGTCATGAAAATAACAAAGGGAACTGAACTGCTATGATGATCAAGAAGGTCAAAGCTCTCACAATAGGGAGTTGCTGAGGTATCTTATATAAAATAGTTCTAAATCAAAATTTATAACATCAGCACAGTTCTGGAGGTCCTTGTGTATTTTCGCCTACACAACATAGGATAGATGCTTGCCTGTTCTATGGAGATCGTGGGTCAATTCATACATTAAACACATTGATGGCAATGAAGACCCATCTTTATTGATAATTGTTGGCGTATATGTAACTATGCGATAAAATCACAAGTTGCTGGTTTAAAGACATTGCTGAAGCGACTTCCTTGCTATCAAAGACAATCTAGTAAAACTCGCTAAAATATAAAATAAAATCTTAGATTCCAAGCTTCAACCTTTTTTTTAATAAAAAAAAATATAAATAGTTATGCTGATGCATTGCTGATGAAGTATCACACAAGACTCAACTTTCTCTGGTGTAAATGTTGGAGATTTATTTGCCTCGCTAATTGTATATATTGTTGAGTTTTAACTCATTCGACATGGGTGCTTTTAAGATTTCTTTGGAATATGCATTTATTGTTAGAACAAGCTAAACTTTATGTGCACAATTTATCTCTAGATAGGGATAGTTGCATTGAACAAATGTTTGAGGTTCACCTTACATGCACATTTTGCAGCCTATCTGGGTTCTGAAGACCGCTAAAAAAAGATGCACACAACGGCTCATTCGATTCTCTGCTGATTTGGCCAGAGAGGTAGGAATGTTGCTTGAGAACCTTCAAGATGGGAGTGTTGCTGGCCAGGTGCTTCCTGAAGCTTTTATTTTCTCATGTTTATTTATCACTTTTTTATGCTCCATGAGTGATTGTAATGTTCTGATTAGAGGAAGAATACTCTGGATCAAAGTAGTGCCATGTACTTGATCAAGTGATTATGATAGATACTCACATTAAGTATTTATCATTTTCATTCATCGAGGAATGTGATGGAGAAATGGAATGCAAGAGGGAATTGCAGGGTCACTTTCAGGTTTTTTTTTTAATGAAGGATGATAGATAAATACCAATAGTCAATTACTTATATACTGTTATTGTAGAACTTCCAATATTTCCATAGTCAATTAGCTAGTGAAAACTATTATATTTGGAGAGCTGTTAGTGAAAATTAAAATCAGAAACAAACAATTGCAGCATAAATTTGTAGTGTTGTGTTCATTATTTTAAAAGAACTAAAATTGCATAAATTTATAGGCAAACTACATAAAACCACTCTTAAGGAACATGCTTGTAAATTCTTATAAATTTGTAGTGTTGTGTTCATTATTTTAAAAGAACTAAAACTGCATACATTTATAGGTAAACTACAGAAAACCACCCTTAAGGAACATGCTTGTAAATTCTTACTTTATGTTCCCTGCATCAAAAGGATTAATTGAAAAAGAATGTAGGATAATATAATGTTGTGGAATGGCCATTTTACTCTGGATGGTTAGCTGCTCCCTACTGGTTAATATAAAGAGTAAGAACATCAAAAACAATACTATTGCAGGTATCCTCTGGATGGTCTAGTGTTGTGGAACGGTCATTTTACTCTGGATGGTCTTCATCAAGTTATGAATTTTTCATATGGTTCTCTGATAGTCATGAGATTAAATTATCGATGGCCTTGCTCATTTAGCCGTCTTTCACAATGTGATGACTGATGATTCTAGTGACTTGATACTTATTGCAGGAGAAGCTTTCAGAGAAATGCACTCAAGATATCGTGATTTCTGACATGAGTAAAGCAGATGCTGAGCAAAGGCAAAAGATTGTGCAGTCTGCAAAGTTTAGCATTAGAAATCGCCGGAATCACAGAATGCAGGTGGGCTGTTCATACTTGTTCCAATGCATGCCACCTTTAGATATAAATTCTTTTGAGTTTTCATCAATTTTCTGTTCAGTTTAAATCCATGCTGTTTATTAAGTGGTGCTGTTTTATTCTTATTGGCTGATATGTGTTTAACAGTCGGATATTATGGTCTAAAGATGGTAGACTTTAGTGTCTTACATATTTCAGTCATTGGTGGCTAAATCTTATAGGATCATTCTGCTGGAAAAGTTAATTAAATGAGCAGTTTAACCTAATTTTCCATAAAAAAAAACCTAAAATTGATTGTACCGTAATCCAATAAAAAATGCACCCAAAGTTGGAATTTGTTATATTTTGCTCTGTAATTCACCGTTTGTATTTGTTCATTGAAGGAGATGCATTTTTTTCTTTATCGAACCAAGACACGGCCAATTTTATATTTTTAATTTGTATTTTGGGTTTGTTCATTAATCCGCATGAATATTCCTCATAAGGTTTTAGCAGCAATAGTCAGAATAATAAAATGCACAATCCTACAATCTTTAGACTATAATCCTCATAATGTAAACACAAATTATTTTCTGCATATAGTGAGAACATCAGATATTTTTTCCCACCATTTTCCCTACTATCTCTGGAAATATTATTGTTAATTACTTGATTAACATCGTTTTAGCATATCAGAATCTCAAATACAATTTTCCAAGGGTTCTGCAGCTTTGATGTTTTGCATTTCAAGGAAGTAGATGATGTTGCATTATTTTGACAGCTACAGTGACATGGAATGAATAAGAAGTTAAGTATAATGTAATTGAGTAGAACTTCACAAGAGAAGTCGTGCTTCTATCCTTTGAATGCCTTTTTAGCCGTAGTTTGAATGTTAATGGTGATTTGACTTTCATATGCTTCCTTCCTAATGTGTAGATGAGCGCAATGATATAGGCTTCACATGTTGATAAGTTACAAGTAATTGTTTCTTATTGTGCCATCCTTGATCTGTGTAAAGCTCCTGTTTGTGAATGAGATATAGTAATGGGTAGCATCACTTGTGTGGATGGTTTAGGGTGCTATTAAGTCAAGGTGAAAATAACCTGCTTAATTACAAGAATGGATAGAGGACATGCGTTGTATATGTATGGAAAACAACTAGAAGGAAATGTAAATGGACAGATTTTTAGCATATTGTAAAAGTCTGTATATGTTCCTGCTATCTGGTCTTTCCAGATGGATCGTGTTGAAGCATTAATATTTTTTCTATTTCTGTAGACATGCTGACAAGGTGAAAATCTTATTCCTTGTTGCCTTTTGTGGTTCCAGGTGTCTTTACATGCAATCTCTCGATCTAACCTTTTAGATTCAATTTGCTGGTCAATATCAGAACCTCCTTCTACAGCTACTATTTATTCTGATGCCTCAGTTGCTGAAAATGTTGATGCCCTGGTATCTGGGTTCCCAGATTCAAAAGATGATGAAAAACTATTGGATGCTACATTTTCAAATCTATCTCGACCACTGAATGAAAGGTTTTCAACACTATTAAATTCCTTCTTTATAGTGATAATAGTGTCAATTTAACATCCAAAACATTTTGCACTGATTGTTTGGTCATAATGGTCATCCACTCGTCTTACATATTTGACTTTCTTATGCAGTGAGAAGAATGAGCTGATATTTAGACACCATTTCATTAGCATACTTTTTCCAATTGATCGGTTCAGTGAAATGGGCCCATCCTCAAGAACGTTCTACAATGAAAAAGGATTTACATGTTTGCAGATCTTGGACCTTATTTATATCTTTTACCAGGTTTGAATAATTCTATCCTTCCCAACCAATGAGTTATCTAACATACTCATACAATGTGTGCACGACTTTATCCATAAATATGGCAGAATTTTTATTTCATTTTTTTCTTGAACTTGTTTCTTCGTGTATTGCCTGGGTTTTTTTTTTTTTTTTTTTTTTTGAGCACGCCTATTTTTATCATTTGTCAAGGAATTGGTAGGTTGAGGGATCCTGGGTTTATGCTATTGTTGAACTATAGGAGATTACTTTGGGCCGGGGTGAGCCTAGATGAGCCCCGATGAAAACACAGGTTTATAGAAGCTCCCATTGATTTCGATAGAGCCATTAGTTGTTTTTTCTTGGGTTGCATTTGAAAGTTCACACATGAAACCGATTCAGGGCATGTTTGATATGCCTCAGATATGGGGTTGGTATGGGTATAAGGTTAGTGAAATGGTAATGGGATCACCCAATCCACATTGATGTTTGGTATGTCCAAGAATGGGAATGACTCCCTCTCGTATACTCATTCCTCGTACTGATAGTCTGATATACCAACAAATATGAAACACACTCTCATAGTTTTGGATATATCCACATTGATTTTTTGTTTGTCAAAATACAAGGATTTGACATCACATTGTTTGTGCATAGAATTGCGGACTTGCAGTGATAATGGTTTAGACTTCTTCGTTTTGAATTTTTTTTTTTTTGGGGGCAAGGTATCAGTCTTTTCACTCTATTACAAGAATGAAGAATCATCTGTGCATATTTTATGCAATAGTTTTTGTCCTGTTTAATCAAATTTATTTTTGGTTAATGTAATTGTAAACCTCATAAAAAAATGAATTATTATATTGAGCAGGCATTGCCAAGTTTCTCTGGTCTGTTAGGAAGTCACCTTTGTATTTAACCAATCAATCCTCTGTTGTACAGGAACAAATGTCAGACCATGAGGTAGAAGTTGCAATTCACACTGATTCAAGGCATGCTGATCGCCTCCGGACAATGTATTCCGACAAGCCAACAGCACAGCTTGGTCATCTTGTGTACAAACGTATCGATTTCATGGGGAGCCGTAAATCTTTTGAAATGTTGAAGCGGATCAGTGGGGATAACAACGGAAATGTCTATGAATTGGTGATAAGGGCATGAGATACAAGGGGTGGAAATGTCTGTTGCAGCCTCAGCTTGGTATTGCTGTATGCCTGGAAATCAACCATTAAGCCTTTCATTCTTGCGTCCGAGCCCAGTTAAGGCATCCTCGTCGTGTGTATCCCGATTTGCGGTTACAGTAGGTTGTTTCCTAGTTTTCAGGTAGTACTACGTATATGGACAATTGATATTGTACTCTTTACCATATGTATCTATATTATCATCATTTGCAAATAAAATTTGTGCTGATTTCATATTTTAGAAAAAGCTTTATTTGGATTCATGTCCTAGTAAATGGTAGCCAAGTTGTGTATTGCAATGGAAGTCCACAGCGAAAAATACTCTAGTTTTTAGAAATTACTGAAACACCAGGTAAAAGCTTTTGATAATGATACATATAAAGACACTTATAACTTAGTTTCCCCCCCCCCTTGACTCTTGCCCTTAGGCATATGTGAATACTCCAATCACAATCTTATGTTCTTGAAACAAATCTGATATTGTGATTTTCCTAACTCTTGCTCTTGGTTTTTCTCAACTCTTTCCCTTGGCGGCATATATGAATGTTATTCCACCCATAATTGACGTCGTCGTCGTCTTGAAACCAATGATCGGCGTCTCTACCGTCTTCAAATGTTTTCAGATCCTAAGCCTTGCATCCTAACGACTGTTTTGTATAGTTACTTTCGACTATGTGACTAATGAACCAAACAACCATAGTTTGATCGGATTTTAGAAAAATAAAATAAAATGAATTAAAATTATAAAACCTTGCGAAACAAGAGCCATACATTTGGACTTAAGGTTGAATTTTGGAAATCAATAGAAAATGAAATAAATAGATTTGAAAATACAAAAGTGAAAGCCTACAAAAATGTATGAAGTTTGAGATTAAAAAAATTGATATCCGTTCTTTTTGCTTATGACTTGATATGCTCAGTTTGGTGGAGCCGTTAGTTTTGGTATGTCTGAGTTTTGTTCCAGATGAAGTTATAGTCTTTGATCGAGAGAATCATGGTAGTGTACATGACTTTTTGATACGAGGTAAGTTGTAGGATGATCCGATCTTCGACAATCAAGACACAATTGCAAGAATTGAAACAAGAACGATGCAAGATGAACAAAGACTCGAAATTGATGATGAAACTCGAGATGATGCGGCTGTAATGGTAATCAAAGGACTCGGAATTGATCAAATAAACAAGACACGATAGTGGGTGAAGCGATCTATATAGAACAAGATGAAGACCCTTGGCTCGAAAAATGTTGTGAGCCTAATTCGTCATGTTTAACATTGACTTTTACATCGATTTTTGTATGCATTTCATACATTTGGGTTATAATAGTACATAATCTATGTAGTTTATGTTTATTGGCCAAATTATGGAGTCTACACTAGTTTCTGTTTAATTTTGCAGAAATCGAAGCATTTGCAGCAATTCAGAGAAAGGAAGGAAATCATCATCAAGATGCTCGAGGACAACTACAGAAAGTCCATGATCAAGTAGCAGCTAAACTAGGACAAATCGAGCAGAAATCAAGGAAGGATCACTCGACAGAGACTAGACGATATCAACCAACTCTAGTCGATATCGAGTAACTTCAGTCGGATTCACACCAAATCGAATAGAGATCCACTCGAGCAATACAAGACCACTCGACGTCAAGGAGACTGGTCGAAGTCGAGTACCTGTCGAGTCCACAGATGCACCCAAGCTCGAGTACACATCACGAGGAGAACACACCCACTCGACGTTGAGGAGACTGGTCGAAGTCGAGTACCCACCCGCGTCAGTCCGAGTCCGAAATCGAGTGTGTGCCGAGAAGATAGATTACTTGCAAGTGAAGATATGTGGAATTCTATCCATCCACATGAAGATCTATCAAGTTCAAGAGGGATTTGTCCACATTAGTCTTATTTCCTTGTAGATTTATTTCCCTTATTCTTTAAGTTTTATCTTATGTTTTTAGATAGAAAGTTTTAGATATAGATAGATTGTTCTTTCCTAGATTAGCTAGGGTTGAACACTATAAATAAAGCCCTAGGGGCTGAGTTTTAGGTGTCTTTCAACACACTATTCAACACATATACCGAGTTAGGAGAGAGTTAGAAAGAGCTTGGAGGCGAGTGAAGTTGTAAGAGGCGAAAGCGGATTTGGTTTTATTCGGTTGTAAGTTTTATTTGAATTTATTAATGCAATTTAGTTCTCTTTTATTATTGATGTGTTTCTTGATGATGAAGAGCGAGTAGTCACCCAACTTCTAGGGTCGGGGTGAGCCTGAGGGTAGCCATGTAAGGTAATGCAATAAAGGTACAATCTTTTGATGCGATTTCGTCTTCTATCCCTATGAGCATGATTCTTTTGCGAAAGTTGAAGTTGATCCTTGTTTGTGTTATTGAAGTGAAAGTGATCTTAATACAACTTGGATTAATTATGTGAAAAGGGTTAGTAACAATTAGGGTTTACGCGAAAACCTCTATCTTCCTATTTGTTAATGACGATAATTATTTGATGAAAAGACATGATCTTTTATACCTTTGTTCATTATTTTATATAGTTATCGTTGTGGTGTTGATACCCTGATTCTAGGAGCGTTTAGTATATTGATTTTATTCCCACCAATTTCGTGTTTACATTCATTTTTATTCGCAAAGTTACGATTTTTTTTATTATGTTCTACTCGACATCGACGACACTGGTCGACGTCGAGTGCCGCCTAGTCAACATCGAGTATTGTAGCACTCGACATCGACTATCTTTGGTTGGTTTTTGCGTTTCTTTGCTTATGTTTTACAGTTTTACTCGACTGAGTGGTCGACGTCGAGGACACTAGTCGACGTCGAGTACTTTCTATGTCGATTTCGAGAGCATTCTTGACTGAAAAGACGAGCGCTAACAAGCTTTCTCGTGGATACGATCCTGAATACCCTACTACTACAGCAGGAGGTTTTCTTGTATTTTATTTGCTGAGACAGGGAATCGGTTTTATTTTATATTTCGATTTATTTTCATACTTGATTTCCCTCCGCATCGAAAGGCAAGATCCAACACCAATGACTATATACCCCATCTCTACAACCCTATACAACCAAGCGGACAACTTGAAGGCACACGAAGGGGCTCGTGGATGCTCGATAGCACCAGTCCGACGACGAGAATCGACACACACCATGCATGATGGATAACACCAATCCTTCAACGAGAATCGACACACAGCAAACATGTGGTAGCACCAACCCTTCAACGAGGAGCGACACACACAAGACAAACCAAGCTAAGAACAACACATCGAAACCTGTCCGGCGCAGGGGAACTCGATTCCTCCCTAGGAGAACTCTCCAAATATGATTTTTTGTCAAAAATTCTATTTTGTGTATTTTATCGAATGAATGAAACATTTAAATAAAAAAAGAACTAGGGTTTGGTTGGCTTCCTTAGAGGCTAAGGATTGCTTACCAAACTTAATCCTAACTAGATAAAAATATCCTAATTAATAAAGATAAAAACTAATTAGATATAATATCAATTAATTGAAAAGTCAACTAATAAATATTATTCTAATTTACATTATTCATAAATAAATATAAGGATAAAATGATAAACTAAATATGAAAAGATAAGTATTTTCGCCCAAACAGTGAACAACTGCAAATATAGTGATTTTCGGTCATGTTCTCGGTAGATTCTGGAAAAACCTTCAACAAAAAAGTTGTAGATCTCTTTGTCCTCATTCCAACAAGGAATGACACGACCCAATCCGATCAATATGGACTCCAAACGATCAATTTTACTAAGACGTCGCAAAGCTATCAAATCTGCTGAAGGATTCAAACATGTTGATAAGCACCACTCGTCTCCCCGACGATGAGAAATAGTGGAAGCTTAGTGTCTTTCGCATGTCTTGCTATTAGCAGTCCATTGAGAGTCTTCCATGCTTTTCAAGTGTCGGGCTTTTCACCGTCATGTTCAACTAGTCCGGATCCTTGTGTTTTTTTTCGCTTGTACCATGATAGTTAGTTCGTTTGTCAATTATCTCGGCCTCTAGATTTACTTGACACGAGTGTTTTCTGGTATTTCGAATCCTTGCCTTGGTATAAAAAAAATGAATTAGTAATACATATTAAATTGTAAAAATAAATTAAGAAAATAACTAAACTTTTTATATAATTTAAGTTGTTGATAGGATTATTTCCAATAATATTAACATTTGTTTTTCAATTTACATACGAACCGTAGTCATCCTAATTTTTTTTTATACACGGCAAAGCTTTGGAAAGGGGCTAATGGCAATTAACCCACCTCCTGATGGCGTCCCAACGAATAAGATAAGAGACCTTAGTTGGAATGCAGTCAGCAACGAATTGCGAAGAGAACCCCAGATGCGCCAACCGATCTGCCACCTGGTTCCCCTCCCTGAATATGTGCGCAAAGGTGACCTGCTCGAACGAACGGCAAAGACCCAAGATATCCGATATGGACATCTCGATCTCCCACGGACACTGCCAGCAGCCCCGCAGGACGTTGATGATGGTGAGGTAGTCGCCTTCAATCTCCAGTCGCCTGAACCCCCTTTTGGACGCTTCAAGGAGGCCACTAATAAGACCATAGCACTCCGCCTGAATAGCTGACACTGACCCATGGCTATGGGCACCACATGAGAGAACCCTACCCAGACTATCTCGGAAAACGAAACCAGAGGCAGCACGATCCAATCCAGTCCGAGCCCCATCGAAGTTAAGCTTGCCGTACTCATCTGCAGGCTTTTTCCATCTCACTGCTTTTGATTTTGTCATTTTCCTTTTTGATGAAATAATTTTTTGAGTATCAGTGTCATCTAGTCGTTCTTCTGTTTATGCTTTCTTTCACATTTTCCTAAATTTTTTTATATATTTTATCCAGTCTTCCATTGATCTTATATCACTGTTGTCAAATATTTTATATATTTTATCCAGACTACTAAACCGTAGTCATCCTAATGCTTCATCTTTTATTGATCTCTTTCATGCTTGTTATTTTATTTTGTTACTAATATATACCTAAAAATACAATTACTGTTATAAAACTAGGGCAAAGAAAAGAGGGGAGAATATGAGATTGTATTCAATTGAAAATGCTTGTGGAGTATCCACCAATACAATATATAGGAGTCATATCATTGGGCTCCAAGTATAAGATAAATCTATCTATAAAAGGCAAAACTCTATCTAAGTAAAGTATATATCTTTGTACATCCACATAATAATATTATAACACTCCCCCTTGGATGTACAATCTGTGTTCCACCAACTGCCTCGTTAAAAACCTAGCTAGGAAAACCCAATGGGACAAAACCATAGCTTAGGAAAAAAGAGTGCAGCCTTCTATGTACGTTATTGTTGTTCTGCCTCATTAAAAACCTTGTCAGGAAAACCCAGTGGGATAAAACCCGATCGAAGGGAAAAAGAGTGCAGTGCGTATATACTCCCCCTGAATTCAACATTCTTCTTGAAGTCTTCTCATTCTTCTTAATGTCGCCGTCTTCATGAGCTTATGGTCGAATCTCAACATTGTCTTTGATGTGCATAAGATGAAATATCTTCTTGATTAACTTTGACGTGCCTGACTTGCATGTATTGGTGTTGAGCTGCTTTGGATGCACAAATATAAGGTACTTCAGGACCTAGTGTGCCTTTAATTATTGATCTGGGGATCTGATGTATTAAATGGTGCTTAAGTTGCCTCATCAAAAACCTTACCTTGGAAAAACCCAATGAGATAAAAACCAAGATTAAGGAAAAGAGCACAACTTTGTATGGTACTTCGAGACCTAATAACTCACCACTTTCACAACTATAGGTAATTTAGGTACTCTAATGAGAATCTTTAACCAACTGCACATGACGGGACTTTGATAATAATGCTTCGGGCATCTTCAATCAATTCTTTCCATTTATATGGGTATGCACCTACAATGTCTGTCATTTACATTTGGAGCCTAAATTATACTCACTCATGGTGAATACATTCTCATGTAACCTTTAATTGGCTTTTGTCCAATCAATTTGACTTTATATTTTCCTTTGTACGAACACCCACTTAAAACCAATTGGTACTACACCTTTCAATGTTGGAGCTACAGGTCCAAAAACTTCACGCTTAAATAATCGATCTTTGCATGAATTATTTCTTTCTAGAATTTGAGATATACCATGTATCCTTGTGAGGGGAGTTGCCTCGTTAAAAACCTTGCTTTGGAAAAACCCAAATGGGACAAAAACCAAAGTTAAGGAAAAGAGTACAACTTTTCTCCCCCTCAATTTAGCATATAAATCACCAATTTTCTAAAGACATGGTACTTCTGGACCCTTAATATTCTTTCTCAATCTAATCAAAGATGAAAAGATCATTTGTCTTCATATCGTAATATATCTCTCTTTGTACACTCGAACTACAGGTCAAGATATTTTTAGAAGCTCTAATTATTCTTATCAAGCACTTCAAGTGCAAACTTAGATATGTGTCATCAACGATAATCAAGGATCTGGTCAATTCAAGACAACTCATAATCAATTCTAACACTATCAACGTTCATGAAATCTCTTCAGGAGTTTTATACCAATGAACATATCACCATTGTTTGAAGTTGCTACTAGAATCTCGATCTAAATCATGCTAGTGCATTATTTGTTGTAAATGTGACTTTTGTCACCATCTTTTGCATTTACTAATGCATTTACTAGCTTGTTTGCTATATAGTTTATTGAACTTCTGGTTCCCTCTAGCTCATGCAACATATTACTTCTTGATATCCTTTTCCTCTCCCCCTAAATACCGAGTATTTTATCATCTCTGATAAACTCTAGGTATTTGATCATCTATGGGGACCCAATCCTCCATATACAACATATTTCTTGGTTTACAACAACTTAGTGTAATATGGGGAGATTTCGGTACCTATACCAAATATTTAAGACCTTATAAATATAAAACTCTCTTCTGGAGATAAATTAGAAAGAGGAATTTATTCTATTGTTGATCGAAATCGAATCAATCTCTTGATGTCCATGCCTACTTGTTAGCTATTATTGACGACTCTACTGGGTCATTCCATGCGTTAGCATTATCCTAAATGATAATCTCATAAGTAATGACTTCACTTGATCGATTTAATCGTCAGCTTCTCAAAGCTCATTTATCCAACATATCAATTTCATTGATAGTATTTCTATATTCCATCCATATTGTCAATATGGGTAATCTATTTATTACGTGTTGGATCTGCTTTTGACATTCTCAATTGGAAAACCACTGCTTCTGGCAATTATCGGCTTTCACGATCCCAATTTATCTATCATCACTCCTTCCTTTTAGAGTGTTGTGACACTCTTCTAGAGCCATCTTCTCATATAAATTTATTGCTTGATTATATCAAAAGTCCTTCGAGGACTAATTTTGACGCTCTTCTGGAGATATGTATAAGGTTTAATTATGTCAAGTATAGACTTTATACAAATACTCATTAGTTATTTCATCCTGAAAACTTCAGGTTTTCCATATCATCAAGTACCAAGCTCTAAACCATTCTAACATTTTCATGCGATGATTCATTCACAGTTTGGGAGATTACAAATCCAAATTAGGTAAACCATCATCCTCGACTTGTTCTATCACATTCTCCTTGATGTGAGAGTCGACTCATACATGATTATTTATAATCATTTTCAAAATTATGACCAATATCCTAACAACGGTCGCGCGCACCGTATCCTCTTTATATCCTCTGCTAGAGGTTACAATATATATTGCATCTGGCAATAAGAGAGGTTGTTATGTACCATATATAGGTCATATAGCTATCTATTTGTTTGAGTTCTACCATACCTAAGTAGATTAAGAACAAGATCTCAAAATAAAGAGTCTTCGGGCTCCCGTGAACTAATCTTTATCAATTTCACACAATTTAACAAGGATGTGCTTCAAACTCTTCTCCCAAATCATCATTTGTTGAATAAAATTGGCATTATCTACCCATAATTGTTTCTTCAAGAAACATTTCCAATGCATATTCATGCAAATCAAATCAAATAGATAAATAAAGATTCCACGTGGCTTCAAATAGCCAAATTATACTAATAACAAACCAAATACGACCAAGTTTGCCGAATCAAAAGTGCTGGATCATCTAGGCTCTTTCGTTGATAATCTTTCATATGTAGAGATAAGTTTATCTACTTCAAGAGATAACTTTTATTAACACAAACAATATATATAATATAAAACCACATATGTTTATGACATACAAACTCTTAAAAAGTTGTCTCTTCTGGAAACAGTTTGAGTTTTGAATTACAAAAAGTAAATTGAGATATATACATCTCACAAGTGAATAACAAAAGTAATCTCAATAAAAATAAATACACTAGAAACATAATTAAAATTTATTTGACCACTTCAGGTGGATATCGATTCAGATATTCATCATTTGTTTCAATAAACAGTACAATTCACATATAGATTAATATGTCAACTTAAAGTGATAGGTTCAATACCTATCTCCAATATTTTAAGTTATATACAAATCAACTTCATGACACATAAATAATGTCAACTTCCGGTGACCAAGAATCAAACAAGTTTAACCACTTCAAGAGTTTATATTTCACATTCTATGAAACAAATCATATACAGTGGCGGATGGCATGGTAAGCACACCCATCAAGTGCAGGGTGAAAATTTTTGAGGTAGTTTGAAAAAATTAATTTTGCTGGGTGAATTTTATTTTTGTTGGCCCAAATGCTCAATCAAGTGCACCCATGTCAAGACCATACACAGATACACCTCTACTCTATTACTACTGTTGAAACTCTAATTATTTTAATAATTTAATTACTACATCACTTAACCACTTTCACTAACTCCAAATTCCATCGTCATAGTTTTAATCTATTGTCTTCCTATATGTCTGTTATTTCTTTTTTAATAGTATTCTTTAACGATTGTAATTTCTAAATTCTAGAATCAGGTTTTCAATTATCTAATACTCCGTAATATGATTGTAGAACTTGAGATTGGTGTGTTTTATATCGTCTATTATTTACCCTTTATATAATCTATTATTTTATTGAGTTTTTAATTATACTTTATTGTCATTGATCATTTCGAATCGACATGAGATTATAGAGTACAATTTCAATAGAGCATATTTTATTTGTAACGAAATTATTTATTATTATAAAAGACAAGTAACTCTGAATTGTAATGGAAAAATCTTAAATTTCTTTTATATTCCTGATGAAATTATATATAAAAATCATATTTTGATTTGTCAAAGCTTCATTTTTCAATGGCAATTATTTTTCCGCTCACCCAACGCTAAAATACTAGATCCGCTACTGATCATATATGAAACAAATAGTTACAATTACAAGATGGAATCAACAAATATCATCTTAGCTCATCACTACAAAGATGAGGCTAATATTTAATCGATGCATGATGACGTTATTTATTCATCAACTTATCAATGTATCAATTCATATAGATATCATTTATCATGTATCCGTCCAATATATGGTCAATTTATCCAATAACCATATCTATATCATATATGCATCGTCAACCCCAAATCGCACATAATTTATCAATGCTCTAAATTCTTATATATAAAAGTATATTAGCATTATGAGATGATTTATGATATAAAATCTACATGTGTAATCAATAACGTCATACTGCAATTAGCAACTAAATGGTAATCCATATTTAATGTAAGAGATGAACTCATAACACACATATATCATCACTCATGATCAAGAGGCATAAAAATCACAATTCAAATATATGATGTTTAGGCTTACTTGGCTGCAAACTCAATCGCATATACCAATATTGAAAATCAGTTCAACTCCATCACGAGCCTTAAAGTCGAGCCTAACCCATATAGACCCACTACCAAGTAGAGTTCAATCTTCTAAGATTCGCCTCCTTTTACCATGATATCCTAGTGTGTATATGTGGACAAACCACTCATGACACCATCCATCACCAAATCAAAATATTAATAAATTATAATCATGGTTTATTTAAAACACAAATCATATAACATAATTATATCCATCCTTATGTATAAGGCCTTAAACCTTTTGAAATTCTAATTAATCAAGCAAGGAAAGTCAACGTACCTCTTATGTGAGCAACGCGTACATAATCACACTCCAAAACAGATTTACAATATTATCATAATGCCTTATTTTGATTATCTTTCCAATTGGCGACAATCTATTTTTTATTCACTATCTACTTCGAGAGATATGACTTTTCATCTACTCCATGAGATGATGATAAAAATATAATATACAAATAAAACAAAATAAAACAAAACAATAATTATTACTCATCGCTACATGAAAGATACTTATTACTTCATCACTACGGGGATGAAATTTATCAGTCACATCAAGTGATTAATAATATCAATTTCTTTACTTTTATCCACTTCGAGAGATTTAATATTTTCTACTTCGGGAGATCAATTAAATTATTTATAAATAAAATAATAAATTAGAAAAATTAAATTGCACTTACCTCCACTTACCTCTACGACGGCGCAGAATTCTAGGGCTAATACCACTTCGGGGATTGATATAATTTATGTATACCTCCTCTTCAGTCCCTTCAGGGGATATACCTCTTTATACATTTCAGGGAATAAATAATTGAGATTATATATTTTATATCCATTTCAAGGAATAAAATTTACCACTTCGGGGTTGATATAATTTATCTTACACATCATCTTCGAGGACGTGTTTATACTTTACAGGGGCAATATATGCGGCCCTGGAAGTTTAGGCCGCTTTATGTAATTATATAAAATAACGGGCCAATATGTGATTTTTAAAATTTTCGGGTTGGTTTCGTGATTAATTAGAAATTCCAACCCAAACCTTACTTCTTCATCTGCTTTACTCAGCGCCGCCTCCAATATTAATCAACGTTTCGATCAGTAAAAACTCACAACCCCGATTTCGTAGGTGGTGGCTGTGGCGCTGGTGTCTCTTCCAATCCCAGTACCGGGCAGGTCGACTCCGAAACCGATGCAGCGCTTCCACTACCAGTCGTCTCCTTCCCCCTCATCGTCGCCATCAGAATCGTCGTCGGCGGCTTCTTCATCGTTATCGCAGATCAACGCCGATGGGCAATTGAGCCCTCGGTTGCCCCCCTGTCGGTGGCAGACAATCAAAAGGTTTGGTTAATTCTTATCGCTCAATTGATTGACCTTAAACAAACCAAACTCAACAAAGGTAAATTGAAAAACTTCAAAATGAAAGGAATAGGAGACTCATCTTTGGGTCCGACGCTTTCACGTTGCCGGCTTGCAACCCGGAGATTGTGGTTGGCGATTCGATCGGGGAAGGAGGACTCCGCCTCTGCTAAGGAGGGCCGGCAATTCAATCAGAGAAAGAGGACTCCGCCTCCGCCTCTGCTCGACGGAATGGAGCTCTGCGATTCCGATCGGCGACGGCGAGGCTCTGCGTCCCTGGTGGTGAGCCAAACGGTGGCTTGACAAGGATGGTGGCAGTCGGCACATATCAGAAAAGAAAAAAAAAAGGGTTTTTAATTTTTTTTTAAGACTATCGTGCTGATAACGTGTTATAAAACTAGGGCAAAGAAAAGAGGGGAGAATATGAGATTGTATTCAATTGAAAATCCTTGTGGAGTATCCACCAATACAATATATAGGAGTAATATCCTTGGGCTCCAAGTATAAGATAAATCTATCTATAAAAGGCAAAACTCTATCTAAGTAAAGTATATATATCTTTGTCCATCCACGTAATAATATTATAACAATTACACTATATAAAGTATAGTTACTCAGACCAAAAGGTCATCAATTTTAGTATAATAACTTTTAAAAATATCGTACTGGTTAATTTTTATAATTGAGAGTTCTTATTCGGTTGTTAGGGATTTTTAGTTTAATTGGGAATTAGTTTTTTTTATTGTTCCAATCAAAACCGATTTGGAGATTAATCGAGAGTTCTTATCCGGTAGTTGAGGATTTTTAGTTTAATTGAGAACTAGTACAGTCTCCGCGCCATTGCACGTGCGCGAGGAAAAAAATATAAAATATCTATTATAAGGATGAATAAAAATAATAATGAAAAAAATACAAATGGTGAAATACATTAACGAATATAAAACTAAATATATGAATGAATGTTGTCGTTACGCTATACTTCGTCCATAGGATTCCTGGAAAAAAAATAGTTTGGTTATATAAAAGGGATGAAAATGTATATAAAAAATAAATAATGTAAGGCTGATCTTACAAAATGAGGAAAATAAGGATTATGGGTGGGTGACACCAAGTCCTCCAAACTCTAAGTGAAAACAAATTAGAATGTACCTGTTAGGCTAAAGTATGTAAGATTTCTTTGTACACGACGTTAACAGTAGTGTTGAGCGAATTAAAGGAGCAAGCATTCAATCTACGTAAGCGTAAAACCATCTTAATAATTTTTTTTTTCAAAAAAAAACAATAAGATATATATTTATGTAAAATTATTATGCACCCGTTGAAAGCGTAAAACCATATTAAATTTTTTTTACTTTTATTAATTTAATTTAAAAAAGGTTAGTCAAATTAATTAAATATGGTGAATTCTTTATAATCATACGTTTACAGTTTACCTAACATATGTTATGAAATGAACACATATCGATGAATTAAATAATAAAGCAATATATCAGTTCATATATTGAACCGAAGAGATATATATTCTCTATAATCTTCTGCCCTAACAGTTTACTAAGCATGTCATTATAGCTTTATGAACCGAAGAGATACCGGATGAGATTTCACATATATATTCTCTATATTTTTATGAAACGAAGAGAGATAGAATACTCCGTATAGATGAGGTGTAATAAAGTACCATATGAGATTTCACGGATAGGAAGGTTATGACTTCTGTCGGAATTTGGGGTAGTTGATAGTCTTTGACCTTGGTCCCGTGCTTGACGCTTTGATGCCATTGAAAGTCGTCGGTTCAATCTAAGCTCTTTTGAAGTAAGACTTTCAACCGTGGTGTCTTTTATATTCTGCCGACTTGGAGGCATGAACGGGTGTACTGAAACAAACTGGACGAATAGACCAAAATGTAGTGTTGGAAAAAAAAAATAGGAATCTATATTATTGATGTCCGCATTTTTAGTCTTATTTTACATCATGTTTTCATTCCATTTGAGTCATTTTATTAGCTTTTGTGTCGGGAAAGTGTGTCGTTTGTGTTAGTTTTCGTATTATTCAAGATATGGAGTCTACACAAGCTTTGGTGGTGTTTTTGTAGGTTTTGGAGCTGATTTGGAAGAGTTTCGACGCACTTTAGAGCTTAATGAAAATTCATGAAGGCTATGGAGAAGCAAAGCAAAAGGGAAAAGAGGTGCAGCTGGAGGAAAGCCTTATTTTCGCCATCCAACACTTCGATTCAAGATCTGGAGCCATCATGAGATTTGTAGTCCTTGAAAAGAGCTTTCCAACGCATATTCATATGCGTCAATCGGATGAACGAGGACTCGGGAAAGTGCGATTGAAGACAGAGTCGAAAAGCTGGAAAAAATCAGAAGTTACTGCATTCACACAGGTACCTCGGCGCCGACACCTCAGACCTCGGCGCCGATACCCTGCGCACCAGCAAAAGATTCTGCGGGCTGTTTTATTAACTTAATGGGCTTTTTAATTAGGATTTTCTTCTAAATCTCTTTTAGGATCTTTTAGTTAGATAGACTTGGAATATTTTATCTTTCCTTAGTTAGATTTTTATTATTTTCATTGGAGATTAAGTCTAGAATTTTTATCTTTAAATAAAGCCAATTAGAGGCTAATTAGGGATCTCTCTCCACACAAAAACTGACGGCTGATTTTTACAGCAGCAAGGAACGACGTTTTTTGGGAGTTTTGGTTGAAGGCTTGAACGTTAATTTAAGGTTTGATTTATGCAATTTAAGATTATGAATTCTTCCATTGTTTTTGTGTTTTTCTTTGCAATGAGTGAGTAGTCCTCCCATCTTCTAGGGTTGGGGTGAACCCAACAATGAGCATGTGTGTGAATGAATGAATCTATGTTTATTTGATGTTTTTATCTTATTCTACCCATGTGCTTAACCCTTTGATGAAAGTTTAAGGGAATTCATTGTTGCAATTGAATTGAAAGAGGAGATTGTTAACATTGATAGTAATTAGGGATCTTTGACGAAAGTAAAAGAGATCTAATTAATTAAAGGTAGAAACAACTAGGTTTTATGTGATCACCTCTATTATCTATTTGTTGAGTATGCGAAAGCTATCTCTTTATGATAAAAGCATGATTTCTCATATGATTCATTGATTTATACATGTGTTTGTTGTTGTGGTAAGCCCTAATCTTGGAAGTTTCTTCTCATATATTGCATTCGGGTTATTTACTTGCTACTTGAGCCATATTAAGTGAATTTGTCATAAAATACAGCAACCACTTTTGCCATTTATTCCCCTATTTTCAACCATAAAAGCAACTAGGATAGAACCGCTGACATACTCCCTTGGATCGACCTTGATTTCCACTATACTATAGAGGGATTCGAGCATAAATATATTTGATTGGAGTGAGCATAGGCATCGATCTCCCCTCACGCTACGTCAAATTGGCGCCGTTGCCGGGGAGTAATCAATCGCGCCTAGTCTAGTTGTTTTAGGGTTGGGAATAGCCCATCCCCACCTTTCTTTTTAATTTTGTTTTCTTTGTTTTGTTTGAAGGTTTATGCAAAGAAGTGACCGTCCTCTATACGATTCATTCACCGAGCCTGAACGTGTTCTACACCAACGTCTAAAGGAAAAGCTTAGGCAAAAGATGGAGGATTTGGAGACACTTCGTGCGGAGCTAGAAAGGCTTCGCAAAGAGAATCAAGAAGTGGCGCAGCGGGAAGCCGCCGCCAATCAAGCTCGTCAAAGAGAGATTGACGCCGCTAGAGTAGCAAGGGAGGAGGCTGAAAATCTTAGGGAAGAGTTGGAGAGAATTCCAACCAATGCTCGCCAATACATGCATCCTACGCTGCGGGTGCCAGAGTCGGCCATCGTTCTCCCTAATATCAACTTTGAGATCAAGACTAGCTTCCTCACCATGGTGAAGCGAACTCCTTTCGAAGGAAAACCCAATGAGTGCCCTATGGAGCACATGAAGGAGTTCAAGGAGATGTGCGACACCATAGCCGATGGAAACAATTTGGAGTATGTTCGCTTGAAGGCTTTTCGTTGGTCCTTAGTGGGAAAAGCCCTTCATTGGCTCGAAAGCTTGCCGCCGCGATCCATCAACACATGGGAAGAGCTTCATGATCTATTCATGAGCAAGTTCTTTCCACCTATGAAGACGATGGAGGTGCGCAAAAAGATCACGACCTTTAAGCAATTAAGGAATGAAACTCTTGCCGAAACTTGGGAGAGGTTCAAGGAGTTGATTCGCCAATGCCCTACTCATGGGCAACCACCTTATGTTTTACAAGAGATCTTCTTCAACGGCATCAACTCGGCTACTAAGGATCGGATCAACATCCACACATCCTATAGGTACATTGAGATGCTTCCTCAAGAGGCGTGGGATGCACTTGACAAGCTCACGGACTTTGATACTACTTATGGGACCCCCACGAACATTGATGCGAGGCCTCCCCCATCGATGCCACTTTATCAACCTTCCGATGAGATTGACCCTGATGTGCGGCAACAATATATGGAGGATGAGAATAGAAAATTGAAGAAGCAAGTAAGATTTCTCTCCAACAACAAGCCATGCATAGAGTGTGGGTCTACTTCCCACGTTACCACCGCTTGCCCACATGTCGAACAAGTGCAATCCGCTGATTCATATGGAGGAGCAAACTACATGAGAGGTCCTTATAGGAGCCAAGGCAACTACTACCAAAGGAACGACGGGCACTCCAATTGGGGCAACCATCCTCCTCAACATGATCAACGGCCCCCATATAGACCTCCAGGCCATGTGGAACGTGAGCAACCTAGGGATGATATGAGATCTATTTTGGAAGATTTAAGGAAAGGCCAAGCTGAGGCCAAGGCGGATGCTAGACAGTCCAATTTGGAGATCAATACGCAGCTGCGAGGCATGAATGCAAGGTTCGGGGACATTGATATTTGGAGGAAGAACATTGAGACCCAATTGGGTCAATTGGTGGCTCAAATTCCAAAGCCAAGTGGCCAACTACCCGGCCAAAATGAAACCAACCCCAAATCCCAACATATCGCAGCTATTCAAACAAGGAGTGGGAAGGTTCTACCGGAAAGGGAAGCCAAGGAGAAAGGAGAAAAAATCGGCCAACCCAACACAGGCCTCGGCGCCGACACCTCTACCCTCGGCGCCGACACCCTGACAGTGAACAAACCTACTGCATTCAAACAGGCCCTCGACGCCGACACCCATGACCTCGGCGCCGACACCCTGACAGCAAACAAAGCTACTGCAGAAGCTGCTGTAAGCACACAGACCCTCGGCGCCGATACCCCTGACCTCGGCGTCGACACCTCTGAGGAAGCTCCTGCACAATCCCTCGACGCCAACCCCTCTACTATCGACGCCGATACCTCTGCAGGCCAACCCATACCTACACCCGATGTATTGACCACTCCAAAAGCCAAACCCAAGCTCCCTTATCCATCAAAGGCTCTCAAGGATCCCACTGAAGGGAAGTTTAGGAGATTTGTGAAGATTCTCCAAGGCTTAAATGTGACTATCCCCTTTACCGAGGCCCTTCAAGAGATGTCGGCGTACATCAAATTCTTGAAAGAGATCTTGAGCAATAAGAGGTCTATGTCGGAGATTTCGGAGGATTGCAACGCCGTCAACTTTCCCGAAAAGAGGGCTGACCCGGGCAAGTTCACCATCACCATTGGCCTAGGCGAACATCGATATCGAGCTCTATGTGATCTTGGTGCAAGTGCAAGCCTTATGCCACTCTCCATATGGTCTAAGATTAACATGGGACCACTAGTACCCGTCAACATGCGGCTCTATATGGCGGACAACTCCTCGGTGGAACCTACCGGTGTGATGGATGATGTACCGATAAAGGTAGGTAAGTTCTATGTTCCCACCGATTTCATAGTACTTGATATGCCTATAGATCCTGTTGTGCCTATTATCTTAGGGCGCCCTTTCTTAGCCACGGTGGATGCGATTATCAATGTGAGGAAAGGTCTCCTAACTTTCAAAATTGGGGATGAGCTTGTTGAATTTCAATTTGACCCCAATCTAAGGGAGGTAAGAAAAACGGAGGTCAAGATGGTTTACACGGACATGGAGAAGACCCTTACTCATGAGGAGTCCATTTGTATACCACCCACCGAAGAAGAAGAGAGCATCATTGAGGAGCTTTTGGCCACCCTTCAAGAGGTTGAGAGAGACGAAAGTACAAAGGACACTGCTGACCCCTCGGCGCCGACACCCTCAGCCTCGGCGTCGACACCTCCAGCAGCAGGACAACGTGAAGAAGATGGTTGTGCTACCATGGAAGGAAGATTTGATGAGAAAGGAAAGAGTTGGGCCGAAGACCACCATCCCGGTCCCAACAAGGTAAGTCAAGGTATGAAATTCTCTTCCCCTATTTCCATTAAAAACTTATCTATTACGAATGGAAGAGGTATGCCTTGGTATGTGAGATTATGTAGGGGATGCAATGAAGATCCAAAAGCTTATGAGGTAGGAGATACGTTGTACATCTCCAAGGTCAAGAGCCATTGGTTCCCTAGCAAATTCAAAGAGAGGAAGGTTGGGCCATTCGAAATTCACAGGATTCGACCCGGCGCAATGGAGTTAAAGGACAAGGAAGGAGTCCTATGCAAGGTTGAACTAGAGAGTCCGGAGGAGGAGGCCCGTGCCACATGGACCTTGCGAATGCCCACATGAGCTTAAGAGAAGAAGTCGGCCTAGCGACTTAAAAATCTAGAGCTTGTACATAAACTATGGTTATTTAGGATTTTATTTTTGTTGGTTTTGGTTTGGATTTTGCTTTGGTTTTGCTTTAAACGTTGTTTTTGAAGGTTTTGGTTTTGATTGCTAATGAAGGTGGGTGCTAAGAATGACGAAAGGACAACCTTGGAGCATGAAGCATGTCGACATCGACTATCACCGGTCAACAACAATGGCACCTATTTTCAGTCGGAAAGAGCTCCAATTCTATCTTGTAAGTTTCTGTTTATACCCATCTCTTATTTTTGAGCTTATACTTTGAGGACAAAGTAATTTTTTAAGTATGGGGTGGGGGTAACAACTTACTATATGCTTATGGTTTGAGGTTTGTTTTTGGTGGTGTTGTTTTGAATTATTTTGTATTTTTGCATATTTTGCATTTTTATTGAGTCCATAAAAAAAATACAAAAAAATTGAAAAATGTCGAAAATAAAACAAAGAAAAAATGCATGTTTATTTATTGTCTTAGCCTTTGTTTTAGTTTTTAGTTTAGTTCGAAACACCTAACTTAGATGTCCTATGATGATGCTTAATAATCGACTTGATCATGTAAAACCTATGATATGTTTGGATGGTTTAGCCTAAGTCTCCTGGAAAGTTTGATTTTTATGTGGTAATTAGACTTGCGATTATAATTGAGCACATATGATTCTAAGTAGAGGTGATTGAAATCCAAATCTATGTCCTAGTGAGATATTTTTGGCCTTATAGGGAATATTCTTCATATTTGTATATTTCCCTCTATTTTTGATGTGTGATTTACTCTCCTTATGTGATTACCTCTTGACATTGATGTGGTATCTATTTCTTGAGACCGATTATGAGATACTAGTTCATTGCTTATTAAAATTAGATGATGGAGGACTTATATTTTCTTAGCCATATTTTATCCATTCATTTACCTACCTTACATATTGTCTTTGCTTGAAGCCCTTTGAGCCTTGGCCTATTCTTTGTTAGCTCCACAAAATTTATTTCTAGCCGATTATAAGCTTGACCCTTTATCCGGGAATTAGGATTTAGAGTTGGTTGGAAATCTATTGAGTTGAGTTTGATGGAGAAGAAGCTAAGTGATGAGCTTTGTTGAGATGCTTTGAGCGAAAGTATGTAAGGTTGTGCATTATTCCTCGTATTGTTCTTATATTTTAGAGGCTCCGAAAATTATATATATGTATTATTGAAAAAAAAAAGAATGAAAAAAAAATGTTGGCGAAGAAAAGAAAGAAAAAGAGAAAAAGAAAAAAAAAAGGTGTTTATTAAGAGCCTAGTTTATTATATGTGAGAGTTGGATTAAATTGATGATCTTGATTGTTGATGAGTTTGGTAGATGTGCTGATTTTGAGATGAGTTGTTTGGTTGAGTTGGAAGTTTAGGAGTCTTGATTCCCGGATTTTTAGCACCACTTTGCCTATCACCGGTCGATGTCGACTCTTGGGCACGATAGTAGCACCTATTTCCGGTCGGAATAAGCTCCAATTCTATCTTGTAAGTTTTCATCTACACCCACCTCTTATTTTTGAGCTTATACTTTGAGGACAGTAATTTTTTAAGTATGGGGTGGGGGTAACAACTTACTATATGCTTATGGTTTGAGGTTTGTATTTGGTGGTGTTGTTTTGCATTATTTTGTATTTTTGCATATTTTTCATTTTTATCGAGTCCAAAAAAAATAAATAAATAAATAAATCGGAAAAATGTCTAAAAAAGAGAAAAAATGCATAGTAGTTTAGTTTAGTTAAAAACACCTAACTTAGATGTCCAATGATGAAATCTAATAATTGAGCTTGATCATGTAATATCCTAAGGCATGGTTTGGATGGTTTAGCCTAAGTCGATCAAAATATTTCTTTTATGAGAAATTTGACTTGCAAATGAAATTGAGCATATATGACTTTAGGATTTAGGTGATTGGAATCCAACATGTCCTAGTGAGTTATTTGGCCTATGGGGAATTGTTCTTTATATTTTTTCCCTTCTTTTTGATGTGTGTATTACTCTCCTTATGCATTACCTCTTGATATTGCGGTGTATATCTAAGTCTTGAAACCAATATGAGATAGCTAGTCATTGCATAATTTGATCAAATGATAGAGGCACTCTTTATTAGCCATATTTTATCCTCTTTTACCTACCTTATACATGTTTCTTTTGCTTGTAACCATTTTGAGCCTTATAGCCTATTTTTGTAGCTCCACAAAATTTCTCTTAGCCAATGTTTATCCTTACCTCCTTATCCGGGAATTAGGACTTAGTATTGGTAAAGGTTGATGTTTGAGGAGTTTTAGACATATGATTTGGTTTAAGTGTGGGGTACATATTTGGTTGGTATTTTATTTTCTTGCCACGCTATTTATTGTAAAAGGAATTTTTGGCTCCTAAAATAAACAAATGCACCTGAATTCCGAAAAAAAAAGAAAAAAAAAAGAAAAAAAATAGAAAGAAAGAAAAAAAAAGAATAGAATAAATGAAAAGTTGTGCATGAGCCAAATTTATCCTTATTTATTTTATGCGAGATATATTGGATATTTTGGGGTTTTTGAAGAAGTTGTGCTAATTTAGATGAGTTTGGAAGTGTTTATATATGATAGAGTTGTTTGGTTGAGTTGAGTTGGAAATTTAGGAGTCTTTGGTTCCCGGATTTCTAGCACCACATGGCCTAAATGATTCCTACCTTTATGTTCTTACCAAGCCAAGTTACAACCCGGCCGAATGAGTCCTTCTTTGAAGGTCATTGAGCCAAAGTCCTCTTGATGGTTAATGCATGTGTTGACATCTCGGTGAATTGATTGGTGATATTAATTGCAATTTCTATGTAGCTTAATGTCATAAAGGATTGAGTAGAGAGATGTACTTCATAGCCTAAAACACATTTGAAAGGAAGTGAAAACACATTATTTCCCTTGAGTGGTTGGATTCTAGTTGCTTTGCCTAAGGTTACCGAAATATATGTGATGATGGTTCAATGCTTGTTCTTATTTGCACTTGTGCTAAATTGATGTTGCTTTTGACTAAGGCGAAGACTTGAAGATATGTTAAAGGTCTTGATCATAGTTTGGTTATTGCTTGAGGACAAGCAAGTCTAAGTATGAGGTGTTTTGATGTCCGCATTTTTAGTCTTATTTTACATCATGTTTTCATTCCATTTGAGTCATTTTATTAGCTTTTGTGTCGGGAAAGTGTGTCGTTTGTGTTAGTTTTCGTATTATTCAAGATATGGAGTCTACACAAGCTTTAGTGGTGTTTTTGTAGGTTTTGGAGCTGATTTGGAAGAGTTTCGACGCACTTTAGAGCTTAATGAAAATTCATGAAGGCTATGGAGAAGCAAAGCAAAAGGGAAAAGAGGTGCAGCTGGAGGAAAGCCTTATTTTCGCCATCCAACACTTCGATTCAAGATCTGGAGCCATCATGAGATTTGTAGTCCTTGAAAAGAGCTTTCCAACGCATATTCATATGCGTCAATCGGATGAACGAGGACTCGGGAAAGTGCGATTGAAGACAGAGTCGAAAAGCTGGAAAAAATCAGAAGTTACTGCATTCACACAGGTACCTCGGCGCCGATACCCTGCGCACCAGCAAAAGATTCTGCGGGCTGTTTTATTAACTTAATGGGCTTTTTAATTAGGATTTTCTTCTAAATCTCTTTTAGGATCTTTTAGTTAGATAGACTTGGAATATTTTATCTTTCCTTAGTTAGATTTTTATTATTTTCCTTGGAGATTAAGTCTAGAATTTTTATCTTTAAATAAAGCCAATTAGAGGCTAATTAGGGATCTCTCTCCACACAAAAACTGACGGCTGATTTTTACAGCAGCAAGGAACGACGTTTTTTGGGAGTTTTGGTTGAAGGCTTGAACGTTAATTTAAGGTTTGATTTATGCAATTTAAGATTATGAATTCTTCCATTGTTTTTGTGTTTTTCTTTGCAATGAGTGAGTAGTCCTCCCATCTTCTAGGGTTGGGGTGAACCCAACAATGAGCATGTGTGTGAATGAATGAATCTATGTTTATTTGATGTTTTTATCTTATTCTACCCATGTGCTTAACCCTTTGATGAAAGTTTAAGGGAATTCATTGTTGCAATTGAATTGAAAGAGGAGATTGTTAACATTGATAGTAATTAGGGATCTTTGACGAAAGTAAAAGAGATCTAATTAATGAAAGGTAGAAACAACTAGGTTTTATGTGATCACCTCTATTATCTATTTGTTGAGTATGCAAAAGCTATCTCTTTATGATAAAAGCATGATTTCTCATATGATTCATTGATTTATACATGTGTTTGTTGTTGTGGTAAGCCCTAATCTTGGAAGTTTCTTCTCATATATTGCATTCGGGTTATTTACTTGCTACTTGAGCCATTTTAAGTGAATTTGTCATAAAATACAGCAGCCACTTTTGCCATTTATTCCCCTATTTTCAACCATAAAAGCAACTAGGATAGAACCGCTGACATACTCCCTTGGATCGACCTTGATTTCCACTATACTATAGAGGGATTCGAGCATAAATATATTTGATTGGAGTGAGCATAGGCATCGATCTCCCCTCACGCTACGTCAATTATATAATTGAATAATGATGGAGTTTGAATGAAATGCAAAGGCATACCATTAGAGATGTCTGTCAAAGGGGTCCTCGTACGTTTGGAACTACCGTTAGGCATGTCGGTGATGGAGGTCCTTTTATGATTCGTAGAATCTGGGGTAATGCACTTACCATGATATGTGGAACATGTAAATGGAAATCGATTATAGTGAATACAATAGATAACAAAGATAAACATCCCTCGGTGGGGAAAGTTTCGATAAGAAGTCATTTACCGGGTAATTGATTGCGAGCAAGAAAATCGTTTTCCATTGGCAATTGCGACAATGTGAGGATATATTGGATCGTAAGAGAAGGCCGGATCGGAAAAATGGGGATGGGACTGATGGGTTGGATTGTTGGAAGGGTGGGAAGGGAGCAATATATATAGGAGAATTAATCCGTAAATACCAAAAAAATAAAAAATAATAAGAAACCATGCATTCAAAAAACTTGGCGGGAAGATGTTAGTAAACTAAAATCTTGATAAGTAGTCTAATTCTCTAATTTGTTAGGATATATAGAAATTAGATTATGTGTGATCGGGGAAGGGATAAAAGCAAGTAATTTGTTATGATAATCAATTAGGATATAACCTAATAGTAATTAGATTTTGTGGCATAAGTTAGCACCGGAAGATCCATCCAAATCTAACATTTGGTGGGAAGATAATTAGCTAGGATATAACCTAATAGTAATTAGATTTTGTGGTATGAGTTAGCACCGGAAGATATATCCATCCAAATCTAACATTGGGCGGGAAGATGATAATTGATAACCATAAATAAATAATAATAAATAACACATTATCTTTAATACTATAATTATTATCGTTTTTATGTAGATTGCAATGTAATAAGATGGCTATTATATGGGTGGGATTTATGCAAACGTGTGTTGAAATCGAAAACGAAGTTGGATTGTAAAAGATGGAAAAATGGAAAAATGTTGTGAATAATGCCATGGGAAAGAAAGGAGCTCTCACATAATGAAATAAAAACAATACCAAAGTACCTAAAATTCAAAATGACAAAGCAACATAATAGACCCAAATCAGAGATGAGAGTTGAAGAACGTAGCTAATAATAGGAGGATCACGAGATTGCATACGGAGCAAGGAGATCTCGCAGAGAGTGGTGGGAGGGAGGGAGGCCTTCTTTATCTTCATGGAGACAAGTTGAAGGCGCCTTCTCTATTTTGCTCTGTAATTCTCTCAATCTACCGAAAAAACGTTTCACTACTATTGTTGCGGGAGCGATTGAGAGCTTTCTTCTACAGGGTGAAGCAATTGAGAGCAACCGAAGGAGGATCATTTCTTATACATGATGAAGCAATTGAGAATCGAGGGAGACGATGGTGGGCGGGGAGGAAGGCGAGGGTGGGCGGGGATGAAGCGGTGAAGGTGGGCGCGCAGTGGCGAAGCGCCGAAGCGTGAGAAGCCAGGAGATGTTCGGAGGTACTGACCGTGAGAACTGGAACCCTAGGCCGATTTGATTATTGGAAAATGAAACTTAGGAAGGGAAAGGAGGGTTGGGGAAAAAAATAAAAGAAGTAGAATAAAATAAATTGGTTGAATTAGCTAAATTGAAGGATAGTAAGACACCTCAGCAAAGTCTTCTCTCTTAAAGTTATACTAGTTTAGTACCCGCACTTTTGTGCGGGCTTTTTTTTTTAAATTAATATATTTAATATTAGAAAATGTATAAATAATTTTTCCAAATAAACTCTAAACTCTAAGTACCACTATTCACATCTAAACATTGTTAATTACTACATTGTGGATTAGTATTTGTACTCAATTGCATGTATGTAAAAATAATCATAAGTTATATATGAAATGTACTATTATTTAGAGTTGAAATTGTTTTTCTTTAATTTATTCTTCTTCTCTTCGAATGCATTTGTCATATTTGAATGCATCTGTCATCTTTCAATTATACCGTGGAAAAATATAAATGAATGTATTATTTATATTTGAAAATTGTTTAGTAAATTTATTTATTTATTGTGGTTTGTTAGGTATACTTGAGATTTGTTTTTATCTCTTAGTATACATAGTTGAGAATTGTTTTTGTCGTACATATATATTAAAAGAGATTTCATTAACAATTGCATATATATCAAATCAAACATAATAAAGGGAGAGATGGGAATTCACAACAACAACGGCAAACCACAAACATAACGATCTTAATTTTTATATAAATGTGAGTGCAAGAGAATCGATAACTGGTCGAATTGGATTACCTATAACATTTTTAACACACGTACATATTTATTTTAATAAAAAAGAATTAAGATTTTGAAAATATAGGAATTTTTTTATCCCAATAGAGAAATGAAACTATCCACATTAAGTTAAAAGGTCATAGAAAGACATTAATAGTTTAATTTTTAAATTATAATTATAGAATAGAAATTTGTACATTACTCACCTCGAAAACTATGACGTTATTCAGTGGGGGTAGAAAAACATAAATTGAACTAAATCAAGTCAATTCCCAAAGTTTTACTTTTACACTATCCTATCCTATAAACAAACAATTGCATGCACATACTAATTAAGAGCCAATTCGAATAAATTATAAACAAACAATCAAAGTAGAAAGATAAAATGCTAAAAATTAGATCGATGACAAGATTGCAAGAAATTTAAAATAAATTAGAATGATGAATAAAAACTTACAGTGAGAAAGACACATTGAAGGAGAGATGATAGAATTTATAGAAGACACAAGGGTATTTTTGTATACGAATCTTATTGAAAAGATCCAATATAGATTTTGTTAGCTACTCCCTCTGTTAATTAAAACTTGTCGTTTACTATTCATGCACGCTTTTTTAGAACGATAAAAACTATATAAAATATTAACTTTTTTTTAAATTTGTTTTTATAAATTCATACTTAATAGTAATAAGTATGATATTATTTAAAAAAATTATTAAAAAAGTTAATATTTTATATAGTTTTTAACACCTAAAAATGCGTGCGTGAATAGTAAAACGTCAAGTTTTAATTAACGGAGGGAGTATTTAAGTTTATCCGAATTGTTATTCAAATTCAACATCGCAATAATAACCAATTCAAAATAATTTTAATGAAATTAGTAAAAACAAATTTAAAAAGAAAATCAATCAGTTAAGATTTAGGGAAAAATGAATGAATTAATTAATTACGTATTTAAATAAGTAATTTGATTTATAATAAATAGTAAAAAGAAAACCAATTAGATTTTTTAGGTTATTTAAGTTTATCCGAATTGTTATAAAAATTCAAAATTGAAATAATATCCAATTCAAAATAATTTTAATGAAATTAATAAAAAGAAATTTAAAAAGAAAATCAATCGGTTAAGATTTAGGGAAAAATGAATTAATTAATTAATTACGTATTTAAATAAGAAATTTGATTTATAATAAAAAAGAAAACCAATTAGATTTTTTAAGTTATTTAAGTTTATCCGAATTGTTATTCAAATTCAAAATTGCAAAAATATCCAATTCAAAATAGTTTTAGTGAAATTAATAAAAAGAAATTGAAAAAGAAAATCAATCGGTTCAGATTTAGGGAAAAATGAATGAATGAATGAATTATGTATTTAAATAAGTAATTTGATTTATAATAAATAATAAAAAGAATCTACCGATAGCAGGTTGAGGGGATCAAAATCAATCATATATATTTACATCACGTTGATATTTGAAGATTTGGTTAGGATCTCATCTAAATTAGATAAGTATAGATTTTAACAATAAATTAACAAATAATTAAAATAAATCAATTAAAAATTAACAAACAATTAAAATTAATCAATTAGTGTTAAAAAAAAGCTACCGATAACCTCATCCAAATCAATCATATAAATTTACATCACGTTGATTTTTTAAGATTTGGTTAGGATCTCCTCTAAATTAGATTAGATTAGTTTAGATTTTAACAATAAAATAACAAACAATTAAAATAAATCAATTACAAATTAATAAACCATTAAAATAAATCAATTAAATAAATTAATCTTAAAAAAAACGCTACATTAAAGGAGAAGCCGCCACATGTCATAGGCGACTTCTCCTTTAGTATTATAATAATATAGATATAGAATATAGATTCGTGTTTTTTTTATTATCCCAATCAAAACAAATATTTATATTAATTTTTTTTTAAACTTCGATCAAATCTATAAAATACCATAGCTTAATTGAGAGTTCTCATCCGACAGTTGAGTATTTTTAGTTTAATTGATATTTTTTTATTGTTCTAATCAAACCCAATTTGGAGATTAATTTTTTTTCTTTTTAACTTCGATCAAATCTCTGAAATACCACTGTTACAATCAAAATATGTTCCATACGGCATTTGTCAAGTTCAATTTGGAGATAAGATCAACAAATCTTCTTTTTTTTTTTTACTTTGATCAAATTAATTTGGAGATAAGGTAAAATCTTACCTAACAAAATCATACCTAATTTTGGGAGCGTTTCTTCTCGTCGCCGCCCTTTCTCAACATCATCCTCGCCGCTGCCTACCCAGCCTTAGCCACCGCCTATCTAGCCCTTCCAGGGACGCTCGTGCTCCGGCATCAGCTCCTCCCTCGGATCCACCCTCTTCGAGGCTACCCTCAACTTCGTTCTCAACACATTTCTCAGTCGCCGCCTTCCACGGCGCCGCCTCTCAATCACCGGGCATCCTCCTCCGTCGTGCTTCGTCCTCGCTCTTGCCTGAGTTGGGCTCCGCTTCCTCCGAGCTTCTCCCTTGTTGGTTCGAGCTGTTGTCCTCTTTCGCCTGTACGTTACGGCCACAGTCGTGCCGACCTGCTCTGCCGGCATTCCACCACGGCCTACGGTTTCGTCTCCACCATCAGCGCCTTCTTCGGCTTCCACCGCCGGCGTTTATACCAGTCTCTGCCCAGGGTCTTTCGTACGCTTCATTTTTTTGAGGAAAATATTATTACAAAGTAGAGTTTGTTTTTTAGTCCGCTCATTCATTCGCTTTCTTGTTCATTATTGCTCATGTTAGCTTCTTTGTCTCGTTTTTTATCACCTCTATTTGGGTTATCTTTATGGTAGCCGGTTCGCGATCTAGTTATCGTCCTTGAGGGTTGAGATGAGTGCTTAGGGTTTTGATTGAGCAATAGTGTGGTTTGGGGTTGAGTTTGCGGGTTAGTGTACTTTGTTGTTCTTGTTATGTTGCAGACTTCTTGTGAACGATTGTTGATTTGTCATGTTCGATGATGTCGTGGATGTGCGATTGACATCTGAAGGCTCGTTTGAGTCCATAATCTAAGGTGTTCGCTGAGGTTCCCAGAATTCTCTGTGTGCGTTGCCCCTTTGGCTGATTATTTCGTTCGTCTTTTGGCTTGTGTTTCGTAGTGCAGGATGGCTTGTACTTTTCTTGTATTTTCTATTTATGTTTTTTTGCTTATGTAAGTTTCTTTCTGTCATTTGCTTCAAGTTGTACATGTTGGTTAGTCCCTCTACCGGCTTGCCCAGTGTCTCGGTTTCTCTAGACTTGTTTAGATAACTGAATTCTTATCTTGCTTAAAAAAAATCATACCGAGTTTTTAAATAATTATTTTTTAACAAATCCCTCTAATATGAACCCTTTTCTGACTAAGTTTTCTTCTCAAAACTCGATATTTTCTACGATATTTGTGTAATCTTCATATCTAAATATTTTACGGTATTTCTGTATTTCTATGCATGATTTAGGATGGCGAAGAGGAAGGATTTCCAATTACTCGATGATCTTAAACCAAAAAGAAGCTACACGATTAGGGTGCGCAACATTTGAATATGGAAGACAAAAGATAAGAATGATGACACTAAATATAAATCTTTGAACTTTATAATGATTTATGAAAATGTAGGTTATTTTTCCATTCAATACTTTCAACAGCCCCTTGTCCATTAACATGTCCTGGTATTTCGACCCAGGTGTAACAGACCACGTCTCCCCTAACCTCAGCAAACTCTTCATCTCCAGGATACCCCAGGTGTAAAAGACCATTATCAACCATTTGTCAAGTTTGCGTTTTGGTTCTTATCGTCTTCATAATTTGCAATTGGCTACGGTTCTGATTGTTCCTAATCTTACCAAAAACCTCATAAGTGTTTCTAAATTATGTCGTGATAATAATGTTATGATGTAATTTTGACCTCACTTGTGTCGTATTAAGACCTTTCAGGGAAACCTATTACTTCAAGGGGCCATTGATAATGGTCTTTTATAGACTTCCCACTCGCCCGACCGTCATAAACACATCCATGACTCTCACCTGCATCTGCACTTCTCTCCACAAGTGGTATTATCAACCTGGGCATCCTAATGAGACAACTTTACGGCATTTAGTGTCTCAATAATTTTTCAGACACTTGTGAATCTTGTTAGTAGGGGTGTTATTCGAGCCGAGCTTGGCATATTGAAGCTTGATTCGTTTGTTAAACGAGATCGAGCCAAGCCGAGCTTAATTTTTAAACGAGCTTTTTAATTTGTTCAAGCTTGGCTTGTTTAGGAAATGAACGAGCTCAAGCCGAGCTTTTATTGAGCTTTAAGTAGTTCTACTTGGTTATAACATGTTAACTTAAAGGAAATTTTAGAAATTCCAGAGAATTCGAGCTATTCGAGCTTTATTCCTCCACTCATAAAAGTTACTTGTGCTACCATCTTCCCACTTCTCAACTATATATCACCTGCCACGTTGTCTTTAATAAGGTACTTTCTCTTATTCGTCGCTGCCCTGACCTTCCTCTCCAGATATTTTCGGAGTTGCCTCTGCCACCAACAACCTCAAGCCTCGAGCCTTGACCGCTCATGTTTCCCCATCCCCTCAGTCGAACATTGAACTTTTGCTCAGACAATCAAATCTCCATGTTAGCAATTAGCAATGCAATTTACAATGGCTTACTATGAAATAACACTTGGCCTATTGTTCATCGAACTCGTCATGCCAATCTTGTAAGGTGTAAGGGGATTTTTAGGATCAAACGGCATTCCAACGACTCGATTGCAAGGTATAAAGCACAACTAGTTGCCAAGGGTTTTAGTCAAGAGGAGGGCGTGACTTTCTTTGAGACATTCAGTCTCGTAATTTAGCCTACTGCCATTCGCTCGGTCTTGTCTTTAGCTCTCTTCAATGAGTGTGGCACAAAAGCAATTGGGCATTAACAATGCCTTTCTCAATTGGGATTTGTCGGAGGAAGTCTATTTGAGCACCAGAAAGGTTTCGACGATCCTTCCCAACCAACTCATGTTTGTTGTCTCCACAAGGCTCTCTACGGTCTTAAACGGGCCCCTTGCGCATCATTTACCAAGCTCAAATCCTACCTTGTCACGAATGGCTTTCGTGCCTGCCAATCTGACAGATCCCTGTTCGTCCACTCCTCGTCATCGACCATTATCTACATTCTAGCCTATGTGGATGGCTTGATTATCACGGGTAACAATCTTACCCTGATTTAAAAGTTTACCTCCACCATCCACAAATTCTTTGCCCTCAAAGATCTTGGCCACCTCCACCACTTCCTCAGTCTCTAAATCTCTACAACACTCTTTGACATAACATCTCTCAAAGCACTAACATCAAAGATATTCTTTCAACCACCCATATGCATGAATCTAAACCCATCGCAACCCTTGCCGACCCATCTTCCCACTTGTGCTGAGATGGAGAACTCTTCTCAGATCCCATTTTGTATCACAAGACCATGGGTTCCCTTCAATATGCCACGATCACTAGACCAGATATTGCCTTTGTGGTAAATAGAGTCTGTCAATTCATGCATGCGCCTACCACTCTTCATTGGCAAGCTGTCAAACGCACCCTCCGGTACCTTAATGGCACTCTCTATCACTGTCTATTCCAGAAAACAGCCGCCTAGTCCTCCCAAGCTTTTTATGACGTAGGTTTGATCTCAGACTTAGATGATTGTCGCTTTCAATATGGTTTTGCAATTGTTGAACAAAAATGTGCAATAATTGTAAAACATATTTTTATCTAATTTTAAACATTTGAGTTCGACCTTTTTTGGTTATCCTCTTGATTCGAAGTCATATCGATACCAAGATTTGAGTGATTTTGGTGACTTGGGTTGAACCCGAATTTTAGCGGGTTGCCTACATATCTCTTGGAAGAGTGATAATGCATATTTCATATAGGCATTATAGGTGTTTCTTATTGCTATTAGATATTGGTTTTGTTATATTTTGAGTCTAGTTCCGTATATTACTTGTGGAGTATTCGAGTTCGGAAGAGCTAAGGAGGAGTAAAGAGGCTATGGAAGAGCTAAGGAGGAGCAAGGAGGCACGACATTGGAATTCGTTGAAGGAATTTGAGGAACGTCGAGCACTACAGAGAAGGCACCTGCCGCCCCTTGCACGGCGCCCACCGTTGGCCCAAATCCCATAAACACGGTTTTGGATCCGAAGATTATTATTTCCTATTATTTCTTCTAGGGTTTTTGTCGACCCTTGTGAGACCTTTTAAGGTTGTTTTCAGTTTATTTCACCATGTGTGTGGCTATTGTGTGAGACGATGAACACCATTAGAGAGAGAGAGAGAGAGAGAGAGAGAGAATTGGCCTATAAGTTGCTAAACTCGTAGTTTCGCATGTGATTCGAAGACATGGTTGTTTGGATTGTGAGGATTTGATTCTATTTGATTATTCATGTTCTTAGTTATCATCTTGTGCTTAATTTATATTTGTGTTCCTTTCTATGCCTGATCAACATGTTAGGAATTGCATCTCTAGATATGAATTCACTGTTGTTTTCTCGATAGCAAACAAAGGTATTGATGATAGTGATGTCTCTTTATCTTTGTAGTGGATGATTTCAATTGATCTATATTGAGGATATGCGATTAGGGTTGAGTTCGGTATGCGCCTATCTATCTTGATTGTGTAGAGTCAATGTGCCAATTGGTCTTGATTACTTGAGTTCTTAATGATATTCTTTAGTGATATTGAATAAGAGGAGTGAATCTCTGCGGATCTCTCAACTTTAGTCAAGTAGACCTATGAATATGAATAATTGATAGATCAATCCGAGGACCATGAATTCCAACCATTGTCAGAGAATTACAAGTGAAATGTTCTTTCTACTTTGATATCAATTTGCTTTGCTACTTGTCCAAGATCATTGCTTTGCTTTAAGAGTGCTTGTATAGAGTTATTGAATAAGAAATCGCTTCTCCATGTGGTTTCGACACCGGACTTCATCGCTATACTAGTAGTTATTTGGTTTATCAAGTGATTGATTGCCTAACCTATTGGTTGTGTGTTTAAGTTTGAATATTATTACTATTTGGTAAAGGGCGAAAGTGTCAACGACGTTCGTCCAGCATCAAAGAGAGTCAAGCCTTACGTAGTTCATGAGCTTTAGCTTTTGTTCTTTTTAATTTTTACTTATAATTTTCTTTTAAAGATTTTCATGCATCATAGGATCATATTAGAAGTCACCTTCTCGAAATGATAGCCTTAATATAAATCCCACTATCATGTGCATGGACTTTTCACGTGTAGCATCCGATTAAATTGAGCACACTTCCTTGGAAGGATTTCCTAATCCAACGGCTATCATTTACATGGAAAATTCAATTTGTATTTGATTTGGTTGATTATAGCCTCAAATTCATTTAAATGTGAATTTAGAGGTCGACTGTCATACAAGCCCCCAATTTAAACTAAATGGCTCCCTCTGTCGCTCTCAATATGATTTTGCCAAATAAACTCAAAACAAAACAGAAGGAAAATTACTTTACTTTACTTTTAAAAAAATAATTTGAAATCTAAGTTGTGGCATATGATGAACATTATTCCCAAATTTTAAATAAATAGGGATAATTTTATAATTCACCAAAATTTATTCAAAAGTTGCCCCCAAACTTTGAATTTCAAAGGAATTAACCGAACATATTCAAAGTTCGTCTTCGTCTTCGTCTTCTTTTCTTTCTTTTTTTAATCTGACCTTTTTGTTTTCAGATTATTAGAATGAACGTTTATGGAAGTATTCAATCTCCGAGAGCATTGGGGAACGTTGGTCAAGAACTTGAACATGGGCCCCTTTACCAGAGATCACTCTCCATTCGTGAGATCAATGTTTCTCAACTTGTTCCTTCGTAGAGAATCTGGACTCAGAAAAAAGACGCTTTTTTTTGCTATTTGACATTTTCTGGTGAGGATGTGCGGGGTTGCGTACAAACCAGTATGGGGACTGGTAAACTACTTCGTGGTGTCTTCCTCCAAATGTTTCAAGCTGACAGTGAATTTACCAACAAGCTTCCTGATAGTGATGAGTTTTATCTAATTCTCAAGTATTTGTTAACAAAGAAGTTGCATTGGGGTGTAGAATTCAGGTTTAGCAGAACCGCGACATTCATATCTGGTTTGTTAGATTGGACTGAGAAGGTAATGAACCACCATGAGGGTACCCTACGTCATGCTGATATCTATGGTCTTGTGGCAGTTTCATGCTTTCCTTACTTGTATTACAAGGATGTATGGAGAGCTTTCTATAAACTTTGGAGCCCCTTGACGAACACCTTACATCATGCATGTGATGAACTTGAGATTTCACTGAATGATCTAAAGCAGATTGTAGGTTTGCCAATACTAGGTGACCCTTATGAGGAATTCTTACCATTGAACGAGCACCTTTCTGATGAGAATATGTTCCCTCCCACTATTTTAGAGCTTCGGGGAATCCATGCTGATCTTTGGAACTATCGTAGCAGAGATCAGATTTTCTGGGAGGATTGGATAGATTACTTTTACAGGGATGAGTGCAATATTACTGGTGTCAAGGGCCAGACTGATATCGGGCTGACAAAGAAGCAAGATATCCACAATGACTCTGTACGATATTTTGAGAGACCCCGTATGACAGATTTTCCTCCCATGATTATAAGTAGTTGAGGAGAGTTAGTTGCATTTTTAGCTCTTTTGCTTAGCAGATTTGTTGTGCCATAAATTCCTCGAGTAGTTCGTCCTAAGACCTTTGTCATGGCATGTTTTATGGCGCAAGGTATGCAAGTCTCTTTGGCTCTACTGTTTTAGGCCACATTTATCATGACCTTAATTAAATGCCCACCCATCCATCACATCCTGGTAGGGTTAATCCTAGCTTTGGGATTCATTTTGTGATTGTCAAAGTATTTCCCTTGCCTATATAAATGTCACGATACTAAAGACTTTCTTAAGGAACTCCCTCTTCTTATACGATGTGTTGGACTCTGGCCTGACGACTATGATATTCGCCATGCTAGGCTGATATTGAGGCATGAACAATATGTTCGATACCGTATTATACCCTTCGGTGAAAGGGTCGATTTAGACCTAGTTGATGCTGGAGGGCTTTCAGATACCCCAATTTTGAACGACTACTTTGCATACGCTATGCTGCCTATTCAGATGGGTCAGACTTTGACTCTAGAACCCTATTACCCTAACATATTTGCTCGCCAATCAGGCTTTGATCAAGATGAAGTTTTTTTTTTGCACTAAGAGTCAGGAAATCCTTGAAGGATATTGTTGAGTGCTATGGTCGTTTGTTCTACAGTAATACTGGTGAAGTTTTTCGTATACCTAATTGGAATAAACTTGGAGGGTGTACTCGGAACTATTGCGCATGTTGGGTTGTAGCATCAACGCCTTACTTGAGTCAATCAATTCGGAAGGTTAACGCAACTTTAACCAATAAGGATACTCATTTGAGAGAGCCTGTTTATCTAATTACAAATGTGAGGACGATGATTAGTTGGTTCCATGGTATTGGGAACACTTCTAAAACAGTTGAACCTTCTCATGACCTGTTTTGCTCACCTATCATCAATTCACCAGTGTCGACGAAGGTAGCATAGGGAAGCCTAGGAAGTCTCCCAATTCTTGAAGATGTGTTGGAAAGGTGTCCAAAACACATCTCAATGCTCGATGAGGTAATAGAAGAAGGCCAAAGAAGTCCCCTAGTGCATGCACTAATGATAAGGGAAGACTCTAACAGTTCCTTGATTAGTGATGTATGTAACACCCCCTTTTTAAAACTAGAGGGTGATATAGCGCCGGTAGTTATTTGGATGAAAATGCCCTCCTAACTACCTTAGACTTATAGTGACATGCTACCATGCTTCCATAAATAAGATAATATGAGTATAAAATATAATATCAAAAGTCTTTATAAAAAGATTCATCAAACCATAATTTATTACATCGAAGTATTAAACCAAGTCTTAGCAAATAAAAAGTTCAAAAACCAACCCAGCGGAATTCATATCTTTTATATTATTAAAACATCCTATACAAACGACTAAGAATGTAAAGCCATAAAAGAAGATGATTCTGGTTCCAAGTGCCAAACCTTTGATGACAACGTGTTTACCCTAGACCTGCAAGTCATGGCCTGGCATCCGAGGGATATCAGCCATCCAAAATAAGAGATAGTTAGTTCGCGAGAACTAGCAAGTAACGGCTCAAAACTGGGACTTCTTCGGATTTAAACTCATTGATCTTTAATGGTGTGAATTCAAACCCGAATGCGATTATTGGAGTATTTTAATGAGTTGATGAATTAATGACACGACTTCTAGGACACGGGTAATCCCGAAGGGTTGAATGAGAAAGTGAAGTAGGTGACGAGCATCTTAGGAACCATACTCCGATTACGGATGAGATATGATATAGCTTTAGAAATGTGTTTATGATCACCATGAACATTTTTCTTGTTAAGTTCGGACTTGATATCAGATTATAAGGTACTCCGTGTGGCCCAAATCCGTCCTGCTAGAAGTTACTCAGACGTTAGGGTGAGCCTACTATCAGAAGTGGGAAGAGGGTTGACTTCGTGTCCTCCGATATCAAGTCTAAACAAAAACTTTTGCCAAATGAATAAATATTATTCATTCACTATCTCACATTGCATAGCTTAACATTATTTCATCTTCTTAACAAAACAAGCTTTTGAATAATGATATCGGCCCCCTGACTAAAGTGGACACGACCTAAAACCTTTTTATTTGGTATTATAACATTCCGATTAAATAATCTATATGTGCGCATTCGGAATGTGTGAGTTTCATGAAACTTTTAGACCGGGGAATAACGGTCTCGACCTCCCATTATACTACATAGATTTTATTTGTATTTACTCTTGATACAATTGAGTTCCACGTACTGTTATTCCAACACATTTTTAACTAGTGATTAAGGCCAACCTAGGTGATCACGCATGAAAAATAATATATTTTAATAGAAGTAAAAATGGATGTCAAGACCATAAATAAAATGCATAAAACATAAACAAAGGCATGTTACATACCTAATAAATTGCATGAAAGGATAAAGAATAAACCATACGCTTTTATGAAGTGGGTATCTACGTTATTATTTTATAATAAGCTCTAATAATAACATTACCCGATTACATGCCAATTCCAAAATAACGGATGAATAAATTACACAAAGCAAGTGATTGTAATTTATTTTTAATCGATTGGGCATGCATGTCAAGGCAAGAAAACAACAAGACACGAAGGTACCAAGTGAGCGAAAATGCTCGGATTGTCAGTTGTCTTCTTGTTGTTCTTGAATCACGGTAACTATAAGGTTGAATTGGGTGGCTTCGAACGGATCTACACCCAAAATCACATCACACAACGAAAGAAATTTGTTAGGTTGTATTTTGGTCAAATACGACTTTTCTTGAATATATAACGTATATCGAATGAGAAAAAGTCGTTAAATAAGACCACTACCCACCTCTTGACGATCTTGCGTTGGCGTGGGCGTGTAAGAAGTTTGGTAAATGGCTGCAATTCAAAAGGATAGAGATGTTAACAAGTGATTTTACCCAAATAAAAATTACGAACATAATCTGTTATTTTTAAGTATGGGGCGGGTTGTGCAATTTACCCTTCTTCCTCAAATCGTGGTTGCAACAGAGCGAGGGACGTCACTCGGTGGCTCCAAATCCTGTGGATGGTTTCTCCGACAGCAGACAGTGCAACTCTGGTCGACACGGGCGGTGACAAGGCGGCGTACCGGTGGTCCGACGATGGTAAAAGGGTTGAGTGAAATTGGGGGTTTTGGATTTTGTATGTAATTTAACCAATTTTTGAAAAGAATTGCTTCTGGAGATGCAAGGAACATGATGGAATAACGACGGAATAAGAGAAGAGCTCAGATTGTGAGTGATATGGACAAATTGCACTTGAAAAGGTAGAGGGTGAATCCCCTTTTATACCGAGCTCACTCTAAGCGGATAAACACCAATTGACGATGCAATTACGTCCGGATTAACTACCCAAATCAATTGCAACCATCATTGCGGTGTAATTCGGCCATTAACATGACTGTTACGCCCGAAAACATCCCGAAATGGGGGAGAATTAGCGTTAATGGTTCAAAGACGACGTTAATGGGATTCTACCGATTAAAGCTTCCAGCACACCGTTCTTATTCATACCACCGTTCTTATTCATACCATTCAATTGGTATTAATCTCCCCAATTATCAGAACGAAACAGTCGCTTAATTGCAAGCTTTGATCTGATCGTTTAAAGATTGAAGATGGAATTGACTCACCAACTCGGTCGAGTCAACTCAGCTGCTCACAAGCAGCTCACGGGAATTGCCCAAATGGGCTGGGCTGGAGAGGGAATTGGGTCTTGGCTCATCTGACTCTTCTAAAAACAAACAAGTTGTGTCTATATATATATACACACACACACATAACATACATTTATAATATATGTACGGACTTCCGATATAGTATATATATTTATATACCTAACCTTGCAGGTTATATTTTATAGCCTTAAATAATATTATAAAATTAAAGAAATATTTATTTAACTTTATAAAAAATACCATAAGGCAAAAAATTAAATATCTCATTTGGGTTCAAAAATTCCCAAAATGCCATGTGACATTTTTGTTTAAATTTAAATGTTCAAGATAGAGAATAAATAATTCCCTATACTCATACATCTAAAATTATTACAATATCCTTTTAATTAAATTTGTCCAATTTAAATAACATGAAACTTATTTTATGGGGGAGGTATGAAACACCCCACAATATTTCATGTGCACATTTTATATCGGATGGAGCTGCCTAAACTTCATGATGGGGCTGCCTAAAATTATTACAATGTTTTTGTTCTAAGTTTCGGGTCGAAACTTATTTTAAGGGAGAGGTTCAAACCCCACAATATTTCATGTTATTTAAATTGGACAAATTTAATTAAGTACACAAAAACATTGTAATAATTTTTGGAGAAAAACAGCTTCGGGCTAAAGTGGTTCCGGTCGGAAGTGGTTGTAGTGTACCCATTGGTCGTCAATGCTCAATCTTGGCTTGTTGGCACACTAAACAACGAGCAACATAATCTGCCACTTCCCTGTTCATGCCCGGCTACCAGTAATTTCTCCTGATGTCTTTGTACATCTTACTAGCACCCGGATGCACTGAGTGCGCTAAACCACAAGGAATGGAATTCTTGCAGCAATGTCTGTCGAAGTTTTAGAACGTTCGAAACACAAATACGGTCCTCAAACCACAAGGACCCATCATCCCTCATGACAAATCTTGGGGTCTTATCCTCATAAAAATCTACATATTCATCAACATCTCATCGTCACTCTGTCTGTTCTTAATCTGAGTTAGCAAATCAGACTGAACATCCATCCTATTCAACTGGCCCCGAGATGTTGCTCAAACCATACTTCCACCTCCATTCTCAACAACTGATGTCGCAATGCTGGCTACTCTGTCAAACACTGAATCATAGCCTTTTGTGGAGACTTTCGACTTAAAGCATCTGCCACCACATTTGCCTTCCGGGGTGATATATGAGTTCAATATCATAATCCTTGATGAGCTCCAACCACCGTCTCTGACGCATATTCTCATTTTGAGTGAACACCACAGCAACCAATTCCGAATAATGTGTATGATAGTTCTGCACATATGCTTTTAGCTAGCGAGACGCGTAAGCTATGACTTTGCCTTCTTGCATGATGAGCACACAAGCTAGGCTTTGCTTCGAAGCATAACTATAGACCACATAATCTTGGGAATCCTTTGGAAAGACTAGCATTGGCGCAGTAGTAAGCCGTTTCTTCTGTTCTTAGAAGCTTGCCTCACACTTTTCATCTCATACAAATTTCTGAGTCTTACAGAGGAGTGAGTTTAAAGGCCAAGCTTGGAAAACCCTCTGATAATACCCCGCCAATCCATTCTCTGAAATATTGTGACCCAAGAAAGCAACTTGTTTCAACCAGAAGTCACATTTTGACAACTTTGCAAACAACCAATGTTCCCGCAATGTTGTCAAGGCGATTCTCAGATGATCCGCATGTGGCTCCTTGCTTGGTGAATAGATCGAAATAACATCAATAAATACCATAATGAACTTGTCTAAGTAATGATGAAAACAACCGCTCATCAACTTCATGAAAGTTGATGGTGCATTAGTTAGCCTGAAAGGCATCACAACAAACTCATAATGCCTATACTGCATTTTGAATGCTGTATTAACAATTTCTTCCTCTCGCATTAGTAGTTGATGGTATCCCGACCTCAAATCCAACTTGGAGAATACTCTCGCACATGTCAACAATCCTCAAAAGAGAATATTTTTTCTTGATTGTGACACTGTTCATTTCTCTATAGTCAATGCACAGTCGGAAGCATCCATCCTTGAATGCAATACAGTGCATTCGAGATTAGTGCAAATACAAGCACTAAGTCTATTGTGAACTCAACAAAGCATTGTGACAATAGTCCTATAATTTCTTCAAGGAAAACGCCAAGCAATTCCCGTGATATTGGTGTGTCGACTTGGACCGGGTCTGTTAGGAGTTCTTCCAAGTAGCATGGGACACCAACACACCCTTGTCGTAACAGTTTCGTTGATAGCAAGAACGTCACCAATTAGCAAATGAGTAAAACTTGAGTCGCTCCTTGAATGCCACAACTACTTGAGCCTGATAGATTTTTTCAATAAGATGAACCTTTACTCTAAGAGATGCTAACTGTGCACGGGGTACTTGGACAAGTTGATCGGACATTGTGCTCCATTGCTATTGGTGAAACAATCTCAGACCCAAAGACCAAGTTGTATGCCGTACAAACCGTCAATGTTCAAGTTGTTGTTCGGTGAGACCATAGTCCCTCCGATAGCAATCCATCCCAATATTCCTTTGATTTTGAAGCCATCTTTTAAATAATTTTACATAGCACTTCATTAAATGTCTCAACTAAGCCATTTGATAAAAGATTATAATTAGATGAAAAGCTAAATTTAATTAAACCCGAATTTCTCACTCAACTACACCAACATTAGTTACATTAGTTTAATGAAGCCAACATTTGATTCTTAAAGTTAAGGAAGCATAATCGTTTCAAAGAACTAGGGCGACTGCTTTAGCTCCCACTTCCAGCCCATTTGGAAAAGTAATCCTTACCCGTTAAAATATAGATATACTCCTGACCAAGATTCGAGCTTACAAATACAGATGCTCTTGGCAGCATAGTAATTCAAATCTTATTGATTTCTTAAATGTTTGTTTCCATTAATATGTTTTTCCAAGGCATAAGATAAGAACCATAATTAAAAAAAAAAATCTCTATCAGACAGTTTAATTTAAGAAAATCTTTATTGAAAAACCGTTATTTTATTTTATTACTAATGTATATCTAAAATCACAATTACATAATGTTATAAAGTTACTTAGGGAGATTGACAAATTTTGTGTTGTCATTTAACTCCAATCTCACAAAATGAAAGAGAAAGAAGCTGATGTCAACACCACAATTTCTGAGTTACTCAGACTCTATCACAACTTTATACATGTGAAGGAGTATAGTGAAACTCACCGGACAAACCGTAAAAGCACAACAAAAACAAAGAAAATAGCTATTTAAAAAATTACAATTAGCCTCAGTTAAATCCATGAATATCATATGAATGTAGATTCACCAAGTAGGTTCACCCTGAATTAACAGGATCTTGGATCCTCTACACCTCATTCAATTGGATTATATCATCACTGACAAACATCAAATTCAAACAAACTAATAGCACTGAAATTGGTTTCAGACAGTCGATCCATAGAATTTCATGAACAATGAAGAGATTTTGAGTAGGTTCTTCTCAAAATCCACAACATCTCAAATATATGGTTTCTATCCTCATCAACAAAACTGAAACATAAAAAAAAAATAACAGTAGATGGACTCAGAAGTAAATACAGCTTTATCGATCATGAATTTTCTGAAGCAGAACTGGCATTAGCTGTGATTTAATCATCATAGTGAATGAGAAAAGTTCCATACACACAAGTGACAGATGACTGGCTCATATCAAGAAATTCAACCATATTTTCCATTGCTTCATCGAATCGTCAGATCCTCAGAAGCGCGGATAAATTATAATCATTGCCAGAAAAAACGAATCGACATGAGAAAAATGACATCTTTCGCATATCGCGGATGTTTTTAGAGGCATAACAACGGGAGTGCTATCCTCCACGTTAACACCGCTTACAGTATATGCCTCCATGACTAGACTCTCATTGAGTAAATTGACGATCAAAGAAGCCTAAAGGTGTGGTGAGGCAAATTCAACCTCCAGAAACCCTAACGAAAAATCACTAAATTTCTGCTGTGGAATCGGAATTAATGTATCCGTTGATTTGACGCAGATAAGCCTGTGAAAGATAAAGGTACAAAGGGGCTTATCTGTAACACGAACGGACGAAGCGTGAATCTAGCACGTGCATTGGGGCTGTCATCTTCATCGATCTGAGAATTCAGAGAAGCCCGGGGTGCACCGTGCGGAACTGTGAATTGGGGAATTATAAAAGACTCCATGAACTAGGCTGGAAGAATGGAAGATACGGTGAGTAAGATGAATGGGGATTTATGAAGAACTCCATGGACGATTTACAGTGTGAAGCTGTTTCGGCGAGAGGATGAATAGATCGTAGGAAAGAGGGGTTTATAAAGGAAAATGTAATAACCCTAGTAGCCCGAAAAATTGGGGCCTTCAGTGATGGGCCGAGTTTGCGGCTGGCGGACTTTCTTTTTCTCACCTTATTTTTCAAAATAAGAAAGCATCGAAAAAAAATAGGGTAAATTCTTTAAAGGGTATTTTGCATAACTAGACTAAAAAAAAAAAAACTTTGCACAAATAGTCACGTGCTTTGATTATTTGTTAGGGGTAGAAAGTGGCTATTTTTTGCAAATAAAAAAGGTAACCGGAAGAGGAAGTTGCAGGTGAAGGGGGGGACACTGTAGCGGTCAGTAGCTGTCAGTGACATGTAGCACCAAAAGGCATCCTCCGTTTATTTCAGAAATCTGTAAACTGCCCATCTTACCAATAGAATTAATTGGTCCTACAAATAGGTTAAACCTGTCTTTTCATACCTGTATATATTTTGGAGAGAATTTAGAGGGGATTCACTGTAGCTGATTTGGCAGACTGTCAGTGCATTTTTGGCGCCAAAACAGGGTTCCTTCTTTGGGGAAAAGGGGGGGCATTTATGAGGGGAAAATGCAATGATTGTATTGATGGGTGTCCCCCAAGAACATATATAAGCTTGAGAGGAGGATCTGAAACACCATAACATGCTCTGCAAAAAGTGAGGCAGAATAGGAGAGAAGCGGAAAGGATGGGGAAAAAGTTACCCGTTCATTCCAGAAAACGATACAGTCCCCATCCTACCAATAGTGTACAACTGTCCTTTCATACTTGAAAAAGTGCAAGAAGTTTGTCCGATGACAGTGGCAGCGATGGGTAAGTGATCTTGTACGTATTATATGTAGTTGTTCCTTTTTCTTATAACAAAACTACCCCAATGTGACGGTTTCACAAGACTAGTTGCAGAGAGTTCGTAATTTATACTCTCTCTTTTTGATCAATTGCATAACTTGCAATTTAAGATTACAAATTCAAGCGCTATTTTTGCTTCTTGCGAAATTATCACTTCTTGATGACTAGACGATCATAAGGACCCGTTGAAAATAGTCTATTAGCTCAATTGGTAGAGCATTGTGTTTGCACACAAAGATGTGAGTTTGACTCTCACATAGGCTAATACGGAGTATGTGTTCATGAATCTCTCTAAACTTTTACAATTATGAACCTGACAGAAAATATATATACTAATGGTAGGACAAATTTACGAACATGTTAGGACAAATTCATAAATCTCTCTGAACTTATATGATTATGAACATGACAGGAAATATATACATTGGTGGTAGGACAAATCTGTGAACATGGTAAGACAAATTCATAAATCTCTCCATACTAGGTTTTACTCAATTTTCTTTCTCCACATGATAATCATGAACTTGTCAGCGATGACTGGGTACTTCTGAGTGTCAATATTCACTACTTGGATCTTGTCTTTCAGTGCAGCACTAACTTTATCCAGGATAAGAACCATAGTTTGAGATTCATCATCACACATGATATATCCATGTATAGCTTTTGCATCTGTGGTTCATATAACTTCAGTCTCTGCCTGTGGAGCATGCCTTCTCCTTTTGCTTTTCTAAGATTCATGTGGAAGTAAATTTTTTTCGTAAAGTCAATTATGCATTTACATTTTTCCAATAGTATAAATATATCGTACCATCAGTGTGCATCTATCCTACCATTAGTGTCAAGTTATACAGAAATTACTGGGTTTCCATTATGATGCTACCAATATCGTTGTTTTCTCCTACCATTAGTTTCCATCAATCCTACCATTCTGATCCTACCGATATTGTTGTTTTCTCCTACCATTAGTTTTCATCTATCCTACCATTTTTGTGCATCTATCATACCAATTTAAATAGCTTTCAAGGAAAATCAAGCTAGAAACCATAGAAAATTATGTTCCACATTTTTCAGAAAAACAACCAAGGGTAGAGGATTTACAGTCTACAACAGAAGATGAAGGAAACCTAAGTAACATTATATCCAAGGCTAGAGGCTCTAATTCAGTCGTTCTGGCATTGAATTAGATTGGATTCATGAATTTTGATTGATAGAAATTGGATTCAGATTGGGATTTATGGATTGGTAATTGAGATTGAGATTAGGGTCAATTCACGCCTCAATGATTACTAGTCTGGGATTTGTGGATTGGTCAATATTAATTCTACTTTTTTGCCAATAGTACAAATATATCGTACCATTCGTGTACATCTATCCTACCATTAATGTGAAGTTATACACTTAGGAATTTCGGTGATTACATTTTTTATCATACCAATATCGTATATTTATCCTACCAGGTTCACAAATTTGTCCTACCACTAGTCTATATATTTCATACCAAGTTCATAATTTTATATGTTCAGAGATATTCATAATTCATAAATTTTTCGTACCAGATTCATAAATTTGTCATGACATTAGTGTATATATTTCATACCATTTTCAATCGTATAAGTCCATAGAGATATGAACGCATACTCCGGATTAGCCTATGTGAGAGTCGAACTCACATCTTTGTGTGCAAACACAACGCTCTATCAATTGAGCTAATAGGCTATTTTACTTCGAACTCAGTAACATGAGTCATTGCAAGAACAACTCTGGTACTCCATTAGCCAAGTTGATAACTAACATGAGTAATTGCAAGAACATTATCTATGTTGTTATGCCTTAGACGAGGTACTATACAATATACAACTCTGGCACTCCTTTAGCCATGTTTAGTTAAATAGAACTCATCAAGACTCAAGTAAAGGCTTCTCAATTGTAAGCCTTTCAAATAAAGACTTAGTTAATTAGCTAAGTTTATTACCACTATCAAGTATGAGAGCGTGAGGTATCTTTTATTATGTGTTGTGATTGATTCATCCTACCACCTGAGCTTTGCTACCCAGAGGCTTCTACTGTGACCAATGAGAGACACATATGTACTTTTGTTTGTCGGACTAAAGATTATGAATAGGTATATCATAGATTATTTTGTATTGGTTAGTTTTGAAAGTCTCAAGGGCAACAACATATTTCAAAGAATGAGATGATATTATTCTATACACTTGACTAGTAGATCACTTTATTTGTTTATCCCTTTATTTGTTGTTCATCCCATTTTTTCATGCTTCATGTTGTGCACTAAGCATCAGATGGCTAGTTGAGGTCTGATATTGAGAGTTTGTATTATGAAATCCGCACTTAACTGGTTAGTGTTTCTACTAATCAGCTCACACAATATAGAGGCTCTTGCAATCAATCAGCAAACCACTTACTTCAGAAACATGAAACAACTATTTATATAAAAAGAGAAGAAAAAACTTATTTGTCTATTGTATGCAGTGTGGAATAAACATGAACCTTTCGGGCATACCTATGACAATGCACAAGCTTGGAGGTCTTGTACACGCCCCAATGAACTGCACAACATTCTTAAGACGAACCTTCCTGCACATAAAGAAGAATCGGCCAAAATAAGTTCTTTTTTTTAGCACCATTACAATATTTTTGAGGGAAAAAAATGGATCTAAGCACTAATGAATCAGCCTATTGTCGGGTAGTTAAAAATATTCATCACATGCAAAGCTATGAACTAGGAAGGTTAAAGAAGTGTTCAAGATATATTATCATTCAATTATCTTACAAACAAATGCAAAATTCTTAGGAATTGAAGAATTAATCTCAACCATGTTGCTAAAATATGAACGAGACTAAATATCAAATCATGAAGGATAGAGTTGATAATGCAAGTGTTTATTTGCCTCTTGACAGTAAGGTGACAGACCTCATAATGTAAACCTCTTGAGCAAACTCTTTCTGCATATAAGAGTTTATGCACTCAGGCTTGAGAACCTTAATTGCTACTTCCTGATTGCAAGAAGTACCCTTATACCTGAAACGATTGGGAGGGCATAGTTATACCCTCATAACATAGGCTAAGCAAACGATTGGGAGGGCACAGTCATATTTTCCATGTTCCCCAAAGCCGTCATCAATGATGACCAAAATCCAAGCACTCCTTTTGGTCGTTGCGTAGGTGACATAGTCATAGACACTTTCAATCTCACTTCAGAGATGTTGAGAACTCTGGCAATCCAGAAGGACATCTTAATTTCATTTTGTAATGACAAGTAAATGCAAAAGTTCAAACACATACTGTATGACATGCCCAATTTCAATGATTGGATCAATGGACACTGCATTTGTTTTCGTATCATACAATCTGCTAAGATTGACCTGTTGGATCATTTCATGAAGACTCCATATGATCGGCTCATGGATATTGATAAAAAAAGATGAATTTTCAAGTATCTGCAACCAAAACGAATTTAAGATTAGTTCATAACCGGATAAAATTGGAGCTCACCATTACGATAAGTGAAGAATCTCACTTGAAAACCTATATAAGGGTAGGCACATAAATCCAGTGACCCATCTGATTGAGATGTCACAGAAGCCTTCAAGATATAATCATTCTCATCTTTAACTCTCTGTGGCCTAAAAAGCACTGGCATAGGGCTCAACGGAAGCTGATTATCCAGTTGGATTCCAAACATTCTTAACTTGAACCTATAAGGGTACATGAAAACTCTCTCAGATCAGACCATTTCTTAGATTCTGGAAGTGATACCCATAAAACTGAATCAAAGTGAAAGCATGGACATAGAAACAGAGGAAAAGGCTGAAACCATGAACTTGTAAGGCTGACAAAAATGTTGCCATCACATTAATTAGAAAGATTTTATTTCCTCTTCACTCGAAAAGCATGAAGGTGTTGTCAACAACTGTCGGGCAACATATTATGACATTTAAGAATGGAAGGATTATCTTGAAACAGGAGTGCAGGGTTGCACCAAAAATATTACACGTGCAGGATAAAAATAATGCAATTAACATCAAAACATAATTCATTTAAATATGATATTCCCAGCATGGAAAAAAATCCCATAAATTCAATGAAGTGCATCAATAATTTACCTAATAATTCCAGAACCCAATCCAGTCGAATGTGACATTAGAAGATTCTGAACTGAAAAATATAGTATCTCCTCTTGTGTATGATCAATGATGGATAAACCAAGCTCAGACAGCTCAACAATTACATGAAATTCAGTATCCGAGGATGGTGACTGCAGAGTCTGGGAATCAGACATAGGGTTTGGAGTTGAAGATGATGGAATTCTTCCTGGCATAATGGGCAACACTTGGTCATCGAGCATCCAATCAGCTTGAAGCCATCAGACACTGTAACACTTCCAAATATCACATGCTATCTCTCCCAAATACCACGACACGTGAAACTTTTACTCACCTAAATCTACGCTCAAATGATTTACTCCACGTCCAAGTAACAATTTCACAAGCACCTAAAAGTTACAAATCAAAGAAATCTGACCTGATAATCTTCCTAACATGCTCAGGCGGCATATCCTCCTTCTGAGTTTCGACGATGGGAAGATTCCTAGTGACACTCCTGTTCTTCCCCACCGCCAGCGGGATGACCGTGGTGCTTCTGATGATGACTGGGATGGTACTGGTGAGGCTGAACATGATGAGGCTGATGGAACTGCTGCTTCCCCTGCTGGTGATGGATGTGAGGATGGTGGAGGTGACTTTGAAGCGGAATCGCGACATGGAACGGCGGGTGCTGCGCATAGACATGTACGATCGGGGGCGGGGGGAGGGGGTGGTGGGGTGGGGTGATAACCATCGGCGGAGGCGTCGGCTGCCTCGCCGGGACGAATTCCGGAGCCTTGGCGCTCAGCTTGCTGGAGGAAAGGTTCCTCGCTAGCGAGGGCGTTGGCTCTGAGACCGATCCGGAGTCAACGGGTTGATCGGGGAGCGGAGAGGATGAATCTAGAGGTTCAACTGGAGAAGGATGGAGCTCGGCCATGGATTCGGACGATTAGGGTTTTTGGCCGGTGAAGACGGAGAGAAGCTCCGTCAGAGGGGGAGAGGGAGAGAAATATCGACGGGATTCGGGAGTCGATCTGGAACGAGATCGATTCGTCGTTCATCCGCATGCCCTAATCGTGTTCTCCAATGGCGCTCACCCGCACCCACCGCCTCACCCTCCCCTCTCTTCTTCTTCGCCGACGCTCTGCTGCTACACCATCCCTCTCCTCACCTGCTACGCCCGGTTTCCAACAGTGCTAAAAAACCGAAAGATTTATTTGCAAGATATGGCCAGGCTAATTTGTGCCAATTTTTTGCCCTCTTGGCTATTTGTGCAAATAGGCCCATTTTTTGGCCCATTTTGTGCAATTTCCTCTTCTTTAAATTGGCAGCATTTTTCAAAATTAATCTTTTTTTCAAATCTTTGGCTCACCATTCGGCATCTTTTAGAGTTCTTCTGTTTGTTTGGGGTCGTAGAGTCTAGAGTCAGGAATGACTGGAATCGAGATGGTGTTTTTAGGGCGACTCCGTATCCGAGAAGAAGCTTCCTTGATGGTGCTTGGTTTCATTCTGCATCTTCAACTTTTTGGGAGAAGTTCTACTTAGGTTATCTTTTTGTAGAGTTTGTTTCGTTGCGACTATTTTCTGTTTATATCTGCTTAGGTCGTCTTTTTGTAGAGTTTGTTTCATTGCGACTATTTTCTGTTTATATTGTATATTTAGGCGGTCTTCGCTTGCCGACTCGTCGACCTCTCGAGAATCAGGCTTGCATGATCTCGAATTTTTACTTAATAAAAAAAATATTTCCAAGTTTTTGAAATGGAGAAGTTGTTTGAGTTTAAATGAAAATGATTTAAAGATTATGTTTTTTGTTTTGAAATTTTAACTAAATTTTAGAGAAACAGTTTGAGATGGTCTCGCGCCGATAAATACCTAATTTAATTTATGGACATCACTCCACATAGGAGGTGTTTAAATGTTACATTTTCAATTTATATAGGTGTAATTTATAGAAATTGAATTAAATTTATGAGAGGTAATTTTTAAAAAAATTGGAGTACTGGTAATTCTTTTAGTCTTTTTTTTAATACTTGTAGTTCTCTTAAAAAAAAGGCTAAGATCTCCTCCTTTTTTCAAACTTGTACATCAAAACCATACATTTACTACATCCACCTTTACTTTGAAATAAATTTCATATCTATCTATCTATCTATCTATGTATCTATCTATCTATCTATCTATCTATCTATCTATCTATCTATCTATCTATAAACCTATAAAAAATTGTGTTCTTAGGGTCCTTATTGACCATCAACCATAATGACTCTTAAAAAATTCTAAATTATCAATCGGAATGGGAATAGATGTGGTGCGCAAAGGGTCCCTTAATTTAATAGCACAATTATCCCTCACATGATGGCATCCTTTTCAAATTCGGTTTATAAATAAATCAATTATTAAATGCCAACAATTGTAACGGCTAAGCACAATTATCCCTCACATAATCACATCCTTCTCAAATTATGTTTATAAATAAATCAATTATTAAATACCAACAATTGTAACGGCTAAGTACAATTATCCCTCACATGATCAATCCTTTTCAAATTCTGTTTTGAAACAACTCTATTATTAAATGCCATCTATTCTGGGATTCCAACCATACGTTATTCCACCAAATATACATATAAATTCCCACAACTCCTCACATTTTTTAGCCCACAATAATTCAAAACATCAAACCTCATTGTCCATAGCCCCCCTTCGTGAATCGCCACAAAAAGAAGACCAGGTTTTCTCGATTGATGAATTGCGTGTAGGCCAAGATGGGAAAATCAAAGTGATGATATGTCGAAAATGGGATGTCTTGACTCCAAAAGGAAAATACTTTAGCACAGACTTCATCGTCTCCGACGAAAAGGTACACCACACCAACGACTTTGAGCACAATCTTTGATCTACATCTATAATATAAACCTATAAAAATTGTGTTCTTAGGGTCCTTGATGACCATCAACCATAATGACTCTTGGAAAATTCTAAATTATCAATCGGAATGGGAATAGATGTGGTGTGCAAAGGGTCCCTTAATTTATTAGCACAATTATCCCTCACATGATGACATCCTTTTCAAACTCTGTTTATAAATAAATCAATAATTAAATGCCAACAGTTGTAACAGCTAAGCACAATTATCCCTCACATAATCACATCTTTCTCAAATTATGTTTATAAATAAATCAATTATTAAATACCAACAATTGTAACGGCTAAGTACAATTATCCATCAATCCTTTTCAAATTCTGTTTCGAAACAACTTAATTATTAAATGTCATCTATTCTGGGATTCCAACCATACGTTATTCTACCAAATATACATATAAATTCCCACAACTCCTCACATTTTTTATCCCACAATAATTCAAAACATCAAACCCCATTGTCCATAGCTCCCCTTCGCGAATCGCCACAAAAAGAAGACCAGGTTTTCTCGATTGATGAATTGCGTGTAGGCCAAGATGGGAAAATCAAAGTGATGACATGTTGAAAATGGGATGTCTTGACTCCAAAAGGAAAATACTTTAGCACAGACTTCATCGTCTCCGACGAAAAGGTACACCACATCAACGACTTTGAGCACATTCTTTGATCTACATGAATATACCACATTATTATATCATTTACGCATTGTTATTTGCATCAGGGTAATGTTATTCAATGCACTGCAAAAAGCAACGTCGCCCATTGCTTCATTTGGTAGTCCGTCTGGAAGGGCGAGGAATTAGGCTACTGGATGATATGCCAAGTTCTTAGGTTTTGGAAATTCGTGTAATTCCAAGCCTATCCTACATCGTGAAAAATTTAATCTAAACAATTATGTACTCAGCTTAATTTCTACAATAGTTGGGCTTGGTCAGGTCGATATGAGAATATTGGCCATCAATTAAGATTAACGTGCTATTTGTTAAGCTTGATTGGCCTATGTAGTTATAGTTGTCCAGATAGTTATTAGTTTCATACTTCCTCTATATTGGTAAAAGCAAACTTTTTGTTGTAGCTGCAGTTGTATATTAAACTTTATGGACAACCCGCATTATGGTGTTGGAAATATTGATGATCATGTATTGTGGGGATAATAGATGATCTGAGGTATAAGAGGTCGGACGGGAAGCAATGGAGATGTACTGCCATGTCCATGCCGGACAAAACTGTCTTTGAAAAGCACTGCATTCAATCAAAGAAGAGGGCTATAAATTCTACCCTGAGAGCCAACCTACAGAAAGGCAAGGGAAAATCTGGGGGTGACAGTGGGGGCTGAGTCTTCCGTTAATATCTTAAAGTTAAAAACCAAAACAAAAAATTGAAGAACAAGAACTCATAAAAAAACTAGGGGAGCTAGGAAAGGAAAAAGTGAAATACGGAGTATCTTTTTTTGCTTTTTGGAGTCTACTTATTTATTTATACTTAATCAAGATTGGAGTGGGTCGATACTCGGTACTCATATACCCTCTTTTTCGATGAATTTATTTTATATGCCAACAAAGTGCTTTGAATTTCATTTTTTTTTTATTGATATAATTAAGGTAAATTCCGTAATTCTTTAATTTGTTAAAAAAACACGAGCAATGAAAAAAATCAAAGGATCAGAGAGATGAACAAGAAATTAACATTAAGAGTTTGGAATGGGAGCCGTTGATTTTTTTTTAAAGAGGTTATTAACACAATTACTTCAAATGGATATGAAATGTGATTTTAGCATTCTAGCTCTTTTGACAAGTTTTCAAATTTTCAAACACCGATAGATAGGAAAAGAGGTGAAGAAACTGATCACTAACACTAAGGGCATTTTAGTAAGAAGTAATTTGGTCCAAAGGCCTTCGGCCTTTGGACCAATTACTAAATGTCCTAAAGGCTTTTCTTTGCTAGTAAAAGGCCAAAATATTTTCATAATACCAAGAGTACCCCTACTTCTATTTTTCCCCAGATCCTTCCCGTTTCATTTAGATCCCAAATCGAAGAAGCGAGTAAGAGAAACCGGAGAGGGACAACGCATCACAGCCGCAGCCGCATCCGCATCCGCATCCATCGCTCCGCCTTCATACGCATCCATCGCTCCGCCTTCATCCTCGCCCTCACAGATCTTCATCCTCACTCCGCCTTCATCCTCGCTCCGCCTTCATCCTCGCCCTCGCCTTCATCCACAAGGACGACGATCATGGAGATTGGATGTGATGGCGTCGGAGAGAAGATCGCCGCTGATGTCTTCGATGGCGGCAGGTACTCCCCTCCCCCGTTCCCTAATCGCCGCCGATGCCTTCCTCTATCCCCGCTCTCTCTCCTCCCGCTGTCAATTCTCCCGGCGGCGCATCTCTCTTTAAATTGGAGGAATCAGACTAGGGTTTCCACTTTCCAGAGGTTGCTTGGTGGTGACAGTTATGGCGGATCTCAGCAAGCGAGTCCATCAATCGATCTCGGATTCCTCTCCCGGCGACGCACCTCTCTTTAAATGCTCCCGGCAGCGCACCTCTCTTTAGTTTTGGAGGTGTTCAATTTGTTGCTGTAGAATCAAAAATCTCTCTGTTCATTGGCAAACTATTGCATAATCTTTGTTCAGATGAAGAGGAAGGACTGTAGCTTGTGCTCTGTGTGTTTATGGGAACAAAATTTTGCATAAACTTTGGTTTTTTTTTTTTGGGATCGAATTACATAAACTTTGGTTTGATGGTATGATTGTTTGTTTACATTGCTAAGATTCAGGTGATGTTCAAAGGGACCCAACTCGAATTTTTCCATCACAACATTAGGATTCGAAACACGTTAGGACTATTTAACTGACCTGTACGTTATTGTTTGGTTTTGCAAAACTTGAGTGAACATAAATGGCAATTAGCCATTAGGAATTGGCAATTTTTTGTTTCAATTAGGAACTGAAAATTCAGTTGTGGTGACAGGGCAATTTTTGTTTCAATTAGGAAATTGCTATTAGCCATTAGGAATTAGTAATTTATTTTTGTTTCAATTAAAAACTCTTGAAACGAATCTGTCATCAAAAAATTGTTTCCCTTGTCCTATGTTTTTCCTTTGATTACAGTGTCTATGAACCTGTTTTTATTTTGGTTACAGTGTCGATGGCCTTGTTTTTCTTTGGTTACAGTGTCGATGGCCCTGTTTTAACAGTGGTTACATCGTCTATATCCATCTTACTCATTCATATATTAGAGGAGAACTGTCACCACATGAATATCGGCTTCTCATTAGCCCCTATAGGGTTTATGTTTCCCCTTTCTTAGAGTTTTCCTTTGATTACAGTGTTTATGACCCTTTTTTCATAGTGGTGACAATGTCTATAAAGCTGTTTTTATTTTGGTTACAGCGTCTATAGGGTTTTCCTTTTAATTAAAGTGTCTATGACTTCATTTTTATAGTGGTGACAATGACTATGACACTGTTTTTATTTTGATTACAGCGTCTATGACCATCCTACCCGAATATATAATAGAGGAGAACTGTCACCACATGTATTTTGGCTTCTCATTAGCCCCTATAGGGTTTGTGTCTCCCTTGTCGTAGGGTTTTCCTTTGATTACAATGTCTTTGACCCTTTTTTCATAGTGGTGACAGTGTCTATAACCCTATTTTATTTTGGTTGCAACGTCTATAGGGTTTCCTTTTATTATAGTGTCTATTACCTTTTTTTCATAGTGGTGACAGTGTTTATAACCCGGTTGTTATAGTGATGACAATGTCTATTATCCTGATTTCATAGTGGTGACAATGTCTATGACTCTTTTACCCATTCATATATTGAAGGAGAACTGTCCACCTAATGTCTTTTGACTTCTCATTAGCCCCTTTAGGGTTTTTGCTTACCTTGTCCTAAGGTTTTCCATTTGGTGACATCAATCATCTCTTAACGAAGTACTTTACTTAACATTTTAGGGTTTAGGGTTTAGGGCCCTAAACCCTAAAGACTTAACCCTAAACCCTAAACCAAACTGTACATCACATGTTCTTTTGGCTTCTCATTAGCCCTTTTAGGGTTTGTACTTCCATTTTCCTAGGATTTTCTTTTGATTACAGTGTCTATGAACCTTTTTTCATAGTGGTGACAGTGTCTATAAAGTTGTTTTTATGTTTGTTACAACGTCTATAGGGTTTTCCTTTTGATTACAATGTCTATGGGTTTGTTTTTATAGTGGTGACAGTGGTTATGACATTGTTTTTATTTTGATTACAGTGTCTATGACCCTCTTACCCATTCATGTATTAGAGGAGAATTGTCATCACATTTATTTTGGCTTCTCATTAGTCCCTATATGGCTTTTTCTTCCTTTATGATATGATTTCTCTTTGATTACAGTGTCTACGACCCTGTTTTTATTTTGATTACAGTGTCTATGACCTTGTTTTCATAGTGGTGACAGTGCCTATGACTCTCTTACCCATTCATATATTGAAGAAGAACTGTCCATCTAATGTCATTTGGCTTCTCATTAGCCCCTTTAGGGTATGTGCTTACCTTGTCCTAGGGTTTTCCATTTGATGACAGTAATCATCTCTTAACGACGTACTGTACTTAACATTTTAGGGTTTAGGGTTTAGGGCCTTGGCCCTAAACCCTAAAGACTTAACCCTAAACCCTAAACCATACTGTACATCACATGTTCTTTTGGCTTCTCATTAGCCCCTTTAGGGTTTATGCTTCCCTTTTCCTAGGGTTTTCCTTTGATTACAGTGTCTATGAACCTTTTTTCATAGTGGTGACAGTGTCTATAAAGCTGTTTTTATTTTGGTTACAACGTCTATATGGTTTCCTTTTGATTATAGTGTCTATGACTTTGTTTTTATAGCGGTGACAGTGGTTATGACACTATTTTTATTTTGATTACATTATCTATGACCATCGTTTTATAGTGGTGACAATATCTATGACTTTATTTTTATTATGATGACAACAATAGTTACATTTTTAATTTTTTTTTATTGTGGTGACACTACTTTAAAAAAAATCTAGAAAACTATAAATTAGAAAATAGATAAGAATTGTCATCACATGTATTTTGACATCTCATTAGCTCCTATAGGGTTTACACTTCTCTAGTCCTACGGTTTTTCTTTGGTTACAGTGTCTATGACTCTGTTTTGATTTTGATTACAACGTTTATGTCCATCTTACCCATTCATATATTAGAGGAGAACTGTCACCACATGAATATCGGCTTCTCATTAGCCCCTTTAGGGTTTGTGCTTCTCTTTTTCTAGAATTTTCCTTTGATTACAGTGTCTATAACCTTTTTTTCATAGTGCTGACAATGGTTATAAAACTGTTTTTTATTTTGGTTACGGCGTCTATAGGGTTTTCCTTTTGATTACAGTGTCTATGACCATGTTTTTATAGTGGTGACAGTATCTATGACTTTATTTTTTTATAGTGGTTACAATAGTAGTTACATTTTTAATTTTTTTTTATTGTGGTGACACTACTTTAAAAAAATCTAAAAAACTAGAAATTAGAGAAGAACTGTCATCACATATTCTTTTGGCTTCTCATTAACCCCTTTAGGGTTTATGCTTATCTTTTCCTAGGGTTTTCCTTTGATTACAGTGTCTATGAACCTTTTTTCATAGTGGTGACAGTGTCTATAAAGTTGTTTTTATTTTTGCTACAACGTCTATAGGGTTTTCCTTTTGATTACAGTGTCTATGGCTTTGTTTTTATAGTGGTGACAGTGGCTATGACACTGTTTTTATTTTGATTACAGTGTCTACGACCCTCTTACTCATTCATATATTAGAGGAGAATTGTCACCACATTTATTTTGGCTTCTCATTAGCCCTTATAGGGGTTGTGCTTCCCTTATCATATGATTTCTCTTTGATTATAGTGTTTATGACCATGTTTTTATAGTGGTGACAACATCTATCACTTTAAATTTTTTTTATAGTAGTTACAATAGTAGTTACATTTTTATTTTATTTTTATTGTGGTGACACTACTTTAAAAAAATCTAAAAAACTAGAAATTACAAATTAGAGAAGAACTGTCACCACGTGTATTTTGGCTTCTCATTAGCCCCTATAGGGTTTTTGCTTCCCTTTTCCTAGGATTTCCCTTTGATTACAGTGTCTATGAACCTTTTTTCATAGCGGTGACAATGTCTATAAAACTATTTTTATTTTGGTCAACGTCTATAGGGTTTTTCTTTTGATTACAGTGTCTATGACTTTATTTTTTTAGTGGTGACAGTGGCTATGACACTGTTTTTATTTTGATTACATTGTTTATGATCCTCTTACCCATTCATGTATTAGAGAAGAACTGTCATCACATGTACTTTGGTTGTCCTAGGGTTTTCCTTTTGATTACAGTGTTTATGACCTTGTTTTTATAGTGGTGACAGTGTTTATAACCATGTTTTCATGTGTTTAGTTTAGCGTATGTTCCCATGAATTAGTTCATACGTTTATTTTATGTCACAATAATTTTTTCCGCTAAAAGCTAATAGATGCATTTGTGATAGCTTAATTGTATATCCGCATAGTTGAATGTTATAGATTTACACCAGCATTTGTGATAGCTGAATTTTATATCGCTAAGGACTGGTTTTTGATAGAGTAAAAAAGTTTTACAATAAGGTAGGTTACAATTTGTTCTTGGTGAGGTTGTGAGGGAGTCAAACTTTGTCTTGCTCCAAACTCTTACCAAAAATCCATCCACAAGGATGCATAAAGCAACTACAAAGTCCTAGAAACCAACATCCAAATGAGATTTAAGTATTGCAGAAAGGCAAAACACTTAAACCAGCAACCGACTTGCAGCAGAGATGGCACCAGTAGTCTTCCTCGTTGGCACCATCAAGGGAAAGCATAAGCCAATGCCTGGTCATACAGATCACCAAGGAATTCAATCAAAATAAAAACAAGGCGTGGAATAGAATACCAAGTCGAAACCAAATCAGCCATAGAACACCAAATCGAAACCCAATCGAAACCCAATTCTCTGTTAGGGTTTGCTGTTCGGAGTCAATGGCGCAAGATCGATCTTGCTTCGATCTTCCTCCCGTCCTCCGCCAACACTACTATCATCGCCGCCGCACCTCCTCCCGTATTCAACTCCTTCGCCGAAGAGCGCCGCCGGGAACCTGTCCTCATCAACCAAAAATCCATTCCCGAAGAGCGCCGCCGGGAACCTGTCCTCATCAATCGGCGACGAAGAGCGCCGCGACGAGAGGCCGGAGGAGAGCGAGAGCTCCGCGACATATCCCGGAGGAGAGGCTGAGAGGGAGAGCGCTGTGGGAGAAGAGCCATGGGAGGAGGATCGAGATTTCCGACTCTATTTGTTCCAGATCTGTTTTAATTTGGGGGAGAAAGGGAAAAAAAATAAGGTAGGGGCAAAATTGGAAATTATGGACATTTACCTAATATTGCCACCCTTGTGTCCTATGACTAAAAATTTGGTTCCAAAATGGCCACTTAGCAAAAAACCCCTTTTAGTTATAGATTAAAAACTATCACCGAAAAATTAAAATTCTAGTTGTAAAAGAAAGGTTGGTGCTTCAATTGATCAAATATCTTATACTCTCTCCGTTAATTAAAACTTGACGTTTTACTATTCACGCACGTTTTTTGAGGTGTTAAAAACTATATAAAATATTAACTTTTTAAATATTTTTTTTTAACAATTTCATACTTATTACTATTAAGTATGAATTTATAAAAACAAATGGGAAAAAAGATTAATATTTTATATAATTTTTATCATTCTAAAAAAACGTGTATGAATAGTAAACGACAAGTTTTAATTAACAGAAGGAATATTATATAAGGCGTTTTTGTTTTTAAAAAAATTAAAAGGTGTTTTTTGATTAAAAAAATATTTTATAAGGTGTCTTCTTGAAGAAAAAATAACCCATAAAAATATAAAGATTTAATAAATAACTTAAACTGAATTATCAAGTATATAAAATCAAGATTTACTATCTTTACACATATATTTTTTAGATTAATCAATGAGATGATTTAAAATAAGTTCTTAAATAAACTTATAAAATAGCAAAACTTCTAGACATAGCACGGGTATGCCTTGACTAGTATATATAGAACACAATCATGTTTTACTTCTTTTTTTAATCACCAATCAAATCTTTAATTAATTCAAATAAATCATCTTGAAATACATTCAACAACCCCAAAGGAGGTTACGAATTAGTATTGGTTATAAGTACTTCGACCAACCTCATACTAGCCATGAGGTGATCTACCTTATTAGCTTGTCAACACACGGAGCACCACTTCGCCACCTCAAAGTGCCTGGCCAACCTTCATATCCAATAGAGTATCATGTTGACCTCGCCTCTTACCATGTTCTTCTTCTTCTTCTTCAGCTTCAATATCATGGCCTCGCAGTCCGACACAAATATGACATGAGAAATGTTGTTTGCAATACAGATGTCTACAACCCATAATATGGTTTCGACCTCCACCAAGGCTACGCTCGAGGAATGTTGAATAGTCTTGGCCACTACAAAGCATGTGTCTCCGCTATCATCTAATGCAACAAATCCAATACCACACCCAAGTTGTTCATTGGTAACCACATCGCAATTGATCTTGATGAACCCCTAATCCGTCTTCCTCCATTTCACTGTTGTGACACATTACTGCCATGCTTGTTGCTGGAATCTGAGTCGTAGAATTTATGTTCATTACTTTCTCAAACTCCTCCACCATTTTTAGTACCTCCTCAACCAATATATCTATAGGCTTGATCACCAATAAAATAAAAAATGAAAACATGGCTTGTCAAATCTCGGTTAAAATTGTAAACCATTTTTACACAAGGGGTTAGCGTTTACCAACACCCGCCCCATGAAATTGAGAATATCTCTTGAGCTCTTTTTTCACAATTATAAATTAACGGACTTCCTTCCATGCTAACCTCGTTATTGAGCAATAAAATAAAGCATGGATATCATCTCGAAGCATCTTGCACCTCACATACTCCTCCTTGATCCCTACTTTCATGTTCATCACTTCATCAAATTGTCATTACATGGGAGTATACCCTGACAAGCCCGCCAAACAAATGACTTTACTCTCGGGTGTACGATAATTTTTCATACTTGCTTTCACCAGATGTTTACAGTTTACACCCATCAGATCTGACTGCCCATACTAAAACCCAACCTTCCTTCTTTTAACATCATTGAACAACTCAATTTTACCGAGTACCCACCATTCTTCTCATATAATCACAAGAGTTCATATTGTATCTCTAGACCCACCAATCACATTCGTCGCACTAATTAACTCCGCATCGCCCTTAGTCGTAAGCGAGTCAATCATGTCCTCTCTTCACCTACCCAACCCCTAGTTGATAAGATCTATAACTCTAAAGGTACTCACAGTGTTGTACAATTGAGTTGCACAATGACAAGAAGTTGAAAAAAAGAGGAAAAAGCCAAGTTCACAACTTGAAGGCACTCACAGTGATGTACAATTGGGTTTCACTATGACAAGAAGTTATATACATACATACATACATACATACATACATACATACATACATACACACACATACATACACACACACACACACATACATACATACATACATACATACATACATACATATATATATACACATATATATATATATACATATATATATACACATATATATACACACACACACACACACACACACACACACACACATATATATATATATATATATATATATATATATATATATATATATATATATATATAGGTAAAGGTTCAAATGAAAAAGGGGCTTAAGATGAAAATTGTTCTTAAAGTGAAAATAGGCCAAATTGAACAGTTTGGAGCGCGGAGCGCGGATCCTGTTCACGGGTAAATGGCTCGACCCGTTTTCAGACAAATAAACCATCTTCCTTTCTCTCGCACTCGTCGTTCTCTCCTTCCGCTCGCTCGCTCGCTCTTCGATCAACCTCGCCGGCGTTCATCACCGCCAGAAGATCCGGCCTGCAGCAGCTCCCACCCCAACTTCGCGCTCGCCAGTAGCCCCGAAGCCTGCCCCTGCGTTGCCAGCGGCTCTTCCTCGCCCAGCACGCCACACCAGCCCGACCACTACCCTTCTTCCTCCTTTACCTTTGAGTGCTCAACCCCTATTCTTCCTCTTACCCTCGTGCTTCACAATTACGGTATGTATCCTTACTTTGATTTTTACCACACATTGATATTGTCTATATAATTTGGGAAATTTCAATTGTTAGGGTTTGGATGGAATCGATTGGGGGAAATTGGGGATTTGTGATTTGTGATTTGGGATTTGGGTGTAACCATTAAGATGACAAGCAGAAGTGCTCCACCCAACTGTTCACTTTCTGTTTCAGTCTTCTGCAACCAAGATGGCATTAGGGTAAGAGTTTCTCAAAATTTATTACATTGTTTGTTCAACTGATGTTTATCCTTATTTTGTATGGCAAAACTTGGAGTATTTATGTTGTCCATTGCCTTCTGGTTATATAATATAGGGGCCAGAGTCATTGAAAATGTCCGGATCTTGTGATTATGTAAGTATAATGGATCTCCCAATTCTTTGACAATTTCATCTCTTTATTGATTGGAATCATTGCTGAAGCATGATGTATAGAATTGGTGTTATCATGCATCTCACTTTTAACAAAGATATTAATGTTTTTAAATCTGATAGGTCTGAAGTCCTTTTTAATCTCTTTACTTTCAGACCTTCTGTACACTTCAGTTCTTCTGTAAATTGTACCATCATTATACTATGTAACTCTATCTGGTCAGTACTAGAGTATTCTCTTATCACTATATATATGGTGCAAGAGGGATGGAACTCAACAAACTTCAGGGTCCTTTGTGACATGTTGAACTACAAATTGCTTTGTTGAGTAGTTGATGCATGTATGCATTTATATCTGTACTCATTGGAATTGAGACACCCTGACATAGGTATATCCATGCCCCCACTAGGGTCCACCCCTTGACTTTACCTGATAGTTGTGCTTCATGATGACTATGGCATTGTTTTCTGTTGGCCATTCACCTTGATAGCTTATTATGCATCTCTTTTGACTTATATCTCATATGAACTTTTTTTTTTGCGATGATACGTTCATAAAGCATAAAAAATATTGCAATTTCTTGTCATTGTCTTTTTACCTCTGCTCATTAGGGTTGTTCGATAGGTTTATATAGGTTTATATATTTTGTAGTTACCTATTTAATCCCCCCTCCTCCCACACTTTTTTAAAACATTGCAGTTTAGTGTCAAACTGCTGATACTGCTGAGGCCTTTCTTTAGGCCAGTTGGGCGTTCATTCTTTTTCTTTTTCTTTTTTAATTTCTAAAATTTATTTTGTTATTATTGATTTGTGGATTCTTTAATCTCTGATATTCTAATTAGGTTAATGTATTTATGTTAAAGCCATTGCAGATCACTTGTGATGGGTGCAATTTGTAATGAAAAGGGCGCCATTTTGTTGAAATTAAACCTTGTGACTAACACAGGTCTGATTTCCCATTTCTCATGTAAGTGAATTTCTTTTTTCATGGGTAGGGGATTTGTTGTGCCACATTTATATATGTGCGTAACTGGCTTTGGTGTTTTTCATTCAAGGGAAAATTGACTAACAAAGATAGGTTACTTGGGGTTTCTTTAAATTTCCTCTTAATATTGGTCGTTAATATGAGTTTAAATTATTGAGAATTGGAGAATCCATTCATCTTTCTTTGATATCTAATTAGTAATCTCATTCAATGATGTGTAGATTTTTTTAATGCCTTTTTTTAATACTCATCATTAGTCACCATCACTTGTTTATTATTTTTAGACCACTTGCTGATACTCATCAGGCCATGCCAATTGTCAATATTTGTAACCTATTAGCTCAATTGGTAGAGCGATGTGCTTTTGCACAAAGATGTAGGTTCAAATCCTACATAGGTTATCTAGACCATGATGATTAATTGGCATTTTGTTTCCGTTCATAAATAAGATTAAGAAGTTCATAAATAATACCATAAAGTGCGTAAATAATATTAACGAAAGAGCATCTATTCCTAACCGTGTTATTAGGTTTCAAGGCACGAGCAACTGCAATATAGATAGATCATCTTCCAATAAATGATTACTGATGCCATAAGAAAGCAAAGAGAGATATACTCAGTGTAAGTTTCATCATCACAAAAAGAACATCATCAATTGAGGTAATGACAGGAAACGAAAGCTTTAAATTAGAAGAACAATAACATAGTGTACCTGAGGACAATTCCAGTTGAACGACTTTCTAGAAATTAACACATTTGTTTTACTATTTTAGACACCAAGTTTAATATTTGGCTTTTACTACTTATTGACTTCAAATTGCACAATTGTTATCTAAAATTGCACTAATATATGTTATTTTTGCACTTAATATTGTTCAGATTGCACAATTGTATTCTAAAATTGCATTAATATGCATGATGTGCTATTAAAAGCCTATTAGCTCAACATGGGGGAGCGTTGTGCTATGCACAAAGATGCGGGTTCAAAACCCGCATATGCTATTTATGGGTGTCATATTTTTATTTTCGTTTATGATTAAGATTATAAAGTGCAAGAATAAAATGATAAAGTGCATAAATACGATGTTAAAGTGCAAGAATAAGATGATGATGTGCATAAATAAGATGTTAAAGTGCAAGAATAAGATGATGAAGTGCATAAATAAGATGTTAAAGTGCAAGAATAAGATGATGAAGTGCATAAATAAGATGTTAAAGTGCAAGAATAAGATGATGAAGTGCATAAATAAGATGTTAAAGTGCAAGAATAAGATTATGAAGTGCATAAATAAGATGTTAAAGTGCAAGAATAAGATGATGAAGTGCATAAATAAGATGTTAAAGTGCAAGAATAAGATGATGAAGTGCATAAATAAGATGTTAAAGTGCACAATTAAATTGATCAAGTGTAAGAATAATAATATGAAGTGTATGAATAAGATTGTGAAGTACATAATTAAGATTATAAAGTGCATAAAAAAAATGATAAAGTGCAAGAATAAAATGATGAAGTGCATGAATAAGATTCTGAAGTGCACAACTAAGATTATAAAGTGGAAGAATAAAATGATGAAGTGCATGAATAAGATTCTGAAGTGCACAATTAAGATTATAAAGTGCAAGAATAAAATGATAAAGTGCATGAATAATAATATGAAGTGCAACAACTCTTTCAAAAAAACATATGAGCTGATTTTTTTTTAAGTTGCACCAGCTTAATTCATCTTTTTTAAATCATTCTCAAGATTGTGGTTGTTTATTTCTAACTTTGCACTAATATATCTTATTACAAGACTCTTATTACGAAACTCTGCAAACTATGAAAATTATGCACTTTAGCCTATGCGGGAATCGAACCCACGTCTTTGCACATAAGCATTTGCTCTTCCATTGAGCTAATAGGCTTTTAATAGGCTTGAGTTTTAAAATTGCACTCTTCGGTTTTATATTTGCACTTTTTCAAACTAAAATTGCACATTTAAGTTCTAAAATTAGCATAGACATGGGCATTTTCAAATTACAACATCAGCTCTTTAGTCAAATATGGCAATAGAATTTCAGGCCTTGAATTTCAGCTGAAATTGCACTTTTTCAAACCGAAATTGCTCTTTTTCAAAATGAAATGGCACTTTTCAGACACATTTAAATCAGAACCAATACATTCATTCATGAAAAAATGAAAGCAGAAGCTTTGACAGACCAAAATCAACTTAGAATTCAGATTGTTTTATGAATGAGCAAGTATTCAAAGTTGACTGATTGTTTTATGAATTAAAGCAGAAGCACCCATTCACGGTGAAGAGATATTAAGAGATGCAATTCTTTCAATATTGAGCAAAAATAATGAACAAAACTATGAGAAATCAACACAAGTTTTGTATATTGAGCCACAAGGATCAACAAAATACTGAAATCAAGATAAAGTTTTACCTTCATCACACTCATCATCTCTTCAAAAGCTCCAACCTAAAAAAATAAACTTAATCAGGATGGAGTAAATGATTAATTTTACATGGACGGGATATAAGAGAATAAAATACCTGAATATCTACTTGTTTAGGCATAGGAGACAATTTCCCTGGTACAACATAGGCTTTCCTTAATATATCCTCAAGGTCCTCCTTTAATACATATATACATACAAGTGAGAAAGGTGCAACAAGAGGAAAAGGTACCTATTTTGTAGCAATGCAAGAAATTTTCAAATTAAGTTTCAGTCCTACCTTTCTGAAAAAACTGGACGATATGTCTTATTCTGGCCCTTCACAACCAAGATCTCAGACTGAAGCCAAATATAAGGTTCAAATATTAGAAAAAGCATACTCAAATATCGCAGATCTGCTGCCCTAACCAGACAATGTAATCAAGTTATGACACTCAGCAGTGAAAAAACAGGCAAGTTTATATGATGCTTAATTTGCTATCATTGTTCACTAGTTTACCTTAACACTGGAAACACTTGTTCTTTATTCTCTTATGAGATCACGTGTCCATTAAAACACCAAAGCTTCAGCTAATAGAAAGTAGGAAATAGCTTCAGACAGTATTAACATAAAAAACCTCCTTCATGAATGGTATCGAGTGTCAAAATTAGAGAGAAAACTACAATCAACCAAACCTGAAAAACTGGGACACCAGAAAATGAGCATTTATAACCTGCTCTCTGCATCTCCTGAGCAACAGAAACATAAAATGCAGTTAGGTGGAAGCCCAGAGCAATATAGGTCAACATGTAGTAGGATTCACTGGACTTAAATATGTTAGGACTAAAAAATGGTTTTAGCCTAACAACAACAATTCACTGGAATTGAGATCAAACAGCAGAGGTAAGCCTCTTGCATTAAAAAAGTTCAATCACAGCCCTGGACAAAGGCAGATATGCCTCTCGCAAAACAAGCAAGTAAATTCTCTGGATGCCTAAAGCATGGTTGAGACCCTCTTATTTATGCTACCCTCCTAGTACTTAAGTCACTGTCAGTTACATTAGAAAATCCCCATCGCAGACCTGGTGGCTTCACTTGCTAGCACCTGGATCACGTCTCCAGCCAATTCCAGAAGCTTCACCAGAGAATACTAAGCAGTCTCTTTCAGAGAAATCATCAAATAATCTCCAGTAACTACTAAGCAGTCTATATAATGCTAGTCCAACAAAGATGTTAGACCAACGTCAACAACTTAAGAGAAAATCTTCTTTTAATATCTAGGCTCAAAGGAACTAATGCTAACAATTGAAGCTTCAATAAGCACAAAAACAAACGGACCTCTTTTCAGTTTCTCCAACAACTAAAATGTCGAAGATGTGTTTGAATGATTCGTAGCATTCAATCACACCACATTATATACAGTTATCTGCACAAATGCATTTCCAAAGAGCAGAATCTTTCTTTTGGAACTGAACTGTCATATCCAATGCTAAATGGAAAAAATTCAGCCCCGATCTCGCAAATTCAGTCCGTCGGTCCCAAAATTCCAAATGGCAATTTCAGATTTCTTTCAGTAACAAGTAAAAGTCTTAAGAATGCATTGAATTCACACAAGCATGAAACAATGAAGAATATTAGATGAACAAATTAAGAATGAGAAATTCACCGTAAACAAACCTTGAATATGGTGATTATCCAATTTGCTTCTATGCTTCTTAAACTATGGATTTGTGTACGAATTAGGGGCAACTAGAACACCAAAAAAAAACCTAACACTCAATTTTGTACAAAATTGAGGAGCTAAATTGTAATTCAATCACTATAACTTATAATTTGGGAGAAATTTTGATTAATTAATCACAATTTCAACCTTACCGAGTTGGATGAATGGCCATGGAAGAGTTCGCCGACTCAATTGAACCTCCGAGAAGGCCGAATCGAAGGCGAGAGGAGGAAGAATCTCTTCATCGATGTTGTTCAGTCCTTTGCTTCGTCATCCGCTCTACAGTCCCAGCGTACGGGAGAAGACGTCTTGGCAGAAGAGAGTGGAGCCGGAGTCTAGGTCGCCGACGCGGATGAGAGACGGCCTGCCAGGAGAGCGTGTTAGGGCAGGCGAGAGGAGGGAGAGGAAGAACTGATCGAAGAATGGGTTTTTTTTGGGGCCGGTCCGCTTCTTTTCTTTTTTCTCTTTTTTCCAGTTCACACCGGTTCAGTTTTTTTTTTTTTTAAAAACCGGGACGCGCGTGTTTTAGACCTCATTTTCACTTTAAGCAAATTTTTCATCTTAAGCCCCTTTTTCACTTTAACCTCACCTTATATATATATATGTATGTATGTATATATATATATATATATATATATATACACACACACACACACACATACATATATATATATAGGGTGAGGTTAAAGTGAAAAAGGGGCTTAAGATGAAAATTTTATTTAAAGCGAAAATGGTTTTTTATTGGGCTAACCGGTGCGCGAATCTTAATTAAAAAAAACCGAACCGGTCTGAACCGGATAAAAAGAAAGAGGGAAAAGCAAAAGAAAGAAGTCCCGTTGCCCACCCGACCTTCCTCTTCCTCTTTTGCTTCTCCTTCCTTCCCGAATCCGCCTGCCGCCGTCTGTCCAACCTCACTTGCCGCCGACGGCAAGTCCCGAAGCCCCGACCTCCAATCCCGAGAAGAATCTGACCTCTCTCCCCAGCAACAGCGATCGCCCGAGACTCCCGAGCGTCGAGCAGCCAGCGGTTGTGCCGACAACCTCCTTCCGAGCCACTGCCAGGCAAATAGAGCCTAGCCTCCGACCAGAACACCAACTTCCGCTGTCCGATCAGCCTCTCCTCCTCTTTGTCTCCTCCATTGAATCCACAAGGTAAGTTTCTAATAAACCCCCAAATTCTAGGTTTTGCTAAATTGAATAAATTTGTAGAATCTTATAATTGAAAGAGTGAAATTGAAACTTATTTAGAATGATTTGTTGTTCAAATAGATTGACTGAGAGTTTTTTTTTACTTGGATTTGAGATAATCGAACTCACAATTAGCATCTTTGTTGCTACTGTGGTGCCCTGCTCTTCCATTTCATTTTGTTTCGGTTAATTTTTAGATCCTGATGTGTCTTTTGTCATAGTATTTTGGGGAAGGTGATTGTTGTATCTTCTTTGCTATTTAAGACTCTAAATTATGCATCTCCTAGTCCTGGATACTGATTTCTGTATTGTTTACTTGTTCGGTAGCTGTTATATCACCATTAGGTTGATAATATTATCCTTTAAAGGTGAAATAATCTGCTTAAATTTTCTGATTTGAAGATGCTGCTTTATCTTATAACAGATCAAAATGGAACAAGTTTTGGCTGATAGAGATAGTGAGGATAAAATTGATTATGTCATTGCTGATCTTGAAGATAGAAGGGTATGTATTAACCCAGAATGTCTGATAATGGTTCAAGTTTTGGCTGATAGAGATAGCGAGGATAAAATTGATTATGTCATTAGGGTTTTCTCCTCTCAATTTGTTTTTGTGATCTACATTCATATACTTAGAAAAAGGAAATGACCCTAGATGCTGTTAAGTAGCACATATTAGTAGGATTGGTTGATGTTTTGAGAGGTCAGTCTGTTCAATTTGAACCTTCATTCCCAGCATGGAATCTCAACACCAAGTTGAATTGAATCCCTAGATAACCAACTTCCAACAAATTCCATGGGCTCCCCAAAACTCTCATAGACCATGTGTTTCTCTAAGGTATAAAGATTTGATCTTTGTCTCTTACTCTTTACACTTACTGGGATTCCATGTTTTGCTTTGCAAGGGATGTTTCCCTTCAAAACCCACGTTTTTCCTTTTTGTGCCTTAATTTTCAATTATGTGCAAAATTCCCACAACTAAGCATTCATTCACAACTCTTTTTTTTTTCGGTTGATCAGGCAAACATGTAGCCTTTTTGTTGCTGTTGTGCTGTCCTAAAATTGTCAAGACAGGGAGGAGTCCTTTCACATTTCATAGCCATGGCTACCTAGATGAAAGGCATCTACAAAGGCATCAAATGCATTTTCCATCTCTTTGGTAATTCAGTCTCCCACTTGTGATTTTATCATGTCTAGTTCTGTGTGAGAGAGAGAGAGAGAGAGAGAGAGAGAGAGAGAGAGAGAGAGAGATTGAAATTGGGTTACCAAAGGATGTAAAGCACGTATCACACATCGGTTTGGACAGCTGATTAGATGGCAGCGCACCTAGCTTGGTAAATCAGATATCACTACCTTAGGTTTGTGAAACTCCATTTTCTGTTATTAGGTATCTGCTGAATTGAGATCAAAATCATGGGTTTGTGATCAAATATTGTATATGACATATGACATTGCATTTCAAGCCTATTCCTGATTCGGCATCGTCGGTTGCTATCTTTTATTTTCCTAGTTTCTGTAGGTTATATTTAATAATATGTTGTTATCTTTAATTTTACTAGGATCAGTAGATTGTTTATGATGTATGGATATGTATATGTTTATTGGAGTATAGTTATGGTTATGGTTATGAACATCTTATTAAGACAGAACAGCTTTAAAAGCCTATTAGCTCAATGGTAGAGCAATGTGCTTATGCGCAGAGATGTGGGTTCAACTCCTACATAGGCTAAATTGCTCAATTTTAATAGTTTGTATTTGCACAATTGTATCTTACTTTTTCACAATTGTATTCTAAATATGCACAATTGTATCTTACTTTTGCACAATTGTATTTTAAATGTGCACAATTGTATTCTAAATGTGCACAATTGTATCTTAACTTTACACAATTTTTTTCTAAATGTGCACAATTGTATTCTAAATCTGCACAATTGTATCTTACTTTTGCACAATTGTTTTCTAAATGTGCACAATTGTATTCTAAATGTGCACAATTGTATCTTACTTTTGCACAATTGTATTCTAAATGTGCACAATTGTATCTTACTTTTGCACAATTGTATTCTAAATGTGCACAATTGTATCTTATTTTTGCACACTTGTATTCTAAATGTGCACAATTGTATTATAAATCTGCACAATTGTATCTTACTTTTGCACAATTGATTGAGATAATATCCGACAAATTCCTTCACTCTTTTTTAGTAATTGTTTTTTGCACATTTTTATTCTAAATCTGCATAATTTAATCTTACTTTTGCACGTTATAATATTAATAATTCTTATATGCACACTTGTATTCTAAATGTGCACAATTGTATTCTAAATCTGCACAATTGTATCTTATTTTTGCACAATAGAACAATCAATCAACTTAACTACATGAATCACACAAACCATTTTTTGCACTTTATGAACGGAAAGAAAAGAAGAAAAAACCATAGATAGCCTAGGTGAGATTTGAACCCACACCTTTGTGTATTCTAAATGTGCACAATTGTATTATAAATCTGCACAACTGTATCTTGCTTTTACACAATTGATTGAGATAAGATTTGTCAGATTCATTCACTATTTTTTAGTAATTGTTTTGAAAGGTTTATGAGCAACATTCTAGGCTTGATAAATAATTGGTGTATGAGCAACATTCTAGGCTTGATAAAAAAATTATTTAATAAATTTATTTGAGTTCTAAAATTGCACTTTTCAATTTTATATTTGCACTTTTTGAAACTAAAATTACACATTTAAGTTTTAAAATTGCACACTTTATGATATTACTCATACACTTTATAATCATATTTATGAATATGAAAAAAACAATTGAGATAACAATAGATAGCCTATGCAGGATTCGAACCCGCATTTTTGTGCGCGAGCACACTGCTCTACCGTTTGAGCTAATAGGCTTGGTGTTTCAATTACAATTTTTTTCGTTGTCTACCTCATATGTGCATCTAGATTAACACCAAAAAAGAGTAAATAAATGTGATGGAAACAATGAAATACAAGACACATAGACCAAGTGTTTCTTAAAGGTTTTCTTCTTGGATGCTGCAGACCAAGTGTTTGCTGTAGACTAAGTGTTTACATCTTCCTCATGTTGTGTGGCTGCTGTCATAGCATTCGAGCAGGTCGAATTCTGTATAATAACATCAGAGTAGGTCGAATTCTGCATAACAACATCAGTGCAGGTTGTATTCTGTAAAACAGCACCAACAACCACACCATTAGTTTGGTCTGCAAGCTTCCACTTGCTTATCTCAGGATGCCAAAGGAAGTGAGGATTCTCAGAAGATGTTATCTTCTTTACCTGTTGAAGCCAAAAGAGATATTTCAGGTGCAGGAGCAGGACTTGCTACAGTACAGACTCACCTTGAACAGTCGTCAGCAGTGGGAGTTGCTTCAATTGATGACGGTAGTTCTGGTGCTAATATTGATATTGAAAGCCCTGCTTGCTACACATCTAAAATAGTTGGGGCTGGTAATGCTTTGGGTACAGCTGTTGATCACCCTGCTGTACCACAAGATCCTCCAAAAGTTGAAACTTCAAGAGCTGGAAAACCTGAAGAAAAGGAAAATATTGATGGGGAGAAACCGAAAATTAGCACACTTAATGTTGATTCAGTAAAGCAAGTATAAATTGTTGAAAAGAGTAATGTAAATGTCGAGTTAGAAGAGAACACCAGTGGAACTGGTCTTGTGGATACATCTGTTAGGCAGGTGCAATCTTCAACCTCCTCTCATGCAATTGGTAAAAAGATGGAAAAAGAGATTTCTTTGTCTAAGCAGTGTATCAATGTTGTCTCAGATGATGGAAAAAGCATGATGCTTTCATGCTTTAAAAAAAAAGAGTAAAGTTGCGAGACACGGTTTTTTTTTTTAAAAAATATATATATAATGCAAAAATGGACTCTCCTGGAGCCCTACTAAATGGTATGTATGCCAAGTCATATCAATTCATTCTTGGTCACTCATATAATATCAATGCAGCCAATACAGATTCTCTAGTACAACTTTCAGATGGATGATAGCTCAAAATTTAGAAGTTTTTGGTTTTCTGTTTGAAATCATGTTGGGTTCAGAGGTTAAAAATTAAAAGTCACACGTTCAGTGCTAAAATATTGCCCATCTTTTCACCACAACACCAAATATACTTGAGCTAAGTGAAATAGAATACTATACATAGTTAGCAAGAAGAAAACCCCATGCTTTTGCTCAACCATGAGCCAACAAACATTAATGAGTTTTGGGAGCTCAATAATGGATGACTTGATCTGAATTAGAGGGAGAGTCTATGCTGGATAAGAAGGATCATGGGCATGTTTGCATTATTGAGAACTTTACTGAAAAAATCAAGCACTTTAAATGTGCATTACTGAGCAATGTGCACTTTACTAAAAAAAAGGCATGCATATACAATATATTTTGTATTATCGATTGATAGGGAGAGTCTCTGCTGGATAAAGAGGATCATGAGCCAACAAACATTGCTGAGTTTGGGGAGCCCAATAATGGAAATCTAAAGTGCGTGATTCTTGAATTTTAAATTCATTAACCACAAATCATAATGATATCATCTGCTAATTTACATCAATCAAGCATTGCCTTTCACAAGAAACAAGCTAAAATTTTTGGAAGTAAGTCATCCATTATTGAGCTCAATAGTTGGTGGGCATTGAACATAACTTGAAATCCTTGCATTGAATCAATGACTCATCAATCAAGCAAGATTTCAATCAGAATCAAGCAAGCAAGCAACAATACAGGTTTAAACAACTTCAATTAACTGACCTGGATGACCTCAGTATGTTGTGATGCCCGGAAACTTCGCAATTTTGCACTACAAAAAAAAAACAAATTAGCAACGGCCAAAAACCGTGGCAAAAAGTGGATTTGATGTGGCCAAAGGGGGCTAGCAACGACTTTAGCCACGGCAAGTCAGGCGTAACCAAACCCGCGGTGGCAAAAAGATTTTAGCAACGGTGGTAGCCGTGGCTAGCTTCCTAGCCACGGTTAAGCGACGGCAAAGTGTTGCCATGCTAGAATAACCAATATAAGCGACGGGACTTGCCGTGGCTAAGAAATTTCGGGCGCCAAGCAGACGAAAGCTCCGCACCAGAATTTTGGCGCTTTTTTTCAGAATTTGCGACGGAAAATTGCCGTGGCTAGAGAAGTGGGTGGTTTTGTTGAGATTTCCCGCCAAAATTTTGGCTCCTTTTTCTTTAATTGGCCACTGCGAGACCCCGTTGCTATGGGATTGACCTTCTCTTCTATAATTTGCCACGGTAGCTTACCGTTGCCAATTCATAATCATATTTTTACCTACTTACTTTCTTTGTTTTACCTATTAACATTGATGTCCCTGTTTGATATATAGACCAAACATCCAATGTCCAAACATAAAAAGGTGTTTCTTCCACAACATACACCAGACAAAAGTACATAACATAAGCTAGATATCTTTCCAATTCAAATCTAAAGTTCAAGTTTTCCAATAAAACATGAAACCAAAAAAAAATAGTTCCATGAAGTTTACGTTTAAGGTAGCTTACTAGCTTCTACAAAAATCCTCACCATCTCATTTATTAGCTTTGTGTATCATCGTCTTCAGCAGCTTTAAGGGTGAATCTTTGTAGCTAGCATCTCCCCAGGTTGATGTGTGTCTTGCTTCGTCGTTAGGGAATACAATAATAGCTCAATCTCCTATAGATTCCCTTAGATGAACACTTGCCTATAATAGAAAAGGACAAACAAATAACGTTTCTATAAAGTAATACCATCAATCAATCCATCATAATAAGCTGAAGATACAGTGATGTGTAAGAGGAACCTTATTTGCTTGTGTAGCTTATTATGATAAGAAATAAGGCTAGGAAAGTGTAGATATAACCTTATTTATACTAGAGCATACTCATTCAACAGTAGTCAAATAACAAACATAAAATTATTTAGTTCTGGAAAAAAAATGAATTACAACTACATTAATCAACTTAATTTCAAGCCTAGTAAAATTGCACCAGCAAGTTCTGCAAAAAATCAATGTTGAGGGAGAAAGTCAAGTTAAAAAAAGGCCATAAAAGGAGCACAATTTACCTTGCCGATGCAGCCAACTGTTTGGATTTTAGAGAATCGGAGAAGGCAAACATCTCAGATGGCATGAGTATTTGCTGACCCTCATTTCTTGACTGGCTTAAAAATGGTCTATGAATGAGATGGAAAAATGATATATTAACAAAAATGTTAGTGTATAAAAAGGTCAACACAAAAAAGTTACACTCACGGCATATTTCCATATGTAAGCACTAACATAACTAGTGGATTCAGAATCTCTGATTAAGAAACATAGTTTTCAATAGTCAAGGATAAAGCATACCGAACCATAGAGTGATCTTCTCTACTAAAATCAGGGTCATGAGATTGGTTGATAGAAGTTGTTGTGGGTGATACTGACATTGTAGATGAGCTTGAAACATTAGGAGAATGATAATCTTCAGGTGAACTTGGCAAGTCTATGCAACAAAATCACATATGGGTATGCGCTTTCCCTTTATCCTTCTGAAGTCAACTGCTAGGCAAGCATTTTACTAAATAAAAAGAATATTTAATCAAACTACTTGCCCTAATTTTACTCAGTCACATTGGTCTTAAACTACTTGACATAATTCCTTATATTAGTATGTTTGCAATAAATATGAGTATATGACAGCATCCATATATGAAAAAATAATTGGCAATGCAAGAAATGAGTTGATTCTATGATGATAGAGGCATTACAAAAAACCTGAGTATTCATTTTATTGATGACTTCTCTCATTGAGGAGATCCTTGGGTTACTTCATTACCTAGACACCATATAAGGTAAGAATATATGAGGTGCAAATACTCAAAAGAGAAGATCATATCCTAAATATTTGTAAAAGAGCTAACAGAGAAGATCATACCCCTTTGTTAGAATTTAATGAAAAAAGTATTATTTTATTGGGTATATAAACTCAAAAGTAAAAGATAGCACATAAAACTATACACCGGAAGAGAAAAACATGTACTAATAAGTAAAACAAGTATAGACAAGAATCATGCACATAAAGATTACATTAGCAATGACAAGAAGATTGGAAAAAGATAAGAATATATGAGGTGCAAGTATTAAAAGAGAGTTCTGATAGAGAAAATAGAACAACAATGACAAGAAGATTGGACAATCATACACTTACAGATGTCTAACCACTTACCCTCCCAAACATCAAAACGAGAAAAAAGTAGGCTGAGATTTTTTTCAAAGCAAATAAAGATAAAGATTACATTAGCAAATCGAAACAAAACATATCCCACAGCTACTTGAATGAAGGCAGTAATGATTAACTATATATAAGGTTGTTATATATGTCACTGATCTATATTCACATATTTGGAAGAATATTTGTTTATGACAGGAGGCAGGAAACATGATGATATTTAGAGAATAGTTAAAGCAGTCGATGTATAAAGATATCTATCATTCACCTCAAGCATAAGCTGAGAGGAACCATTGGCATCGAACAAGTTGTGGTCCTTTCCGAGGATGCAAACTGTTCAAGCAAAGTACGTAGGTAAAAATATTTCTCTTACCTTGGCAAAAGTATATTGCTCAAAAATTTTCTCCTCTAAAGAAGAGAAAACTGTCACACAAAGGTGACAAGTAAAACAAGCATAGACAAGAATCATGCACACAAGGGTGACATGAGAATTTAAAGCATGCTAAGATTCACAGGTAAGAACATTTGAACCAGTTTAAAATAGGAAGCATAATCTTTATAAACAAGACTTGAAGGAGAACACATGACTCATGAAGAGACTTATGCAGCAACCTAAACAAACTGAAATGAAAAAGGGTAAAGGTGCAACAAAGACTCCCTTTGATCTTCTTGGAGAGATCTTTGATGAAGCAAGTATCTCCAAGGATAAACATCTCCATGGTTTTCTAGCAATGTACTTTATAACTACCTTTAATGCTTGAAAGTAAAATTTCTCCTAAAACTAAAGATATTTTCAAGAAATATCCATTAAGATCTATGCCAAATTAGGAAATATTTTTAGCTCTTTGATGCATTTAAAATAGAAAAGCACGCCAAAACAGTTGAAAAATTGATACACACTATTTACAGACTACGAAAAAATACCCATGAAAGCACATTGAGAAGCAATGAGGAAAAAGATAGGGATGCAGGATATATTGACTCTAGGTCTACTTGATGGTTGTATTTCTCAGGAAATGTGTCTTAAGTGTGCGCACATGCACTGATGAACTATGAATTCTATTAGAAGCAGATAAAGTGAACATTATTTTAAAACATGTAGTTTAAATAATGAATGATAAAAGTAACAAATGGAAAGGATACTCTTTTTCCATACTTTATACTCCATCTAAGTTGCGTTAATTTTTTTTTTATCTTAATGATGCATTTCATGGTAGACTATCCAAGGCCTGTCGAAACCACCTACATCATGGCATTGATCATGATATGTGGAGTACAAAAGTTAAGGATGGTCAAAATCAAGATTAATTAAGCTTAAAAGAGTTAAATACGACACTGCAAAACACACAAGGATCTACGAGATGGCCAATCTTTCTTGAGTCCCAACTTCGAGCACAATAGCAGTTTCTGAAAGCCGACACCAAAGAAAGCCTGAAAATGTAGAGAACAATTATAAATATTAACAAAAGCAAATTTGAATAATATAAGAGACTCATATTAGAATTAGGGAGGATAAAGAAATAGCCTCGTAAGCTCATTAGGTTTGTTTTCTCATGGCTAGCCCCAATGCAATTTGTCAAACTCCACAATCGTATGTCAGGAGAAAAATCTGTGGATTTTTTTTTTGTCAAAAAGGCCAAAGGTAAATAATACAACACAAGGATACTAGTGGTTACAAAGAAACCGATCAAGTAAAACACATCTGAGCTAGAGTGAACTTTCCTGATCAACCAATTCCAGATATTTTTCCACTTCCAAGGACAAACACTTCACAGATGTGTGAGAGAACAACCCCACCTAAGATTGTGGACATTAAGCTATACTCCTAAAAGAATTCAAGAATGAAACATAAATAAATAGACATGAGAAAATACTTATCAAAGGGTTCAAGAATAATATGCATTCAAGGAACTATTCAGTTCCATCAAAGGAAGGTCCACAAGCCTGGAACAGTTCCTATTCTCACCTAATATTGTCAAGACATACCAATAGTAAGAAGATAAAGTAAAACCAAGAAAAGGATCCCTCTTATAATGCATCAAGCTGGAAAAGAGTAGAATGAAAGCGACAACACAAAAGATACCGAAGCAGCACTATTGCCCTAGTATATTGAGGAAGAAAGGTAATAATTAAATCCGGGGCGATCTAAAAAATAGCATCACTGAAACCAAATTCCATCGTGGGTTAAATACCATATAAGACAGAACTTTATTGCAGCCAGAAAAGAAGGTCAAGGCCCTTCACCGCATCGCCATGTACTGCTATGAGGAGACCCAACTAATTGGAAATGGCTTAGAGATGACTCATTAACTTCAGGGTAGTTTTCACAATTCCACCTAAAATTATTGAACCCTAACCAAACCCTAGATATTCGAGCACAGAGCGAGTATAGGTGAACGAGCAAAGAGCGAGTACAGGTGAACGAGCACAGAGCGAACCCTAACCAAACCCTAGAAATTCAAGCAAACCCTCGAAATTTGAGCAAACCCATTTTCTCCAAATTGAACCCTAACCAAACACCCTAAAGGGGTTTCAAGAGATACCTCATGATGGATCTCGGAGAGAGGATGAACGAGCACATATTGAGTACAGGTGAACGAGCACAGAGGGAGTACGTACAGGTGAAAGAGCGTAGAGGGAGTCACGGTGTGGAGAAGCCGGCAATGAGCTAATTTATGGGTGGAGAAGACAGGCGCACACGAGTGAAGGTCATCTCCCCACCGGCGCGAACACCGCTTGGCTCCGGCGACCTTCGATCTGCAAACTTTGGCACCAGCACAGAGGGAGAGAGAAGATGTGGAGTTCGTGGTTCACTAAAAATGAAATGGGGATTTTGGATTTGTACTGTACGTTTCAAAGTTTAAAGAAACTTTTTTTTTATTGTTTTTTTAAAGTTGTTTTTGGAGTACCTTTAGCTACGAGGCGTGGCCAATTTTCGGCTCCACTTCATTTTTTTGCCACGGCATGACCCTTTCATGGCTAATATTTTGATGGCATCGCCATCTAGAGTGGGATTAGCAACGGGATAACCATTGCCGTGGCAAATTTCAGCCACGGCACATGTTCCGTTGCTATGCTATAGCCAAAATCAGCCCAACAGCCACGGCAAATCCTTGCTGTTGCTACCGGTGGTGGCTAATATGTTTTTTTTTGTAGTGTTGGCCAAGTTTGTGAAGCAAAATCTTATCTTTAGACTGAAGTAGCAAATAATTTCACTAAGTTCAATAGTTCAAGTCAGGATAAAACTAAGACATACCAGCAACCGTAAGAGATGCATTTTAGCACTAATTGTCACAGTTACTGATAAGAACCAATTGGTTCAAACCCTAGAATCTTTCAAACGACAAGATCACCATTTCCCCTCATAAACAAAAAATCACACCAAAAAAAATCTGAGAAACCAGAGAATAGAATCAATTCTTCTTCCAGGCAACACTCCAATACTAACTTCTTTTGATTTCTAGGGTTTCAAGCCAGAAATTAAGAAATGTTGCAAAACAGATCTCAAATTGGAGAGAGAAAGAGAGATTACATGGAAATCGTGGGATCGAACGTTGGGAAAGAGAGAAGAGGCGCTGAAATTCATCATCATCCATCGAAGTTGCTGATCCGAGCCTCAGATTCGCTGAAGCATCTCCTTTTAGCGGAGGAAGACGTGAAGCCTAGAGGACTGAATGCGTTGAAATTTGGCCTGGAATCACCGTCCTCGTCTCATCCCCACCAGCGCGCCGCCGCCTTCAGACATCGTTCAATCGTCGAGCATGAAGAAGGATGAAGAAGATGAAGAAGGATTGAACGGGAGCAGAGTGAACACAGGAATACGTCTATTAGAAAAGAGATACTTTAATCGGGTCGGCCCATTAATATACAGGATCCGCGCCCCAACCCACGAAAATGACCCATTTTCACTTTAAGCCATATTTTCACTTTAAGCCCCATTTTCATTTGAACCTTTACCTATATATATATATAAAGCCAAGTTCACAACCTGAGTGAAAAAATAAAAGAACAATAACCTATGACATAACTAGAATATGGGTTCATATGGGATATGGTTAATAAACTAACAAAAATTATAAACAAGGTAAAATTTATAAACTGTTGGTAAAAGTAGTTAAAAATTTATGAAAAAATATAAACTCCATATGGGACAAAAAAGTGTTTATTTATAAAAAGTTGTGTTTATTTGGTTATTATTAGGGGTATTATGGTACTTTCAAACCAAATAAACAAAGAAACACCAAAATAAGCTATCACAAGTAGTGTTTTTAAACACAAATTTTAACTGATTATTGCTCATTTTGGGTTGTCATACACACATATTACCTGTTTATTTTTTAACAGCAAAAAACGTAATAATTTTAATAACTAAAAACGTTTGTCATACACACCCTATATAATTGAAGGAGAAAACCCCCTAATTGGGCAAGCAACTTCCTAGCAATTGGCAACTCCCACCAAACCGGTGCCCATAACTCGGCTCCGACCACCTCAACACGGCTTCGACCTCTTCCAATCGTAGGAATTTCTTTGTCCTCGTACACTAATTTGGTGAAATCACTTTTGTTTAATCGCCCTTGGGCTCTCTTGTAGTGTTCTGCTCTGGTTCCTGTGTGGGCGCTTCGTCTTCCCCCGTTCTGTCAAATTGGGTTAGGACTTTCGGTCTGGTGTGGCTCCACTTCGTGCTTGCCTGCTCCCTTTGCCTAAATTCGTCATTTCCTAGGTTCTGGGTGGTCTGGGTTGGGGTTTGCTTGGAGTGCTCTCACCACCTACTTCCTTTCTTCTCCACCCTTTGCACACCTAGCTACTTCTCCTTGTTGTCGTCCCACTTCAACGAACCCTTGGACCGCTGACGTTGGGCTCAACTTTTTCTCCTCGATGGCGACCTCCTACGCGTCGCCGTCCTTGTTCCCTGGTTGCGTGGCTCCTCCCCAGCGCCGGTAGCAACATTGTCTGTCACCGTTGTCCCTCGCCACGATTGGTATTTTATCATGCGCCTCAAGAACTCCTTGGTATGCAAGGCTATTTTTTTGGCCTTGTAAGCCAATTGCACTAATAAAAAAATTTAAAATAAAATATTAAAAATTAATTAAACATGCCTTGGATGGATTCGTATGGGTACTTTTAATTATTTTTTATATGTATTTTGACTACACATATCTTTGAATAAACCCCGCTCGACAAGGCTTGAATTAGATGCCGAAAGGGCTTGACCAAAATCCGTATCCGGTTAGGACAACCCTTTTTGGTGCTTTTTGCTCGGACGGTGTGCGACCTTGCTTCTGATGTGACTCGATGATCTTCCTCTTCGTTGGGGTTTTGGCGTCCGGAGTCAGAACTGGCTGGGATCGAGTTGGTGTGTACGAGGCGACTTCTTGTTCGAGAAGAAGCTTACTTGGAGGTTCGTCTTTCTTGCCCACAAGTGATTCCTGATGTATCGCTCGTCAGCGGTGATACTTTATGATGGTGCTTAGCTTCGTTCTTAATCTACGTCCCTAACTAACTAGTTTTAGGTTGCTTAGATTCGCCGTGTTGTTGTAAGCGTGTTGCTTGTTCATTGCGCCATTTTCTGATCTCTGTTGTATGTTCGACGGTTTCTCACATGTCGACTTGTTGGCTTATCGAGAATTAGACCTATCTGATTTCAAATTCTTACTTTATATATATATAAAAAAAAAAAGCACAATAGGTTGTGCAGGACATAACAATTTTCAAAGTTTTAAAAATAGATCGACTAGTAAAAATGTGACAAGTGGAGACAGACGAGTGAAATTTTGAGGTTGCATAATTATTTGGCCAACTTGAAAGTCCACGTGGCAGCCCTTTATTGCCCCATGGGCAGCCAATGGGTAGCTATCACGTGACATGGCTATTTATCTTTTCAAATCTTAAAATTATTCAAAAAAAAATTATAAAAAATATATTAGAATAGACATTAATTTTATCTACCCATAGACACTCATTTTACATAAGTTTGTAAAGAAATTAATTACAATAATTTGCGTTTTTAATTATAATTTAAGTTCGATTAATGTCAATGACAATTTTTTCTATAAACAGATGCACATCCCAACTTCATAACTCATCTCAACCCGTCTAACTTCCTCTCTTTTTAAGCTCAAATCACACTTTGACATTCGCAATAGATTTGAATTAAATTGCATAAAACTTTCCCCAAAGCTTTTATGATATGTTCTCTATACACTCAATAACAACCCAAGACAAACCCAACCATCCTAGCTTGAATCCACCCTCTCTTAATCTTCCACATTCATTTTCTCTCAACACGATGCATCCATGTAGTATTATCCCCTCTAAATGTCCTTCCCACTCCAAATTCGACTGATCAATGTGAAGGACTGAAGGCCACCAAGTGGGCGCTAAAAAGACCAGTTGGTGTAAGTAGTGAATCAACTGACGATGTTGAGTCACAACATAACTTAATGTTTAATGAATTTTTGACCATGAAGAGACAAGAGATGAAGCTATAGAGGGAAGCTCATAAGGTCAGGGAAAGGCAAGAGAAAGCAATTCAGGGGAGAGAAGGGAAATTGAGAGGCGTGAAAGGAGGGAAAAGAAGGAAATCGAAATTAAGGCAGAAAATGAGAGAAAGTACAATATATAATATATATGCTTGAACACTTAAATGTCAAGAACTTGTTCACTATCAGAACAAGAGAAGTGGTTGAAAGAGACATTGATAAAGGAGTTTTGATCTGGTTGAATCGGGTGGCCTACAAGCCAACATGGAGCTAGTCACAGGGTTGTGAAATTTAAATTTCGTACCTTGCTATTGTTGTTTAAGTTTCCAGTCTATGTGGGTTTTATTTTGTACTTTTGTTTTACTAGATTAATTAATTTCATGTAACGTTATCGTTATGTTGTTCACATTTATTTTTCACATTGTCAGTATATAAATTGACGACTCAAAAGATGTCATTCAAAGATGCTTTGATACTTTTTTAATATGCTTTGATGCTTTTTAAAGACACTTTGATCCCTTTTGAAGATGTCGTTTTCCTCTATATAAACCAAATACAATTAATGCACAAGTAAATTTACCCGCTTACAAATATCCCTCCTGCTCCCTTCTTGTTACCCACCCACCGACGATGTCGAAGAAGTCAATGTCCTTTACCAGTTTCTTAAATCTTCCAGCTCTTCATCTTCAGAATATTTTTCTACCCCACTAATCATGCTCTTGAAAATTTTATGGTTCAACTTCACCAAAACAAACCCACCACCCAGTTCTAGTTCAACTCGACGACCACGTTGAATGAACATTGACAAAGATCGTGAAGGAGGACATGATCGACTAGTCCAAGTTTAGGTGACGGTTTCGAATGAGGTGACATGTGTTATTGTGTATTAATACACAAACTGGTGAATATCCATACTTTTGGCAACGTGGAGATGTCGTAGGGACACTGGGCCTATCTCCATTTCAAAAATGCACTGCTGCAATGTGCATGCTTGCATATGGAGTTGCTATTGATATGATCGATGACTATGTTTGTAACGGCACAACAATATCGTGCTTGTCAGGCTTCGTTGATGGGATCATCTCCCTATTTAAGACATCCCAAAAACGCAGACATGCAATGTCTACTCCATGTGGAAGAGCGATGCGGTTGGTCTGGAATGACCGGGAACATTGCTTGCATGCACTGGACTTGGAAGAATTGTCCAACGGCATGGAAGGGTCAATACGCTCGTGGTGATAAGTCCCCAACCGTTGTGTTAGAAGCAGTTGCGTCATACAGTCTATGGATTTGACACACATTTTTTGGGACTCTCACTTATATAAATGTTCTTGATAGATCTCTTGTATTTAATGAAGTGTTGCATGAAAGAGCTCCAAATGCAAATTTTGTAGTAAATGGACACGAGTACATGACGTATTACTCGACGGATGGAACTTATCCTCCATGGCGAGCATTCATCCCATAATTCGACATTCATTTGGTGCAAATGACATGTTGTTTTTCTAAGTCCAAGAGCCGACTCGTAAAGATGTGTAGCGTGTATTAAGTGTACTATAACAATGTTTTTTATTATTCATCAACCGAAACTTGTTTGAGACTTGAATTTTCTCGGAAAAATATTGAGGGCTTGTATTATATTGCATAATATGATTATGGAAGACAATGTGATAGCCACCCAGCTACACAGCCACACTTTTGATTTTGACCATTTGAAAGAGTCGGGGCCACTCGCTTCAAGAATATCTGCGGAAATGACCGCATCATTATCAAATAGGGCCCTAGTTTGAGATTCAGCTTCTCATCATCTATTGTAGACTGACTTAATTGAGAATATATATGGCAAAATTTTGGGCCTTTAAGACATGGCAAATGATTCCATATGTTAGCGTGAATCTTTTCTTTGAAGTTATGTGTTTTCTTTTTACTGTTTTACCATTTTAGATCATGTATTTGAATTATTGCAAATTAATATGGCTTTTAGGTTTTCAGGATCTTATTTTACTAATATCAATAACTTTTATAAAATTTATTATTTAAAATATACTAAAATAATAATATTATTATACTATAATATTATTTTATAAGACAAATTTAATAAATAAATAAATGTATAATGTCAGATAATAAGACATATTAAATGATGAAAAAGTCGATGTAAGGCATATGATCAGTCGAGTGCAGGGATGTGAGTGAAATTGATAGAAAGTAAAAAAGATGTACTTATACCGATGTGACAAGAAAAAAATGAGTTAAGTACAGAGGAAGCGTATAGGGGTGTGTATGGCCTGAGATCTTCCGATACACCATGGGGGTTGGTTAGGACATTGAATCCATGTGGCCTCAAAATCCACCTATTCTACCACACATAGACATTACTACCATTTTCTATGCTCCATAAGAGTCTTCCTTATGAGACCTCCCCTTTTCAGGAAACTTTGTTAAACATAATTCAGCCTTGGGTTAGCCTTCGCTTTAAGTAAAGAAGTGCATTGAAAATATCTAGCCTTAAGCATACTGGATAGCAATGATACCGGATCATTTAAAAACTTCCATTGTTGTTTTGCTAGCATAAAAAGATTAAAAAGATTCAAATCTCAAATCCCCATTTCCTCTCGTTACTTTGAGAATCGAGTTAACACATATTCTTCCCATTATTCCAATGCACTTTTTGTTTCTCCACACTATCACTCCACAAAAACTTGCATGTGAGTTGTTCAATACACAATGACTGCTACAGTTTTAAAAATTATGAGTATATCCGTTGTTACGGTTTTTAAAACCGTGAGAAACTAAACTAGCTACGGCAAACCGTGAGAGATGATCTATCATACTAGTAATGTAAGTTTTTTTTTGGTATTAAATAGGCCAATTGAATAGTATAGGGAAAAAAAGAACTTTAGCTGGGCAACTAAATCATAGAGGAACAAAACAACACCCTCATTAGTATCCCCTAATTTAATTGCAAATGAAGGGGAAAAATCAGCAACCGGTTTAATCCATCTCTCTGTATTCTCGCAACTAAATCATAGAACAACAAAACAACACCCTCATTAGCACCTTCAACATCTTATTTTATCTTATCTTACTCTATAGTAAAGTAAGCTTTAATTTTGGTCATTTATTGTCCATTCATTTAGTCATTATAAAAACTCTTCTTCTACCGCAAACAATTGTTAAAGAAGTGTTCATTAAGTGTAAATTTTTATATTATAAAATTAAATAAAATTGAAAACTTAGCTTGAATAAAAGAATTATTAAATAAAATTAAGAAACTTATTAGAATAATCAATAAATGAAATTTTAGTTTGAATAAAAGAATTATTAAATAAAATTAAGAAACTTATTAGAATAATCAATTGAGTAAATTGGAGAAAAAATTAAAAGAATAAAATAAGGTAAAAACTACAGAAATAATTTGGTGAAATGTCCATTTTCCTATAAGTCTTTTGCTAAATGTCCACTCTAATATCACATGTTGCTAAATGTCCACAAAAATTCATAATACCAAGTTTACCCCTCCTTTTAATTTTTATGCTTTCCTCCCTATTTCCTTCCATTCCCAATCTCTCTCGCTCTCTTTTCATCGAACTCCCTGTTGAGCGAAAGAGATAACAAGAAACGAACCCGTGAGGTGAGCAGAAGAGGAGTCCCAGACTCGTCAGATCCAACGTCGAACTCCCTGTTTTCATCCTTTTCTTCCTCGGATCCTCTTGCTCTTCTCTGCGATTTCCACCTTCGCCACATGGTTGCTTCCTTTTGTTCCGGCGCGACAAATGTGGTAATAACTTTTTATTTTCATAAGAGCTTTGTTTTTATAGTTTTTTTATTTTATTTTCGAGGTCATTGTCACCAATATTGTCAGTTTTTAGAGTTATTTTAGGTCATTGTCACCACCATTATCAGTGTCAACACAAGTGTACCAAGTGTTGTCACCACCACTAATAACACTTGGCCATTATTTCACTTGATACACTGATGGTGACACTACTTGTTACTTTATAGTGACACTGTTTTTATGTTGATGACACCAATATTAACACTTGGCCTCTTTTTCCTTGTCTTAGGGGTTTCCTTTGGTGACGAAAGTGGTTACACTACTGTCACCAAAGGAAAAATGGTTAATTATCATCACATACGGTGACATTCACCTCATTAAAATAGTGTCATAATTGATAAGTCATCACTCTACGTACTTAAAGTGGAATAAACGGGACACTACTGATGTGAATATCTCTAGTGACAACTCCAACGTTTTTGATTTGATGACACAATTGGTGACATCACTTAACCTGGGTTTTTCCTTTGGTAACAACAGTGGTTACATTTTTTTTAATTGTGGTGACACTACTAATAAAACTTTCCCTTGCCCTAGGGTTTTTCTTTGGTGACTGCAGTGGTTTCACTATTTTTATGGTGGTGACACCACTAATAACACATTGGAATTGACTAACTTTGTTGATGAAAAGTTGTCACCAAAAAAATTGTAAAAAACAAATTGTCACAAAAAAAAGTTGTCACCAATAAAAGTTGTTACCAATGTGATTGTTGACAACTTTGTTTTTGTAGTTTTTTTTACGAGGTCAATGTCACCACCCTTATTAATGGTGATACATGTGGGTGATGTGGTGACAACTCTTTTTTTTTATGACAACTTTTTTTTTTAGGTTTTTAACGAGGAGTGTCACCACCCTTATCAATTGTGACACTATTGGTGATAATTTTTGTTTGGTGACAAGTTTTTTTATAGTTTGTTTTTAGTATCACTAACAATTTAAAGAAAAAATGGATGAAAACTTATAATACCATGTGTCACCAACACTTCAAATTTTTTAGAACAAGACTACAGGTGTCAAAATAACTAAATAGCTATAACATCATATTTCAAGTTGCCCACACCCTTGGTCTCACTCTCACCTCTCCATGAACCAATTAATGAACATGTGAGCAAAATAAAGTTAACAGAGACTTTTCAAGGTGGACAGGTTGACTTGCACAAAGCACAAGTTCGACTTCATCTCCCTTGAAGGCCAAGCAGCTTTTGCTGCCATGGATGCTGCAAGGTGAAAACAAAAACAAATCTAGCGATTATATTTTTAGCTTTGTTCAGTTTTCCATCCACTTGTTTGTGTCGAGAGATGTGAATGAGACCAAAAGTGTCCCACATCGAAAGTTGAGAGATGTGAATGACACCAAAAGTGTCCCACATCGAAAGTTGAACATAACAAGCCCTAGTATATGAGTCGGTGGGCTACTGCTTCTATTGTCAGTTGGTTTTAAAATGGAACCGCACTCGGCTTGTGTGCTAGGCTACTAGCGCATGTGCGCCCCGTGCACACGACCCCCAGTTACCGGTCTTCTCTTTTCTTCACCCCTTTCGTTTGCTTTCTCCAATTCATCCACTTTACAGTTCGATATGTCTCCACTGGTAACACCGGTGAATGTGGGAGGTTTCAAAAGGTCTCGTGCTCCCTGGATATCCATCTCAAAATCATCCAACAAAGAAATACAACTAGTAATTGCCGGTTGAAATCAAAGGAAAATCCAGAATTTGATTTGTAATTGGTGTTTTTCGTGTGGTTTTTATGTTCAGATTGTTTTTTCGATGTTCTGTCCCCTAATTGTTCTGCTTCAACCCCTTTTTATTCTTCCTTTCCTTAAATCAGTTATGGTTGATTTGCATTTACTGCCCTTTCCCTTAAATGTGCCTTTCCTTCTTTGTTATATCCTTAATTAGCAAATATTCAATTTCCTTCAACGGTTATTTTCATAATTATGAATATGGACGTTATTCTCTACTGATTAATGTACGTTACGTTTGACAGGATATCTTAAGCATTATGAATAGCCCATCGGATTGCTTCCTTATGGAACCGTGAGGGAGGGATCCGAATTTTCAAACTGATTGCTAGCGTACTAGGGCCTTAGGTGTCACTCATCTGGCTTGAAATTGGCGACCTTTGGCCTTGAATGGTGCTCGAATGGCTCGAGATCGGCGAACCTTGGCCTTAAGTGGCGATCGAATGGCCTGAAATCGGCGAACCTTGGCCTTAAGTGACGATCGAATGACCTGAAATCAGCGAACCTTGGCCTTAATGGCGGAGCTGCCTTGCAAAAACCGAATTCAAACAACCTCAAGAAAAATAAAACGTAAACGACAAATAACTAGGGCTTCGTTAAAACCTCTTTATAGGAAAACCCTATGGGAAAAAACCATACGGTGAGGAAAAAGAGTGCCCCTTATTGATGTCTACTGCCATACTCACGCACACAAATTGCCCAATTCCTAAATTACAATGCAATAGCTTAAATGTGAAACAATTTCAAATGAGAGGCATTCCACGTTCTTGGCACCGGCCAACCTATAAGCCCCGTTGCCGAGTACAGAGACCACCCGATCCGGACCTTCCCAGTTTGGTCCTAGCTTTCCGTCGGCCGGGTCCTTGGCGTTGGGGAGCACTTTTCTCAGCACATAAACTCCTTCTTTGAACTTGCGGGGGCGCACATGTCGTCCATGGGCTCGCACTAGTCTGCGCTGGTAGGCTTCCATCCTTATGGCCGCTTGATCTCGCTTCTCCTACAACAAGTTGAGGTTGGTTTGGAGTGCTTGATCATTTCCTCCGTGCTCGAAAGACTCGGTGCGGATCGTGGGCAGGCCGACCTCCAATGGAATCACGGCCTCCGAACCGTAAGAGAGCGCAAATGGCGTCTCTCCGGTGGAGCTGTGGGGGGTGGTGCGATAGGCCCATAAAACGGAGGGTAGCTCATCCACCCAATTTCCTTTTGCTTTCTTGAGTTGCTTCTTCAATCAATTGAGTATGACCTTGTTGGTCGCCTCGACTTGGCCGTTAGCCTGCGGGTATGCCACAGAAGAATAGAAATTTTTAATTCCATATCCCGCACAAAAGGATCTAAAAGAAGAGCGGTTGAACTGAGTCCTGTTGTCGGATATGAGGGCGTATGGTATCCCAAAGTGTGTGATAATATGCTCCCAGACGAACTTCTTTGTGTCGACATCGCGTATCCCGGAAATGGCTTTTGCCTCCACCCACTTAGCAAAGTAGTCCGTGGCTGTTATCATGAAACGCCGATTGCCCGTGGCTCTCGAAAAGGGACCAACCAAATCCAGTCCCCACTGGGCAAAAGGCCAGGGGCTAGTGATAGGGTGTAAGTCCCCAGCCGGTTGGTGAGTCAACCGAGCAAAGCGTTGACACTTATCACATTTTCGGTTGTAGGATTCCGCATCTTTTTGCATATACGGCCACCAATAGCCGTGTGTCATAGCTCTGCTTGCGAGTGATCTCCCGGCGGCGTGGACGCCGCATACGCCTTCATGGATTTCAAACAGAAGGATTTCGACTTTTCCTGGATGCACGCACAACAAATATGGCCCGTCGAATGACTTCTTGTATAGGGTCTTGCTCGGAGATAACCAAAAGCGGGCAACTTGGAGCCTAACTCGCCTAGCCTCCCTCTTGTCATCCGGGAGTCGTCCGTGGTCAATGAAGGCTATGATCGGGTCCATCCAGCTGGGATCGGTTTCGATGTTGTGCACTCCTTCCGTGCTGATGCTCGACTCCTCAAGAATATCTACCTTCACTGTATATCCTCCTTCCTCTTGACTAGAAGATGCCAAAGCATCCAAGGCATTTGCGATTGCGTTATGCTCCCTCGGCACTTGCTCCACGACATATTCTTGGAAGCTCGATAGCAGGTTCCTTGCTTTCTCCATATATGCGTGCATCCGGGGAGTCCTTGCCTCATAGCTTCCGTTGATTTGATTCACGATCAGTTGAGAGTCATAATAGATGGCTTTTCGGCTTGCTCCTAGCTCCGGCAAAACCTTCAATCCCAAGATCATGACCTCATATTCCGCCTCGTTATTGGTGGTTGCGAACCCGAGTCGGACTGCCGTTTGAAGCACTTTGTCGCCGGGCGAAACCAACACCAGCCGAGCTCCGGACCCATTGCGCATCCTCGGTCCATCAGCCCGCAATTCCCAGGTGCTCTGCTCGTCTATCCGGGCCAACCACACATTCTTTCATGTCAGCATCGGCTCCTTGGCAAACTCAGCTACGAAATCCGCCAACACTTGCGCTTTGACTGCTGTTCTCGAGGTGAAATGAACTTCATATTGGCCCAATTCTACCGCCCACTTGGCTACCCGGCCTGATAAGTCTGAGCTTGACAGCAAAGGGTGAGCTGTGACGACGTTAATCGGGTGAGCTTGGAAGTAGTGGTTTAGCTTTCGGGTGGCCACCACGAGTGATAGCAAGAGCCTCTCGAGCGGCGTGTATCTCCTTTCTACCTCCAACATGGTTCTGTTGACATAGTAGATTGGACGTTGTATCTTCCTGTCATCTTTCACTAGCACCGCCCTCACTGAGTGCTCGGACACGGACAAGTACAAGCTGAGCGTTTCTCCGGGGTTGGATGTCGTCAACACAGGGGGTGATTGCAAGTACTTCTTCAATTCGATCAAGGCTTGCTTGCATTCTTCATCCCACTGAAATATCCAATCTTCCCTCAGCAACATGAAGAAAGGGTTGCATCGATCGGACGAGCGGCTAATGAATCGGTTGAGGTGGCCCAAGAACTTTCCCGAGCTAACTCCGAAAGCGCACTTGGATGCGTTCAATCTCAGGTTAACCACCCTCATTCTGTCGAAGACGTACTGCAGATCTGCGAGGTGTGAGTCCTTCTCCCTACTTTTAACGACCATGTCATCGATGTATACATCCACCTTGCTGCCAATTAAGCTTCCGAACAGATTCACCATAATTTTTTGATAAGTTGCCTCCGCGTTCTTAAGACCGAACGACATCACATTATAGCAAAATATTCCCCTCGGTGTCACAAATGCGTTTTTCTCTTGATCAATCTCCGACATTGGGATCTGATGATTCCCCATGTAAGCGTCGAGGAAGCTCATACGTGCGTGGCCTGAAGTGGCGTTCACCAATTGGTCTATCTTCGGTAGCAGGAACATGTCCTTCGGACAAGCTTTGTTTTAAATCTGTGAAATCTACGCAAACCCTCCATTCCCCATTCTTCTTTTTGACCACCACTGTACTTGCAACCATGGTCGGATGTACTTCCCTTATAGCATCGGTTGTCAACAATTTATCGAGCTCTGCCAAAACAGCTTTGGTGTGCTGAAGAGAGAAGCGCCGTGCCCTTTGGACGACAGATTTCGCATTCGGCCGAACATTCAATCGGTGGCAAGCTATCTTCGGGATGAGCCTCGACATCTCGTATGGACTCCACGCGAATAAATCGATGTTCTGCCTCAACAGAGTCACTAGCGCCTTCAGCTCAACACCTACAATGCCGACACTTACAAGAAAATATTTTGAGGGATCAGTGTCACTTACATTGATTCTTTGTAGCTCTTCAATCGATTTCTCTTTAGGTGGTCTGCCTACTTCCTCCTGAATCTGAGGCGTGGGTTGCACCGTATTGACTCGTCGTTGGCAACCACCGAGCCCCCGCGAGCATCTAGTTCATCCCCTTTGATGCGAACCACCCTCCCTTCACGGGGAAATTGAATCACCTGATGGAATGTGGAAGGGACAACAGCAATGTTGTGAATCCATGGGCACCCAATGATCAAATTGTACGAGGACGGGACGTCGACTACGAAGAAGTCAGCCTGCACGACTTTGCCTCCCAACTGCACAGTTTCCCTGAGCCCCCCTTTTGGCCAAACGGGAAACGATCTGAGCCCCACCAATTGAGTCGAAACTGGTGACAAGTCCAACTAAGTCTTTCCCAACTTTGAGAACGTAGCGTAGAACATAATATCCACCGAACTTCCGGAGTCGACTAGGGCCCGCCGAACTTCAAATTCTCCAATCAAGAGTGTGAGCATCAGTGGGTCGTTGTGAGAAGATTGGTGGCCCCTTGTGTCTTTTCGGGTCTACTTGCTCGGCTTTCGCGACTTCGAGGGCATGACAACTCCTCATGTAACTCTGTCGCGCCTCTGCACCTTTTCCTTGCTTGATATCCACGACATAAATTATCTTTCTTGGTTCATCACGAGCTATATTCGCGGCGTCCCACTCAGCTTCATGGCAGCTCGATCCGACCCTCCACTTGAGTCCTCTTGCACGAAATCTTTCAAGTGCCCTTTTTCTGTCAGGTACTCAGCGCCTTGCACTCCTCAGTCATGTGGCCCTTCTCACGGTGAAAAGAGCAGAACTTGCTCATCGCGGCTAGACGGATCACTTCTCATCTTGTTCGGCCACCGAAAGAAAGGTTTGTCTTTGATGTGAGCAAGAAATCGATAGATTGGCATCCAGAAGATGGTGTTGACAACGACATTGGGCATCCTCAGAGGCAGCCTTCTGTCATGGAACGGACCCCTCTCAATGCGATCTCTTGCTTTGCTGATGCCGGAGTCCCGCTGTCAGTGATTGGGCGATGCAGATCGACTGTCATGGGTTATTCCCTTGTCCTCCTCCAGCTTCGAGTACTGTCGGATACGCTCCTGCAGTTTCGCTACACTCGATGGCGTCCTCAAAGTCAGGATTTCCCTCAACCGGATCTCTTTCGGAAGGGCTAATCTGAAGGCCGCCACGACCACACTTTCCTCGCAAGAGTCTATATCCGAGTAGCATTCGAAGAATCGCGAGGAGAAGCGCCTTAAGCTCTCGCCCCATGCGCTGGCGGATAGCGAACGGGCTGGGCATCGACCGAAGTCGGATCTCTGCTGTTTGCAATGTATCGGGCAACAGCCCTTCAGGCTAGCTGATCCCAAGGTCCGATTGAGTCACGCGACAGGGCGTTGAATCATTTTGAGGCTGTTTTTCCTAGACTGACAGGGAACAATTTGCACATCATTCCATCGTTTTCAATCCAAAGGGCCATCTTATGTGTATACAAAGCTATGTGATTTATAGGATCCGATTTTCCATCATATAATTCAAAGGTGGGAGAGGAAAACTTATCTAGTGGGCACTGAGTTCTTATGTTCCTCGTGAATGGGGTGGATGTCATTTGTGAGAGCTTCACTTCGGTCTGCTCTTGTATCGAGATCAGGGACTCGCCTTGGTTTGTGAACAACTTTAGCAATCTTTCCTCGGCGCGCCTCACCTTTTCCGAGTGCCTGGTCCACCTATGACTACCCTCTCTTGGGTCCCTGGAGGGACCGCGATCCCGGCCTCGCCTCCGCGTAGCGCTCCTCTCATCCTAGTCGATCCACCGCCTTTCAAAGGAATCATCATGCTCATCGTCACCTGAGAATACTCCTTCACGGTCATCAACCCTTCCTCCATGCCGATGATGGTCTCGACTTGGTCGTCGCTCTTTCCATCTCTTCTCCTCCTGCGCCCCCTCCGGGCTACGATTTCTCTCCAACGTGGTCCTTGCCCTCTCCATGCGGTGCTCACTGGAGTGTTCCTCATACTCCCTGCGTCCTCTCGCAGCCCCAGCGACGACGCTGGCCATCCTGCGGTCACTTGTGTTGTTCTCCTCCCCTTGGCGTTTGCCGTGTGATTTTTCCAAACGCGAATTTTGGCGTCGTAGAGCGACGATTTCCTCCCGTGAAGCCTCTAACTAGCGGTTCCGCTCGGCCAACTCCTCCTCTAGTTCAACTTCTTGTGTGAATTGGTACCCACCCACCTCGACTCGGTTCGGCGACTCCATATTTTGAATTCGAGAACCAATCGCACTGACTTTTCGATCTAATTTCCACAGACGACGCCAAATGTAATTGGTGTTTTTTCGTGTGGTTTTATGTTCAGATTGTTTGTTCGATGTTCTGTCCCTTCATTGTTCATCTTCAACCCCTTTTTATTCTTCCTTTCCTTAATGCTGCTATGGTTGATTTGCATTTACTGCCCTTTCCTTGAATGTGCCTTTCCTTCTTTGTTATATCCTTAACTAGTCTATTCCCCGTGCGATGCACGGATTTAATGTAAAAATATTATAAACTTATAACAATTATTTTCAAATTTAATCGTAAAAAATAGTAACCTTAAAAAATAAATATTATATCAGTATATATTTATCTACAAATAAAAAAGATAATCTAGATATTATAATAACTTTTATATAATTTAATATTAAAAAACAAAAATTTATTTGAATAGCAACATAGAAAGTTATCTTTAATGACCCCCAATTGATTAACCACCATAAATTCAAACAAAATCAAAACAAATCTTAAAGGTGAAGAAGATTCATGAAAACATAAAAATATAAAATAGTAGAAAACACAAATAAATCTAATTTAAGTGAGAAAATATGCATCAATGTCTTCAAAATGAAACCCAATATATTTCTCAAAAAGTAACCCAAAAAACCAGCTGTGTTGCTCTCTCTATCCCTTCTCCATTTTTTTTGCAAAAGGGTAGCCCAAATTTTTTTAATTTGGCGGGCCAACCGGTTACACAAAGGATAGGCACCGGTTGCATTGATGGAGGAGAGAGAGGGAGAGAGAGTTGACACTTTTGAAAAAAACCGTCACCTCAACCGCCTAGGATAGTGGTTCATTAAAGGGGTAGTTGAGCCCCATTGTTTCTCCATCTCTCTCATACATCTCTCTCATTTTGAAAACCGAAGGAAGAAGCGGAAGGGTTTCGAAGAAGAAGTAGAGCAAGGCGGTAGAGGAGACGACGAAGAAGTGGATTTCAGGCCCTAACGCCCCTGCACACACGCGACGACAACAAGTAAGTAAAGCCTAAACCCTAAAGCCCCCGATTTCTCTCCGATTGAACACAATATTAGGGCGAGCACTGTAGTTTCAAATCCAAATGTGTTTGCCATTGTTTGGAATGTAGAAATCAAGTAAGTTGCGCAAAGGTCTATGAGGTTCCCTCTGTCATGTCAATTTCAACCATCGGCATGTACACATGAGGGGCTGGAAAGTTTCCGAAAGGAAATTGACGAGGGGGATAGAAAGGAAATTGGGGGAAAATAACAATTGGTCTTCAACAGTGGCTGGGGTTAAATGGATAAATTGGGGGACAACAACAATTAGTTGGATGGGGAAATTGGGGGATTTGGGGGAATTATCGACATTGGGAGATTTGGGGGTTTGGGGGGAATTGGGGAAATTGGGGAAAGGCGCTTGCGTCTTATGAAAATAGGGCCAATGAGTGTTCGAAATGTTTACTTTTGAGATGCCTTCCAACATTGGACTGAGTTCAGGGGAGACTCGAGTACATCTCATGTTTCGATTATGTCATGTTTTTATTAGTGAAATGTCATGTTTAGAACGCCTACTGTCATGTTTTAACTAGTGAAATGTCATGTTTATAATATTTGCTGTCATGTTTGTTGATAGTCCTACGGTTTTGCTTCCCAAATTTCCAGGATATCAAGGACAGGCGAACATGTCGACTTCCCGGTCTGCAAGAAGAGATCCCCTTTCACAGACAACAGGCGAGGTACGGTGTGCATAGTCTTGATCAAACGAATATAGTCATGTCGATGTGCGAGTGACAATTGTGCGTAATTTTTGCAGGCCATCTATGCGGTCCCCGAGGACCAGCACTAAAAGGGCCGTGTAAACCAGTACGGCCGGCCGGCAGTACTTGCAAACCTGGACAACTACCTAAGCGAGGGGGACTGGAAGAAGTTGATGGCAAGCCCGTTGGCCGCCATTGCGAGGCTGGGTCCCCGTGTCAAGTTCTCAGCCCAGCTGGTGCACTACGTCCTGCTACGCCAGCTGCGAACGAGAAAGGAGCATGAGAGCTGGTACATGATACACGGCAAAATAGCTCGGTTCTCTATCCAAGAGTTCGCGCTGGTCACCGGGCTTAAGTGCTCATTTATGTTGCTGCCCGAGGAGAATGATGGGGACAGGTCGGCCATCAAGGACTTCTTTGGGGTGGAGAAGATGAGGATGGAAGAGTTCGACGTTGCATTCCAAGTGGCGATGAAGGGCAGAGAGCATTCGCCCGCCGTGAAGTTTAAGTATGCGTTGCTGATGCTGGTTGAGGGTGTGCTATTTGGGAAGGATCCCCGCAACTACATTAATGGATGGGTGGTCAATATGGTGGCCGACGTCGATGATTTCTTGCGATTCCCGTGGGGCAGGCACTGCTACGAGAGGACCCATGAGTTCCTCAAAAACGCTGTTGAGCGCAAGCTCCAGCATGGGGTCAAGGGCCCTCGTCCGTCATATTTCTTAGCTGGCTTCCCCCTCGCCTTTCAGGTATTGGATTATATCTCAACTGGACATGCTTATAATTTAACTGGACACGCTTAGAAATTAACTGGACACCTTTATATTTGAACTGGACACGGATATATTTAAATTGGTCAGACTTATATTTACACTGGACAGATATTGACATCCATGCCCTGTGGTTTATGTAGTTGTGGGCTTATGAAGCTTTCTATCCAATCCGATCTCAATTTGCTGCCGTCCTTGACGTCAATGCCCACCCTCGGTGCCTGCGGTACGCGTCGAAAGACCACAACATCAAGTACGAGTTAATCGTCAGCTTAATGGTGGAGGAGAAGGACGAGCTAAAAAGCTTTGACCTTGATGACAGTGTGCAGACAGTTTTAATCCCCGATGAGGTTGAGGTGAAAAAACGGGTGACGCACGGGGCTGTCTACCCTAGAGAGAAGCCCGATTTTTCTTCGACAACCTCCGCGTAGAGTACAAGAAGGGTGTGCACACGAGGGCGACAGCGGAGACCGCCAGCAAGGCACCGTCCCAGGCAGCCCCTACGCAGGAAAACACACAGGGGCCATCGGTGGGTGATGTCTCACTGATCTTGTCGAAGATGGATGACCTGGCAAGGGATTTACGAGCTGACTTCGCTGCGAGGATCAAACCCCTTGAGGATGCCATCCGCCAGCTTCAAACGCCGGGGAGGGAGGGACTGGACGAGTCCGACCGCGCAGTCTCGCTGGGAAGGGCGGAATCGTCGGCGGTGAAGGAGGTAAGAGTTTCGTTCGCATGGAATAGCATCTTTGGGTACCCAATACTGTGCTTAATACAATGTTTGCAGGTTGATGAAAAATCACAGAGAAAGGAGAGTGAGCAACAGCACCAAGTGGATGAAGAACCAAAGGCAAAGGATAGTGAGAAACAGGGCCAAGCGGATTCGAGCAAGGACCAGGAGATCACCAATGAGGTAGCTGGGGACAAGGCGGAGAAGGACCAAGTGGATGAGAACAAGGAGCAGGACAAAGGGGATGAGAACAAGGAGCAGGACAAAGTTGATGCCGACAGAGTTTCTGACGACAAGAGGGGGGACAAGGACGAGAAGGTGCAGAAGGCCAAGGTGGGGAAGAAGGGCAAGAAGCCCCCCAAGGGGAAGAAGGCCGGAAAGGGGGAAGCTGACGTTGCCCCCGTCGCCAAACAGACAAGCGCTGAGGCATGTCAATTCCCTTCAACTGTCATGTTATGGATACTTTTATGTCATGTTAAAATGTTCCAATTGTCATGTCCCTTGCAACCGTGTGTGTAGGACGATGGTGACCGGGATGCCAAAGGTTTGATGAAGGCAAAAGGAGGCCGCCTGGATAAGAAGGGGAAAGCGGGCGTCAGCGATGCACCAACCCAGATAACAAGTGAGGTATGTCACCTCCCTACTAACGTTCATATCGTCCAGTTGAAATGTTCATGTTGTCATGTTCAAAGTTTCCTATTGTCATGTTGAAAGTTTCATGTTGTCATGTTGAAATGTTGGAGTGTTCCCCTTGTCATGTCTGTGCAGGGTGACCTGGACACGGAGGACACCTCTCAGGTGGAGCCGCTAACCCGGAGGGGGACGCGAACCCGTAAGGCTACTACTGCATTTGCTGGGCACGAGGTCACTCAACCTGTAAAGAAGCCACGGGTGAGCACGTCGAAGACCAAAAAGGACGCCGTTGCCATGGGCCTTCTGACTAGGGCAGAGCTGGACGCCTACGACGCTTGGATGAAAGAGGGCACAAGTCCTACACGGTCTATCGAGGGTACCCTACTCGAGAAGAAGTTCTTCCAGGATTTAGAGGCGCCAACGAATTGGGTAACCTCTGAGGTAAAACTCCTTCCCGCGAAACTATTTATTTGTTGCCTCGTCGTTACTCAATTCCCCATGAGTGCCTCTCACATGCGAGTTCTGTTCCGCAGCACATCGAGCAGGCATGCGCAATCCTTCGCAGGGCCATACTCACTGACCCGATGTTCACCTCCGTCGCCGTGCTCGACAATTTCTTCCGGATTTTGTTGGAGCGTCAAACGGGCTTGGTGGTCGCGGACGAGCTGAAGCTGTACATGGATGGTGTACTGCCAGATCGGTTTCCCAAGCCATGGGTCTCCGTGGACCGCGTCCTGCTCCCCTGGAATTTGAAGAACGAGCACTGGGTGGCTCTGGAAATCAACTTCGCCGATTGGACCGTGCTTGTGTTTGACTCCGATACGAACTTAATAAGAGAGCGCCAGCTCACCCAATTGCTGAAGCCCGTTACGCACGTCCTGCCCACCATGTTCGCCGACCACCAGGAGATGCATGCCAAGCACAAGGCCAATGTTGACCGTCCCCTGACCCTCACCCGCGTGAAGGGGATCCCGCAAAACAAACAATCGTAAGTACTTGTCCCGCTTCTGTCATTTTTTTTGTTATCTTACCGAATATCCATTGACGCAAATGATTACCATTTTCAGTGGAGACTGTGGCCCGTACACGATCCGGTACATGCAGTAGCTCGCTATGGGGGACCGCGTCTTCGATGGGTTGGACGACGACTTCATCGCTGCATACCGTCAGCTCCTATGCGTCTCTATCTTCCACCTTGGATTCGGTCTCAGCAACGATCCTAAGTAGTCTCCTCGTCATTATGTGAACCAGTGAACATTGTTCGTTATTGTGGTTATAGTTGCCGCTAGAATGAATACTCTCTTTTGGATTCCGATGTGTTGATGACATTTCTACCTCCCGTTGCTGTGTTTGGGATTGACAATTTAGCTTGTCGTTTAAGATGGATTATTGCCATCGCTAATGATGAACATCTTTCGTTACCTCTGTCGTTTTATATGGATTATTTAGGTTTGTTGTCATTGTCATTCGCAGACACATAGGGTCAAAACTTGTCATAAAATACGTTGACACTGTCATGTCAAGAACATTTACCGTCATGTCTGAATCATTAACCGTCCAGTTCGAAACAAGTGACATACCAGTTACTAGCAAAAAGGGAGGACGACCAACACATCAACACACTTTCGTACAAATACGCAGTAGTCACCCCACCACGGACATTAGGTGCATCTGCATAAAACCCAAAACCCACAGACGCCTTATAGTCTAGCCCACCAAAACCCAAAAGCCACAGATGCAATAGCGTCACGTTAATCCAAGTTGGTCGTCATGTTTTTCCGCCCTGATCGTCATGTGTTGTCCCATTGATTGTCTAGGTTGTCCGACGCTTGTATCTCCTTTCCCACTGCGAGGGGTAACGTCTAGTCTTGGGTCTTCCCGGACGGGCCTTCACACTGGGCGGGAGGCAGGTCTCTTTGGCAATTTCCGGTGGCACCCTCCATGTGTCTGGAGACGGAACTGGGTACAAAACGTCCGCGTAGCAAGCTCGCCACGCCTCTCCCTTGTAGAAGTCGTCGACCAATGAGTGGACATCCACCCCGCGCAATTGTGCAGCAGCCAGTGCGTGCGCACAGGGGTATTGGTCGACGTTGAACCGTCTGCAGCTGCATAATCGTCCCGTGAGGTTGACAAGCCAAGTGGACTGACCATTGCGGACCTCGAACTCGTGGGGGCTTAGCGGCCTGGCCAACATCGACAGAGACTCAGCGAAGTTTGCTTTAATGGCTTGAGCGACCCAATCGCTTACAACTTTCCCTGGTTTTGAGGTGATCTCTCTCCGCTTCACGAACCAGTCCCCGACGGTATCAAGAATGGCGTCCATCAGCGCTGTGAGTGGCAAGTCCCGAGGATACTTGAAGACCGAGTTCAAGCATTCCGAGTTATTCGTGGTGGTAATGTTGTACCTGTTACCCGGGTAGCACGCCCTTGCCCACTTTTCGAATCCGGCCTCCCGTAGGTATTGGCCCGCTGCGGGAGACACCGCACAGAAGTCATTGTAGAACGACTGGAACTCGTCGTATGTGTACGCCTTGACCATGGAGAAGTATTGATCCTTCATAGCGCTGATTTTGAACCGAAACCGGACGTTCTGCCATAAGTGCCATGTGCATATGCCGTGCTTGGCGAAGACGTAGCTGTCCCGTATTCCCTTCTCGATGCTAACATGGCGGTCAGATACCCACATGAGATCAGTCGTGTCTTCAACAACATGCAGCATCTGCCTGAAGAAGAACCCCCACGACCCATCATTTTCTCCGTCAACCATTGCGAATGCAATTGGGTAGACAGAGTGGTCGGCATCTTGTGCAGTCGCGAACAGGAGGCACCCTCGGAACTTCCCCTTCAGGAACCCCCAGTCCACTGACACCACCTGCGATTGCAACAACCTCACTGGTTAGCGTTGTCATGTCGTTATTGACTAATGTCATGTTATATAACTTATTTGTCATGTTATTTCAAGAGGACGTCATGCGTGGTAGGTGGTCGCTATAATGGTAGTAGTTGTAGATGTTTAACGGCTTTGCAGTAAATGTCACACAACGTACGGAGAAGGAGGGACTGACCTTTCTTAGATAGGGGACCGCCCTCCGCCACACTCCAAGGCTGACAAACGCATACTTGAATCGTCCTTCTGTGTCGCGTTCTATCCTGGTGTACGTGCCAGGGTTGGATTGCTCCAGCATGTGCATGTACGAGTACATCCTCCGGTAGCTTTCCTCGTCTGTCCCGTAGGTGGTGTCCCTCGCCTTCATGGCGGCTCGCCGCGCCTTCCAGTAACTGGACGGCACCCCCAGCTGGGATTTCGTCAGAGCCTGCACTTGCTCCGACACAAGGGCCTTCTTTGAACCAACGAAACTGCACATGGACAGGCGCATTGGGTTAGTGTGTGTCGAAGTACCTGTCCAGTTTTATAACATTTCATGTCCAGTTATATTTAACAAGCGTCCAGTTATAAACACTATACTGTCCATTTCGGTTGTTTAGAGCGAAGGAGATACCTGTCCACTATGTGTTGCCCAACCTGGGTGTATGTCGCACGACGCTTTTGTGTCATCATGTCGGTCAGGTCGCACGTGTGCTCGTCCACAAGCTTGGAGATAATCCAAATCCGAGTGTTCTTGTATGTGGAAACCCGACAAAGCCACTTGCAATTGGGACCACCGCAACGCACAACATACAAGCTCTTCATCGACTTGTTCACCTTGGTCGTGAAACACCTAGATAGGGCCGCCCACTTTATTGTCTGTTGGACCTCCTCCTTAGACCGAAACACTTTTCCCTCCCGGAGCTCACCCATGTGCTGACGGGGGCCCAATGGGTTCACCGCAACCATTGGTTCACTTTCCACACCCTCCGTATTCGGTCCTAACTTCTGTTTTCCGCGTGCGTATGCTTCCTCTATTTCCCTCACAGCCTGCTCGGCCTCATTATCCCATGACCACGACCTGGTAGGAACTGCGCACCCGAGCTCCATCTTCACCGCATTTAGGACCTCATCGTCGGAGGAGGAGCTCCCGATGTCAATGAGCACCCTTCCATCTCCACCCGGTGGAATAACTTCATCTTCCGGATCACTGCTGACAGAAATGACTTGCTTCCCACGTCTTATTTCCTCGGCTTTCTTTGCCTTCTTTCGCAAATCGATCTCCAACTCCTCATGTCGCCCGAACGCGTCGGTACTGTTATGTAACTGGACACATTCGTCTTCTAACTGGACGAATTGTATATCTAACTGGACGCCAGTTTGTTTTGCCTGGACACTTCCGGCTACCAGGACTGCTTCTTCTTCACCACCAGCCAATTGGATGTCTGTATGTGCGTGATCTTCTTGGGTAACAGGCGGCCCAGTTAGTGGCAGTATAAATTCCTCACCTCCCGCCACTGAGAAACCCCACCCTCCGGAGCCAACCGTTGACGATCCTTCTGTAGGTTCCACAGTGCTGCCACATAGCTTGGTTCGCAGGGAGACATTGAGGTCGACAGGCCACGATCGTTCTCCACTGAGTCCGTTTACAAACTTGAAGGCCTGCAGGTCTTCGTCATCTCCTATTGCATATGGCCTGCACCCGCCCTTCTTCAGCTTCCCATATGTGAGCTCCACCTCATGCCTTCTCCCATCGACTTTAAACTTTTCCATCACGAGTTTCTTTAGTGCAACGTAGTCGATACGTTCATCCACGAGCAGAGCCTTCTGGCTCCGTGACCCCTTGAAGACCCAACCGCCTTCTTCGCAAGCCCACCATCCTCCGAACACCACAGTCAGACATACGATTGTCTTCTCCCCTGTTCATTTACATAGAGAGGGGATACATTTAGTTTACATTAAGTTGTAGCAAAGTTTTTTTCCTCCTCATAATAATTATAAGACTACTTACCCATTTTGTATCTGCATGCGATCGAAACTCAGTCCAGTCTATTCCACCAGCTGTCACGTTGTTTGTTGTTGGTTGTCACGTTGTTCTCTCCCTGTTGTCCAGTTAAGATAAACCTCGGCCCACTTGCTTCTTCTACATTGGCTACTCTGTGAATCTTCAGATTTTTTCCCACCTGGTACCCATTAAATGCCACCCCCATCATTCCCTCCCATATCCTTATATAGATCCCCATATCATTGGCCACCAACCCTCCTCCTTCACTCTTTGCAGGCGCTTCTCCTCCCTCCTTTTAATTCTCCTACTGCAGTGCATTAATGTGGAATAATCATTGGACTGAGGTGGAGCTTCAATGCTTATATACTCTCCCCCTCTTCCCTCCTCCCTCCTCTTCCTCTTCAGGATTTTGTGGCGCAAAATTTGGGCGGGAATTTTCCTTCCCCGGACTGTTGACAGAGTCCTTGTCAAGCTCAATTACCTTTCTCTCTCTTTGTCTAATCAAACTCAACAGCTCCCTCTCTTGCCTCTCCCCTCTCAATGGCCGTCTCTCTCTCTCTCTCCTTTCTGGACGTCATGAACGTCTCTCTCTCTCCGTCCTTTTTCTCTCTCACGCCTTCTTTTTCTTTCCCTTGCTGAGGTGTCACACTTGGGCCCACTTTCCCTACCTGTTACCTGCTGGCCAGGTTTGCCGGATATCCGGTTTCACCTCATTTTTTTCCGGGTTGGGTTAACCTTGCAAGGTTTTTGGGTTTTTGGGTTACCTTGTGCAATTCCCTCATATTATTATTCTTCAAGTAGCGAATTTAACAATTCGACAATCAGACTCCACAATGATATCATGATATGTGTTAAATCATCATCTCATGCTAATTGGAAAACATAAATTATATGTCCTACCTTTGTCATCTATGAGGTTGAGCTCATTTGAATAGCTCTTACACCCAAGCAATAGTAAAAAAGACGGGTATGAGGTGGCTTAAACCCCCGTCTTTTTTGCCCAATGAGGTTGAGCTCATTAGATGGGAAGGAAAAAATTGCATGTTTTTAAAAATAATTTTTACTAATTTTAGAACTAAAGTAATAAAAAAAAAGTTTATTTATCTTAGTTGGTACAGAGTGCATGTTAAATCATGAAGTTATGAGTTCAATTTATTTGGCTAAATTTATGCTTCTCTTAGTTTTTTCAATTAAAAATAACGGTTAAAATAATAAATTTAAGGGGTTTTATAAATGGTGTGTGTCATATGATAAAATTTAATTTTCTCTCAATATTCAACAACGACGTATGATGTGTGACTTTATTTAGCTAGTCGATTGAATTTCCAAATTAGCTCATAAGCATCATGGATTCCCCATTTATGGTTTATGGTTCACCCCTTTAAAGAAATCACAATTGTAAATCCATCAAATATTACATACCAAAGTTTTCCAAACATGTTGTATACTTAGTAACAATATAATGTAACCAATTCGACCGTACTATACCAGACTTATAGAAAGTCTCGACACAAGATTTCAAATCGTCTTATCCAAACAAATCCTTTGACTAAACTTCTATTTTAATTTTGTAATTTCAATATTAAAATGTAAAAGTCCACGATTCTTATACTAACAATAATGAATTAAAAATGATTAAAACATTATAAAATAAAACAACGGAAAAGTATTAGAAAAGTATTGATTCTGAATATATTTTTATATTGAAAATTTGATTAAAATATAAAATTTAATTTAATTAATGCAATTGATTTGTAAAACCAAAAAAAAATGATTTTATAAACATTAACCATATTATAATATAATTGATCTTTATCAAAATCAAACAAACAATGAAAAAAATAGATATTAATTTTTTAAAATAAAAATTATTTGATTAATATATTTTCAATTTTTCATTTAATAAAATATTTTTAAAATAATAAATAAGTGGCTAAATACACGACCTTATTAATGAGATGTAAGAATTTAATTGATTTAAGTTTTGACTATAAAATATGTTTATCAAAAGATGACATATAAGTTATAACGGTATTAACATATAAAATACTATATATACACATTATGATTAATTTTGTATATATTAACTATATTATTTAAATAATAGTAAATACATTATTGTTTTGAAAATGAACATATGTTATTTATTAATTCCTGATCTCTAAAAAATTACCTAATTTAGAAGATATGTATTTACAAATTTATTAAAATGATTATAAATAGGTGACACCGTTTAATTTAATGATATGACAAAATCTAATTGGGCAAAAATTTTGAAGGGAAATTTTTTAACCAAATGTGACAAAAAAAAAGTTGTTATTTTAGTATTTTATAGGATAAGAAATTAAACTTCTTAAAGAAAAAATGTGCAAAAACCATAAAATGTGGTTGTGCACGTAAGAAAAAATCGACACATGTTAGATTCTTACATAATTTCCCCCTTTAATTGTTTTACCAAATAGGGATCTAAAAGTTCAAACATATTGAAATTGGCGAGAGCATACAATTAAGTAATTAACGTATGGTTGAATAATGAATAGACTATACTACACTATAAATTAAAGGTAAAAATATATTACAATAGGTTAAGTTTAAAGAAATTTAAAAGTATATATTTTCAATATGTTAAATTTAAAGAAATTTAAAATTACATATTTTCATATGTTATGTTTAAAGAAATTTAAAATTAAACATGCTTTCTCATTATTATGATCGACATTAAGAATTATGAAGAATAAATTCTCAGGTGTTTTTGTTTTGTTATTCTCAAAGATATGAGTACAAAGTAAATAAGCGTTATTAAAGGATTTATTTTTATCAAGAAAAAGATTACAATGTAAGAGAATATAAAGAACTTTAAAATTTTTAGTTAAATAAAAGCATATGCTAAACCTAAAATATTAAAAATTGTCAAACACGGAGGTTAAAAGATTCAATCGGATTAAGTGGAGAGTGCTACTTGATACCCTTCCCAAAAATGTAAATAAGACGATTTCTAAAAAGAAAGTGCATCCATTATTTTCCAAATGTGGCTTATGCTAATTACTGTAATAAAAATTTGATACCTACAAATAAAAAATAAAAAAACTTGTTTTTAATAAAATATGGCAGAATATTATTGGCTAATGAATTTGAGCGGGAAAAAAATTCACCAGAAGCTGACACGTGGCAAATCAGCTTCTGCTTTAGTATTGTTTAGGAATTGTTTAGGATTCTTCAACGTTGCTTGTATCGTATCCCCTGCGAAATGTTTATAAAAAAAAGATATAATATTTGTACTTTAAAATATATAAAAGAAAAAAGAAAAAAAAGTAGTTATGGTGGTTGTATATGAAGTAAAAAAATTGAAGATACAATACCTTCTCATCTTTGAAAATCATCTCCAAATTTGATTTTGATTCCAACGTAGATTGTCGGGCACTCCACAACCGAATGATCCGTATGCGAATTTCCCAATCATCTTTGATAGGAGTGATATTTCGGATAAAAGTAAAAGAACCGGTCATCTTAAATCTATAAAGAAAATAATAAAAGAAAACTCAAGTTAGACAAATAGACAATTGAAAGAAGAATCTTATACAAATATAATCGGTTTGAATTCCAAGTTGGAGATGAAATGAATCATTCAATGAAGTGGGTTATATAGAGGAAAAATATACCGTACATTATTGAAAAAAAGAAAGAAAAGGGATTATGGTGATAGTGTGATTTGATTTGGACAGGATTTGGTAATTACAACATGCTCTAGTACAGTGTGCCACTATTTTGGTAAAAATGATTATCCTTGGACACGATTTGACGGAGTACTTATGTAAGAAAGAATCAAAGACATTAAAAAAAAAGTAAAAACTTACTGTAAATGAGTTTAGAAAATACTTTGATATGTGTACTTTCTAACCACTATATATTGTTGGAATATAATAACAAAATTATAAAAAAACAAATATTAAATCAAAGTGACGATATGAAATATTTATAAATTAGGAAAGTGTAGAAAAGACCATTCTTAGTTTAAGAATATCCGTCCAAATCATCTTTGGTCCAAAATTAACAATGAGTCCATACAATATATATATACTAGTATTCGGTACCCGCCCGTTGTACGGTTTCTTAATAAACAAAATAATATTTAATTTATATCTTCTTTTTGAAAGCTAAAGGTTATAATAGTTTGGTTGAAATCTTTGGAGTAGCTCAATAAAAAAAATCTTTAGATATTTTAATACATCGTAGTATAAAAAGATTATACAAAATAACCTAAGATAAATTATTCTATCGATAATATGTTTTATAACAATTTAAGATATGAGATTTCATATTTATATTAAATTTTAATATAACATTTTAATCAAGATAAACTAACACCAACAACTTCATCATGATATTAAAAAAAAAATGATTGGAATAGTCTATCTTAAAACTCATAATCACTTATCTATTGTGTGTGTATATATACACACATGCACAAACATTATGCCCTGGAATTGAAAAGTTATACTATATCCAATTCAAAAGATATGTTGTATTGTTCTATCGAGTTTTATAAAAATGTATTTTTACTTAAATCAAATTTTTTAAATTAAGACGTAGATAAAATTATAAAAATCTAATTTATTATATTGGAAATATTATTTCTTATATATTAAAGTATAAAAAGATAAGTTTTTTTAATTAATTAAAATATAATGCTGCATATTTATAATTTGTAGTCAAAATTAAATCCGAATATGACACGTATTAAATAAATCAAAAGTCGTTTCGGGTATTTATTTTAGTGTGTGTGTATAGCATGTATAAAATAAAGTTGTGGCTTCCATCGGTAGTATTTTCTAATGATATCCCAATAACAATAACATAGGTTTAAGTAGGGTTGTGCATAACCGGGTATCCGACACGACACGACACGACACGATAAAAACACGAAACCGATAAGGGGAAAAGTGCCGATCCGAACACGACACGATAAGTACCGGGTATCCGACACGGTTTCGTGTCGGATACCCGTATAACACGACACGACACGATTTCTACAAAAACTTCTTTTCTTTCTTTTTTTTCTTTTTTGAAATTGCAACTGATTCAGTGTCTCTACAGTACAGATCGAAGAACAACATCGATTTTGGACACCCACTTGCCACGGGCTCTAATTCATTACTCACGATCGAACTATTGATTGAAAATCAACAACGATTAGGCTTACAGGATATGAAGTGAGTGTAGAGCGAGGTTGACGAAGACCTGAAGCGTCGGATCTGAAGCACCGAATGTAGATCTAAAGAAAGAGCCTACGAGAGGACTCGACAGGCGACGGCAACGACGACGTGGGCTGGTTGAGAGCAACCGGTGAGCCGTGGGCTGAGGATGTTGAATGAATTACCAGATCCGAAGTCTGAACAAGGGAGCGAGGACGGAGGAGAGCTGGCGAGGACGGGCGAGGACTGAGGATCTGAAACGAGGATCGAGAGAACGAGCGAGGGAGAACTCGAGAGTCGAGACGAGACTGAGAGTGAGCGAGACAGCAGAGGAGATGCGAGCTTGAGCTGTGGCCTGTGGGATGGAGCAGATTGAGCGCTAGCAGTGGGCGGCGCGGTGAGTCCTGAAAATGAAAGAAGAAGATGGAACCTTGAACCCTAGTCGCAGTAAATATGAAAAAAAAAGGCTGGAAAAACCATAAAAAATTGAAAGATTTTTAGGATTCGAACACGAGATCACTTACGCTTCTACAACCGCAGACCACGCACCCGACCATATGGACAAACGGAGTTATGTGATACTAGAAGACATTTATTTTATATGTATTATTATAAAAAGCTATTTTTTTTAAAAAAAAAAACTTATCGTGTCGTGTCGGATACCCGACAAGGGAAAAATGCCGATCCGAACACGACACGATTATTGTCGTGTTTTACCGTTTCGTGTCATAATCGTGTCGTATCTTTATCGTTTCGTGTTTTTTCGTATCGTTTTGTTGCGGTTTCGTGTCGTGTCAGCCGTGTCGTATTTTTCTGCACAGCCCTAGGTTTAAGTACGTGTTTAACTTCATTTCAAAAAAAAATCATGAATTGCGAAGAATGAAATTTTTTTAAAATATACTGTATTTGATTAGTTAGATTGGATATGTTTTCAACCTATTTTTTGATCTTAATCCAGTTCGATCGACTCAGTCGCTTTACATCTGGATCGGGTACTGTATGACCCATTTAATATCAAGGTTTTATAACTAATAAAAAAAATGATGTGAGCCCAAAAATATAATACCACTTTAATTCAGAAAATGTCACGTAAGTAAAAATATATATAGATTATTAATTATATAAATTTTTGTATTAACTACTTATTTAAACCAAAATCTTATCTGGTAAAAATAAAACTATTTTATCTTATGTATTTTGTGTAATCTTTTTAATCCCACCGAATTGTAATTTGGGTAAAACAAAATAAAAACGCCTCGCTCTCAAATTTGAATTTGCTAATGATGATATTGAAGGGAATTATTTGATCTAAAAAGATAATATGGAATTAAGATAAGTTTTAAAATGAAAACATTTTAAAATTGTTTGGAAAAAAATACGTTTTAAAATATTTATTTCATTCAATTTATTTCATGCAATAAAAATACTTAGTATATTTATATACTACGTAGTAACATGTAAGGTGCCGTCTTGCAATAAATATATTACGTAGTATATTTAATACCCTAATTTTAAATTTTTATTTAGTTTAATGAAGTGTATTGTCCACTCACCATATTGCGGGAAATTTAATGAAGAGATTGAATCCAATCAAATTTGCATTTTAATTAGTAGAATATAGTCATTGAAATAAGTTATTTTCTAAGTTTGGATTGATAAAAAAGAAAAGATATAAATTGTGTATTCAATCAAGATATGGGCCGGATGAAAAAATTAGCTTCATGTATTCAATCAAGATTATGTCAACTAAATGATAGATTTTATAGTTTTATATATAGCCACTTGATATATTAGTCTAAAAAGATAAGTCTGTAGCTAACTATATTCATTTATTAATTGATGTGGTCCAGGAATATAATACCACTTTAATTTAGAAAATGCCACGTAGGCAAAAATAATCCCGTTTAATCCAGAAAATTCCGTGCCCGTGAGGTCGCGCCAGCGGTCTCTGCTTTAGTATTTTATATAGATATAGTTTTGTTTTATAATAAAAAAAATGTAGAAAAAAGATGTGGCATTATAATTGACACAAGGTAGAAAATAGGTGGATTAATTTTAGGCGGGAAAAAACTTAACCAAAATGTGACACGTGGCAGTGAACTCACCAAAATTTGACACGTGGCAGAAACATGTTCTGCTTTAGTATTGTTTAGGATGAGCAAATATTCAATTGCCTTCAACGGTTATTTTCATAATTATGAATATATGGCTTTAATTAGGACGTTATTCTCTACTAATTAATGGACGTTACGTTTGACCGGATATCTTAAGCATTATCATGATTTATGATACAACTAGTAATGGCCGTTGTTGTCGAGCTCTTGATTCCACTTCCTTTCGTTTGCTCACAGTGGCCTGAATCGCCGGCCTCGTTCTGGCGCCGCTGCTCCTCTTTCCCGTTGTTGTCGACCTATCGATTCCACTCCCTTCTGGTCGCTTCTGTTGTGCCGGGAAGCAAGGGACGTCAGACAAACCCTTTTAACACACACGAATCGGGATGGACAAGAACTGTAAACCAGAGAGCCAAACTCAAGCAACCCAAACCAACAATCAGACACAAACAGAAGATAAATAACCAAGCACAAAGAACACCAGATTTACGTGGAAACCCCAAAACGGGGAAAAAACCACGGGAGACAGAAACTTCCACTATCAACAATAAGAAGTGGGTACAATCTTCCCTAGACAAAGCTAGAGGCATACAACATCATCAAGCATCAACAAGCTTGGCCAAATCTCCAACTATCATCACCCAATTGGTGGAAATCAACAAAACCCAAGAGAGAACCCTAACAAAGGGGATATGAGATTGGAGGCTCAAAACGACGATCCAACCGTACAAAATGAAGCCTATGATGAGGTGAACAACATACCAGAAAATCGTCCCAATCGGAGGTCGTTTGGTCATCGATCGGGGCACTTCAAATTGGGCTGAATAGTAGCATACGAAATTCTCTCCAAAGTCTCTCTTTTTCTCCCTTTCTCACACTTTGGTTTTCTCTCTCTTACTTTCCCAAATGGAAAGACATCCCCTTTTATAAAGGAGGAGGGTAAAACTTCACATGGTAAAAACCACATGGTAAATAGTCCATTGGACTCTTCCCCATATAGGAGGGAAACACAACATAGCTCCCCCTCAATCCTATATGGGGGGCTCGAGCAAGCCCGCCTTTGAGCGGCACTTGATGAGCTTCTCCTTTGACAAGGTCTTCGTCAGCATATCTGATCCGTTGTCATTTGTATGGATCTTCATGAGCTCAAAATCTTCATCTTCTACTCTTTCTCGAAGCCAATGATACCTTCTTCGGATGTGCTTGGTTCGAGAATGGTAGGCAGCATTCTTGGCAAGGTGGATGGCACTCTGATTGTCACAATAGAGTGGGTAGCTTGCTTGCTCCACTCCCAACTCCTCTAGGAAGTCTCTCATCCATATCAGCTCCTTACCAGCTTCAACTGCAGCCATATACTCTGCTTCTGTCGTTGACAAAGCAACACACTTCTGCAGTCTCGATTGCCATGAGACTGCTCCCCCTGCGAATGTAATCAGATATCCAGATGTGGATCGACTCGTGTCAATATCACCTGACATGTCTGCATCTGTAAAACCATCAAGCATAGGTTTTCCAGAACCAAAGCACAAACACACTCTCGAAGTGCCTCTGAGATACTTGAGAATCCATTTCACTGCAGCCCAATGCTCCTTTCCAGGATTACTCATGAACCTGCTGATAACCCCAACTCCATAGGCGATGTCTGGCCTAGTGCAAACCATGGCATACATCAGACTACCAATGGCTGAAGCATAAGGCACCTTCTTCATCTCCTGTTTCTCTTTCTCACTTGTAGGACACTGATCAGAACTCAGCTTCATGCTCACTGCAAGTGGAGAACTCACGGGTTTAGCCTTGTCCATGTTGAATCTTTGCAGCACCTTCTCAATGTATCTTTCTTGTGATATCCACAACTTCTGATTCTTTCTGTCACGGGTAATCTGCATACCCAAAATATTTCTTGCAGGGCCAAGGTCCTTCATAGCAAAGGACTTCTTCAACGCAGTTTTCAAACTAGCAATCTTATTGGTATCCCGACCAACAATAAGCATATCATCCACATAAAGCAAGAGAATCAGAAAGTCACCTTCGGCGTAATTCTTTACAAACACGCAGTGGTCGGCATGTGTCTTGTGGAATTTGTGGTCGATCATAAAAGACTCGAACTTCTTGTACCATTGCCGAGGTGCTTGTTTCAAACCATACAAGCTCTTTCTGAGACGACAAACCATCTTCTCTTTTCCCTTGACTTCAAAACCTTCAGGTTGCTCCATGTAGATTTCTTCTTCCAAATCACCATGAAGGAAGGCGGTTTTCACATCAAGCTGCTCGACCTCTAGGTCCATGCTAGCAGCCATGCCTAGAACAACCCGGATGGATGACATCTTCACAACTGGAGAGAAAATCTCATCGAAATCTACACCCTTTTTCTGCTCAAAACCCTTCACCACAACTCTGGCTTTGAACCTGGGAGGTGTACCATCTTCTCCAGACTTCAAACGAAAAACCCATTTGTTCTTGAGAGCTTTCTTGCCCTTAGGCAATTTCACCAAGTCATAGGTGTGGTTCTCATGCAAGGAACTCATCTCATCCTGCATGGCATTGTACCACTCTTTCTGATGCACATCTGACATAGCTTCCTCATAGCATTCAGGCTCTCCTGAATAAGTCAACAACACATAATCGTTGGTTGAGTATCGGGAGGAAGTCTGTCTCTCTCTGGTGGATCTTCTCAACTCAACTTCAGGTTGGATAGGGGGCTCCTCTTGTTGAGGTTGTGGAACTTCTGGTGGATCAACATCACCATCATCATTCTCATCTTCCTGCTGATTCTGAACTGAACTTCTCTGCACAACTTGAGGAAAAACGGGATCAAATGTGACTGGAGCAGGAGAGGAAGACGACGGTCGCTGGAGCTTCCAGTCATCAATAGTCTTGTCTTCCATGAACACAACATCTCTGCTTCTGACCACTTTCTTGTCTGTAAGATCCCACAATCTGTACCCAAATTCATCCTCTGAGTACCCTAGGAAGATGCATGGCTTTGTCTTGCTATCAAGCTTGGATCTCTGATCTCTAGCAACATGAACATATGCTAGGCATCCAAAGACTCTCAAATGCTGGAACGAAACATCTCTTCCAGTCCAAACCCTCTGTGGAACATCACCATCAAGAGGAACTGAAGGCGAGCGATTGATGAGATACACAGCAGTCAACATTGCCTCCGCCCAATAGGACTTTGGCAGCTTTGCAGTCGACAACATACTTCTGACTCTTTCTGCTATGGTTCTGTTCATCCTCTCTGCAAGCCCATTCAGTTGTGGCGTCTTCGGAACTGTTTTCTCAAGCTTGATGCCCTGACTCTTGCAATACTGCTCAAATGGACCCCTGTACTCTCCACCATTATCTGATCTGACACACTTCAACTTCAAACCAGTCTCTCGTTCAACTCTGGCTTGGAACTCCTTGAAAACTGTCAGAACCTGATCTTTGCTTTTCAACACAAAAGCCCACAATTTTCTAGAATAGTCATCAATAAAAGTGACAAAATATTGTGCACCACCATGTGACTTGCAATCCATGGAGCACACATCAGTATGAACAAAATCTAATGCATGCTTTCTTCTAGATGGAGGTCGAGTATGAAATGCTACTCGATGTTGCTTTCCAGCTAGGCAATCAACACAAGGTTTGAGAGAAATACCTTGCATATCCGGGAGAATGTCCTTCTTGGCAAGCATTTGCAAACCCCGCTCGCTCATGTGTCCAAGCCGCTTGTGCCACAGCTCTCCGGCACCATCATCAATCACATTTGCTTCTTCTCTGCAAATCTTGGCTTGCATCACATACATGGTATTCTGCTTCTTTGCCCGGGCTACAATCAAGTTTCCCTTGGAGCACTTCCAAACACCGCTTTGTGCATTTTGAGCATACCCATCATCATCAAGTATCCCAGAAGATATCAAATTCAATCTGATATCAGGAACATGGCGAACATTTCTCAAAATCAAACTGCAACCAGTGGATGTCAACAAACAAACTGTGCCCATACCAACAACATTGGACACGCCATCATTTCCCATCCTCACACGGCCAAAATCTCCACAAGTGTAAGACGAGAAGTACTCCTTGTGTGGAGTAATGTGATATGAAGCAGCTGAATCAACAATCCAAGTGCACTCATCACTTGCAAGATTCAAGGAACCTTCATCAACCGCCACAAACAACTCCACAATTTCATCACTGATTGTAAAAGCAGCAGTGTCTTTATCTTCTTGATTTCTCGACGTCTCTGACTTCTCAGGTTCTTTGCCTTTGTCCCTCTTGAACTTTCGGCAATACTTTTGAATGTGACCCGACTTCTCACAATAATAGCAAATGTACTTGCTTCTAGACTTCGATCTCCCTTTGGACTTGTCTCTGTTCTGCTGCTGTCGTTGCTTACTCCTTCCTCTATTGTTACCAGAACCCTGCGTCACATTAGCCTCTGACTGTGAGGAGACACCCATCTCCTTCCTTCTAGTCTCTTCGTTCAAAAGACTAGCTTTCACACATTCCATAGTCAGCTTGCCTTCCGGAGCGGAATTACTAAGTGACACGACAAGTGTGCCCCAACTATCCGGCAATGAGGAGAGAAGTAGTAGAGCCTGCAACTCATCATCTAACGACATTTTCGCAGAAGCTAACTGATTCACAAATCCCTGAAATGTGCTCAAATGCACAACAATGCTCTCACCATCTTTGTACTCCAACTTCACAAGCTTTCTCATCAATGACGCCTTGTTGAGAGCGTTCTTCCTCTCATACATCCCCTCAAGCTTATACCATAACTCATAAGCATTCGTATCATTGGCAATATGCTGGAGCACACTCACATCAACAAATTGTCTGATCGTAGCTACCGCTTTTCGATTCAGAATCTTCCATTCAACATCAACGACACCCGTTGGAATCTCTTTGTGCACAATCGGCTCATACAAATCTTTCACATACAAAAGATCTTCCATCTTTATCTTCCAATCTGAGTAGTTGCCTGAATTCAACACAATCATTCCCTGAAAACTGTTCTTTTCCTCCATCCTAAACCAAATGCTCTGATACCAGTCTGTTGTGTCGGGAAGCAAGGGACGTCAGACAAACCCTTTTAACACACACGAATCGGGATGGACAAGAACTGTAAACCAGAGAGCCAAACTCAAGCAACCCAAACCAACAATCAGACACAAACAGAAGATAAATAACCAAGCACAAAGAACACCAGATTTACGTGGAAACCCCAAAACGGGGAAAAAACCACGGGAGACAGAAACTTCCACTATCAACAATAAGAAGTGGGTACAATCTTCCCTAGACAAAGCTAGAGGCATACAACATCATCAAGCATCAACAAGCTTGGCCAAATCTCCCACTATCATCACCCAATTGGTGGAAATCAACAAAACCCAAGAGAGAACCCTAACAAAGGGGATATGATATTGGAGGCTCAAAACGACGATCCAACCGTACAAAATGAAGCCTATGATGAGGTGAACAACATACCAGAAAATCGTCCCAATCGAAGGTCGTTTGGTCGTCGATCGGGGCACTTCAAATTGGGCTGAATAGTAGCATACGAAATTCTCTCCAAAGTCTCTCTTTTTCTCCCTTTCTCACACTTTGGTTTTCTCTCTCTTACTTTCCCAAATGGAAAGACATCCCCTTTTATAAAGGAGGATGGTAAAACTTCACATGGTAAAAACCACATGGTAAATAGTCCATTGGACTCTTCCCCATATAGGAGGGAAACACAACAGCTTCCAATGGTCTGAATTGTCGGCCTCGTACTGATGCCACCGAGATCTGTCAATTTCACCAGCGCCAATTCGATTTCTTTTGAGATAATTCTAGACTCCAATTGAAACAGGAGCTCCGAGAGGGAGGAAGGAACAAAGTCATAATTAAATTGGAACATGAATAAGTGGCATCGAGAGTCGCAGATGATAAAAATGAAGCCAAGGGAAAAATGTCATAATAGGACATTTACTTAATTACCTTATGAAAATAGAAATTTAACAAAATAACATATCTCAAATGGACAATTACCAAAAATTTCCAAAACTAAAAGAATAAAATAACATCTATCTATATATACATATACTAAAACCGATGCATAGCGTCCTATGTGGCGCGCTGTGGTTGATTCTAGGGTAAAAATTTGTTGTCATAATTTATAGAAAGTTATATAACCCACAATCTATCTATCTATCTATCTATATATTTTAGTTGATTGACAAAATTATAAATAAAAAATATTTTATAGTCATACTTACCAAAAATATTAATAGATAAATATGTAGTATTAGATAAGTGCTATTTTATTTATATCTAGATTATTTTTTGGTGAAAAAAAATATTTATATAAAAGTTAATTATTTAATAATTGATATTTTATTTATATCTATATTATTTTTTGAGTCTAAAATGATTTATAAAAATATTACGTAGCCACAATCCATCCGTGCACATCTATTTTATAATATTGTATTAATATATATTATCCGTGCACGGGACGGGGCCTACACTAGTTATTTATATTATGAATAACATAAGAAGAAAATTAAAAAATAATACTATTATTTATATTTTAGTAAAAAATTAATTAGAAAAATGTTATATAGCTGCATAGCAAATGGATACAGATAGATTAATTTAATTTAATCAAGAAAATAAGATAACAATGGATAAAAATATAATAATTATATTTATATATGTATCAAAAAATTGAAATAATGAAATAAATATATTTTTAAAACTCACTTTTTGATGAGTACTAAAAAGATCTCACGGTTTTGGAAGCTGTAGTAGTGATAGTTTTTATTTTAATAAAAAAAATCCATTTTATTAGTTTTATTTAAATAATTTTCTACAACTTATGAAACTGTTACGGTATATTATGCGAGATTTAATTAACTATTTTTTTTTTGATTAAGTAAGAATTCGAGATCAGGCTAGCCTGATTCTTGAGAGGCCGACGAATCGGCAGGCGAAAACCGGCAAAACATACAGTACGAAAGAACAGAAAAAAAGGCGCAAAGAAACAAGCCGAAAAACTCTACTACAAAAGACGATCTAAGAAAAACTACTCCTAGCGGCTGCGGACGACGACGAAGAACGAAGCCAAGCACCACCAAACAGTAGCACCGCAGACCATCGATACAGCATGACTTTATCTCCTGTGGGAAGTGCAGACGAAACTCCAAGGAAACATCATCCCGGATACAGAATCGCGCATAACGCACCACCTCAATCCCAGCCAGTCCCGACTCCAGACTTCAAGCAGATTTAATTAACTAATGCTCTAATCCTCTAAGGCTCTAACTAGACCGGCAGACACCCACACTTATTCCCGCCATATATATTATTTCCCGCCGTGGCAAAAAAATAGTGAAAATAGAAACGGGACGGGAGAACATTAAATTCTCACTTCAACAGCACCACCACTACCGAACCCCAAACCCCAAACCCCTCTATGGCTCTCTCCGTACCTGCGAGTGTTCGTCTGTGTGCAGGAGCTCTGATCCATGGCGTCTCAGCTAACCGAATACGAGCGTCGACGTCTGGCGAACATCAAGCGCAACCGCGAAATGATGGCGTCTCTCACGATCCAATCCAAGCTCTCTGAAATCTCCTCCGCCAAGTGCCAGAGTTACCTCGCTCCATCTCTCTCCTTCCGACATCCCTGACTTTTAAACCAACCCCCCCTCCTTTCAAATTTTCATTTCAGTATCACGCATTTGGTCTTCTTTTGTCATTAATTTTGCTGCTTCCATGTATTTCGGCTGTTCTGAATTTCCCCAAATTGTGACTAGGGATGAGAAGTGCAAGTCATACAGGATCGATCCAGGGAAGGGCGTGAAATCCAATGAACTTGCCGTAATCAGGAGATCTCTGCGCGCACGTGAACTCATCTCCGAATTTCGCAAATCTCTGGCTAAGCTTCCAAAACCGGTTCATGATCATCCTCCCTTCCTCTTCTCCCCGGGCTTTAGGTCCTCTTGGATTTCGCGATTATTGCTTGAATGCTAGTGATTTCTTTTCTTGGCTGAGGTGCTGTGTGTTGAGTTTGAGGGATTTTTTGAGGGATTTCCTTTCTAGGATTCCCTCCCATTTCACCTCAGCCAAGAAAAGAAATCACTCAAACTGCATCCACTAAACAATACACAGCATCTACTGAACAACGCACAACACCTCGGAAAAGAGGGAGGCCTAGGAAGGTAACTACTAAGTACTAACCCTAATTTATTACAGTATGTATAGAAACATGAATGAACCCTAAAGTAATTTCAAGAGGGATGAGTGATTATTTATATTATTGTTTATAGCATGTACTCTCCGATGCTAATGCCATATCTGAACCCCAAGAATCACCAGGGCCTGGTTTTCTCGAATCTTTGGTTAAGCTTCCGGAAAGGGTTCCCCAGGTGCTAGGTCCTCTTCGCTTTCAGGATTCCTACTCGGTTGATAGTGAGTCTGATGTTAAAGCTTTCACCAAAAAGATGTTGTCAATTTCAAGTTCTTGGTCAATTTGTGAAGCAAATGGAGTGAGGGTTCTGAATAAGAAAGCAAGTACCCAGGGAATATCGCATTCAGATTCTTTCAAGTTTGAATTCGGGTCATTGAGGTTGAAGCCGGATCATATAGCAAGGATTGTTCCAAATAGGTTAAATGTTGTCAAGTTCTTTCCCACTCGTGAATTGGAAATGGTTGTTGCTGGGAATGAGTTTGGACATTTGGGGTTTTGGGATATGAAATCAAACGATGAAGTGAACTGTATCCATCTGTATAAGCTGTACCCGGCTCCTGTCTCTGGGATTTTAGTTCATCCTTTTTCCATGTCAAAGGTAATTAATGTTCTCATAATGGATTCTCATTTCGTTAGTGACTTTGTGTAGTAGTAAGAGCAATCGGCATCCTATAAACCTAGACAAGATTGATTGTTATTGTATTATTGTGTCACTTGTATTATTCGCCTGGTGGATTTTTCAAATCATAGAGTTGTTTCTTTGGTCAAATTCTATTTATAGTTTTGTTGTTAACTATGAATCTGTAAATGCTTACAGCCACAGGTATATACAAGTTGTCATGATGGTGTGCTGAGAGTCTTGAATATTGACAAGCATGTGTTTGATCTTGTACACTCCAGTGGTGGCTCAATATACTCCCTTGCTCAAAAACCAGATGATGTGAATTCCATTTATTTTGGGGAGGCTCAGGAGGTGGTTGTGAAGATGTGGGATCAGAGGATGGGGAAAACCTCAGCTTTGTGGAACCTACATGAAAAGAAGATAAACTCTATAGATTTTAACCCAGCTGTTAGAATTATTTGATATAATTCGGACATAATTAAATATATGCCAAAAAGATAAATAACCTAATTTCCGTAATTAGGGAGTAAATTCTTATACGTTAAGAATTAAGTCATATTAGGATAAATAATATATATATTCGTTATATATTTATTTATCTAATAAATAAAAGAGATAAATATGAGAGACTGCTCTCCCCTGATCTCTAACCCTAGAGAGTATGTTCGTCAGACAATCTCTCAGAAAAAGAAGAAAACCCACAGAGAACTCTCCTTCGTGAAGAGAGTCTCCTTCCTCTCCAATGCTCTCCCATGATGTGTAGGTTGTGAATCGTAGGTTCTCCACTGCTCTTGAATCTCTAACGAGATTGGGTGCTATGGAGATCTACCCGGTGATCAAATTCGAAGGCAAGACGATCTAGATTCCGCTTCCGCTATTCGAGGTAATTTGTTTATCCCTCAAATTCTAACATTGGTATCAGAGCTTTAGGCTCAAATTGCCTTTGAATTTGTTCAATCGGATTGAATAACAACATGAATTAGGTTCTTAGAACTAAATTCGATTAAAGGGTCCAATTTTGTTTTGTATTGCCGTGTTCTTAGTTTGGTGAATACTGCAATTTGTTTATATGGAAATTATATGCTTAATTTTTGTGAGGAGCCGCACCTCCCATGTACCCAATTTTGCACTGCTCCTTCAACCTCTTGCTCTCCTCCTCTTTCTTGTCCTGTGGTCTCCACGATATCAGGATTGATTTAGATTCAGGCATTGATTCGGGTTTTGTTTTCAATCTGATGTGCGCCTGTTCGAGTCGAAAACCATTGCTCGAAAATTAGGGGATTTCGTTCTCTTGGTTTTCGCAATTGGGTTCGATAGTTTTTGAGAAATTGGTGGTTAAATTCGAACATGTTGAGGCTTGATCTTGCTTGCTTTGTTGCGAGTGTGATCTACGAGGCTTCAACGGTTGATTTCATGGTCGATTTCATCGGAGAAGGCCGGATTTCCAGATCTGATTTTTAGGGTTTGGTTCTTCGTGAATAGCGAACCCTAGATCTGAAATTCGAAGGCTTTGTTGTTTGAATTGGTTGAGGGCGATTATGGATTTGAGATCCCCGAACTTGAATCCCTAAAAGCGCAAAGAAATCTGAGCTTTTCTGTTCGGTTTTTCGAGGTTGCGATGGAAAGGGGCTTCGTGCTCCTCGACGGTAGTGGACTCGCCGGCGATCTGAGGCTTGGAGGCGCCTTTCACGCCACCGTGCTCCTCCGTAGGAGCACTAGGAGGCGGCGACGTCATCACCTTGGTCTCACCGGCGGGGAACTCGCAGCCATGGTCAGCAGGAGGCTTGAACTCACTGTCTTCCACCCTTGCTCTCTCCTGTTGTCCTCGTCGGAAATCAAGGTCGGGCGGCACTTGCTCGTCACCGTGTTCCTCTGTCAGAGCATTTGGAGGCGGCGGCGCCACCAGCTTGATGTCGCTGATGGTCGAGAGAGAAGCTTGAGCTTGTGGCCATGTTGGCAGGAGCTTCGTGGGGTTTGGCTTCGGGCCGAGCCGGGCTAGCAGCTGACCTAAGGGTCGCGGGCTCAGCGGGCCTTCGGGTCGCGCCTGGGCTAGGCTGCTGAAGGTTGTGGAGATTGGGCATAATTTTGTTTGGGCCTAATTTGTTTGGGCCTGTTCAGAAATAGAATTGCATATATTTGGACTTTGTTGTTATATGTGTTGAACATGTAGTTTGTCCAGATTCGTTTTGGACCGAGACTTGTCATGTTTGACCGAGTATTGGAGTTGTCTTGGTCGGATTCGGACCCGGACTGAGACATGGTGGGTTGCGTTTGATGAATTGGGCTTAGCCCGATTCAGTTGGAACGCGAATCATCGCTTTTGTATGACTGAGCTGTGACTAAGTTAAGTGAACTAGGTCCGTTGAAACAGCTTTTTGGTTATGTTTGCTCTCAAAAAAAATTTGATCGGACTATGTGTCTGATTGAATTTTTGATAGAAGCAAACGAACTTGAAAGTTATATGATATATCGACCTACGTGGCCCTTTATCTAATAACGAGCGATGATGAGTCCTAAGTTATGTTGATACAATCACATACGGACTGAGCTCTCTAAAAATTCTTTTTCTAAGAATTTGTTTTTCAAGGATGTTTAACTTTGATTGAATATCGTTTTACTTGAAAATTGAGCGGATTTAAATAATTCAATCGTGGATTGTTTAAAATTATTTTGAGTTAATGGATAGTTATTGCGTATAACTTATTAACTTAAAATGGGAAATTGACTTTATGTAAGTTAATTACAACAACAACAACAACAACAACAACAACAACAACAACAACAACAACAACAACAACAACAACAACAACAACAACAACGTGCCTAGTATATCCCGCTTGAAGCAGGGTCTGAGGGGTCGACTTGTATGCACCCTTTTCCCTGACTAGGTCGAGAGGGTGTTTCCTAGTGACCCAAGACAAGTCCTCGAAGACAGGATAAGATTCCACACCAGAGACAACCATAAGAAATAAAGGAAAAAAAAGACCACACACAAGAATTAAGAGAAAGATGCGCAAAAATAGGACGAGACGGCAGGAAGGCGCGATGCTGGAAACACTGCACCCTACTAGTTTTCGACAATTCTAATAGCACTCCTCCACTGCACTATGTCGCGTGACATCTCCTCTGTGAGTCCCAAAACGGCCAGGTCCTGTCGAATCACTTCACGCCAGCTCTTCTATGTAAGTTAATTAAAATCTGAGAAATAAATCTTTTATGTAAAGATTGTAAGAGATAGGCATTCGGAATGCATCTCTGAACCTTGCGAATAATTTCTTGTTTTTACTACTAACGTGGTGATGTACTTGAAATTATGAAAATACACTTGATTTGTTTGAGTGTGATTGCAAGATAATCGAGCAAGTAATTCATTTTTAAATGGATGAAATATGTTCAGTAATTTTGAATAGCGTTTTTAAACGTAGTTCCAAAAAATTCCGAGTAAACCCTTAAGGGGCAAGGACCTAAATGTATAGGATCCTAAAAGTCGATAGTCCTAATGAAGACATGTTACCAGACTTTGCTCGATTATTCTGGATTTGTTCTAGTGTATATCCATACGTTGGACATACAAATAAAGTGAGTTGAGGTTGAGTACTTTGGGTACCTCAACAGTAAAGCAGTTTTCTTGAAAATTAGAAAATGAGCAGATGGACTTGATGAGAGTTCAACTCTTGAGTCCTAGGCTTTAAAAATTATTTTCTAATTTATAAAGCTCATTTTGAATTTTCTCATATCAAAAGAGTTGTAAAACTGAATTTCATGGTTCTAAGGCATTTTCATGCTAAGGAAGATTGTCATTCAGTATACTCTGTTTCACTTCGGGACATTGGTCCTAGTGGGAGCAAATCTTTAGACTGACTCGCACAGTTCAAAAGATAACCTTAAACATACGTGGTTTGGAAATCGTCAGACGGACGATTATGTCGTCATGAATCTGTGTTCTAACGGAGTTGATTGCATGCTATAAGTATGTTTTTGCTTCAAAGGTCATGGTAAATGATGATACGTGTTGGTTTGTGCTTCTTGCATGAACAGTAACATGTTTATGGTCAATGGTGATAGACGGGTAATATACTCATTTCACTTATCTGAATCAGAAGTTAGCAGAACTAAGATTACATCGATTTATATCGTAGTAATAAAGGTTTAGCTTTCCTGAAAATGTCAGGGGCTTCTGAAGTTTCCTTACAAAGACCATGTGATGTCATGATGCTAGTAATGGAACATACCTTGAGATCTTATTGGATTTTGGTTCCAATGTTAAGATAAGAAGTTTACTGATTTTTGGTTCAGTAACAAGAGGTTAATTTGTCACTTTTGTGATAATTGTTGCAAATATGATTTGTAACTTATGCATAATCTGATCATTGGGAATAAGCAAGTCGTTGCTAGGTCCAAATGATGAAGTTGTGATCTACTTGGTTCAAGTTGATCACTAGGCAACTAGATCAGATGATACAAGGATTGGTGCTGAACTTCGAAGTTTAGCTGAAGTCAATCGTATAAGATGATGTCAAGTTCAGATCTTGACATTTTCTAATCCTCAATGAATTGTTGTAATTCATGAGAAGTGTCACTATGGAAGCATAGTTTAACGACTTTGCAAAGTGATAAAGGGTAAATGAAATGGATACTCTAAAAAGGTATTCTACTAGCGAGTGGGAGAAAAGGTTCAACGAAACTTGAGAAAAGACAGAGTCGTCAGAAGAGGAAGTTTCCTTATTTGAAAAAGATGTGACACACCTTAGGGTATGTCCAGGATGATCATGCTGGGATTGTCCAAAGAGATTAGATGCTTATTGCGTTAAGCACTCCTCTTGAGGCTTCGAGGGTAATCCGTTTCTTGTAACAGATCACTACATTTTTTGTAGATTGCGTTCTACAAAATTTACAAGCTTAAAGCACAAATTCAATAGTGCTATTTGAATTTCATGATCTCCTAAGATCAATATGGATCTAAGGGTGTATAAATGGATGTTGATATACAAGGTGAGCTTGTTGGTTAACACATATCCATGCTTTCTCTCACATTGAGTGATGGAGAAATCAGATGAAATTCAAAAGGGTTTTCTGTCTTAAATTCTTCTGTTGACTGAAGTTGCACGAAATGGTCAAATCCGAGCACCAAGCATTGGTTTCTACTGAGTGCGTATTGTGCTGATTTCTGGAGTAGTTCATTTGTTTGACAATCCTTGGTCAGTTACTTCCTGGAGATGGCACAAGTGTCATGTTAAAGGCTAAAGACATAAGATGATATCTAGGAGATGTACTTATGATTAAGGGTCACTTGGTGAACCTTAAAATGTAGAATAAGCTTAACAGCTAGTTCTTGAAAATTTTAGCCATATCTGTTTAGTTGCATCAAATTCATTTGGATGAAAGGTAACATGTAGAATGTGTGTACTAGGCATGAGGCTAGGTACATGATCACATTCTTAAATCATCTTGGAAATGCAAACTTCTAAGATTGATGAGAGCAATCTGATAAGGAAAATGAGTTTTCATAGCTCAGGGATTCTTAATCATGATTGTGAGACAATTGCTAAGACAACTTAGGATGAGTTTTGATTGATGAAACCACATCATAGCCTCTGGTAGTTTAGTCATTTTATCGTCCTATGATAGTTGTAATACAACTCTTGCCACATTAACATTCAGGATATTCTGGATCAATCGTGATATAGTGTTCCTGAGAATGTTCAAGAGCTAAAGAAGTTTCGTTCTTGGCTCACAACTTGCTGAACACATGTGTTTCGAGTTCAGGATTTTCATCTAGAACGATTGTGAGCATATCGAAACCACTTTAGAGTGGGAGTTGTTTTGAACACGAGGTATCTCAAAAACACATTAGATGTGGTTGCTCCAAAAGTATCCAAATGAGACAACACCAATCACCACTAGAGTTTGTGATTTATTGGTAGATCTAAGACACAACTAGCGGATGGTGATGACAGAAAATGAGTCTATAGAAGAAGCCATGTTCTGAACTGGTTTCTATCCTGCCTAGACATAAAGCAATGAGATAACTGGGTTCTTAAAGCTTTATAGGCGGAGTGATCCATTGAGAGTTATACCCTAGATCAAGAGAGTTAGGTTGGAACCTTCTCTCTACATGGTTAGATTGTGTTCAATCAGACCGATGAATGGCTATAAAAGCTTGTATCCGTTTAAAAGTTAACCTAGATTGCAATGTTTTTCCCACGGGGAGGACTTCTGGAAATTCGTTTTCTAGAAAAGTTTCTGCTAAGGTTTTGAGAAAGACTCTAGTCTTGTACTCACACCTATGTAAGCATTGAAACACGCATCTGGATGACAATGATGAAATGTTTTGTACTTTGTGTTCAAAATATGAATTATTGTAAGTATGTCATATTCGAAAGTTTAACTTTCTGATGTTGCAGATGACACACTGATAGCCAACTATGTTGTGATTCTAGCATGACAACTTTGATACAATTGTCAGGTGAATCTGTTACATAGAAATTGGGTAGTTGTCTATGAGGTTATTTCGTATAATCTCAGGCATGTCATTCTCATATATGGAAATGTGTAAATGGACTTACATAGGAAGTGGATTAAGTGAGGAACACTTGAGAAACTGAGTGCAATCTCGCATTCTGTTGTATGCTGAGATGAGACAACCGAACATGTGTTTGTTTACAAACTGATTCGAGTCTTATGCACTGAACACAATAAATGATTGCAAAAGCACTCTTGTATACTATGTATTGTGTTATGGTGGATGATGTCTATGTCCATGTTGGAACATAGATATGGATTTTAGTGATCCAAGGGAGGAGACACTATGTATGTATCAACATCAGTCTGTAGGTCTTATCTCTAAGGAGAAGAGACGTTGTCTAGCAAGAAATTGTCTTGCTTGTCCTTCCACCACAGAAGCTGAGGTTCTTACATCATTAGTCGCTTCCGAGGAGATTATGAAAAAGGATTCTCCTGAAAACACAAAATTTGGTTGTGGCGAAATATGGCGAGTGGATGTGATGACTATGGGTTGTGATTGACCATTTTTGTCAATACCAGGATTTCCAAAGGATGTTGGAGATCAAATGATATTCAGATCAAACCCTGTCTAGTAAGAGAGACGTTGTTCAAGAACAACGTTGTCATAATATGTTTTGACTCTTGATGGTTATGCGAGCCACCTCTCTAATTTGAGTTTTTAGCAAGTGGGAGACTTTGGTCTTAACTCATATGCTGTGCCATTGATTTGGTGAAAACTGGTGATGTAAATATGAAATATGTTACATGTCACTGAACCATAGTTTGTTCTCTCTCACACGAACAAACGTTCCTATAAGTGTTCGTCACTATAGGTGTAAGGTATCTCAATTCTTATGGGAACGGAATGAGATGATAACCGCCTTGACTATTTTTGGATGTCAGGACGAAGTCTCCCCGGTTGGGAAAAACTGAATGGGTAATTTATAGTAAGTCATTTATATGACTCGCAACTATGCTCCTGCGCCCATTGGTTCAGAAAAGCAAGGTGTTGTAGGGTAAATGGTTCTCAAGTTTACGTGACTATGAGATGAACACCTTACAGGTTGAGTGGACAACGCTTTAGAGAAGTGCTCCCTGTAGCACACTATCATACTAGTGTGTGCTAGTCGACCCTATGAGGTGATAGATTGATCCCATCTCTGTCATTGTGTGAGCTAAGATGTATGTAAACAAGGCAACCCTTAGTGACTAACGGCTTGGGTTTGGTGGTGATGCGCTACTTTGGTTGTGTTCCGATGGCCATGAGTGATGCGCTACTTCTGGGAAAGTGGTCATCATTTACATGAAAGTAATGCCAATGCGAAAGGAAGGTATTATGAGTAATCATTCACGAAAATGGGATTTGCTGGATCCGGCAGTTACGTATTGTTGTGAATCGCCATTACAGTTGAACAAAACTGAGAGGGATCCAGTTTTGTGTATCAACTAGTTCGTTGAAAGATAATCCTAGGGATGCAGCAATACTTTTCAACTAACGTTGTGACCTAGTCCCTAGCGGGATTTTTATGTAGGTAGTATTGTCGGGTCGCACGGCCTATACACGACGAGTATGAGAATGAGTTTTGAAGGAACGTAATCTTTTGTGCGAGTGGGAAATGTTAGAATTATTTGATATAATTCGGACATAATTAAATACACGCCCAAAAGATAAATAACCTAATTTCCGTAATTAGGGAGTTGATTCTTATACGTTAAGAATTAAGTCATATTAGGATAAATAATATATATATTCATTATATATTTATTTATCTAATAAATAAAAGAGATAAATAGGAAAAACTGCTTTCCCCTGATCTCTAACCCTAGAGAGTATGTTCGTCAGACGCTCTCTCAGGAAAAGAAGAAAACCCACAGAGAACTCTCCTTCGTGGAGAGAGTCTCCTTCCTCTCCAATGCTCTCCCATGGTGTGTAGGTTGTGAATCGTAGGTTCTCCATTGCTCCTGAATCTCTAACGAGATTGGGTGCTTTGGAGATCTACCCGGTGATCAAATTCGAAGGCAAGACGATCTAGATTCCGCTTCCGCTATTCGAGGTAATTCGTTTATCCCTCAAATTCTAACACCACCAATCACCAATATAATGGCTACGAGCTCTACGGACGGGACTGCTTGCATATGGGATCTAAGGAAGATGAGTGCTGAAAAATCTGTGATGCTCAAGACCATTCAACACAAAGTTGTACACTCTGCCTACTTTTCACCTTCTGGTATCCACCTGGCAACTAAAAGGTATTTATTATTTGTTGAATCTTTTATATACTTTGTAGAGAAATTTGTATGTCGTCTCATGTTGAGTTTTCTTTTGAGCTGTGAACATTTAGTTCTACTCAATTTTGTAGACTTAATCTGCCAATCGGCCTCGCCATATACAAAGCTTCTAAATTTTGAACCCACATACTGCAATAGGCCCCAGCTGAAGTTAACTTGACCAATTGTGATTAGATTTGGATTCATGGCTTGGTTTTCCTTCAGAGCTAGACAATGAATGTCCAGGTCTTTGTAAGTGGTTTGAAGAATATCATGGTTTTTGTAAGTAGCTTGAGATCGTCAAAATATCACCATGAAGTAGTTTCCTTGTGTATACTTACCAAGTGGCTTTTCATTAAAAACACAAGTGTTTTTTTGTTCTTCTGTTTTAATAAAAACGTGTTTTCATCATCTATGCCACCTTAAGAACTTACGAATTAGTATGGTTTATTTATCAATATAAAGCCGGTGTGTAGTTCATAAACATTGAGCAGTTACTTTAGTATAGTAATTGCATCTGAATAGACCTGCAGATAGTTTGTTGATATTGCCTAGGTAAGTCTTGATATGTCAATTTGATGTTTTGTAGAGATATCTGTACTTTGCTTGATGTTAATAAACCAACCATTCAAGTGTTTCTTTTTTCTAACGGCAGTACTGATGGCAACATTGGCTTGGTTAGTGGTAAAAATTTCGAGGATGAATCAATGATCCACCATGATAACTCTATAAGAGCAGAGGCACCTTATTTCAGGTACTAAATTAGTCTTGCTTGCTAAAAAAACCAACCAATCCCTGTTGGTTGCAAGTGAATGCCATCATATTATACACTTTTTGCAATTGATTGGACTAAAACAATACAATGTCTTGTTTCAATGGTTGTAATAGAGATATATGGGGATGGGATGACGAACATCTCTTCGTTGGGAATATGTTGGGAGGAGGAGTTGATATACTCTCTGTAGGCCAAAAGACAAGAGTACACACACTGCGAAGCAATCACCTTCCATCGACCACATGTTGGTTAGATGCACACCCTTGGAAGGCCGGAGCTCTGGCTTGTGGAGCCGCTTATGGAGGAAGGATCTGTGTATGGACACAACCTTCATAGAATATAGCAGATCTACCGTCTATTTATGTAACTAGGTATTTGTATGTGCATCCCTCTTTAGCCTTAACTGGGGCTGAATTTGATGTGTTTTGTAGATATGAATTTGCACAGTTTGGTGGTGGAGTAGTCAATGTGGATAGTTGTCTTGACCCTTTTGATAACTCCCTCCCTTGATGAAAATCGGAATAAATGTTTCAAAGGCCTTGACAGGATGTTTGTGTCAAAGGTCTTGGAACATTAACAGTTGATGAAATCCAAAACCTGTTTTATAAGTCCAAATATTATTTAATCTTATTATATACTTCCTTTATATTATATATATATATATGCTTGACTAATCTTTCAGGAAGTTTTTCGAATTATTTCCTTTCTTACGACAAGTGCCGAGAAGGTTCAAATCGGAAAGATTATGGCTTCATTTGTTTCCAAGTTTAGAAGATCTTGAAGATAGCAATGATCAGGAATAGCCGTTGGAGAAGATTCTCGGCGCCGATTTGTCTCAATATATAGAGAAGGAAGATGAAGACAGGATACACAAGTGCTACACGAGCTTTCATTCATTCAAGCAAGATCTGTCTTCCAAAGTGTACTCTCTGCTAGCGCTCAAGAGTTTGTTGTTTATTTCAAAGCCTTTAAGAGTCACTGTGAGCTTATAGGATATATTCATTTATAGTGTTACTCGAGAGTTTGTAACTCGGGAAGTTGCACTAGGCTATTGATTTGTGAGAGTAAGAGGATTGTACTAGATAGCTGAGAGAGGTGGGACTCTTCTAGATTGGTCTAGGACTCCAAGGGAACGTGAGTTGACTAGATTGCAATTGTATAGGAGAGAGGCTTCTCGGTGAGCTATTAGAATCCTAAGCTAAGCGAATCAATAAAGCCTTTTGAATCCTAGGGTTGTGGAAGAACCCTAGGCGGGGACGTAGGCCAATTTCGTGCCGAACCTCGTAAACAATTACTCGTGTCCTTTACTTATTGCTTTACCTTATTTCCGCACTTGGTTCGATTGTCTAACTTTGTGATTCAGGTTTAATCTCAAAGGGTTTTATACGAGCTCCAAAAGTCTTGAGACTTTCTGCGAAAAACGGGCATACTCTATTCAACCCCCCTTCTAGAGTATTTCTATATTACATTGTTTTATATTTCGAACCTTCACCTTTTGACCAAGTATAATGTTAAATGGGCGAAGAAGTACTGTTTTGGATCAAGTATTCCATAGTCACACCCCTTTTCAACTCGATGATTAAGGATAGACAATCCAATTCAAAATAGATTCGTGCCAATCCCCGTTCCAGTGCGATCTGTAGTGCCTGCCCGATTGCCTTCGCTGCTGCCGCTTCAACGTCCTTGTTACCTTCGAAGCACGCAATACGCAACCCCCATAAGATCTCGAGCAACAATACTAGTTGCACAACCATCTAAAACCATCACAATCAAACCTGAATGCCTGATTAATCTCACTATTAACATAAGTCGGGATACTTTTTTTTTTTGGGGGGGGGGGTCAAGATATACATTTCCATAGTGGCTGTGTCGTTTTAGATTAAAACAATATGAAAATCTTTATATAATACGATAATAAATATTATTATTTTGGGATACAACCTTGTTTTTTTTTCCAATTTAAAAAAGAAATATAAATAAATAAATGATTTGCCAAAGAAAAAATAACAAGATAATTAGATAAGGATAGCAAATGCAATACAATAAACATTGAGTCAATATTTAAAATGTTGTATTCTTAATATGTAATAATGTATAACCATATATATATATATATATATATATATATATATATATATATATATATATATATATATATATATATATATATATAAATCTTGCGTAACTTCTTGCCTAATTGTCGAAATAAGTAATATAACATTATAGCATATGGTTTCAAAGCTCTCTAGATGAATTCTTATGTATGAAAGTCAATTTAAATAAAATATAAAAACATTATAGTTTATTGAAATAAAATTAAGGTGATTAATAAACCTACATTTTTCAAACATTATACTTTTATTCGGAGTCGGATTACGACGTATTATATATTAAAATGAAGCTATCAATGAGGAGAATATATAAGGTAGTTCGTCGGATGAGAGAGGGGGCACATGTTCCCCATGCCTCCCTAGGCTTCGCCTCTGCACATCCATATCCTCTTCTTGATATAGCAAAAAACACTCTAAGTCGCTTGCAGAACAACTTTAACTAGAGTTTCATTTTCAACTTAAGACAACAATATTTCCTTCCACCTAAAACCTTTTTCCATAGACTCTTCTTACCTAGCTAAAAAAAACTTTTTTCCATACACTTTTCTTATCTAGGTGTGTGTTTGGCAGCTGTGTTTATATAGTGCATGAGATGGGAAAATAGCTTTGGGAAACGCGCACGGGTGTTTGGGAGGTGGATGCGTGGGATGGGAAGGGTGGAATTTGGGGGATTTATGGGATGGAAGGGGATGCATTTTCGATCCTCCTTGGAGAAGGTGGGCTAGATGGGGAAGCTGAAGAGTCCCGATTTGCCCTTTCGCATCCCCCTCTCCCTTCATAAATGCTTCACAATTTCGTCTTCCATAACACGCTTCCTTCGCAGAGCTCCAAAAAATTTAAGAGTGTTGCCCGCTCGAAGCCGCCGGCCTCCGACGAAATCAAGAAGGTTACCGACTCCGTCCTCATCATCAGGTACTTGCGAAGCCCTCCCTCATTGTTTTCCTTGAAAATGTCAAAAGATTAGGGGTCTTTTGAACTTGTTCATTTTGAGTTAGGGTTTGTCCTCTTGATTTGGGGATTGTGAAATGCAATCAGAGATTTTTTATGGTGTCGCCATGTTAGGGTTGTTATTGTTGATATATGCATTGCACCTGTTCCATTACATGTTGAAACTTGTGAATTGCATCAACTGCTTAGCAACTCTACTGCTTGAAATGAAGTTCTGAGGGCCTGATGATGTTGTTCTTGCCTTTTTTCACCACATTTGAAACTGAAAAACCTTGTTGGTCAACTGATTATGACCACTCATTTGGTTTTCCTCTTTGAGTTTTGAAATGGAAAAGCTCTATGTCATCCTCATTGCCTCTTTGCTTTTAATATTGATCAACTGATATTAGGCAAACCTGTTCATTTACAAGTGTGGGTATCAAAATTGGTGCTCGTTGCTCTTGCACTTTGTGAACTGATTACCTTCACCTTGCCTTGCACCTTATGATTTCTGAGGGCCCCATGATGTTTTTCAATGCCATTTCCTTGCCTATGTTCACCATATTTGACAGAAAACCTGGTTTGCATCAACTTTAGTCCTATTGATTTGGTGCTTGTTGCTCTTGCACTATGTAAACTGATAACCTTGCCTATTTTCACCATTTGCAATTACATGTTGCACCTTATGATTTCTGAGGGCCCAATGATGTTTTTCATTGCCTTTTCATTTGGTGCTTGTTGCTCTTGCACTATGTCAACTAATAACCTTACCTATTTTCACCATTTGCAATTACATGTCGCACCTTATTATTTCTGATGGCCCAATGATGTTTTTCATTGCCTTTTCATTTGGTGCTTGTTGCTCTTGTACTATGTCAACTGAATACCTTCATGATGCTTGTAACTCGACTGCTTGTGGATTCTTGAGGGCCCGATGATGTTATTAACTGTCTTTACCTTGCCTATGTTCACCATTTGCAATTACATTTTGCACCATATGATTTCTGGGGGCCCAATGATGTTTTTCATTGCTTATGTTCACCATATTGGAATCTGCCAATCCTTTTTTGCATCAACTACTTAGGCCTATTCATTTGGTGCTTATTTTTTTGCATTTTGTCAACTGATTACCTTGGTGATGCTTGCAACTCTACTGCCTGCAATGAATTCTGAGGGCCCCATGCTTTATTTCAATGCGTTTTCCTTGCCATGTTCACCATTTTTGAAACTGAAAAACCTAGTTGATGGACTAATTATGCCTACTCATTTGGTGCTTGTTGCTCTTGCACTATGTGAACTGATTACCTTCATGATGCTTGCAACTCTAATGCATGTGGATTTATGAGCGCCCAATGATGTTATCAACTGTCTTTACTTTGCCTATTTTCACCATTAGCAATTACATTTTGCACCTTATGATTTCTGAGGGCCCAATGATGTACTTCATTGCCTATGTTCACCATATTGGAATCTGACAATCCTTTTTTGCATCAACTGCTTAGACCTATTCATTTTGCACCATTTTCTAAAACTGAACTACCTTGTTCATCAACTGAGTTGGCCTATTCATTTGCATCTTCATATGGTCAGTGCATCATTGCATATTGTTCATCAACTGCATGAGGTTAACCTGTTCAAATACCAGTTTGGGTTTCAAAGGGTGTTTGTTGTTGTTGCACCTTGTGATGTTCTTGAGGAAGGATCAACACACAAATGCCTTCACCTTTCATGAGGGCCCCATGATGTTTATCAATGCCTTTTCCTTGCCTATGTTCACCATATTTGAATCTGAAATACCTTTTGCATGAACTACTTATGCCTATTGATTTGGTGCTTGTTTTTCCTACACTTTGAGAACTGATTACCTTATTGATGTTTTTTCCTTATGATTTTCCACCTTCCTGCCACCGTTCTGAAATACCTTTTGCATCAACAACTTAGGCCTATTGATTTGGTGTTTGTTTTTCCTGCACTTTGCGAACTGATTACCTTATTGATGTTTTTCCCTTCTGATTTTACACCTTCCTGCAACTGTTCTGAGGGCCCAATGTTTTGTTTCACTGACATTACATTGCTTATTTTAATCATTTTGGAAAACTGATAATTATATGCCTTGCATCTGTTCTTATTGATATTTGTCATATGACTTGCAACATGTGGCCATACTTTGACACCGACACAGACTTCGACCGCTCCTACCAAAGTGGGGACCCAAGGAATTACCACTAGCTGAGGTCCGACTACACGTATGGGCAGGACCGCGATGACCAGGAGCTCGAGGATGATGCCACATCCCAACGCCAGGACCCTACAAACGTTGAGGAGGAGGATGTTCTGTGGGACTTTGCAAAGACGAAGCTCCAAGAGCTCAAAAGGCCGAGTTGCGTCGATGGAGGCTAACGACATGTCAAGGGAGACTAAGCTCCATGCCAGCAAGGGTGAACTTGATGCTACCAAGGGTGAACTCCAAGCTGCCAAGGCACAAAATGTCAGCCTTGCCAACAGATTGGTCGCGTCTGAGGCTAGGAACGACCACCTGGTCCAGAGAATTGCGGACCTGTGTGCTTACTTATCCGCCAGGTGGGTGGATGTTGTCTGAGGAAATCGAGATTGCAAAACAGTAAGTAAACAAAGTAAAGCAAACCGATCGAATCCCAGCAAATAATGTTCAAGACTCTCTCCAATGTAGTAAGAGAAAGTCAGGTTCGAATCCTCGAGGAAGCTGGTCAGCGGATCCTAGGCAGCGGTGGAATCTCACGGACAGAAGTCGACAACAGTGGTACTCGACCTCGACTAAGGGTTAGTCGACAGGGGTCAGGCACAGTCGAACACAGCAGCAGCAACTCGGCGAAGTCTACTCGATCTCGACAAGGCTTACTCGATATCGAGTAGGGCCTTTGTCGACTTCGACTCGTCTTGTCGAGTTCCTGCACAATTGAGCTACGACGATCTGGGATCGGAGATTAGTAGTCGAGATCGACCAGAGGCTGGTCGAGATCGACGAGGGAAGGAAAAAAAGTAAAAACAAAGCAGTTTCGGTTTCTGTAACTTTATGAATTTGGAGAACTTCCAAGATTAGGGTTTGCGACAACGATTACCATGCAAGCGGAATATAGATCACAAAAGGCGGTAACTTTATCGATAAAGGAAAAGGCTTTCACCTAATCCGACAAGTAGGAATATAAATCTCGCGATAAATAATCCTAATTGCATCTATCCCTTTTCATAATTAGCATTTAAAATCTTTCGAATAGAAATCCTAATTACTACCCAAATTTCACAAGATGAGTTCTTCAATTTCTGAATCAAAGATGAAACACATAGGGAATAGACTAATATAACGACAAAATACCTCCTTTCGCAATCACTAATCCGCCAACATGGCTCTCGTTGGGTTCACCCCAACCCCAGAAGTAGGTGGACTACTCACGCCTCATCGCAATTGCAGACATCATTGATTTGAAAGAAATAACTTGCAATAAACTAAATTCAAAGCCTTTACAATTCCGGCAATCAACTTTCGTAAACTGCCAAAACCTTAAAACCTTTAAACTCCTAAATCTCTATCTGTGGAACTACTTGTCTCTGACTGAAATTGAATGAATAAAACTGAGCCCCATGGGCTTTATTTATAGTCTTCTATTCCTTGCTAATCAAGGATAGAATATCTATATCTATATCTAAAACTATATCTAAGACTTTAAAGATAAATAAAAACTATAATGGAATTAAATCTAAAAATAGGGAAATATATCTAAATTGTCTCAAGTGGATAAAACTCTCTTCTTCATGATAGATGTGGATAAATCGGATAGACTTTGCTTCTCCTCGGCTCCAAGGACTCTACTCCGAGTAGGACTGCATCAATGCGTCACGCGGCTTCGGGAAATCTTCGTCGATCTCGAGTACGGTGTACTCGATCTCGAGTAGGAAAGTCGTCGACTGGGCCGACTTCGTCGTCTCGGCTAGATGGTGTTCGACAAGCTCGGACATGGCTCTGGCGCTAGTCGATCTTGACAAGAGGCTTGTCGATCTCGACGAGTGGTGTGTTCTCGACTGGGTCTTCCGAGGTTGTCGAGTCGGATGTGGGCTCTCAGCCTTGTCGACCTCGAAGACGCTCCTCGATCTCGACGAGGGATGGGTCATCGACTTGGCCAGCTTGGGGTGTCGGGTAGCCCTTGTCGACATGCTCGGACACTGGCTCCTGGGTTTAGTCGATCTCGAGTAGATCTTGGCATGGTGTTGTCGAGCAGTATCTCCTCGACATGGCTCATGGAATGTCGTCTGGCCCTTGTCGATCTCGACGAGACCTTAGTCGAGATCGAGTAGACTTGCTCTGCTCCGCGTTGTCTGGTCAGGTCTCTACTCGACTCCAGTGTATCCGGACTTGACTTGTCGACATAGACGAGGACTTTAGTCGAGATAGAGTAAGGCTTGCTGCTTCCGTCTTTGTTTCTTGGTTTTCTCCCGAAATGTTTCCATATTCTGCAATATTAAACAGAAACTTATGTAGATCTCCATTTCTAACAAATAAGCATCTACTACATAAATTCGACATATTCCCAACCCGAAATATGCAAAATGTAAAGAATATGGAACTAAAATATGCATAAAAACATGGCTACTTTGGAGACATCAAATCACCCCATACTTAGACTTGCTTGTCCTCAAGCAATAACCGAACAATAACCAAGACCTACAACACATCCTTCAAGTCTTCGCCTTTGTCAAAAGCAACATCTTAAATAGTAGCAGTGTAAGACAAGTGAATTTAACGTCCTCACACATATATGAGCGATCCATAGGCATAGGCAATATAAATCCAACCTAACAGGACTAATGTGTTTGCACTCAGCTCTCAATGTGTTTAGGCTATGTATATCAACTCTCAACTCAATTCCATATACAGTCTCATAAACATTGCAATTTAAATATGAATAATGTGTTTTAGCCATGTAGAGTTTGACATCAATTGGTTCCAGGGCACCTATTTTCACCTTCGACCAGATGGATAGGGGCATGATGCTGACACTTGCTTCTAGGTCACACAGTGCTTTAAATCTATGACGACCAAGTCCAACGGTGATAGCAAACTTACCTGGGTCAGGTCGCTTCTCAGGGAAATCCATCTTTTTGCACTCCTTAGCAATCTCAGTTATCGATCGCTTGTTACTGAGAATCTCCTTGAGGAACTTGACATAGGGAGGCATCTCGTGTAGTGCTTCTGTAAAAGGAATAGTAACATTCAGACTCTGAAGCAATTTCACAAAACGCTGAAACTTACCGTATGTTGGATCTCTTTGGTGTTTGGAAGGGAATGGGAGCGTCTTTTTAGTTTTCTGAGCCAGAACAGCTTCTGGAGGTGGCGAGGGCTCATCGACCTTGGCTTGCTCCTTCTCGATCTCGGCAACAGGCTCGTCGATCTCGACAAGAGTCTCGTCGATCTCGAGTTGGGTAGTCGACTTCGGCTGGTCTAGCTGTGCAGCTGCGTCAGAGCTCCTTTTATCCTCTGTGTCGAGTAGAGCCTTGTCGATGTCGGCTACAGCTTCGCCCTTCCTTTCTCTGTTTTCTGGCTCGTGCAGTTTGTGACCGCTCCGCAACTTTACAGCAGCTACATGTCCGTGCTACCCCTTGGGATTTGGTTCTGTATGGCCTGGGAGTTGCCCGGATGGCTGTGGAATCTGCGCCGCGAACTGACCCATCTGAGTCTCGATGTTCCTTTTCCAGATGTCTAGCTCCCCAAATTTTGCATTGATATTCTGGAACTGATTGTTGATGGTGCCTTGATTCCGGCGCATCTCTTCAAGAATGAGCTGTAAATCATCCTTCTTTTGATCCCTTTCTGGATGTCCAGGAGCTCTGTATGGCGGGGGGTTCCTAGGAGGGCCTTGGTTCCGTTGAGGTTGATAGAACCTTTGGTCTCCCATATAGCGATTGAGACCCCCTGCGTAGGCTACCTCTTCATGAATCTCTACCATCCTGACTTGTTCCGTATGCTGGCACTCAGTAGTAGTATGCCGTTGTGAACCACATTCGATGCAGGGTTGGTTGACAGAGAGATATTTGACTTGCTTGAGGAGCTTGCGATTCTGATCTCTGTAGTACTGCTCCTTGACATCAGGGTCTATCTCCTTAGATGGCTCATAGAGAGGCATAGATGGGGCCGGTCTGGCATAGGCGTTCTCATCATAGTTTATAGGAGCCCCATACTTTTTGTCATAATTTGTGAGCTTGTCTAGCACACCCCATGCGTCGATTGGTGGCATCGTCAGGTACTCATAGCGAGTGTACTGATTGATCCTGTCTTTAGTGATTTGATCAAGAGAGTTGAAGAAGATCTCCTGAATGACGTAGGGTGGCTGTCCATGAGTAGGGCAAGATCGCAGCAGCTCTTTGTAGCGTTCCCATGCTTTTGCCAGCGGTTCCCCAGGCTTTTGCTTGAAAGCAGTGATCTTTTGGCGGAGGAATGCTGTCTTGGCAGGAGGGAAGAATTTGTCGAGAAACTCCTGCTCTACTTGTGCCCATGTGGTGAGAGATCTCGGCTTCAGCCCTTCAAGCCACTTCAGTGCAGGTCCAGCGAGAGACCAGTGGAAAGCTTTCATCTTGACATATTCCAGAGTTGTACCTTCAGCAAGAGTACGGCACATGTCATGAAAATTGGTAATATGTTAAAGAGGACACTCATTAAATTTTCCATGAAAAGCATTGTTTTTAAGCTCTATAAGAAATTGAGTGCGAATTTCGAAAGAGTTTTCAGGGATTAGAATCGCCGATTCAGGCACGACGAGAGTTGGATGCATATAATCCTCTGCAGTAGTTGGATATTGGGCAAGCTCAGCTTCCGCTTGTTCCCTTGCTGCTTTCTCAGCGGCGATAGCAGCATCTTTAGTGGCTAGTTCCCTGGTAAGCCTCTGTATCAGCTACTCCTGTGTTTCAGCGGCTGCCATGACTCTTTGGAGTCTAGCTCTGATGTGTAGGAGGCGTTCTGGTTCGTCTAAGGCGTCAAACTCAGGTGGGATACCAGAACGGCGCATACACCTGCGAAGTAACTCAAGCGAAAAGTGAGAACTGACTACCTAAGGCGCGAATGATTGCTTCCCCGGCAACGGCGCCAATTTGTTGTCTGAGGAAATCGAGAATGCAAAACAGTAAGTAAACAAAGTAAAGCAAACCGATCGAATCCCAGCAAATAATGTTCAAGACTCCCTCCAATGTAGTAAGAGAAAGTCAGGTTCGAATCCTCGAGGAAGCTGGTCAGCGGATCCTAGGCAGCGGTGGAATCTCACGGACAGAAGTCAACAACAGTGGTACTCGACCTCGACTAAGGGTTAGTCGACAGGGGTCAAGCACAGTCGAACACAGCAGCAGCAACTCGGCGAAGTCTACTCGATCTCGACAAGGCTTACTCGATATCGAGTAGGGCCTTTGTCGACTTCGGCTCATCTTGTCGAGTTCCTGCACAATTGAGCTACGATGATCTGGGATCGGAGATTAGTAGTCGAGATCGACCAAAGGCTGGTCGAGATCGACAAGGGCAGGAAAAAAAGTAAAAACAAAGCAGTTTCGGTTTCTGTAACTTTATGAATTTGGAGAACTTCCAAGATTAGGGTTTGCGACAACGATTACCATGCAAGCGAAATATAGATCACAAAAGGCGGTAACTTTATCGATAAAGGAAAAGGCTTTCACCTAATCCGACAAGTAGGAATATAAATCTCGCGATAAATAATCCTAATTGCATCTATCCCTTTTCATAATTAGCATTTAAAATCTTTCGAATAGAAATCCTAATTACTACCCAAGTTTCACAAGATGAGTTCTTCAATTTCTGAATCAAAGATGAAACACATAGGGAATAGACTAAGATAACGACAAAATACCTCCTTTCGCAATCGCTAATCCGCCAACATGGCTCTCGTTGGGTTCACCCCAACCCCAGAAGTAGGTGGACTACTCATGCCTCATCGCAATTGCAGACATCATTGATTTGAAAGAAATAACTTGCAATAAACTAAATTCAAAGCCTTTACAATTCCGGCAATCAACTTTCGTAAACTGCCAAAACCTTAAAACCTTTAAACTCCTAAATCTCTATATGTGGAACTACTTGTCTCTGACTGAAATTGAATGAATAAAACTGAGCCCCATGGGCTTTATTTATAGTCTTCTATTCCTTGCTAATCAAGGATAGAATATCTATATCTATATCTAAAACTATATCTAAGACTTTAAAGATAAATAAAAACTAGGGAAATTTACAGAAAACCACCCCTTAAATGTTGGTCTTTTCATTTAACCACCCCTTAAATATGAAATTACAGTAAACCACCCCTTAAATGCTTTCCATTAACAAATCACCACCCATCACCAATTTACATTATGTTTTCGTTTAATAAATTATATTTTAAACATTTTTCAACTTAAAATATGCGTTTAAATATTTTAATTGCAAGTAATAACCTATTTTTAAAGGTTATTTATAATTTTTCTCCAAAGGATAATTATTGAAATACAATTTTAAAAATATAAATAAATAGTTTTAATATTATTTTTAACTATATAAATGGAAATTATTATTTATAATCATATTATACTTAAAAAAATAATTTAAATAATGTTTACAAAATTATTTTAAGACATAAACCGGAAGATATTTCTAAGTTATATTTCTAAGTTTTTTTTTAAAAATGATATCTATAGCAATCCAACCCCTTCAATTCAAATTTTAAATATATTTATACATAAATTTTGAGTTTAAAAATATTAAAATATAATATATCTAAGGATGGCTTAACAAAAATAGACCAAGGGTGGTGATTTGTTAATGGAAAGCATTTAAGGGGTGGTTTACTGTAATTTCAAATTTAAGGGGTGGTTAAGTGAAAAGAACAACATTTAAGGGGTGGTTTTCTGTAAATTTCCCTAAAAACTATAATGGAATTGAATCTAAAAATAGGGAAATATATCTAAATTGTCTCAAGTGGATAAAACTCTCCTCTTCATGATAGATGTGGATAAATCGGATAGACTTTGCTTCTCCTCGGCTCCAAGGACTCTACTCCGAGTAGGACTGCATCAATGCGTCACGCGGCTTCGGGAAATCTTCGTCGATCTCGAGTACGGCGTACTCGATCTCGAGTAGGAAAGTCGTCGACTGGGCCGACTTCGTCGTCTCGGCTAGTTGGTGCTCGACAAGCTCGGACATGGCTCTGGCGCTAGTCGATCTCGACAAGAGGCTTGTCGATTTCGACGAGTGGTGTGTTCTCGACTGGGTCTTCCGAGGTTGTCGAGTCGGATGTGGGCTCTCAGCCTTGTCGACCTCGAAGACGCTCCTCGATCTCGACGAGGGATGGGTCATCGACTTGGCCAGCTTGATGTGTCGGGTAGCCCTTGTCGACATGCTCGGACACTGGCTCCTGGGTTTAGTCGATCTCGAGTAGATCTTGGCCTGGTGTTGTCGAGCAGTATCTCCTTGACATGGCTCATGGAATGTCGTCTGGCCCTTGTCGATCTCGACGAGACCTTAGTCGAGATCGAGTAGACTTGCTCTTCTCCGCGTTGTCTGGTCAGGTCTCTACTCGACTCCAGTGTATCCGGACTTGACTTGTCGACATAGACGAGGACTTTAGTCGAGATAGAGTAAGGCTTGCTGCTTCCGTCTTTGTTTCTTGGTTTTCTCCCGAAATGTTTCCATATTCTGCAATATTAAACAGAAACTTATGTAGATCTCCATTTCTAACAAATAAGCATATACTACATAAATTCGGCATATTCCCAACCCGAAATATGCAAAATGTAAAGAATATGGAACTAAAATATGCATAAAAACATGGCTACTTTGGAGACATCAGTGGACCACGCTTCGGAGCAAGTCTACACCCAACAGCTTGGTCGTTTGGTCAAGCTCCGAGGGTGGCTGCTTGTCCTCGCGCTGGCCATCATCCTACGTCTTATGTGCAGGGCGTAGCTAGTCTAGGGTTGTTGAAGATTTTTTTGTGTGTGAATCTGTAGCTCTTTTGAACTTGTAACATACATATACTATTTAACATGTTCATGGCCCCTCTTTTGTTCCTATTTTGGGATCTTCGGTTGTAACAACAAACAATTTCCCATGCTGCTTGCCTGCACCATTTTGTGTAGGTTGTGTATTTGTGGGCAAGCATCCATGAATGCATCTCATTTCAACTTCATATGCCTTGTGAATTACACTTGTTCATCAATTGATTGCACTTTATGTTATTCGGTTGACAAAGTAGTTTGGAAATTACACTTGTTCAGTCGAAGTAGTTTTGAAACTACTTAGACAAAATACATCAATATGCCAAACTACTTGGAAAAAATACATCAATTGGACAAAATACATCAATATGCCATATTACTGACATTATGAAACTACTTGACAACTAACTTGTAGAAGTTTGGACACTACTTAGCCAAAATACATCATTAGGGTACGTAGCATCAATATGCCACATTACACAAAATACATCAGTATTTGGCCTCTTCAGAGATATGAAGATCACATGATTGTCCTTCTAACGGGGTCTGCGCCTGTCGTTCCAAATCTGGCGAGCGATTTCATCCCTGAGGGCCTTTATCTCTGCGATAGGGCCGCCATCCTCTTCCGAGTCATAAAAGGGATCATCTGCCGCATGGAAAATATCCTCTTCGTTGTCCTACGGGTCCTCGTTGTCCTCCCCATCAGACGGGGGTCCTCTAAGGGCGAACTCCGTGGACCTAGGGTTATCGTCGTCCTCAATCTCCGGCTCCGCACAAGTCTGCCTAACATAATTGTGGATCGCGAAGTAAGATATGATGATTGCAGTCTTCTTATGAATAGGGTACTTAGGGAGTTCATGTAGGATCTTCCACTTGGACTTCAATATCCCGAACGACCTCTCGATCGCGCCCCTGAGCGGTGAGTGTGACTTGTTCAACGCCTCTTTCTCGTTCGTCGGTTGTGAAGCGGCGAACGTTGGGTGATGGTACTTCGTTGTAGAATAGGGTGATGGTACTTCGTTGGGTGAAGATCACATGATTGCCCTTCTAACGGGGTCCGCGCCTGTCGTTCCAAATCTGGCGAGCAATTTCATCCCTGAGGGACTTTATCTCTGCGATAGGGCCGCCATCCTCTTCCGAGTCATAAAAGGGATCATCTGCCGCATGGACAATATCCTCTTCGTTGTCGTACGGGTCCTTGTTGTCCTCCCCATCAGACGGGGGTCCTCCAAGGGCGAACTCCGTGAACCTAGGGTTATCGTCGTCCTCAATCTCCGGCTCCGCACAAGTCTGCCTGACATAATTGTGGATCGCGAAGTAAGCTATGATGATTGCGATCGAGAGGTCGTTCGGGATATTGAAGTCCAAGTGGAAGATCCTACATGAACTCCCTAAGTACCCTATTTAAATAGGGTACTTAGGGAGTTCATGTAGGATCTTCCACTTGGACTTCAATATCCCGAACGACCTCTCGATCGCACCCCTGAGCGATGAGTGTGACTTGTTCAACGCCTCTTTCTCGTTCGTCGATTGTGAAGCGACAAACGTTGGGAGATGGTACTTCGTTGTAGAATAAGAAATCATGTACCCTGTGCGGAACGGGTATTCTTTGTCGCATAGATAGTAGCGGCTTACACAACACACACATTACACAAGGCAAAACCCACATGACTTATGCATGGCAATTATCATAGGAAGCTATGATGATTTTAATCTACTTACGAATAGGGTACTTATGACACGTACCAGCAGGTGGATGTGGGAAGCACAGAGCAGTTGTCCTTAGCACGTGATCAAACACACGTGCATCATGTGCACTACCCTCCCAGCCAGACGAAATGAACGTGAATCAAAGGTCGAAGTCGCAAACAGCTATTACGTTGTAGGTGCATGTGCCCTTCCTGCATTGAAACCTTATCTGGTCACCTCTAGGTATCGTCGCTTGAATATGGGTCCTGTCAATTGCACTGATAGTTCCCTTGAAGTACGACCAGTACCGGTTGTCATTCTGGATAGGGTCCAGTATTCTGTTGAAGTGGGGGTCAAGGTCGGATGATGTCTCCTGCGAGCCCACGATAGCCATTGCATCTTGCCCCACACATTGCGTCTAGAACTTGCCCTATGGTGTCCGATATAGTGTAGGTCGATCGTTGGAACCGTTCACAAGCATTCCGATGGCTTGCCCCCCACTCCATGGTGTTGACGCATATCGTGAACTTCTCCATGACAGACATCTACAACGACCCTCGCAGACCGTAATGATGCTCAAGCATCCCATAAAGACGCACCAATGCACCCTTTTCCATTCTAAAAGAGTTAACACTCATTGTCTGCAATCGGTGTGTCACAATGTCATTGACCCAACGGGCTCCTGTGTAAGGGCCGATGTATTGCAGGACTTTATGCACATGTTTGAAGTAAAGTGATGTACAATGGGGATGGCCTGATGATGGAGGATAAGGAAAGCAATGACAATTCTTCTTCGTCGTCGACGCCTACGACGACGACCCTCGTACCCATTCACCTGCAGCCTGCAACATGAAATACATGTGGGATACATACGATAGGAGACGATACACGGAACAGGTATTTGCAACTTACACGTATAAAAGCAATAAGTTGTTGTGAAGGTCATATAATCACACCTATTACACATATGAAAGCAATGAGCTATGTTATGAAGGTCACATGATCACACATATTATTCGGGACATGCACATAAAAAGGCAAACCATCAACAATCTGTTCACAACCTTAAATAATAGAAAACAAAGCCGAACAGAAAGTCGCATCATGACAAACTGAAGTCCTTTGATGAAAATTTGTAGTAGTGAAGGAAAACTGATAGTGATTGGGGATGTCCAAATTGGTGTAATTGCTACTTGTCGGATTCATGGGGGACAAGCGCCCAAATGTTGTCTGTCATTCGTGGAGTAAAACCACTTGAGCCACGCCAGCCGGGACTCATTCGTCTCAATCTCTAAGAAAACCTCTCACCTTTCGGGGGTGGAAAGGGCCAAGCTGAAGCACCATATGTGATCATCTTCCTTCATGAGCCCATCTTTCAACATCGTTTTCACAATGTCCATCACTTCCCGGGTGATACCATGTGGTTTGTCGGATGACACCTCATCCCTCTCTTCCCTCACATTCCTCTCAAGCATGGCTATCAACACCTTATTGGTGTCCTCCACCATATTAAAATGCCGTGAAGCAAGCTTTGACCCCTCCGACTTTCGAATGTTGCGCTTTGAAGCGACACTAGATGCCCCGGACTTGGAACTGGCTAGACCTCGCTTTTTTTTATGGTGGGAGGATCGAAACCTGCCGCATTTGAAGGACCAGAGCGGTGGGCAATTGAAGGACTAGACCCTGCCCTGCTTGAATGATCGAAAGCTAGGACATTCTCAGGTGTGTTGCCTTGGTTAGGATCCTCGTCGTAGAGATTTTGCATTACTTGCTGCAGAGATGGAGTCCGGGTAGTACCGGCCGGACTGGGGAACAGCTCATCAAACTCCTCTTCTACCCCCTCATATTGGGACCCTATAGGGTCCCCTGCATTTTCTCTTCCATTCCCAGCTCGACCATCATCGTCATCAATGAGGATGTACTCCGGATGTCCTTCATCACACCGGGGGGGGGGGGGGTGTTTTGAGATGCCCGGGCCGATGGGTCCATTGATGGGGCAACGCAGTACTCACCGGTGGCCACCGTATACTTGGTCAAACAAGTCCTCCAGCTCAGGAGGGATCCCCTTCTTTTGGAACTTCCTGAAGTTATGGTCCTTCTGCTCAATTAACAATCAAGGCATGTATGTGTGACTTGCAACATTGCGGTGTGCACATTGAAGACGAGACAAACAGAGAACGAGGACATACCATACTTTTCTTCTCCTACCATTCGTCGGATGCCTTGATGGTTCCTCTACCGGCATCCTAACCCAACCTCGTTTCATCCTTCTTCAGTTGTTTCCACGAGTTGTAATAGATTTTCATGTCGCGAGTTCGGCTCCTAAGAGTGTGCTGGTTGCACTTCTTCCACGTCACTTCCTCGAACTAAGCTGTAGGGGAACCCACAGAAAGACCTGCTCCCTTCCATTTTTTTGCTGGTATGCAAGGAGAACTCGCATCAACTTCATCGCCAGCTCGTACGACTAGTAGAAGGCGGCTGGGGTGGGGACCTTGTCGTCATAATTCACAGGTGCCTTTGCTTTTCCCTTTCCCCTTCCAGTAACTTTTCCCTTCCTTTTTCCATTTCTCACGGGTGTGGAATCCATGAGAATCTGGAATGCAAGGATGGCGAGGAATGCAAAGGCCCGGAGGATGGTGATGCACAACAACATCCGAATTTTGACGCAAATTAAAAGCAATAACAACTTAAACGAAAACATTGCATTGGGGAAGCTTGTTGATAGTTTAGGGTGCACACATACCTTGAGAACAACAAAATCAGCTCCGATCTTCAGAACAGGACAAAACGCAATCAGAAATTGAGGAATGATACAGAGCGACCATCTCAACACAAGGAAACGAAATCATCACCGGATTATGCACCTTTCCAAACCCGTCAACCCCTCGGTGATTCGCAATTCATGTCATGGTTTTCCTATTCATTGCGGAAGCTCGAGAACGTATTGGTTCAACACAAAGAAGTGCATCTACCTTTATCACGCCCCCAAACACAAGTAAACCCCCCACTCAATTGACACATATATCACCGATTGCATACACGAGCTAACCCTAAAAATTCGGCCTAATTCGGGAACTAAAATCGCTATCCAAAGGTAGGAGATGAGGACGACTTACATATTCGAGGACCGAAGGGGGCGGAGGCGTCGGATGCTACCGGTGCCAGATGGATTTTAGGTGAGGGTGGGCGGGTGCAGCTCTTCGTCACCGCCTATTGCTGTTGTTGAGGCAGGAGCCTTTTGATTTTTTAGAAGAAAATATTGATCGTGGGCAATACATCAACCATAAGAGGGGTATGAAGATGGGTGCAATTTGGTCTTTTGATGTGGGTAAGTGGGGATAATTAAGGCTTTTTTCGTTACTCCATCCACCAAAAAATCAAAATACAACCAAACACAAAACAGAAAAATTTCCCCAAAAATCTCCATCTCTTCCATCCCCAAAATCCATCCACATCCCTTCCATCTCTAAAATCCATCTTCATCCACTAAAATCCATCCCGTTACCAAACACACCCTAGGTGCAAGGTGTGACGTACCCTGAACCTTATAACAAAGATGGACCCAAAAATTGAACAAATTCTAAAAGACGTTGCCACGGAAAACAACATAAAGGAAAGCATTGTTCACGTATTTGAAAAACTGAAACAAAAATCAGTACTGGCCATATTCATTCATTTTTTTGGGTGATTAAGCTAAGGCCTCGTTTGGTATGAGTGTGGTAATTGGAATGAGAATAAAAAATTGGAATAAGCCATTACCAAAACATGTTGTTTGATATGATTCAGGAATGAGGAATTAATAAATTCAACTTAAAAATACCCAAATTTAACATATCCAATTCAAAACACAAAAGTCCAATCTATCAAATTAAGCATAGAAATACACAAATTCAACCTATCAATTACATAAATTCATCATCAAAATACACAATTTTTTCTTAACAAATTTGTGTAAATATCGAAGGAGGAAGGTAGGTTTGGGCAACTGAGCAAGTGGTGGAGGTAGACTGCAACAAGAGAAGATGATTGGGTGGTGGAGGTGTTGAATAGCAACAAGGAGGAAGGGCGAGGGAGTGGCGACGCCACCATCTGGACAGGCATGTATCCCATACCCCAAAACCAAAAAAAAAGGTGACGTGTATCCCATAACCCATCCCTTCCCTTCCTTCGTCCCACTTACCCCCCCCCCCCCCCTCCTTCCTCTTAACCATTGATGTCACTTTTTGTGATGGTATTTTTTTTATCGTTGACCACCGATGCCACTTTTTTTTTATATTATTTTTTATGTCATTTTTTTTCCACGATGCCATTTTTTCAAAGTAATATTTTGATGCCATTTTTTAATGACGTTTTTTCTTCAATGTGATGCGACTTTTTCAAAGTAGTGTTTTGATAGCATTGTTCTGATGAATTATTTAATGCCACTTTTTAATCAAATCGTTTGATGCCATTTTATTTTAATTTAATCAAATTTTATATCAATATATCTTCATTGATTATACTTTTATTCACCGTTGACCCATTCACTAATGACAGATTTGTGATTACACTTCATTGATGTAATCATTTATGGTGAGATTTTTATTAAATTTTTATAAAATTGATGACACGTGAGCATAAAATGTGATTAAACTTCATTGATGAAATCTTTTATTGATGACTTTTATTCATTGATGACATTTTTTTATTAAAGTACTTCATTGATCTCAATTGTTTATGATGACATTTTTGTATGATTGATTACATAAGAGCCTAAAACACGGAATCAAAATATTGTCACTTATTGCACATATAAAAACACAAGGTCTTTGAAAACTATGACATCAATTTTCGTTTTGCTAATTAGTGGCTAGATTGACCAAAATGAAATTGGCATAGTGATGGACCCAAAACCCATCCAATCTAGTTGAAAACATCCCCATATGACCTCCTCTTTACACATAATCCGGAACCCAACATTACCAACAATCCCACGCACGTTTTCGAAGGAGAAAGTCATCAGTTCAGGTAGATGGACAAATCAAAGACTAGATATTGCACCTCAAAATAGACCTAAAGACTTGCTTAGGCAATTTAGTATACTATACAGCTCATTCACTACATGATCCTCTTTTATTATTGAGAGCTTCATGAGTAGTTGTAGCTCGAGCAAATCAGTGAAACGAACTTTATCAGCCGGCAAAAGTTGAACCATTCATTTCTTTCCATTTCCAAAAGTTGAACCAAACACCCGTTAGCAACACATGACTATCACAAAACTATTGTAAAATCGTTACCAAGGATGAGCATCGATAGCTAATACAGCTTCACTAGATGCGATCACAATCAGGAATTGAAAAGGTTTAGGTCTGTGGATAAAATCTAATAGATCCCAATCATGCGATACGAGGATTCGACGACACTGATCTTCTTAAAGATTATGCATACGGGGTCTTGTGCCGAAGCCAAAAAGTGCATCTCTCTAGAAAAATGTGAGAAATTGTGTTTGCTTCCTAAAGTTAAAAGATCTAAAAGAGAACTGTCACCACCAGCCAGTGGCGGACTCACGGGGGGCTCGGGGTGGCTGGAGCCCCTCCCTGAATTTTGGAAGAAAAAGGTTTATATATATTCTTGTGTGAGTTTATAATAAATAAAACTAAAGGGGATATAATATCACTAAGTTTGCTTGGCTCATTTGTTAAGTTGGAAGCATGGGTTAGAAAAGGAAGCGCAAGGTTTGGTGTTCAAAGCTCAGCGCCAGCTAAGAATTATTTCTTTTTGAATTATTTAAAAAAACCCAAGGAGGCAAGTCTAGAGACAGAGCAGTAGCAAGCTAGCAGCGGCTACTTATATTTTTTTAAATTCTTTTTTCTTTTAAAAATCAACCTACCTTTTAATTTTTAGTGAATTTTTTATTAGGGTGTGATTTTGAGAATCAGTTTTGTAAATTTGTGAGTTGGAAATGTTTTTTTTTTATAAAATATATACTATGAATTGAAAAGGTTAATGTTTCGTACTTATAATTTGTACTTTATCAATTTGTGCTCTAAATTTTAATTTGAGATTCAATTTATATGTAGAATATGAGATGCTACTAGTATTCGTAGAGATAATGTATAAGAAGTGAAAAAAAAAGCTTGATTGAAGAAACAATTAGGCATTATTAGTGATTTGGGACTACGAAAACCTATCCAGAAATGTCATCGTTCCTTATATTTTTCAGCCCCCCTCTGGCGAAAATCCTGGGTCCGCCACTGCACCGGCTTTGGATTTGGAGGAAAGGCACCTATGGAGCCCGAGCATCCTATATTCAGTGATCACATCCAGGCCAACTTTGGCTTGTGACATGGTTGCTATTGATCGCTCCATGAACATACACTTTCGGTTCTTTAATCTGCAGTAGGAGATTTTTAAAAATAACTTAAGAGCAAAACAAACATATATCGCATTTAAAAAAAAAGCATTTCGACAAGAAATTTTCAGATATAGCTTACCAGTTGAAAAGGCGGAAAGCCATTGAAAAGGCATTAGTATCCAGCATGATCCAACTTTTTAATATATAAATAGAAAGAAAGAGACGTAATGGGTAAATCAGTTTTTTTATAGTCTCTTCATCAACATCATCTATTGAAGTTGGAGTAAGAAGGTTATATTGATTAAGACGCTGAATTTCTCATGCATACCAAAGGAATCAGATAAGCAGTTAGCCTAGCTAGGCCTACATGCGGTCTCATATCAACCCAACCACATATTAAATAGTAAAACAAGAAAAATGTAGTCTAGAAGGCATCAATGAAGCAAATCCCTTTTAGATTCAAAATCAAGAAGAGGTGTAGCTATGGATTGAATCTTAACAGGAGTGTTTAATGAATGATAATTTTGGGCATTTCAAATCATAACCAAAACTTGCCATGGTTTACATGATCCTTGGTTTGACTTGAGAGAAGTGATGATATCTAAACAACGGATCTTCCTTCCTGGAGAGATATGAAAACATATAAGAATGAGCAACACTCCTCTTGTAACTATATGGAAAACATAATCATCCAACTTATGTTATATGAGTTGCAAATGCATTCCGAGAGGAGCTTGTTCTTTGTTCATAAAACGATAAAAAACATAACTCAAGCAAACTGAAAAGTCACAAACTTATAATCACTTGCAAAAGAACTGTTATACTTCCTTGTAAAAAGCACATTGGTTGGAGTGGAAGACTTACTCATTTTCAATAAAGTTTAATAGTCAATATTGACATACACAATGGAACATGGTGGTGCAGGTTAGATATTTGGTGGTGCAAGATAACTTTTGCTTTCTCACACCCCATGGTGTCCATTAGGGATGACAATGTGTCGGGTGGTGGATGGATGATCTACTTCAGTCACCCGACCCACCACCCAAAACCTTTCACCCTACTGTTGCGATGCAGGAGTAAATCGAGTATTGAAATAGATATGAAATATAGTTCAGATTGACTTCCCTGTCTCAGCAAATAAATACAAGACTTCCTCCCGTTGTAGTAAGAGAAAATCAGGATCGAATCCACGAGGAAGCACGTCAGCAGTTCTCAGGTAGCTGTAAATTCTCACAGAAGCAGCAGAAAGACAGAAACACAAAAAGGAAAGAAACAAATAAACCCGGCAAGGGCAACTAAAACAAAAGCACAGAACAAAGCAAGAAATAAAGCAAAGCAAAGCAAAGGCGTACTCGATCTCGACAACAGCTCCTCGAGATCGACAAGACAGTGAACAACAGAAAGTGAAAATCGACAAAAACAGAAGAAAGCCAACTCGACCTAGACCAAGTCCTACTCGATCTCGACCACAGCTTCCTCGAGATCGACAAAGCACTACTCTAGGTCGACTAAAAACAGAAAATATAAAATTGCAGATTTTCGACAGAACTCAGAAATTCGACAGAAATAAACTTCAATATATTAAAAGACTTCCAAAGCCAGGGTTTCAACACCACAACGATAACCATGAAAAGTAACACACAAAGGCATAAAAGATCGTGCTTTCCATCAAATAACTTTCGTCATTAACAAATAGGCATATAGAGGCTTTCGCATAAACTCTAATTGTTACTAACCCTTTTTCACATAATTAATCCAAGTTGCATTAAGATCACTTTCGCTTCAATAACACAAACAAGGATCACCTTCAACTCTTGCAAAAGAATCATGCTCATATGGATAGAAGATGAATTGCACAAAAAGATCTGACCTTTATCGCATCGCCTCACATGGCCACCATCGGGCTCACCCCAGCCCCAGAAGTGGGTGGACTACTCACGCCTCATCGCAATCGCAGACATTGAATTGAAAGAAATAACTTGCATTAACTATATTCAAAAGCCTTTACAATCCTGGCAATCAACTTTCGCAGAAAGCCAAAACCCTAAAAACCTTAGAACTCCTAAACTTCTCTTTGGAACTAACTAATTGTGTGTGAATTGGAATGTGATCTGGAATATGAATAAAACTGAGTCCCCTAGGGCCTTATTTATAGGCTTCATTCTCTAGCTATTCTAGGAAAGAATATATCTATCTCTATCTAAAATTATATCTAAAACTTGAAAGGATAAATAAATTGTTTTATGGAAATAAATCTAAAAGGAAAAGATAAAACTAAATAGGGTAAGTCTTCATGTCTTGATAGATCTTGTCTCCTTGATGATAGAACTTGATGGAATCGGATAGATCTTCGGCCAAATCGACTCCTTCGCGCCCAAGGAATCTCAATTCTAGTCGGACAGGTCTCGTCGAGAAGCTTCTGGACACGGCTCTACTCGACCTCGACCATGGCTCGTCGACCTCGAGTAGGGTGGTTCGTCGAGTGGACTCTTCGGCTAGATCTGCTCGATGTGCTCGGACTTGGCTCACCGGGTGCTTGTCGACCTCGAGTAGGCCTTGTCGATCTCGAGTAGTAGGGCTCTGTCGACTAGGCTTCCTCGGGTTGGTGTGCTCGACTGGCTCGGACAAGGACTCAGGCGCTCGTCGATCTCGGGTAGCCTTCGTCGACCTCGAGTAGGGATGATCGTCGACTAGGTCTCCTCGAGTGGCTCTCCTCGGCAAGCTCGGATCTGGACTCAGCGTCTCGTCGACCTCGACAAAGGGTCCTCGAGATCGAGTTGGGTTGTGTCCTTCCTTTCCGCTTCCGCGAGTTGCCTCATCCGCTGGCAGCGAATTTTTCCGCGGCAGCGAGTGGTCCGCTGCAGCGAGTCGAGTCGCTGGCAGCGAGTCTCGCCTGGTCTTCCTCGGCTTCGTCCTCGGCTCCTCTCCTTGTCGACTCCGGGTGTGGCGTCTGGACTTCGTCGACCTCGACTAGTGGTCCTCGAGATCGAGTAGGCTCCGGAGCTCGGGTTGGTCTGGCTCTCGATCAGGCTTTGCTCGACCAAGGTTGCTCGGACAGGCTCGTCTAGGTCGAGTAGGCCTACTCGAGATCGAGTAGCCTTGACCCTCAGACTGGTTCCGCTGCTTTGACCTTGGACCTCTGTAGTGGTTTTCCGTGCTTTTCCGACCTTCTGTAAAATTGCTGTAAAAATGCCTCGATTTCTGCGAATTAAACAGAAACTGGTGTAGATTCCATAATTTGGCAAATAAACATAAACTACATAGATTCTGTACTATCTAAGCCCAAATGAATGTAATGTATACAGAAATCGATATAAAAGTTACTGTAAAACATGGCAGATTCAGCTCACAACACCTACCCGACCCATCACCCACCAAATATTTCACTCGCCTTGTACACCCATCACCCACCGGTTGATTGGGCGGATCAGGAGATAATTCGAGTGAAATACAACTCATCAAATTTAACAAAAAATTATAGAAAAAATGCGCCAAACACTTCGATAAATAAACAACTAGTAAATATAGTCAAATTCGGTAAAAATACATGTAAGCATCCACAACTATCAATACGTGAAGCCTACATCCTATGAATTCAGTATATTAACTTAATAAACAACAACACTGATTCAATGAATTCAAATTTTCAAATTAAACGGAATCTTGTTTAATTAAGATTTGGGGTATATTGATAATTTTGTGTACATAATGTAATTATATACAGTAATATAAGTTAGGTGACGGATGGGAAATACCTTCACCTGAATCCGACCCGACCCGACCCACTTTTTTGGGTCGGGGAGACAGATATCCGTCGGGTGTGAGTGAAATTGTCATCCCTAGTGTCCATCAGTGCATCTTTCAGATGACCTCATTTCATGAATCCCTTTGAGAACTTGTTAGGAGGGAAATCAAATATGAAATATAAATCTCAAATTCGACTCCCTGATCTCCGCAAATTAATTACAAGACTTACTCCCGCTGTAGTAGAAGGTAGTCAGGATCGATCCACGAGGAAGCGTGTTAGAGCCCGCTTTTTCAGTTCATAATCTCAGCAGAAAATCAACCAAATAAACAGAAATAACAGAGAAAAGCAGAAAATAGAACAAAGACAAAAACTTGGTCGATTTCGACCCACTGAACTCGATATCGACCAACAAAATCGACTGCAGCAACTCATATCGACCAAAGCAGGAACTTTTTCGCAGACAGAACTTGAAACTTGTGAAATAAATCAATAAAATAAAGACTTCCAAAATCAGAGTTTCAACACCACAACGATAACCATGTAAAATAACACATAAAGGCATAAAAGATCATGCTTTTCCATCAAATAACTTTCGTTATTAACAAATAGGAAGATAGATGCTTTCGCATAAACCCTAATTGTTACTAACCCTTTTTCACATAATTAATCCAAGTTGTATTAAGATTACTTTCGCTTCAATAACACAAACAAGGATCACCTTCAACTTTCGCAAAAGAATCATGCTCATAGGGATAGAAGACGAATTGCATCCAAAGATTGTACCTTTACCGCATCACCTCACATGGCTACCGTCGGGCTCACCCCGACCCTAGAAGTTGGGTGACTACTTGCTCTTCATCATCAAGAAAGACATCAATAACAAAAGGGAACTAAATTGCATTAAATAAAATAAAAGAAAGCTTAAAACCAATCGAAGCCAAATAGTCTCTCAACTCTCTTGCTCCTCCTCGCCACAAGCTCTCTCTCTCTCTCTCTCTCTCTCTCTCTCTCTCTATGTAACTAATTGTAACTTGAATTGAATCCTAAAACTCAGCCCCTAAGGCTCTATTTATAGTGTTCATTCCCTAGATAATTAGGAAAGAAAACTATATCTCTATCTAAATCTATATATCTATATCTAAAGATTAAATTATGGAAATAAAAGAAACAAATCTATAAGGGAACTATATCTAAAGTAGATAAATATCTCTTCCATCTTGATAGAACTTGATAAAATCTCCTCTTGTGGATATCTCCATTGGACTTTGGATAGAAATTGGATTAGAGCTCGGATATGCTCGAAATCGGCCTCTGTTGGTCACTCAGGCTGGTCGATATCGACCTGCATTATCCTGCTCCAGCTCCTTGGTCGATTTCTGGATCTTGGCCCGATTTTGGTTACTCGATATCGACCAGGTGTGGTCGATATCGACCAACTCTATTGATAACTCCACTCCCTTGATGGAAATCGGAATCAAGTCCAAAGGCTTTGACAGACAGTTTGTGTCAAAGGTCTTGAAGCGACAGCTGTGTTGATGAAACACAAAACCTGTACTTTATTATATTATGTCCGAATATTATATTATGTTATTATATGCTTCCATATTATTATTATATATTCACTAACCTTTCAGGAAGCTATTTGAATTATATCTCCTTCCTTAAACGTTCAAAGCTGAGAAAGATCAAATCGAGATCATGGCTTCCGAAGTATCCAAAGATAGAAGATTGCGCTCAAGCCATGATCCTCTCTTAGTCGTTGGAGAAGATTCCTTCCTCAAGTGGCACCGATGATCTTCACTATATAAAGGAGATGAATAAGAGAGAGAGGACTGACGTACATTCACGAATATCATTGCACAATCAGCCCTCAAGTTTACGATCTCTCTTCAGCGTGTTCTCTCTGTTGGTTCTTAAGAGTCTTATATTTTGTTTCAAAGCATTTGAGAGATACACAGTGAGCTTATAGGATATATTTCGAGAGAGTGTTATACTCAAGAGTTTATAACTCAGGAAGTGGGCACTAGGCTGTTGATTCTCGAGAGTAAGAGGATTGTACTAGATAGCTTAGAGAGGTGGGGCTCTTCTAGATTGGTCTAGGACTCCAAGGGAACGTGAGTTGACTAGATTGCAATTGTGTAGGAGAGAGGCTTCTCGGTGAGATATTAGGATCCTAAGTTAAGCGAATCAATAAAGCCTTTTGAATCCTAGGGTTGTGGAAGAACCCTAGGCGGGGACGTAGGCCAAGTTCGTGTCGAACCTCGTTAACAACTTGTTGCGTCCTTTACTTATTGCTTTACCATATTTCCGCACTTGGTTCGTATTGTTTAACTTTGTGATTCAGGTTTTCAGAGAAAAGACTAAGTCTAATCTCAAAGGGTTTGGCAAGAGCTTCAAACGTCTTGAGACTTTCTGCGAAAAACCGGCATACTCTATTCAACCCCCCTTCTAGAGTATCTTTATATTACATTGTTTTATATTATCGAACCTTCATCTGTTCTTCTTCAGTCGATTCTCGCTCTTCAAGTGAATATCGACTGGCTTCACTCGATATCGACCAGACTAGGTCGATAAGGTCGATATCGACCTATGTGTGTCGACTCGATTTTCTCGTTTCCAGCTCGATTTGTCCTGGTTCCGCTACTCCTTGACCTTGGACTTTCTGTAGTTGACTTCGAGTTTTTCCTCCTTTCTCTGAACTGCTGTAAATTGCCTCAATTTCTGCGAAATTAAACAGAAACTTGTGTAGATTCCATAATTTGGCAAATAAGCATAAACTACATAGATTTCGTACTATTCTATCCCAAATGCGTGAAATGCATGCAGAAATCGATATAAAAGTAAGTATAAAACATGGCGAATTAGGCTCATAATATAACTTCTTCCCAATTAATAAGAGGATGAGTTGAAGCAAATATCACCAAAATCAATGTAATCCCTTTGAAAAGGCAAAGTTGAGAGAAACCATCAACAAAGAAGAGGAATTGGTATAATTTTCTCCTCCCCCCAAAAATCCAATAATAACAATCATCAAAGTACGAATATAGAGAAATTGCAATTAAAACAGGTAGAGAGAGCAGTTATAATTCAAGCTAATCTCAGCTCCAAAACAAACTATCTAATGCAAAATTTGTTATTGTCAAAAGGAATACTCCAACAAATTGATCAAGTGAACAAACATTCCTTCTTGAATAAACTTCAATCCCAACGATACACACCCTTGATTAGTTGGAAAACCATATGCAAGCCTAAGAGCCAAGGTGGTGTTGGATTTAAAACTGCAAAAGAAATGAATATAAGTTTGCAAATAAAGTTACTTTAGAAAATATATACGGATCAAAATAACATATGAGTTAGAGTTATCAAAGAAAAATACATTCAAATCGAAACAATTAGACAAAAAACGAATCAAAATACTTCCTGGCAATCTGGAATATTGTTACAACTTCGTGAAAAGTTCCACAATGGCATTTAGTGGATCACTGGAAATGGGGACTCCATCAATGTCTAGCAAGATCCTTGGGTCCCCGACCAAAACTAATCTGATATCATCATGATCCTGAAATGAGAGTAGCACAACTAATTACGCCGCAAAAATAATGGAACCTAACACTCCTAAATCAATTATTTCCCCATAACATTATACAAAAAATAACAGAGATTCAAATCCCAGAATGGGATACAAAGAATAAGGTGCTTTGGAAACCAAACCCCAATGAAAAGTTCACAACTAAGTCCACTAACAAAATAGCAAGCCAAAGGCATCAAGGAGATCGATACTGACTATAGCTAGATTTGGAAACTCAGACTACCACCTAGACTAAAGAATCTAGTATGGAAAATAGCAATCGATGGATTACCAATAAAGGTTAGGCTAAATAGATACATTAATAGAGTCCCCCCTCAATGCCGCCTCTGTGACTCTGAGGATGAAGATACTCGTCATCTATTCATGCAAAAGTAATCTTGTGTTATGTACACAGGAAAGTCATTTCCAAGCTTAAGAGGAAGGTATCTAACGACAGAAGATATTATGATGATTAGACATGAAAACCCCTACTTCGAAGATCTTTGCTTCATTTGGCAAACGATATGGGAAACAAGAAACAGAGTCATTTTTAACAACAAAAAGTTAGAACCTACAACATCATCTCTGGCTCAAAAGATTATACTCCCTCCGGTTAGAAATATTAGACGTTTTAGGGTTAAAATCTTGATCAATTTTAATTGACGTTTTTATTATTTAAGTGTTTATTGTATTTTTTCTGTCAATTGTTCAATACGTAATAATTAACAAAGTACTAATTTTGCACTATTGGAGGCCTATTAATTTGCAGGCATACTATCTTTTTCTTTCTTTCTTTCTTTCTTTCTTTCTTTCTTTCTTACAAAGTACGAATGGAGTATTGATTTTTTTCAACGCTTTATTTTTTACCTACCAACCTGTCTATTCAATGTGGAGTATTAATTATCTATGCACTTCCTTAATTATCGTGCATAAGTTTAAAACATCTAACATTTCTAACCGGAGGGAGTATGTAATATTACAAACTGGAATAAGAGAAATGAAAATGTAAATATAAGAAAAAACAAAACAAAAGGTTAAAAACTAAATGGAACAAACCACAAATAGCTATCCTAAAAAATAATGTTGATGACTCAGTTAGTTCCACTGGCTTGTGCCAAGTAGGGGGAGTCATTAGGGACTCCGATGGGCAGGTTATTGATATTTTTCATCAGGAGACACGAAAAAGTCCAGTTCTCCAAACAAAGGCTTTTACTTTTTGTGTTGGAATGCAACTAGCAATCTCCAGAGGGTTTTGAAATGTAATCATCGAAGGGGACAACTTAGAAGTTATAAAGACAATAAAAGAGAGCAACAACATTAAATGAGAAATTATGCGTCATGTAGAGAAGATTAACCTACTAGCGGGTTCTTTAGATTATATTCAATTTAAACATTGTTATAGAGAAGCAAATAAGGTTGCTGATTATATTGCTAAAAGTAGGGGAAATTGTAATTTATCCACACTCTCTTTTAATAGGGATCTTTGTAACATCATCCAATCATCCAGCAAGATGATCAAGGAAGTGCTTTGCGTTTATAGCGGAGTCTTCCTATTGTTTGCCTACTATAAAAAAAACCGATGGTTTCAAGTATATACAAGATTGTCATCAATTTTAATATTTTCACCCAAATTCAAAACCCTAAATCTATCAAAATTAAAGAATCTAATCAAAAACCAAAATTTGACATAATAATATGCAAATTAACTAGAGACACTATGATATAAGGTCAAAATTGAATTGATAGTTCCAAAATTTACATGTAGGTCACGAATCTGGAATGTCCATGTTCAAACTAAAAAAAATCAAGTATTCTGACAAAGAGAGACCATCGATGCCTGGAAGAGGATGAGAATTAGGTTAGATATAAGGAGGAGTTCAACATGGATAGACAAATATGGATGGAGAAAGGCTCCTCGACATCAACAAAGACATGGTGAATCCAAAAAGGCGATGCGGTGGACGGAAGAGGAGCACGATGCCGCTCACCGCTAGGATGTTGCAAAATTCCGCCTCTAGCTTCGCCATCGCCGCCTGAACCGCGATCTTCACCCGATACATAGCCGCTGATAATGCATATTTCATATAGGAATTATAGGTATTTCTTATTGCAATTAGGTAATGGTTTTGCTATTGTTTGAGTCTAGTTTCGTATATTGCTTGTGAAGTATTCGAGTTCGAAATCTACACCTTATTAGTGTTTATTCTGCAGAATTACATTCTGACCTTCAATGGACTTTGGAAGAGCTTAAGAGACATGTTTTGGAGCATATGGAGGTTAAGGAGGAAGCTAGAAAGGAGCAAGGAAGCACGACATTGGACTTTATCGAAGACATTTGAGGAAAGTCGGTCACTGCATAGGCGGCGCCCGCCGTGGGCCGGTTTCCAACGTTTGCGATTTTGGATCCGAAGACATTATTTCCTATTATTTTATTCCTATTTCCACTAAGGTTTGGCCGACTATTTGAGAGTCTTTATTAGGTTATTTCAATTTATTCTAGGAGAAGTTAGTTGTGAGACTATGAACACAATTATAGAGAGAGAGAGAGAGAGAGAGAGAGAGAGAGAGAGAATTGGCCTATGAGTTGCTAAACTCATTGTTTCACCTGTGATTCAAAGACATGGTTGTTTGGATTGTGAGGATTTGATTCTATTTAGTTATTCACATTTATAGTTATCATCTTGTGCTTATTGATTATATTTGTGTTCCTTTCTATGATTGATCACCATGTTAAGAATTGCATCTTAGCTATGAATTCGTTATTGTTTTCTTGATAGCAAACAAATGTATTGAGATAGTAATGTTTCTTTGTCTTTGTAGTAGGCGATTATAATTGATCTATGTTGTGGATATTTGATTAGGGTTGAGTTCAGTTTATGCCTATCTGTGTTAATTGCATTGAATCAATGTCCCAGTTGGTCTGATTACTTGAGTCCTTAATGCTATTCTTTAGTAATATTGAATAAGGTGGGTGTATCTCTACGGATCTCTCAACCTTAGTCAAGTAGACCTATGAATATGAGTAATTGATAGATCAATCCTAGGACCATGAATTCCAACCATTGTCAGAGAATTACAGGTGAAATATTTTTCCTACGTTAATATCAATTTACTTTGCAATTATAAATCTGGTTACTTTTACATCTTGGTTATTTGCTAAAAATCATTGCTTTGTCATAAGAGTTCTTGCTTAGAGTTATTGAATAAGAAATTGCTTCTCCCTCAGGGTTCGACACCGTACTTCATCGCTATAATAGCAGTTATTTGGTTTATCAAGTGATTAATTGCCTAATCTATTGGTTTTGGTTTTGTGTTTGAGTTTGGATATTATTACTATTTGATAAAGGGCGAAAGTATCAACGACGTTTGTCCCGCATCAAATTCTTGGCACCGTTGCTGGCGAGAAGAAAGGAGTTTGCTTTTCTTTATCTCTTTCAATTACTCTTTACTTTGAGTCTTCTGTGTCCTTATATGGTTCAAACTAGATCTTCTAATTCATTGCCTTTGTCTTTTGATTCTGAGATTGAAAGATCTCTTATGTTGAAAAGGAGGCTCGAGTTTGATACAAACAAGGAGATGGAAGACGAACTTGTTGATCCGCCAAGAAGGACCTTGAGAAACCTAAAGGAACCTAATTTGAGTGCTCAACCAGTTGCAGTTAGTCTTCCTAATCTCCCTGAGGGTTCAAGATTTGAGTATAAGTCGAATTGGTCTTCTATTTTACCCTACTTTCATAGATTGTCTGGGGAGGAACTAAACAAGCACCTTGCTACCTTTGTGAGTGTGTGTGATAGACTTAGACCCCAATGCCTTACTGATGACCAATTGATGTTGAAAGTGTTCCCTTTTACCTTGAAAGATTATGCAAGCGATTGGCTTTATTACCTACCACAAGAAAGCATTACTACTTGGGTGCAATTGAAGAAAGCTTTCCTACAAAAATACTTTCATGCGACCCGCCTCAACAAACTTAAGAAGAAGTTGTCCAGTATTGAGCAATCACCTACCAAGAGTCTTTAAGAGTATGTTGAGCGGTTCAAGAAGCTTAAGGGTAGTTTCCCGCAGCATGGTATACCCGAGGATTATCTAGTGCTATATCTTTATGAAGGCTTGCTTGACATCGAGAGGAGTTTCATCAATGCTACTAGCGGAGGAGATATTTTGGATAAAACACCTCATGAAGCAATGCAGATTTTTGAAGGGTTGGCTAATGCACCGCAACAATATGGGAGACACCAAGGAGTTAGAGGAGTTCATAAGTTGGATAGTTCTAGAGATGGTCACAAGGACGATATCGATAGGCTTACGGATATAGTGAACAAGATGTCTATGCAAATGAATCAATCCCATTAGCCTAGACCTTGTGGTGTTTGTGGAGATCCAACTCATCCTAATGATAAGTGTCCTTTGATTCAGGAGGACACCACTGAAGTGAATGCTATGGATTATGGACCTCGTCACAACTTTGGTAACAATTACAATCAGGGATACAATGCGAACTATCAAAGCGGATTCAATGGCAGAGGCCAACAACAACAACAAGTTCCTTTTCAGAAAGGACAATTTGAGAATCATTCGAGAAACACTCAACAAGATGATAGAGATGAGACATTGAGGTTATTGTTGGACAAGATGAGTATTCAAGAAAAGTTGTTGAGTCAGATGGCTAAGGAGATTTGAAGGGGTGTGGACGTCGGTTATCCAACGTTTTCACTCGGATTCGGGGTTCTGTTCACACGGCGCGCGTCGTCCTTGCAGCGAGCTCGCCTTTTGGTCGTTTTCGTGGTTTTCTTCTTCAATCTTGTGAGTTATAACAACTAATGACGATTTCATTTTGTGGGTGTATAGAAATTGCATTTGTAGCGAGAAATATCCTTTCATCGCTAAAAATAGTTTAGGGCGAAGAAGTCATTCCTCGCCGTAGCCCAGTCATCAACTAGAAAATTATATTTCATATATCGTATTTTGGATCAAAGAGAAAATATAATTTCATCGCTATTGACTTTTACTTTTCATGAGGAAAGAATGCATATTATATTAAAATTATAATATAAATATTTGTGCTTTTCATTCAAGAAAATAAAGCACGCGGGTGGTGCTTTGAAAATGACTAAATTAAATAATATCATTTGCACCTAGCAAAATAACTAAACAATACCTGCCATAAGTATCGTAGAAATTATGTAAACAAATTGAAATAGCTAAACAATACTTATCATAAGTATCTATGTCTAACATAACTAGAAATTCTACTAAATTCCAAATAAAAAGCCAAAAAAAGTCGATCTCTATTTCTCTAGTTGTGGGGTAGCAAAGCTTGCCATGAATTGTTCCATCTTCTTTGTCGTCTCTCGTAATTCAATTATATGCTCATTTTGATCCTTGATCTTGTCTTCTAAGGCTTTATTCTTCTCATACATTTCATGGAAAGACGGTTGAGAAGGCTTAATCGGTGTTGGTCGAGGTCCAAAACCACAACCCTTAATGTATCCCGATTTTACTCTAAGAACTTGTCGGCAGATTTCTTCATCTGTCATTGTGCGAGTTCCATCTTCTTGAGTTGTCTCAGCTCGAAGCAACACCATTTCATCCTACAAATGAAATCAAGCATGAGTATTGAGTATAAAGGTGACAACTTTTAAACTTTCAATTATTCCATATTATTGGTTGTGATTTCATACACAACTTTAGTAAGGAGTAAATAAGAGAAGGATAATTGTTTATTAAATCATCAAAATAAATACTTTTTTTTTGTCTCCTAAATTTAGATATGGTTTTATCTTGGTATTTTTCTATGCTTAGAGAAATGTATTTGGAAACATAACAACTTCAAATCATGAAACCGAAATTATAAACAACATGGAGTTAAAAAAAAAACAAATGACATGCATGTTTTTGCTTAGCTCCCGAACCCTAGCCTTTTGCATCACTCTTGTACTCACTTTCAAATAGTTCAATTGCTCCCAGTGTCTCAGTAGATCTTATAGCCTACAAAAATCAAGAAATACCAATGCAATAAAACACTACACATTATAACAAGGAAGATAAATGTTTGTCAAACAAGCATTAATAAATAAATTCAGGAAATACCAATGCCATAAATGACCTAGATCCAGCTTTATGGTGATATAGTAGCTTTGACCTGTTGATTGCATTTTTTTCCAGAAAGAGCCTACAAAATAAAACATATGCAAAGCATCCATTATTATGTGTAAAAGTTGAAGTTCACATCAAATGCATTTGCATCTTGCTTTCATATCTCACCTTGAATTTTGCACTTGAAAAATAATTGCACAAAAATATCCACTCTTCATCTGATTTGACTTGCTTGTGTCTGTTTTTTAAAGCTTCCTCCATAGTTGAGAATGTCATAAAATAGTTCTTCAACATAGTACGAAAGTTTGCAAAACAAGACGAAAAAGTCTTGTGCACATATCTATGAACCCCAGTTTGAGACATGTCAATGTCATACTTGGTCTGCAATAAGTGACATAGTTTCAAACAAAATTAACTGTCGCAAATTCAGATTTTTAATTACTTAGTTTTATTTACTTGTTTTTCTTTTCTTTCACAATATTTCAAAGTCTTTATTGTAATTAATTGTAAGGATCGAGATTAGCAAGAATATTGCAAGATCGGGCCATCAACAAGTTTGTGTTCTTGATTCTGAGCCCACAGGCGAAGGATCGGGAATCCAAACGTATCATCTATCTTTTGCAAAGATAGAATTGGGATGAGTTGTTATTTAAACCCTTTTCTACATTCAATAAAATTATATTGGAATTAATATTGTGGAAACTTTATTGGAATAAAGGTTTCTACAATTTGCCAATCCAAAGGCTCTCAACTATCTTATGTTCTTATTTTTGTAACTTAGAAATTCAACAACTATATAACTCAGATCCAGCGACAGAAATTAGGACGAGAAGCGAGGATTAGCGAGGATGGTGTGCGCGGGTGCGCTGGGGACGCCGAGGACGCCGAGGCGCCTTGGCGCAAGCGCATGCGAAGGCCGCGCAGCTCCGGTGTTCCTCCTTCGTCCGACGCTCCTTGGTTGTTGCGATGGTTCAGGATCTTTGGGGATTGTTTTGAGTTGAACGGGTGTTTGGATTTGTGTATTTGCAACTTTGTCGATTGAATTTGTGCAAGGGGATCTTGTGTTTGCCGAATGAAAATAAGAACATAAGATAGTTGACAGCCTTTGGATTGACAAATTGTAGAAACCTTTATTCCAATCAAAGTTCCACAATATTAATTCCAATCTAATTTTATTGAATGTAGAAAAGGGTTTAAATAACAACTCATGTCAATTCTATCTTTGCAAAAGATAGAGTTTTGACTTAGAAAAATGAATATTAAATCCTAATAATACTAATAAATAAATCCTAGATAAATATTGGGTGATGATAAGTTCACCGCTAGTTTTTACTATTTACACCGCAAAGCCACCGCATACCTATGCGGTGGCTTAATCACATTTTAGCCCGACCCACCCCATATACATGCGGTGGGTGCGTTGACCGTATTGCTACACACCGCATGTATATGCGGTGGGTTAGGCTAAAACGGACTCTGTTATACAAGAAACCGATTGGGTCGAAGTTATCCAAAACCCACCGCATGCCCATGCGGTGGGTTGTAACAATTTTTAAAAATTGGGTCAAAAGCCACCGCATCTCCATGCGGTGGATTTTTTACCGTTGTGATAACGGTAAGAAAGTCACCGCATGGAGATGCGGTGGTTTTTAAACCGCGGTGGGGGCCCATTATAAATAGGCGTGGGGCCCATCTCTCCGACACACTATCCGACTCTTCTGCGATTCCTTTCTTTCCGAGCCCGACTTTTGGTTCCGTCGATTCTCCCGTCCCTATTTCTACCCCCACTTTGTACCCGAGTGTTGAGATGGTGAAAGACAATCGTGGAAAAGATGCGTCTGATGATGTCGGTCCTTTTCGGAGACATCTGTTACATGTAACATTGAATGTTTAAAAAAATCAATTTGCTTTATTTTTTGAAGCTGAAGGAGATAGTGTTAACATTTAATTGTTATATATAATATAGCTCGAACCCACTATATAGAGGAGGGGGATGACAGATATCCCGCCACAGCTTGAGACACAGCCTGAGCAACAACCACAGACTCAGACACATCCTCAGCCTAAGGTATGTTAAAATCATTACTAGGTGTAGGGAAATTGAAATCGAATAAGTATATATTTCTGTTTTCTTAGGAATTGATAGTATTAAGTTGAAATCATTAATAAACCTTAGGAAAATCTTGCAACATTTAGTCAGTCATACGATATAGTATCGTATTCGAGCGATATGATTCTGACAAATATATTTTAATTTAAACAGTCCCCATTATCGTGACGGTTAGGAGATAGAGTGGTTTTGCAATCTTCTAGGAGAGCTGCCGTTAGGGAGAGACATACGTTGGAGGATGTACCAGATCCTATGGAGATGGATAGTGACGCGGTAGGTGATGATATCGGGGCTGCCGTCAGGGAGAGCCAAACGTTGGAGGATGTAGTGGATCCTCCAAAGAGGGATAGTGAAACGGTAGGAGCTGATACTGGGCCATCTTCTCAGTCGCGTGTTGACCACAGTGACGGTTTGGGGCATACGTCACATTCGTCTATAGAGACATTTCAGAGTCTGGTGCAGATTGAGCTGGAGTTGATGTCTCACCACACGGATGACCCAGTGGTGTAGTCGACCGAAGAGTCTATACTAGGGGAGGGTTATGAGATGATGCAGGAGTACCTACGAGGGGACCGAGCACCGCAGACTGGAGCTGAGAGAGTGGATGAGCAGTTGCAGACTCAGCATGACAATTATCAGGCGTACTTTGGGACTGCGTTTGAGAGCGAACAATTAAACTCGTATGACGACACGACACCTCTTCTCGGAGATGTGGGTGTTGGGACGAGTCATGCTCGAACGGGCGACCAGGAGTCATGGGCCGTTGGGCAGATATATTTTGCGTCGTTCACCCCATTAGGATCTACGGGTCTAAGGAGGACGCCTAGGAGTCAGCATGCGGCGCCATCGTCGACGCCGAGGAGCTCCGAGCCTGAGCCGATCACCAGGAGTCAGCAGGCGGAGCCATCAGCGACACCTAGGAACTTGGAGGCTGTGCCGATTGCTGGGGGTCATGAGACGCATGATCCGTGGGGGACAGGTGATGATGTTCGTCAGGACAGGGGAGGAGACCAGGTGGCACAGGCCCCCGTCCGTGTAGTTTTGTAACTAAGTTACAATGACTATGTTGCTGATAATATTGTTCCTTTGTAGGTGTGGATATGGTTGTATTTTCCGGTGTTCAAGGTTGGCATGACGCTCGATCGGAGGCTATCCCGGGATCCGCAACATGGGGTGAGGTACGTCCTAGGGGCGACGCCATTTTCCACTACGATGACCCGGGATGATAGGCCTCGCATCGAGCGATTGGATGTTATGCGGCGGAGGCTGGATGAGATGACTGTCGATGAGGTACGAACACATTTTATATCCGCACTTACATTTATGAGACTATAAACTAGATTTTGAACATTTGAGTCGTATAAACAATTTCTATTCCATTGCAGATCGAGTTCATGCCCTTTGGTAGACACTTGGATTTTGATGAAGATCTACGTCTGTCGCGATATAGGGGTACCATCCAGTGGTTGTTCGAGGAGGAGCCGTATATGCCGGACCGTGTGCTGCGACAGTTTGGTCGGGTTCAGCACATTCCCGCTGATCCAATCAGACCTAGCAAAGTGCACAGACCGAAGTCTGCCAAGGCCAAGAAGGAGGCGTCGTTCCACGCAGCCGACAACCACTGGGCGCACAGGTTCGATCATCTTTTCCCCATGGAGGAGTTGCCACAGACCTGTGTAGAGTACCCATATGGCGTGGCCGATGACTATCTGGAGTGGTTACACCGTCATAGTCATCCATACCTACTTCCTGACACTCCTCGACACCAGCCCATCATCCCGCCGCCGCCACCCCCGCCGACCATCATCGAGCAGCGCCATCATGCTGCTGGGTTGGAGATTCAGCGAATCAGGAACCTGGGAGTTCAGTTGACAGATGCACATCTGGCGCGCACATCAATGAGCAATTTTGGGGTCCTTCCCCGCCGGGACGGTTTGATCTGTAATGATGTATGTGGTTGTTCTGTTTGCGGTTAGATGACTTTTCGTGTAGTAGTTGGTAGTTTGGATTGATTTTTGTGGAGTAGTTGATGATTCGATTTGGGATTAGGTATTTTGTGTTTTCGATGTGGATTTGATGGTTTGTTACTGTTTCAGATCGATTTCAAATTTGCATAGTATGCCCGTACACAGCTTTCAATATCATGATTCGAAACGAACTTTATAAATTACAATCGACCAAATACAACCCTAATATAGTCAAGGGTTACGAAAAGTAGTCTGATCTAGCTTCATGACGAGAGCCTTTTTTTCCTCTTCCAGAACTGCAACTTGACTTTCCAAGATATCAATCCGCCAACGGGCTTGTTGGTTTTCGACAAGCAACGACCGATTTTCATCACGTAGTCTCTTTATCATCGCCTCCACCGTCTTTGAGCGTGGACTTCCAGTGTAGAGAACCGCCTCAAACTCTTCCATCGTGCCTTGACGTATTATGTCGTTGCTTGAGCTTTCGCCGCTTTTGTCCGACATGTTGATGTGTGGTAACTTGGTCAGGGACTCCAGCCATATATAGGTGTTCAGACACCGTATACCCATGCGGTGTGTCCTACCGCATGGGCATGCGGTAGGTATCACCGCATGGGCATGCGGTAGGTATGTCTATATAATACCGACCTCAACCGCCGCCTGAAACACACTTCACCGCCGACAATGTCGTCCGAACCAAGAAAATTCCACGTTAAGACATGTTCACCAAACACTACAAAAGAGAGGCGCTCGGAGGCATTGCTTTCATTGCAACGTGTCATCACTGCGGCCATCGCTACACCGTGACCAACAACCTGCAGCACGGTCATCTTAAGAGGCACATCAACAACAAGCATGCCGACGAGATCTAGGATTTATGCGTTTATCCGACTTATGTGTAGTGGTTCGTTTGTGCTAGTGTGATGAAGTTATTGTTATTGTTGTTCGTGTAGTAGTTTGTTTGTCGTCTTTGTAGTTGTGACAATGTTGTTTGAATAATAAGTCGGTTCGTACGCTCTTTGTGTCATTTGTTTCCTACTGCAACATATTTTCTATTTTCCTTGCAACATTTGAAATAATATATCATGGAAATCACCGATCGGAATCCGAAAGAGAATTTCATTAAAAGGTTTAACTGCTTACAAACGAAAATACAACACTTGCACAACACAAAACATACTTGGTAATGCACGTCTAGTCACTACCTTCGTCCGTTCACCTCTCATTAATGGAAATGACAATATTCATTTGGTTGAACGCGTAATACCTTTCACCTGCGTTGAATGCTCTCAGCTTTCGGATGACATGATCACATATGCCCTCAGCCCCGAAAATGTAAACATCGTAACGACAATATCTCCTAATGTGATTCGCGATCCGCGCCTCCGCATCTAAGTAATACGATTCCAGAAATCCTCTGTTCTCATAACAATGCGCACAAGAAAACTTGATCGGATATGCTACGTCAGTGTCCGTCTCGAATTGACACCGAAGTATAACGCACGAATTTCCCGGAAGGTATGCTGGATGCCTGCAGGTGCATTCCTCCGGCCACCGTGGCTCCGTACATCGAATTAACGTAACATTGTACTCCAAATAACCTGCCATTCGCCGGTATGTGTCTAAGGTGTTGACCATTTTGTGGTTCGCTGGACAACCGCAGTGGTTCCAGCCGCACTTGGGTCGCCGACAGGATTTATAGGCCATACACCGCATGGTCATGCGGTGTATCCGGACCAGACCGGACCGGGCTCACATATTGACATGGATACATTTAGACACCGCATCGCATGCGCATGCGGTGTCTACACACCGCATCGCATGCGCATGCGGTGTCTACACACCGCATGGGTATGCGGTGTCTCTACACCGCATACCGAGCCCATTGGCTATAAAATGGGACAACCACCTCATACGAATCACAACAGTCAAATCATGGTTAGAGTAGCTGAGTTTGAAGGTGATACAGATATGGGTGTCATACAAAATTATACTCGAAAAGTTCTCGAGGACATACGAGGATTATTGGTGCAATTGCCAGCACAAGCGGTGGTGCCAATCATTTCCCTACTGTCTTTTTCACGTTGTATGCTATAAAGGCGTTGAAGACAATACCTACGCATTCTCGGAGCCGGTTGAATTGGCGTGTCTGAAAGGTCACCAATTACACATTGAGGACCCTGAGTCATACTACCGCGAGGCGGTTGACGCAATCAAATGCGCAATCAGCGACCTATTCAGCGATGTCAGGCTAAACTGCGCATTTCAAATTGCAAGGTTCACTGTCGACAATGTTGTCCGTCCAGCGAACGACAAAGTGAAGAAGTACGCATTCAACCGCATTGAGATCCACATTAGCCCGCGTCTTCTCGAGGAGTCAGTAGGTAGTTGTTCCTCAGATCCTGTACTGTGGTATGACCCTATGCTACGTGTACGTTCGTCATAGGCATGACCCATTATATGGTTAGTAGAGCAGGAACCAAATTGATGTAAAATCATTATCTAGAGGCGGTTGATAAGCTAATATTATCAAATATGTAATGCAAATGATTTACGAGAGAAATATAATTGTTGGTTTAACTCGGCACCTAATAAATTAACCATAAATGATACACAACAACTACCAACCGACAATATTTTACCTATAGTACATAACAACTACCAACCGACTCCTCTACATTGCTCGGCAAAATGTGAATCTCTATTCGGTGGAATGAGTACTTTGTAAGCTTGGTGTTTGCACGCCGCACGACTTTTTCCACTGTGTATCTTGCCACATGCGCTGCACTGGCCAATCCCAAATCGGAGAAGAAGTCCCTAACAAGCTCCGTAATTGCCTCTGTCACGTAAACATAATCTGCTGCAGGGTTATCCCTATACGAGTACGGCCTGGTCATGCGGACATCCTCGTAAGTCACTCCTTGGACGCACTCTAGGTCAACCGAATGGGAAACCCTCCCTGTATCGCGTTCTCCGCATACAACTTGGACAAGGCAGCACGGCCATCCTTTCGAGCTTCTGTGCTGACAGTTGCACAATAAATCATCAGGTGGCGTACAAAAAGTTTCGACTATAAGTCTAAACCTACTGCCCGATCTTGTCTCCGCGTCATACACTTTGGTAGTGGACATAGTGTTTATGGTTTAATGTTTAAGAACAGGGTCATAGGCCCTTTTACAGTTTTCATTCAATACCACCGCATAGGTATACGGTATATACCACCGCATACCTATGCGGTGTCTACCACCGCATGCCCATGCGATGGTATATACCGCATAGGTATGCGGTGGCACGAAGATATCTACCAACGTCCCGGCACGGCGACACCGTTACATGATATATACCGCGAGGGGAAAAATACCCCTCGCGAAGGGTTTTCAAATATGATTTTTGGTTATTTCAGGGAAAAACACGTTACATGAAAATGTTTAGACTGCCTCATTTTTCATATTAATGATATAAGATTATAGCAAAAATAACTTAGTTAAAAAGTTTTGCCGGATCGTTGTCATGTCACACCTCAGAGGAAATCATTGTTGTTCTCTTCCTCTGATGGTGAAACATTCTCATGCGGCCCTACGACTACCCGAAAGCTAGCGTTGCCTAAGTAGCTAAACATCAAACCCGCGCCTACCCGCACGCCACGCGATCTCGCGAACGTATTCCATCCTTGTGCGAGCCAGAGTGCCCCGGAGCTGTTGCGCTCTACCCGGATGCTGGTGCCTCTCCTCCCTATCCCATTAGCCAGCGTTATTCTTTCGACACCCCCAGCCCGTATTCTTCCTCGAAGCTGGAAGGCAGAGGCTGCAGATTTCAAGGTCTACTTAGTGAGTTAGGACCATTGTGAATTTGATGTGAGAAGACTGAAGGGGGCTTACCAGTATTTGTGTGAGCGAGACATCTTCTACCCACCAGAAAAAATCCCTAGGGCCGCTCCCTGAGACCGAGAAGAAAGGTCTTCGTGTGTTACCGGCCGCCATCTCTTCTTCCGTCAAACGAGATGTTGTAATTTCGACATCGCACGACGTAATTTATAGTGGGAAATCATTTCTCGTTTTTTGCGAGGCTTCCTTACTACCGGGTACCTCTGCGGTGTGTACACACCGCATGCGTATGCGGTGGTCTAAAAAGATACGGAAATGTACCGGCACGGGGACATCATGATCTTCGTCCGTCGTCGGAGTCGGTCGTCCAAATTCCATCGGTCGGGGAAGAGCGAGCCTCTTATAAAAGTAAGAAGATGAGAGATTCCGTTGTGCGTTCCGACGGAAGTTCCCAGCTTCGTCCTCTTGTAAGAGGTTCATTCTCCCTCGACGGATGTAATTTGGGCGCCAACTCCGATGGCGGACGAAGACGACGGTGTACCCGTACCGGTACGTTACAGTTTTGATTGGATGAGCAAAAGTCATCCGCAGGATAACGAAAAAGATGTTATGGACGTACATGTGTACTATCACAACATCTTTCACGTTATCCTGCCGATAACAATTGCATTTTATTAGATCGAAGCTACATAACCCCATATCGAAGCAATATAACCCGAGCAACATGCCAACGGCCTGCGATTTCAATCAAAAGACATAAATCGCCGGACGTGGCATGTTGCCTAGGCTATCATCGCTATTTAGCCAAGAATAAATCATACATACGGATTTTATTTTATGAGACGAAGCGATATAACCCGAGCAAACTAGTCAAGGGTCAAAAATTTCGATCCGAAGACACAAATCTTTGGCCCTGGCTAGTTTGCGTGGATTATCATCGCTTTTCCGCCACGACAATTTTCACACACCGGGCATGGGGTATATATAGGCACCCCCTGCATGGGCATGCGGTGGATATCCACCGCATAGGTATACGGTGGTACACACTGCATACCGATGCGGTGGTACACACCGCATATCCTTGCGGTGTCCCTCTTACCGTATACCTATGCGGTGGGCCCACAAATTCAAATAATTCCACGCCAACAGTCATTAGCAACCACCGCATTGGTATGCGGTGTTATTGTATAAGAAGTCTTCCGCTCTCCGTTGGAATCCATCCAATCCCCCACACCTCATTTTCTAATATGGTTAACGACGACACTAATCGACGGCCTTCAAGCCCAGCGGCGGAAGCACCTACAAGTACGCCAATGGCCGATAACTCACCACCCCCTCGTCTTCCGGTATGTGATTAATGTTTATCATTTGCAATGACGTTATAGGTAGAATATAGGTAGTGGAATAACCAGAATATAGGTAGTGGAATAACCAAAATATAGGTAGTGGAATCATATCGAATGGAAAACAAAATATAGGTACCGGTTTTTAAATGTAGTGGAATAACTTAGGTTATGAATTAGAGCAGACGGAAACCCTGAATGGGTCACGTAATATATATGTACTTTTTGCATGCTGACAGCTACCATTGGAAGAGCAAGTTGATCCGATGCCGGAAGACGATGAGGACGATCAGGCCCGTAACCAGGAGTACCGCGATTACACTTCCGATTTTGCTACATCGCAGACGTGGACCAATCGCGACGATCTCCTATAGCACTGTCGTGGCACCGCATTAAATCTTAATATGGTTTTGACAATCAAGCGTTCTTGGGGGACCATTCCTACAAGGCGTGGGAGTCTATTGCTCGCATGTGAGAAGTACGGCAAGTACACTCCCCGTAAGAGACCGCGAGTAGCCGGAGATGATGCAAGAGGGAACACGCGCAGAGCTGTTTCGAAGATAGAGGGGTGTCCGTTTGCATTGTCTGGCATGGAGTTCAAACGGGGCGAATGGGGCCTGGACGTTCTTCATGGCAAGCACAACCATCAACTCCCCGGTGCATTGGACGGTCACCCGTACGTCGGACGGATGGATACAGAGGAAAGGGACGCTACGTTGGCCCTTACCGTGGCTGGTACCCCATCAAAACCGATTTTAGCCACCTTGAAGAAGACAGTTGACGCACGGCAGAAGTTGAACTTCACATCGTGGCGCCAAGTGTACAATGCAAGAGCAAAGTTTAAAGCTGAAGCGAGAGGAGATCGAACAGTCACCCAGGAAGCACTCCGCATTTTGTGGGAGAAGGGTTACTTCTACTCTACGAGGAGATCCCCTGACGATCCCAACAAGCTTCAAGATCTATGCATCGCCCATACAGACGCTCGCCATCTTCTAGCCGTTTTTCCATACGTTGTCCTCGTCGATAGTACATACCGGACGAATGCGTACGTTTCTATCTACACTTATTCTTTTACCCCTTCTCACTAGGGTTTGCAAACTCAAATATTTCATGGTGCAGGTACGGGATCCCTTTGTGTGAGTTCATTAGATTCACTTGCACAAAGAAGAACTTCGTTATCGGGTTCTGCTTCATGTCGCACGAGAACACAGATACGTACATTTGGGTGTTGGGGTAGCTCGTTTACCTCATGCGAGGTAATCTTCCTAACGTTGTTGTCACAGATCGAGAGTTGGGGTTGATTGCGGCGCTATGAGAAGTTCTTCCCAATGTCAGGCATATGTTGTGCAGAGTGCACGTCCTTCGACAATGCGAAGAAGCTGCTTTCCAAAAGTCAAAGAATCTTGATGTTGCTAGGCCTTTCAAGAACGCATGTGTTGGCCTGTTCCAATCTCGATCTGTTGAAACTTTCGCCGCTAGAATGAGGGGTATGCATGCAGAGTGGGGGCATATCGAAGCGCTTGTGTCGTATTTGGAGGCGACGTGGTTACGAGATTACTCGGAGAATATAGTTCGTGAATGGACAAACGCAATCCAGCATTTTGGTACAACCACGACGAACAGGTGCACCTACTTTTTCATTTTAAAATTCATTATACGCGTAATTTGTTTACATATAAAGATCTTCACATGCGAGTCTCACTTATCTTGTAGGGTGGAGTTTGCTCATTCTGTTTTGAAAAAGACCTTAAACTCTGCGGTCGGTGATTTCACTCACGTGATAAACACAATCGACCTGATGATGGCGGATCAAATAAGTGGGGTGAAGAATACAATGGGGAGAGCGAACAACACCTGGCCTATAGACTCCCATGGCCTTTGGATTTTCGATCGAATTCGGAATATTGTGTCGAAGGAATGTTTTAACCTGTTGTTCGAAATCTACACAAAGATGGAAGCCGAGCCACCTTCGCAACCATGCAGAGATAGATACTGGAGGGACGTCTACGGTCTCCCATGCACACATGAGATGTAAGCTTGTCGAGACACGCAGATACCCATCAGACCATCCCAGATTCACATTTTTTTGGAAGCAATTGGATTTCAAGAGGCCTCATGTTGACAACGTCCAGGATAACACTCCCCTCAACAGAGCTGATGTGAACATGTCGCGCATGATCACTTTGTTCCAGAGTGGAGCTATCGACGAGGATACTCGTTGGAGAATCGCGTCGGCATTCAACGACGGGGGATCGTCCCTCCCATACACCGTTGACCCCCCTGACCCGGAGGACCATAGACCGTCCAGGAGACCGAGGACTCACCACCCCTGTCAGACGAACCCTCTACCTTGGGAACGTGAGCGTGCTCGGGCTCAACGCAGGGCAGATAGACAAGCGACCAGTGGATCAGCACGAGGGCGATGCCGAGGTCGGGATCAACCGGCATTAAATGAAACAGATGACGTGGAAGGCAATGAGGAGGCCACTGGGTCCAACGCCATTGCCATCGACGACCCTCCTAGGGGCCGAGGAGTAGGCAGAGGACGAGGTCGAGGACGGGGTCGTGGAAGGGGACGTGGATGAGGTCGATCAGCGTCGGAGCCAGCTTCGGATATTGTAGGTGATATTCCAACACCAGCACCTACGACGCTTCCACCACATAATCTACCTCACGTAGATTTCAATTGGGGCACTGGCAACATCGACGAATTAGTGATGGTCACTATGGGTATAGGTCTTTTGCTTGTCTTCTGAACTTGGGACAAGACGCATGGCCTCGAGTTCGACGAGAGCTGGCCGTTGAGTTGCAGCTGCATTCAGATCGGTACCATTACTATCCTGCCTTAGATGAGCTCATCATGAGGGTCAACTATTTCGGCACGTGTCATGATGCTACGTATTGGATGGAGATTCCGATCATGGGCGAGGTGTTTGCCACGCTTCACCAGCGTCCTTTGGTGATTTTGTCACAGATGATGCATATGTTGTGCCTACCTCTGTACGCCACCGGTGGCCCGTCAGTACCGGCCTATCAGGAGCTAGATGGAATAGCTTTAGTCGGCAACAGCAACCACTTCGTTCCGGTACATTTCGTATTTCATATTCATTAATTTGTTAATGTTTTGTTTCTCTTATCTGATGTCAATATTCACCTTGTATTCACAAATTTGGTTGTTGCCTGGTTCACCTCTTCCTCCAGTCTACGTTACATAAACACGGCATCACGATCGCACGGTCGACGGTTGGGAAGAGCAGTTTGCGGAGAGGATTGCACGATATAGAGCTTACCGTCGTCGTGATGGTGGCCGTCCCCTATCGTATTAGCACTTTCCACTTTCTGGTGTCATTTTCCGAACTTCATATGTTCAATTGGGTTGTATCTTTGTCTATGTCATTTCACAAACTATTTTTCGAACTCCATATTTTCGTCATCCAGGATATTTATCGCACTTTCATTTTCAACTATTCCAATTGTGGATTGTCCAGCTACATTATCTTTCTTTTAAACTCAACATATGCGTTTTTTCCGATCACGCTCTTAATTACATGTTAATTCCACTGTAGTAGGATAACACCGCATATGTCCCTTTATTAAACGTGAAATTCGCTGTAAAGGCACATACCGCATACCCATGCGGTGTATCGCGACCCTCTTTCGGTCCGGTCAAGTCCTTCAAATAGTTAGCCAAAAATCAGGTTATCCGATACCCACCGCATACCCATGCGGCGGGGTTTGAACGGAACGGGGCTACCCACCGCATCATAATGCGGTGGGTCTCTATACGGATTCAACCACCGCATGTATATGCGATGGGTCACCGCATATACATGCGGTGGGTACGTTGACTGTCATTAAACTCACCGCATAGATATGCGGTGATTAGCGGTGGAAATAGTAAAAATTAGCGGTGTAGATATCCGCGCCGATAAATATTCCTACTTAGTCGTCATGGAAAATATCTAAAGGGATAGACTTTACTTTTTCACCTTTATTCACCTAACTAAGTATTACTAAAAATAAGACATTCTATAAATAGCTCCAACTAACATATGAGTTACTAAATATAGAAAGAATCTAAAAACTAATAATAATAATAAATAAATAAATAAATAAATAAAACATCTTTTCTTCAATCCATGGTGGTGCCTTCTTCTTCCTCTTGAGGGCGACACTCTTTGCCATCAATGGCCCTCGAATCGTTCTTGAGAGCTCGCCTGGATCAAGATCATTGTTTGACCCACAGAAGGCCATCTTGAACCCCATCATTCTCCCCTTCTTAGCTTCGATTCGTCGTCGAATTGAGTCATTGATGATCAAAGGGGAAGGAACAAAAACCTTTAGACATGATGACGATGGAGGTATGGGCAAAATAGGTGCCAGAAGATTTCGAGGTATAGGAACCCCAAAAACAACACCTTTAGGTATGATTGTTGAACGGACTTGATCCTCAATGGGATTAGGCTCAACAAACACTTCAACTTCAGCATTGACAACTTCATGACTGTTCTCAAGAGGTACAATAGCTAACTCAAGAGAAATTTCATCAATTACCTTATCGTCATCAACAATTGAGACATGCACTACCTCATGCGCAGCACTGTAGTCGACTTTCAGTGCAGATTCAGAGGTCTTCCCGGGGGAGTCTAGAAGCGTGTGACCCACCGTTGGCAAGCTCATCGAGTCAGCTTCGCAACAAGACCGAGATGACTCAATTCCGATGTTGGAGTCAACGGAAATCTGCGAAACAAGTTCGGCGCGCTGTGTTGAATCCGTGGCAACGATTTTAACAGAAAGCTCCTTCACGTCCTTCTTGAACTTGCCCATCACTTCCTACACGGCCTCTTTGCGTATAGCCATTAATTTGGCATCTAGGTCAGCTTAGCGTTGTGCCTCTTCCTCTTCGAACTTCGCATGTGATCTGTCATAATAGGCATCTAGTTTGGTTTGAAGTTTAGCTGTAAGTCGGGCTTGAAGTTGTTGTCGACGCCTCTCCTTTTCGATTTCCGCTTGTCGTTGAAGTGCCTCCTCAGCCTCTCTTTGTTGGAGAAACCGAATCTGATAGCGTTGTCGACACCTCTTATCTTCGATCTCCGCTTGATGTTGAAGCCAAAGGCGGTGCCTTTGAGCCTCTCGTTGTCGCTCTACGATTTGTTGTTGCAAAGCTCGTCTCTGCAACTCTCGGCGGCGGCATTGTTGTGCAGCCCATGGATCGGGATCATCATCCCAATCGCCCCAAGTTGCGATAACCGTTGAATCAAATCTTTAATAACCTCCAGAAAAAGACAAGAACTTGCGAAACCTACGGCTCTGATACCACTTGATATGTTTGGATTCCCGATCCTTCGCCCGTGGGCTCAGAATCTAGAACACAAACTTGTTGATGGCCCGATCTTGCAATATTCTTGCTAATCTCGATCCTTACAATTAATTACAATAAAGACTTTGAGCTATTGTGAAAGAAAAGAAAAACAAGTAAATAAAACTAAGTAATTAAAAATCTGAATTTGCGACTGTTTTATAACTTAGAAATTCAGCAACTATATAACTCAGATCCAGCGACAGAAAGTAGGAAGAGAAGCGAGGATCAGCGAGGATGGTGTGCGCAGGTGCGCTGGGGACGCCGAGGCGCCTTGGCACAAGCGCGTGTGAAGGCCGTGCAGCTCCGGTGTTCCTCCTTCGTGCGACGCTCCTGGGATGTTGCGACGGTTCAGGATCTTTGGGGATTGTTTTGAGTTGAACGTGTGTTTGGATTTGTGTGTTTGTGACTTTGCTGATTGAACTTGGGCAAGAGGATCTTGTGTTTGCCGAATGAAAATAAGAACATAAGATAGTTGAGAGCCTTTGGATTGACAAATTGCAGAAACCTTTATTCCAATAAAGGTTCCACAATATTATTTCCAATCTAATTTTATTGAATGTAGAAAAGGGTTTAAATAACAACTCATGCCAATTCTATCTTTGCAAAAGATAGAGTTTTGGCTTAGATAAATAAATATTAAATACTAATAATACTAATAAATAAATCCTAGATAAATATTCCTACTTAGTGGTCAAGGAAAATATCTAAAGGGATAGACTTTCCTTTTCCACCTTTATTCACCTAACTAAGTATTACTAAAAATAAGACATTCCATAAATAGCTCCAACTAACATAGGAGTTACTAAATATGGAAAGAATCTAAAAACTAATAATAATAATAATAATTAAATAAATAAAGTATATTTTCTTCAATTAATGGTGGTGTCTTCTTCTTCCTCTTGAGGGCGACACTCTTTGTCATCAATGGCCCTCGAATCGTTCTTGAGAGCTCGCCTGGATCAAGATCATTGTTTGACCCACAGAATGCCATCTTGATCCACATCAATAATAGAACAAATTGTGCTTATTATATAGTTAAAAAACGAAAAAGTGTATCACTCACGGATAACCGTTTGACCAATTTTGAAAGATCTTCAGAAGATACATTCTTCCATTGTTCTACCGTTATTGGTGCATAATTTCTGACTACAAACCCAATCTCCCTGACAAACATCTCTTCATATTGACAAGTAGGTCTACTAATGGCCACATCCACCGTGATTGGAATTTTTTTACCAAGCATCTCATGAACCCTATAAGCATTGAGTCCTCTATTCTTTCCACGCGTTTTCTTCTTCGATAAGTCTGGGGGAGGGGGGATAATGAGTCACAAGTAAACATAAACTGAAGTACTAGAGATGATAAAGTCTTAAAAAATAAAACAAGTATATACGAGGTAAAGTAGATTGGAACTCAATAGAGGCATCATTCATTGACTCACCTAGTGTGTGGAAAAATCTTGTTATTAAAAAAATGAATCTTAACAAATTTATGTATAAATAATATTAAGAACATTTAATTACCAGCCGTAGGCCTTTGTGTAATGGTTGTCGAATCAAAATCAACATCTTCATTCATTCCGGTAGAGTTTGCGTTATTTGGAATAAAGGGTGTGGGTTGTAAATCAGTTTCTGTGGAAGGGGGCGCAACTGCCTGAACATGTACACCTTTACGTGTGGGTTGCAAATCAGTTTCTGTGGAAGGAGGCCCAGCTGCCTGAACACGTACACCTTTACGCGCCAAAATTCCTGTGAATTTAACATGAAATTTAACCATTAAGGAGGGAGCAAGAAAATAATTTTTTTATAATATATTGATGTATTATGAACAAAAGATAAAAATTTCATTACTTGGAGTAGTGACGGTAGATTGTATATCAGTTTCAATGGCAGTCCTATCTCCTTGCACACGTGACCTTTTACGCGCAAATGAATCTGTGAATTTAGTATGAAGTTTAACCATTAGGTGGGGAGGATATATTTTTTCGAGACCATATTAATGTATTATGTACAAAAAGAAAAGGATAATAATTTTATTGACAATGATTTTGCATACCAACAATACCGCGTGTGGTATTAGGCACGAAAATACTCTTACTCAACTTTGACATTGTCACTGTGACCATAAATAATGGCATAAAGAAAACACAACTTATAAGAATTCATACAACCATAATTTCACCAAATAAAATAATATAAGGACAAGTGATTGTCATTAAATAGCAAAAATATATTGTATATGATAGCAAGGACTATTTGATATATTATGACAGCAACCTATACTATGAGTTGCTATACTATGAAAGCAATCTAACCTTGACAAAAAAAAAAAAGTACATAGCTACCTAACCCATCAACCTAACCTTGACCAAAAAATATAAAAATATGGTAGCAAGGCAAATAGCAAAATTGTGATCTTTGAGTGGAAATTACTTTGACATGGCAAAAAAAGCCTTAAACCAAAAAAAAAATATAACAGCAAAAAACCTTGATCCAAAAAAAAAAGTATGACAACAAAAAACCTTGACCAACAAAATTTTTTTTATCAAAGGTGTCTAGGTATATACTGTATCCTAATCTTGTACAAGAATTGAGGCAATATCTTTGCAGCAAACAACAACTACATAAACCGAAATCGAATTGAATAGCAATATCAGAGGTAGAATCAGAGGCAAAATATCTTATCAGAGGTGTTTTAGGAACCATCAAACATCAAACAAAAAGTACGTAAAACCGAAATCGAAGTGAAATTCATATGAAATAGCAACTGCTGAGCATCAACGCACCGCACTGCCCTTGCCCCTTCTCTTCTCAGCCCTCAAATATCAAGTAAGTGTGAAATTAAAATTGGATGTGACTTTGTGAGATTGTGAAATTGAAAATTTGAAATTGATTGTGAGTTTATTTGTTTATGTAATTGTTGATTTGTTGTAAATTTGTGGTTGTTTTGTGGGGGTTAGACTTTAGAGTTCAGTGGGGGCTCAGGGCTGGCCGGTTGGGTGCTGAATTTGTGAAACTTGGTCAAACATTGGCTTGTAGATTACAATTGGTGCTGAATTGTCATTGTGATTTGTGAGTGGGTTTCCAATTTTATTTTCTGTCTAATTGAAATTAGAAGAATGTGTGATAGATTTTGTTTGTTCTTTGAATTTGACATTGATAATGTATTTGTGCAATTGTTTTATTTTTTAATAGGAACATCCGAACATGAATAAATATGTCATCCGACCTAACAATTCATCTATCTTGAATATTGGCTCTTCTACTACTCCAAATCAGTCTCAAGAAGTTGACAGTGTTGCTAATGTGGGTATAGATGTTGTGGCTAGAGTTAATATAGTTGTGGAAGATGTTAGGAGAGAAAAAAGAGCTGATCATAGAATACACGTCGTTTGGTAGGAACTATTTTAGTATATAAATTTAATTAGAAATGAAGAACTCTTCGTACTAGTGAAATCTTTTATTTTTTTTTATCGTTATCTTGTAGTATTGAACATGTTCTGTATTGTATGAGTTTGTGTTATTCATTGTCGTTTGATATCGGTGTGCCCCCACCCTCAAAGAGTTCTGGCTCCGCCACTACTCTTTCTCTGCCTTTTTAGAATACTGTATATATTTTTTTCCCAGTATTTTACCTCGCGATTTCCATTCTATGCTTTTGTAGTTTAGGTTTCAGATCCCTTGAGATTGATTTTAAGCTTCTAGTATCTACTTTCTACTGCTTGACCAAGATTTGTACTATATCTGTGGGTTTTCCCATAACAATCTGATTTTACTCGATTGGTCATACTTTGTTACATGCCTTGTTACTGTCGTAGGGAAACAATTGCCTTACTAGATAGGGGTTTTCTATATGATGATGTGTTGATTATTGGTTTCGATGGCATTTTGCGCTTGTCTCATCTGAATTTTACCGAGGAAAACTCTTATCTCATAGTGTTGCTCTGACCGCTCTGCAGCAATACCGGGCATGGGAAGCACAAGTATTCTGAGAAAGGGTTGACAAGCATTATTGAATCACATCTGAAGAAACTAAATTCTCCATTCCATGAGACATCGGAAGAGGCTGGTTGGTTTTCAACGACAGATTCTACAACAATATGACCTGGCTTGACTCTAGAATGATGGAGGAAGTCATGTCTGCTTAAGATATTTTCAGATTAAGAAAGCAATTTTTACCTCTTGATTTTTGATCTTGAGCTATGGTGTGTAATTCTTTCAAATCTTGTTTCATACTTGGTTATGGCTTTCATTTGTTAATTGAAGGATTAATCAAGTGCTGGTCTCTATCACTTCTGGCTTTTTTTGAATCCCAGGATTACTGAATGTTTAGCGGGTAAGAAAGGGTTTTTTAGGCTGCACTAAGAACAAACTAAATACTCAAGTAGGTACTGTGAAACCCTTCATCTTTGCTCCAAAGTATTCAGATTTCAGACAACTCGGCTAATTCCTGGTCAAGTTTAGATACTGACCATCATCATTCAATTAGCATAATTTTGGATACTTCATTCTGGCAACGGTAAGAAAATACACGACCTATGACATCAGAGGAAATTTACGTTGATGCTCATTGCTGCACCTCTCCTTTTCTTGAGGTAAGACCCTTATGGCCTTAGCTAGTTACCTTGATGGCAAAATTATACTTGTCCTACTTTTATGATTCTCTTTTGTGTTATGAACCCTTGCCCTCTTTCTCTCTATTCATATAAGCTGAGACCAATACCATTTTCATGTGTAAGTGCAGCTGTCCGGTTTCTTTCATTATTCTCTTTTGCTTTCCATATGTCTGCAATATCAATGAATGACATTGATATCCTTTCACCTAATTCATACGCCTTTTTATCTTAATAATTGCCATCTTTCTTGCAAGATCTGTTTGGTGTAAGTTTGAACATTTTCTTTGGCACCCTATTTAGCATGAGAGTTAAACTATTGTTTTCAGATTGGTTCTAATTTGAAAATATGATTGACAATAATACTCTGTGGTGCTGAATCTAATTCTTTCACATGTGGAAGTTGTGAAGCTATGTGATGTGGATAAAGGTACATGAAAGCACATATGGTGACGATGGCTTCATTGTCAGTTCGTGTGCCTTGTATCCAACTTAAAAACCCTTGTTTGTGGCAGTTTGTTTACCTTTCAAATTTGTTTGATGTTGAAAACCTGCTGAAGAGTGAAATCGGAATGATTGTTGTCATAAAATCCATACTGTTTACCTTTCTCGCTAAAGAGTTTAGTTATTGTTTCATAAAATCCATACTCAAATGGATTTCAAGCCTATTAGCTTAAATGGAAAAGCAATGTGTCTAAGCACAAAGATGCGGATTCAAATCCCGCATAGGCTATGTTTATAGTGTGTATAAGCACAAAGATGCGGGTTGCAACTTATGACTAGGAAGCGAAACTTCACAGAAGAACTAGATTGATTTTTGGTACTTATAGCAGTAGAGGCTAAAATCAAACAGATTAAAATTGAAAACATAGACGCTGAAAATTCATGCAAAACTTTGTGTAGGACTGTCCTTTCAACGGGAAATCAGCAAAGGGGCATGGGGACAAGTTGAACGATGGAGGTGTTGTCTCTGTACTTGCTGATGATGAGGTTCAAATTGCCATTAAAATACAAAACAGAGAGAGTAAAAAGGGAAAGGCCAAGTTGAGAAAAGTGTTGTGATAGTCAAATCTGTTGAGGGTGTGTTACGTTGGAGGGATAGTGCACTTTTCATCGATCAAATGAATTTTGTTGTTAAGACTTTTCATCTATCAAACCAAATTTATGAACCAAATAATAGTCATGCACAAGTGTTATTTCCTAGTACAAGTAGTGATGAAAGTGATATTTCCTCGCTAAACAATTGTTTCAACGATAAAAAATAGTAATCACAATATGGCGAGGAATTTGAATTTTTCTTGTTAATTAATTTCAACCGCTTTCTCTATTTCACCCAAGTCAATAACAACGAAAATGGAATTTTCTCGTTGATTAATACATTTAGTGACAAATTTTTCGTCGAGAAACACATACTTTTTACGAGAAATTACAATATTCGCCGCTAATAAATTTGGCGTTTTTTAGATAATTCCCACCAAACATTTAACGACAACATTGAAAATTCCTCGTTGAATATATCATTAACGATGAAAATATTCCTCAATAAAAGCTCTAAATTCGTCGTTATTTTTCATATGGTTTATGTGACCACATTATAATAACAATTAGCGATGAAGGAAAAATATTGTCGTTAAATGCCACTTTTAGTGAGGAATATAGGATTCTCACTAAAGTTCATGTGCCATTTTATGAGGAGCGGGTATGTTCATCGCAAAAGTCACATTTACCGAGGAAAAAAAATTCATCGCTAAAAATTTGGTTGTTAAAAAGCATTTCTGTTTTAGTGTGTTAAATGAATGGTAAAACTCTCTCCTCTCTCTAGGAAACTAAAGAGAGAGAGAGAGAGAGCCCAACCTATGGCTCTGGCCAACCAACACCGACTTCGGCCGCTTCTACCATCTTTCTCGCTCCACTCTATCCTCCTGGATTCCATTCGCTTCCGATGAGGATGTCGTTCTTCTCCTCCTAACTGTCTTGTTGACCCTTTGGTCTTGCGGCTTTTGGATCTGGGGTTTCCTTCTCCCTCGGCCGCTTCCGCCTTGGTGTTTGTTGCCCTCGTCGTCTTTGTGTCCACCTGTCCGATTGTCGGATCTCTCTTCCTAGTTGTCTTTTTGATTCTCGATCCTGCGGTTTTTGGGTTTAGGGTTTTCCTTCTCCCTCAACCCGCTTTTCTGCCTTGGCTTAGGTTGCCTTCACCGCCCTAGTGTCCGATTGTCTATGTTCCCTTCGGCCACCTTCGATGCCAATTCCACCATCCCCCTCTCACGGTATTGTCACTCTCCTCCTGGGTTGGGGTTTGTTGTCATTCCCAAACTTCCTTTCCGGGGGTAGTTGATTTTCCTTCGTGCAGTGAATTCGTTTTGGGGCTTTCCGATGCGGTGGACTTCTCTCTCCGTTTGTTGTGTCGATTCTTCCTCCTCGGCTATCCTTAGGTGGTTGTGTTTGAGGGTCTCCTGGTGTCCTCAAGCCTTGCTCGAATCCGTCTCCTTCCACGACCCCCTTTGACTGCATTAGGGTTTCCCTCAGTTTTCCGTGGTTTCGTTTCAAAATCAACCTCTTCTGGCTTTCGATTCAATCTGCCCTGGTGGCTTCGCCATCCCCCCTGCTCCTGGTTGTGCTCCCTTGCTCATTGTCGTCGGTGGCCGGGTTGTACGACTCGAGGGGTGTTGGAGTATAGTTTCCTTCCTACTCTTGTTTGGGCCCTTGATTTTTTCTTTGGGTCCAAAGTTTTTCCTTGGGCTCAAGTCTACGCGTGTAAATGTTTTTATTAAAAAAAAACCCGAAAGGGTGTAAAGCAAATCCCGTTAGGGCTTGATCAAAATCCCAAAAGGGTCTTATTAAAATCCCGAAAGGGTTTTTTGATGCGTTTTACAAATTTGGTTTTTGGCAGCGTTTTCGGTTGATCGTGGCGGTCCTAGTCTGAGTTGGGGCACTGGCGTCCGTTGTCGGGTCTGGCTGGGGTCGAGGCAATGTGTATTGAGGCGACTCCGTGTTCTGGAAATTTCCTTGGAGGATCGTCTTCATCACCCACAAGGACTCCTAATGTACCGCTGGCCAGCAGTATCATCGATTGGTGACGCTTGGCTTTGGGTTTAGTCCACGTTGTCCTCAACTTTTTGGGTTAGACTCGTTTGTTCGATTGGGACGGTTTGATTGTCGCTTTTTGTATTGCACCGTTTTTTATTTTACATTGTCTGTATGACGACTTTATCGGCCTCTTAAGGAGTCAAGTTTGTTTGGGCCTTGAATTATTATTACCTAATCCAAAATAATAAAAAACAATCGATTTTTTTTGCGTCGGATTTGAATCGAGCTTAAAGTTTTGTTACCTCGCTAGAAGAAGCCTACAAGGTCAAGGGGCAGACATATTTTCAGAGTTACGAGTTCAGCTGTTCGGCCTGTTCCGGCGCCGAAACGGAAAAAGAAGAATCTCTCTCCCACCTGAAGCCTCAGATTCCTCCGTCATGGTGGGCACAACGGAATTCCGACAACAGCAAGGAGGAACAGGAGGAAGTGACGAAGAGGAAGAAGTGGAACTTCAACCACGGGAAAGTGGACCTACACATCACCCTACCGCTCCGTCCGATGAGGTATACATGATTCCCATTTTGACCTTCTAGGGTTTTTCTTTCACTGCTTCTGAATTCATCGATTTTTCCTTTGAATTCAATTACTGGACTGTTTCTCCTATTTTTGAAATTTGAGTTGGGACTCCAAATTTGCATGAGCGGATGAAGAAATTCAATACGCATAAAGATGGAATCAAATCAGTTTCTGAATAATGTTTCTGTTTCCAGTTGTTTGATGTCTCAACAACAATCGATCCCAGCTACATAATATCCTTGATACGGAAACTGTTACCCAATGTGGAGCCAACTAGTACTCCTCAAATAACCGATTCTTCTCGGAGTTCAAAATTTGATCACATGGAGGATGATCCAGCCCCTCCTCACGGTAACGGTGGGATGAGATTGTCAAATGATGGATTGGAGACCATGGATTCTCGGAATAACGGATTGGAAGGTTCACCAAGGTTACTTGGAAATAAGCAACCTGGCAGGTCTGCAAGAGATAATGCTTGGGAAGAAAGTGGCACTGTGTTGTGGGACCTAGCGGCTAATCAATCACATGCGGAGCTTATGGTACTTGAATTTTTTGCTTGCTCATGTTCTATGTTCTTTTATTCATTATATGTGAGATTTTATCAAATTGGCTTGCTGGACATAAAGGACGGACTTAGACCATTAGACGGTTATTCCCTGGTTCAGTTGTATGATTAGTGTCTTATTCTGGAACTTTTGTGCTAATTTTAAGAGGAATGTAATTATAATTATGGATTCAATAAGTTTAATGCCCTAAAGGATTCAAATATGTATTAGTAAGTAACACATGGATTGTGCTGAAGGACAAAGCAATTTCTCTACATTGAGCTAATCAAGTTATTACTTCTTATTATTAGTGCTTTTTGATCAAATTAAAGTGGTGATTTTGGGTTATATATGTGTACCAATACTGATGTATGTGTTATAAGTGATGACTTCCTGCAGGTGGATAATCTCCTGCTTGATGTGCTTTTGGCAAATCTGATGACATCTGATTCTGCTCGTATCACGGTGAGACAGTCCTTTGCTCTACTCTTCTCTATATTTGCCTAGACAAGTCGAAGTTCTTTGAAGTGTTTAGTACTTGTTAACTTAACTCATTCACTTCTGTTCTGTTTATAATAATTTGCTTTCAGGAGATTAGCCTTGGAATACTTGGCAACCTTGCTTGCCATAAAGCTTTTATGAAGAAAATAACATCCACAAAGGACTTGATGGAGATAGTAGTTGATCAAGTTTTCTCAGATGACACGCTTTGTTTATGTGAAGTCTGCCGGTAATCTTCAGTTGCAAGTTATTTCCTACTTGCTGGGCTATTTCCATATTTTACTTTTCAGTTGTAATTGTCAAAATTGGTGCTCATGCAGATTATTTTGCAGACTACTGACCTTGGGACTCCAAAGTTCTGAGTGTATTACTTGGGCCAAGGCCTTGCAGTCAGATCGTGTTTTAGCTCGCATACTTTGGATTGCTGAAAATACTTTAAATCCACTATTAATAGAAAAGGTAATTAAAACTAGATCACATATTTTTATTGAGCTCCTTTATATTGTGTCTGGAACCTTTATGTCTATAATGTATCCTTTGCACTTCATATTGTAAATGGTAGCACAAGAAATGGCTTCTTCTGCATGCTTATTATTTTATCCTGTATAGCTTGCTATTATTCTTACTTTTCGGGTCATATTTTCTGTGAATCTCTTAAATCATTTGCTCTCCTTAAACCTGTGTTTAGAGTGTTGGATTGTTGCTGGCCATCTTGGAGGATCGGCAGGAAATTGCAGCTTTTCTGCTGCCAAATCTTGTGAAGTTTGGGCTGGCAAGTCTTTTGGTTAATCTCTTGGGTTCTGAGATGGGGAAAGTAACAAGTGACAGGATCCCTGAAAGGTAAAACTAGTGAGTATGTTTGAACTTTCATCCTTGTATCCTTTTAATATCTCTGTATCGTTCCAATTTTGTCACATCTCTCTGAAGAAATGTATCAGTTTAATATCTGAAATCAGGTGCTAAGTGAGAAGCTATGTATAGTTTTGAATTTTAAAAAAAAAGTGAGACGTATATTTAGTGCTATTCTTTGCTCAATTTCTAATGGACTTGCTTGCCAAGTTCTATCCTCCAAACCTAAAAATCTCCTCCATAGTTGTATTTCCACATTCTACATTTATAGTTTTATTAGTGAAGCTTGTTCCTAACTTTGTTCAAGTCGAGTCTTTCTAATCATCACGATATATGCTACTTATCCATTGTTTAGCAGTGCTGGATACTTGGATTTAGGGGTATAATGGTTTTGTTTAAGATCATCTATTTAGAGCCCCTGGGTTTGAAAATTGCCAAATGTACTCATACGCACATGGGCAGTTAGATGGAAGCTTCTAGGACAAGCTAGAATTGGGAAGAATTACTAGCATAATTAGGCACTAGTCTCTTAGTTGATTATCCATGAAATTGCTTGTTTAGCGTTGAGAGGCGTATCAACCCCTTTTGACCAGGCATATCCGCCTTGGTGAGAGTATCTTCCCATTTCTATCTATTTCTTTTCAGTCAATCCAAAGAGGTTTATCCTCAGTTTATCCTTTCCATTTCTCTGTGTTTCTGTGTGAATTTGTCCTAGATATACCTATTCCAAATTTATGGTCTGCCATGTACTGATTGGAATATTGCTATTGAATTCAAACTCTTTGCAAATTCTCAGGACATTTTCAAACTTCAAATTTATGATTGTCTGGTCAAGAACATCTGTTTCAGAGTCTGTGACGATTTATATTTGACATGATGGTACTAGATCTAGACTATGTTTATGAGTAGACCCTCAAGAGTCCAAGCTGATGTTACATTAGCTCTCAGAAAAGTTCGGCTGATTCAGTTCTTCAGTTAAATGAGATACTGATCAGGCATTATCCTTGTTCAACAAAGGATAGTTTGAAAGTATATTCGATTTGGGAATGTATTAACAAAAGAGTTTTCCATTTTAATCTAGCTGGCATCTGTCAAATGATGAACACGATCCTCACCTGGGGGCGACAAACAATAATTTAGTTTCATGAATTAATTTTAATGAAATTTCAGGTATGCTGCCCTTGATTCAATTCTTCGTGCTGTTGAAGCTCTTTCTACCTTTGACGAGTATTCACAAGAGATATGTTCAAGCAAAGAAGTTGTCACGTTGGCTACTGAATTGATAAAACTTCCTGACAAGATCGAGGTAAGATTTGTTATTATAAATGTCACTTGTTTCAAACTAGTATTGCTTCATTCGGAGTGCAGCTTATAAATTAACTTATAGTCATAAAAACCTGCTCCAAACAGACCCTATATCCGGAAACTTGATTATTTGCCAAGACTAAAAACTTAGCGATGTCATTACTGTAAGTGCTGGAAACTCCCAAAAGGCAAAAGATGATTTGTTTATAAAACTGTGTTCACTTATGTAATTAATTTCTTTATAGAAAAACTCTATATATGTCTAGTAAATATTGTTGCAAGGCTTCTGAATTTCTTTCCTTGGTTGTTTTTACTGTATAATATAAAAAAAATCACCTTCTAGATCGATCTATTGCTGCTGTTACATTTTTTAGCTCTGATATATGCTCGTGCAGGTTTCACATTGCTGTATTACTGCAGCAGTTTTAATTGCAAATATTCTCACTGATTCAGCTGAACTTGCAATAGAATTGGCAAAAGGTGAATATTGTTTTTTTCAGATTTAGTTCTATGGTCATCTCAAGCTTTGCGCATGAAATTCAAACTCATTTTTTGTGCATCAGATTTGACTTTCTTGCAGTGTCTGTTTGATCTATTTCCTTTTACTTCTGATGATCTTGAGGCCAGAGATGCCCTTTGGAGCATAGTTGCAAGGTTGCTGCTCCGGGTCCCACAGATAGAGATGAATGCATCAAGTCTTTTTTCTTACGTTCTCTTACTGGTAAAGAAAACTGATGTCATCGAAGATGACCTTCTTGACTATGGGTTTGACATTCCGTCCCAAAATCATGACAGTTCCATAGTATCTGAAGCAAAAAGGATTTGTCGAAGTACTGCTGTATCCTTGTCCAGAGTTTGTTTTATCCCCTTTCTATTTCATGCTGCTAGATTATATAGCAATATATATGCATGTCTTACTGCTTCTATAGTTAAGATAAGCTAGTTCATTGCACTGATATCTATCTTAACATGTAATGAAGTAAGGGAAAGGTGAAACTTGTGATTTTCTATTCTTTCCCCTCTACATTATTTTGTTATCCTTTATGCTCTTTGTCAGCTGAAAAAAATCATCAGCATCTTAAAGCAGTGGATGGATATCAAGGGAAATGCAGAATCTGACAATTCGTCATCCGAAAATCAGGTTGATGATAAAGATGTTCACAGACTACTGGAATGCTGTCGCAAACATACAGGGTATGTAGCGTTTTTCTATATCGATTCTTTTACAGCTTAAACATCTCTTACCAGGGTCTATTGGTTATCTTATCTGAACTTTGATAGTACAGGCCTAGGGTTTGAAAATGTGGTGCAAGCTCTATGCCTGTTGGCTGTTGCTCTTCAATGATCGGTGGCCTTAGATTCACCCTTTATGGTTCAGTCCTTTTCGATGAACTCAACTCCAGTTTGATCCAAGGAGAGCATTTTCCCTCGAGACCTGGTCAAGTAAAACTACTGCCTCTTTATATATTTTTCACTTGGCTTGTTTTGAAGAGGGGCAAAAGTAGCCAGAAGCTTGGAATTTCACTCATGTGATATGAAAGAGTGAAAGACGCCACAGGCATCCATCATCACTCCTAGCATGTGGATGACTGCTTCGCTCGATGAAGTGTCATTTTTTTAGAGCTACATAGATGGTGGTGAAGTGGAACAAATTCTACTAGATTGTGTCAGCAAGTCTTTACAGCTACAAGATGCATAAGATCCATTTGGAGCTTTCATTGGTCTTTTATTTGGGGGGGGATAGTGATGATCGGCATAAGATCCATGTTGTATCATGGGATGTTGTGTGCAAAACATAAGCTCCATAAGATCCATTTTGCATTTGGAGGAATGAAATGCACTTTCAGATGAACTGAACATTGTTGACATCTGGTTACTGAGCTAAGGCCTTGGTCTCTTCCTTCTAATGGCTTTTTAAGGGTTGCAGCACTCAGCATTCCATTTTTGCAAGTAGAAAGTGACTGTCAAGAGATCAGGTATTACTAACATTTGTCTTTTGTTTACCAATGCAAGGTTGTTTTTCATCACAAAGCTTCTTGTGTGTGTGTATATACTTCCATCCGTTAAAAAAAATACAGTATGTCTTTTTAGGCTTTAAATCTTGTTTAAAATTATGCTTTGTTATTTAATTTTTTTAGGTATTAGGTTACGAGAATTCTAAACTTTGAGAGTATTTATTTCACTTTTAGTCTTTTCTTAATATCTGTAAAATGTTAAAAAGATTTATATTGTTAAACAGGTGGAGTATATATTACACATAGATGGATATATTGAATAGTTTGGTTATGTAGTGAGAATTGGTGGGAGAATCCTTGCTTTCTCACCAACAACCTTAGCTTTGGTATCAGGAAAGAACGCAACACTCCCCCTAACAACTCCCCATTCTTGATTCTCACCCTTCTCAAACCTAATTGGATAAGGCAACAGGTGGCCCGGCAAGTCTTCGATGTAGTTATCGTCCGTGTATAGCTTCCAGTTTTCGTCAGCCAGCCTGTTCACTGCGTGCATGCATTCCATAGTCTCGGGTCTCTCGAATAGCTGGTGGACTTGTCGTAAGTGCTCGTACCATAGCAGCATTCGGAACCTAAAGACCTCGCCTTTGCTTGGAAACTCAGAGGTCATCAGGTGGTGAGGCTGGTATGCTCCCATCGCGATCTCTGTGTCCCTCTCCCCATCCATTGATCTTTGGTTTATGTTGGCCGATCCAACAATGATGTATTCATCGTCAACTGGCGTCATGGAGAGCATGAATATAATTCATAACATATATAACATTCTCAGCTAGCAATGACAAAAGTACCTATCATGGTCTTTGCATGAACGTAGATCATGAAGCGGCGCGAGTGTTGGGCTCGAGCGTAGTCGGAATCAGCAGGTGGCTTCTCTGGAGGAACATACTCTCCTGAATTCATCTTTTCCTTGTTCCCAAGGCAGAAGAAGGACAAGTAATCGGTAGGGCGTGTGGCGAGGTTCTTCTCTTGGATTGCTTGTGCGATATCAGTGTACATCATCTCCATTGTCCTTCGCTGCCAATCCAAGATCGCCTGTACTGTTTCGCTCTCCGGTGGCCCCTCTGGCCACATCGGAACCACCACGTACACTGAGAACCTCTTCCCTGCCTTGATGCTGCTTACGATCTTCAACGACAGCTCTTTCGGTATCAGATGCAGCGCCCCAACATCGTCTAAGTTCATATCATCTGTAGAGGCCGATGAAGAAACATATAACGATAGCGGTACAAAATGTGTAACATATTGCTATGCTATCGCAATTGAATGTACCATTAGGATTCCAGGCAAAAGAGCTGCCAAGAAAGTACTGATTCTCAATGTAAATGAAGTTCTTCGCTCGTCGAATAGCACATATGTAAGCATCTTGAATGCTGCGTTCGACAAGGTTGTCCTTCGAATTGATAAGCCCGGCAGCAGCAGCTCGTTCGGGGTCAACCTTGGCGTAGCCAAAGGCAGCCCCACTGTCTATGGATCTGAAGATTTGGACGTTCCAAATGTGGGTATCATTTGGTTCTGCTACTGGTTCCGTTGGGGAGGGATCGATTGCGTAGAGCTCATCCATGTTGAGGATGCCAAGCTTGCTGCCACTCTTCACCTGCTGCTCCCACCGCTGCTCGAAGTTGTAAAGCACGTCCCACGCAGCTGGACCCTCTATTCGACAATGTATGTCGTGCCATGGCTCTCTTGGACCGCCCTTCTCGATGGCCGCCCCCTGGAAGTTCGGCTGGTGAAAGTCCGACTGATGGGTCGTTTTCAGTGTTCTGAATTTGCAATTACAAGCAAATTAGATCCCCATATATTGTAGTTATAAGAATGTTGAATCAGTAAGATGATAGATACCTAAACAATGGATGGTCTTGTGTATCATATCTTCCATCGCAGAGATCGATCCCACCAACGAAGCTGATGATCGTCCTCCTCCTCTTTGTAGGGACTTCCACATCGACCACTATCGTCTTTTGGTGGTGCGTGAACATCGCATCAATCTTGTAGCCTTGGAGTATACTCTGAGCACCCGCGGAGCTCCTAGGGCACTTGACACAATTCACCCTCGAGTTCCTGAAGAATTCGAAAGTCGATTCATCATGGGTAGCCATGATCCCGTCCTTCTTCAGAACCTCGCTCGACGTTCTATCATCCCAAACGAGGACCAACACCCTCACTCTCTGATCTGCCTTGGCTTTCAGCAATTCCCCTAGTGTAGGACTCCTTTGGTTCGGGTTTTGAGGGTCTCTAATCATGTGGAGGTCGTGGTAGACCGACCATCCGGCTATGTAGATCAAGTACTTGGCATTGCTTATCGCTTCAAAGACATCCATCCAGCATCGGTGGGGCTCATAGGGCTCGCCCGTCCATCGTTCAAAGTTGTGTGCAAAGCTCTCTTCAACGTGAACATCATGGTATAAGGTCACCCTACATCCTTGCCTTTGCTTGAAGAAAGTACGAGGCACGAGGTCCAAACGCTGCGTTTTGATGCCCTAGCCAACCAGTCATGAATTAAAGCACTAGTCCATCAAACTTGTATGTTGTTCACTTTCGTTATCGACAGAGTCGTACCTGAGACCAATTATCGTCTTGGGTGACACTGGAGAACTGCAAGGAGACGTGGATCTTGGACCCAATCGGGTGCCATTTTTCATCGACAACGTCTATGAACCTGGTGAGTCTACGGCCCTGTAAGATGTCACGGACAGGGACTCTGGCCCGACCAATGAGGGTGGCTCCGATGGCATTGTCGTCCTTGACGGTGAAGACAACGAAGGCAGCCTTGTGGGCACAATAGAGGTGGAAGCCCTCACGCCATTTCGGGTGGGTCGCGTTCCTAACCGGCTTTGTTCGTCCGAGTCTTACTTGGTCCAGGTCAACTGTTGCATATAGCCTGTTTCCTGTGAACTGGACCATCAATCATACACATATACAGTATAAGATTAATTTTGTTATGGAACAACATATATATATATATATTTAATAAAATGCAAGTAAAATTAATTATGAAAACAAGTGCGTACCTGAGAGTCAAAGATACAAAGCCTTTTCATCTCGAACAATAGGGTGCGGGCTATTTTTTGTAGCCAAGTACCGGTCTTGGATCATCATGTATATAGTAATCGACGCAAAATTTAGCAAACCGTGTACGGTAATGATAAGAAAAAGTATGCAAACAAAACCAAGGAAACGAGAATTACCCGAGTATGTAAGAGGGCCGAGGAGTGTATTTTATCGACCTCATGAATGGTTGCTTGGAGCGTCCCGTGGAGGAGTACTGTCTCATCTACATCCATCGCCGCCTTTGCTTATCCTTGTAGCGAGCACGAATATATGAATGAAATGTGGAAAGCACGGAACTGGCTAGATGTGAACAGCTTGGGATGTACAAGGATAAAATGATGATGATATACTAGTATGATATAAGTATATAAGAGGGAGATGGATGGTGGGGAAACATGAAAGTTAAGCAAAGGAATCCGGCCGCAACAAACTCCGTTGTTGGAGAAAGGAAAGGGATATCTCCTTTGGTGGATTCATGTTCATTTCTTCCTTGTTAGATTCGGTTTCCGATTCCTTCAAATTTTGCCATACTTGTTTGGCATTGCTTCATTTCGGGTGTTTGGTTCACAATAAGCACAACTCCACAAGAATGGAATCAACTCCGATCCCTGCCCATCAAATCCAGCTATACGTACGGAGTGCAAACTTGTGTTATCCTTCTTTAATTTATTTTCGATATCAATATACTTTCTCGATATATTTGCTTGTCAATTTACAAGTTGCGGAACATTGCAAGCTCTTTCTTTCTTGTGTACAATCGTGAAAGACAAAGCGTTGTAAAAGCTAGGATTTCATTGTTGCGATTGATGTGGTAGACATCGACATATGCGAGGTTGAGGTTGTATCTTTTAGTCAATGACTTGGGTTGTTCCTGTAATGTGTCCAAAGGCACCCAACAATCAGTAGCCATGATAGCACATCGCACAGTGAAGATAACAGTAACATGGCGTCTTATCCTTTTAGAAGCTTATAGGACATGCCTGCATATGAAACTATAACAGCTTCAGTTTGACCACAGATTTTCCATCAAAGGACCAAGTATTTAAGATTTGGCTTAAAATAAGTAAATTCAAAATCAAAATCATATAAAATAAATTATAAATCAATTATCCTTAAGCTTTAGTGTGAAGAGAAGTCAAAACTTGAGCTTCATTGTGAAGAGAAGTCAAAACATGAGCTTCACTATGAAGAGGAGAAGCTTCCGTTTCGATTTGGGTTGTCAACATCTCTATGATTGTTTTGCCCAAAACAATCCAAGAACATTGTCCATATTACTGACTGTAATTCCCTTTGAACAAAGCAAAATTAGATCCAGAAGACGTTAAAAAGGAAATTTGTAATGTAATTAATGAAAATATGTACATGGGGCAAATCGAATTTCATTCAACTATGTGACTGAGGCTGAAAGCGGGACAATCGGCATACCTGTGTCGTGGGTTGTTGTCCACTGGCATGGACAACATGTCTAGTGCTTCTTGTGGCACCTTAGCCACTATCATGTCTGATGCTTCTATGTTTGCTTTGCTATGAACTGTCAATGCTTGTCAGTCGATCAATACTTCGCAAACTAAAAAAGTATCTCAAATGCTACTTTATCCGCTATCAAACACGCTCTTACTCTCCAGGAAAAGTGCTGCTTATACTCGAAGAACATGGTTAAAGCTTGTACATGCAACAGTAGTTTCTCTCATACTCAGTATCAAACTGTCAATGTATTAAAGCTGATGATTCCAATCCTTACCGCATTTTTGGCGTGACTCATGATACACTTGAGATGATTTGGGGGAAACTCCATTGTGTAATGATTGATTAGGAAATTGCATTGAATCTCATTTAAAACCAAAGTGAAACCTATGAAATTTCTCTATTAATAGCTGTCACTTTACCAAGATAAACTTCAAGGAGATTGATTCCTTTCTTGTGCTTTTTCACAGGCCATGGACAAATACCCAAAAGTTAAGAAAAGGCCTAAAACCCATCACTAACTTACAGACAGACAGACAGCATAGAAGCAATGTGACTGTGTCCTTCATGGTAACACTGAATTCTGTTCATGTGTTAATGAAGATGAATATCCTTTAGTAATGCTTGGATAACAGTAATCCCTTATGAATCTCTTCAAGCTTCATCATCCTCTTTAATGCTTAAACAAGTCATTATCTCATCTCCCTCATTGCTTGTTGCTTCAACACACTCAAACTAATGTGCTTTCTTGCTAACACAACCCTCATTGTGATTCAGATTAAGCTATCTTAAGAAGATGATTTCCATCAACATCTATAAACATGACTCATTAATTGAAGTAAATATTATAAAAGCTTTGTAATTGTCAATATAAAAAAGAAAAGTGTATGTATTTTACAATGCTAAATCTTTATCATATACTATCATTGGAAGAAATAAATATATTATAACAGTTTTGTAATTGTCAATATAGAAAAGGAAAGGGTATCTATTTACAATGCTAAAATATTTATAATATATTTCCATTAAAACTAATAATATAATGCCAAATCTTTATCATATATTTCCATTAATATCTATAAACTAAAGACCATGCATGACATCCTATGTGCATTCACTGATTCTACGTAAAGATATAGTGTTTGTTAGATGCTACATAGCTATCACACAATTCTTCAGTATTACAATTATAGTTTCGGGATACCTGTATCGTGTGCACATAACACTGATTGAAAGAAAACTCATGGCTCAAAAACTTCAGACATGTTATGTAAGTATGAAACTTTAACAGCAGGATCGTGAGCACATTGAAACTGCAATAATTTGGATATAAATTATCCAACAAAATAAACTGAAAAGATGCACTTCTCGACCTTGCTGGCTGAGGAAGCAATTTCTCCAAATGTTGAATGCATTTGGTGATCCTACATCTCCTCTCCTGAAAAATATCAAGAGATCAAACATGGCTGAGGGGAAATTCTTGGCAAAGGAAATCAGCACATTCACTCCTCCCCTACTAATTTCACTTAATGTCCTTTATTCTTCCATTTTCCGTGTACAATTAAGCCATTAGAACATCAATCATTCCTTTCATAAATGACCAAGTCATTATGTGCAAGGCCTCTCTCATAAATGCAATTGGTGTCCACCTGGATCAAAATTAAGTGCCCACAAGCACCAAGACTTCACCTAAAATTGCAGCCCCGATGAAAACAAGGCCCATATTGCAGCCCCTTGCACTCTCCAATTAGGCATGTTCACGGGTCACGGGTGGTGATGATTGAACATTATATATTTTAAGCTCCTTATCAGAACACAGTATATGTTATAAGCTTCTTATCATTAAAAATATGTTTCTTTTTAACTTCTTAACAATTATCTAAACTTGAATTTGGCACACGTGCAAATTTACCCCAAGGTCTTGTTAGGAATGTGAATTTCGCGTAATGTTTAAGTAGTTGCTCAGATGGCCAAAGGTATCATATTCATAATCATAGTTGTTATGTTCCTAAAGTATATTTATTCTAAGTTTGCAACTCCTAATTAGCTGTGTGTGAATCTGTCATGATATATACTGAGAAATTCAATTCTAGTAATTAAGCAACACTAACCGTATTTGGCCCAAAAGAACCCTACAAATACTAAAATCATACAATCTAACAAAACACTCGTCGACTGTTAAAACTATTAAAACAAAATAATGAAATAGAAACAGAGACAAGAATTAAAAAAGGATCATTTTATACAAATGGTTGCTTACACTCCAATTTAATTCCTACAAAATAAGGAGAGGAAGGGGAAATCTAGGTGAAAGTCGGAGAACCAATAACCGAATCTAGAACCTGTGGGCCAAAAATGCATTAGAGAATGATGATTGAGACCAAAAATAAATGAATTCAACAACAAAATCCACAAGCATACTTTGAATTAGAACAAAAATGTCGAAACCAAATTGGAAACTGGCCTAAATAGTCGCAAGAGGATGAGGAGAAAAAAAAAAAAAAACCTAAGTAAATTTGCGTTTTTTTTCCAGCAACAGTAACATTAGGAAATCTTATGTAGACATACCAAACAAATGGAATATGCCACTGGGTTTTGGAGAAGATTTCTAGGATTCGGAGCTGCTAAGAAAAAATGAAAGAAAGCGAATGAGAAACATATCTTCAGAAAAGCAAGAGTGAATTACAATTTGATACATTATACAAAAAAAGTAATGCCGAATTGGAGAAACCTTGCATAACAATTCTGAGTAGATTCTGTGGATGGAGATGGAGGCCAGAAGAAGATTCGAAGGAGTCACCTACGGCATCGGAAGAAGGGGAAGACGATCTGTCGGGAAGAGGCGGTACAATCAAGATAAGAAATTGATTGGAAAGGCGGATAAAATAAGAAGAAGGCGGTATGTAGTGGCGAAGGAGCTCGGAAGGGGAAGCAAAACAAAGGAGAAGAGAGAGGCCTGACCTTGATTTCTTCGATTTCGAATCCGAAGGACGAACCAAATCGTCTTTTGGAGTATGCTGAACGAGAAAGGAGCGAGAATGAGAACGGCTGGAGAAGGAGCGCGATGGAGAACAGCTAGAGAAGGAGCGAGATGGAGAACGGACGGAGATGGCGAGGACGAGAAGAGAGAGCACAGAAAGTAATCCGGGCCATCGAAAGTTTTATAACATTTCAATCGGATGGTCCAGATCCACCCAGAGGAATTAAGTAAGGGCATTTTCCATTTTTAAAAAGGATTTGAATGGATATATACCTTATTTTGGAAAAAGGTAAAAGTGTGCTAGGAGCACTTTTGTGCAAATAAAAATAGTAATCTATAGAGCCGGTAGTAGGTCTGGAAAAAGGAGGGAACACGTGAGGATGGAAGAGGAGAAATTAAGGGTGGGGTTTTGGTGTCAAAAATGAAGAGAGTGAGTGAGGTGATGGGTGATGTGATGTTGTTCTTCATTTTACCATTTTGTATGGTATAAAAGTAGATGAGGAGAGAGATTTTTCATTTTCTCACTTCTCCCACAAGTTTTGCAGTAGAAACATATGGAGAGGGAGATGGAGAATGTTCCACCATTGAAGACAAGCTCCCGGCTTGCAGTTCCAGTTGCAGAGCACTTGTCGGCTTCAATCTGTGCCCCTGTCAGTGATCAAAATCTCCATGTCACTTTGATCCCCCAGAAACCTTTGTTGGCAGATAAAAGGGGTAGGTGTTTTATGCGAAGCACTCTTCATCTATGGCGTTAGATACCCATCAATCTCTCTTCTCAACTTTGGTTTCGTCTTTCAGGTGGAAACACCTCGCTATGCGTCACTCTCATCCTCCATGGTTCTTGGGTGGTCGAGGGAGGTACATGGAACATGGGTGTATGTGGGTTCAAAGGCGCTCAAGAATATCATGATAAAATAGGACATCGACTTCAACTCTTTGAAAAACCTAATCAGGTTGAAGGGTGGGGCCGTGGGGGTGGTGCCTCATATGCAGAGTGGGCGTTGTCGTACGTGCCAAAGTCGAAAGAAGGGGGTCAACCGATCATAATTGTCTCTAGATGTTGTGTTATATGCTGGGGGAGAGGTGACCGTGGCCTTAAGGAAGAGCAAGGAGCTGGTTGCGATGGACACTACTGTAAAGGCTCATATTTTAAAATCCTAATTTTTTAGAAAAAGACGATTAAAAATGAAATTAAGTCGAATTTAAAACTCATTTAATGGATTATGACCGAAATATAAAAAAATTTGGGCGAATAATTTCCGTCGTTTTACCTCGAAAATTCAAAATAATTATTGGATGACGATATCCTCTTCTGTTTTATAAATCTAATTGATCGAGTAAGCGAGAGCCGGAGAAACTAACATTCGAAAACTAATTTCGTGATTCAAAATTCGCGTATTCGGGATTCCATTCCGGGTATTGATTAACCAATTCAACACACTACCCTCTCCAACTCCCTCACCTCACCATACCCTTTCAAATCAACCTATCTCCCTCCATAAGCCGATCACCCCCATTCCCTTCACCTGCTCTCCATCACCATTGTTCCCTGTCACCTCTCACCATCGTTCATCATCACCTCCCTCTCCCTTCCTTTGCAGTCAACAACACCAACCCCAACCACCAATTCCTCTTCCTCCTCCGTCTTTTTGAACGCAGCAGCAACACAATCTCCTTCCACCTCGAGCCCCAGCAGAAGGTCCCATGCCTTCCTAGAAACCTCCAGCAACAGCAGCGGAGCGCCACCAGGAGCAACCGCAGCCCCGACGCCCTTTCCTTCTCTGATTTCACGTCCGACGTCGGTAAGTCGATCTCTCGATTCGATTCAAAATCCCATGGAATCGCACCCCTTTAACCATCCTTCATTCATCCTAGGCTGAACCTGAGGTCCCTCCCCCCTCCGGCGCAGTGAATCGAGCCATCGATGAACTCCGACGAAGCTCCGAAGTCACAAACCCGTCGGTAAGCTCCCGAGCCTTCTATTCCTTCTCGATCGATCTCTTGTATCCCTTCGATGCGTAGACTAACTGGGGGGTGAGTGAGAGCTGATTTCGGGAAGTCGGGTGAGCTCGGGACCTCCGACGAGTGCTCCGGCGTAGTCGAGCAGAGGCGAGCACAGCGAGGCCGAGCAGTGGCGGGAGTAGCTGGGCATGGTAGTGTGAGCGAGGAGGAGGTCGTGAGTCCGAGCACTGGGCAGCTAGCGGGAGAGCAAAGGAGCAGGTGAGAGGCGCCGACGTCGATCCTTGTCGGCGGGAGTGGGAGCAAAGCCATGCGCAGCCTCTTGAATTCGGAAGAAGAAGAAGAAGCGGGGGTGTGGGCCCCCTTTTTACTAATATATATAATTGTTATTTATTGAGCCGGTTTGGGGATTAACTAACATGGTTCGGTTCGGTTCGGGTTGGGCTGTTTATTATTTAATTAATTAGCGGTATTTAAATCCCACCCTTATACTTATTAAATTAGAAGCAGAATCTTTGTAAAAAAATGCACCACGTGTCCTTCCCTGAGCAAACTAAGAAACCCTAATTTGCAGTTTCTCCCCACGTTCTCTCCTTCAACTGCTGGAAAAATTTAACTCTTTCCTTGCCCACGTTCTCTACTTCTCTTCTCTTCCCTTTCAATTATCCTCCTATATCTTATGAGTGCTTTAGAGGATAGATAGCATATCCAATGGAGCTCTAGATTTTTTTTTTTATTATTTTTTTTTTCTGTTCTTTCGGATCTCTTTGGCCGTCTCTCTCACGATCTTTGTGTTTCCCTTTGCAACTCAGGAACGGGATCGAGCAGATCCGGCAAGGTAGAGATCACCGTCGATGTTTTGGTTTCCGATTGAGCATCCAGGACAAGGTACACGGTGAGTTCAATTCCGCACTTGCTTTCGATTGTTTCAATTCTCCATCCCTTAGAGACGCCTTTGTTTGATAGATCGAGTGTTTCGGTTTTGTTTTTTATTCATGTTTTCAGATCAGACGCTTGTGGTGGCTGACTTCTTCCTTCGGTAACTGAGCTAACCCTTCTTCCTCCTCTTCGTCCTTTGCATTTACGAACCAAATCGCACGGGTTGAGGGGTCAGGTGTGGGTGGAGGGGAAATTGGGTGCTGTGGTTGGTGGTTCATTCAGAGATAGTTTTTTATTGCTAAAAAAAGAGAGTTTTTTGCCTATCGATGAGCCCTCACAGAGGTTCCCGATCTTCGATATAAGCAATAGAGGTTGATCAAGGTGGAAGATGATTGGCAAGTTCTTACATGGTTGGTCTCATGTTTGGAATGTCAAGTTAGGCATGTTTGGAATTGGAATCATGTTCGTTTTATTTTGCCTGCAAGGTGTTCGATAAAATGCCAAATTTTTGTTATTTAAAGTTATTAGTGTGCCAATTAACAGTTGATGGGATCAATTTTTATGCTTGTGGGAGGAACACAAACCCATGAATCCGATGAGTCTTATCTCGCTTTCCTTTGCTTAGATACTGAATTTTTCCTAGATGTTTAGATACTTAGATGCTAAATTTTTCCTTTCAATTTAAAGTTTGAGACTTTATTCTTGACAATTAGGTTTTGTAATTGAGGTTTCTTTATTTTTTGGTTCTTGAGTCGATTATGTTAAAGCAAAAATTTAGTTCAATTTTAGGGTTTTTTGTTTTCTTGGTTATTGTCTATGTTCGTTAGGTTGAGAACTTTTGTTTGAATGGATTAATTGAAGGGGTTGTGGTGTTAATGATCCGCTATCATAAACGAGTTCATTAATCCTACTATGTAGACTGATTTTCTTTTGATTTTGTTCATCTTATTTGATAAGGGATGTCATGAGAGCCCGTTTAGAATGATGGAGAGCTTTGTTGATAGATATGCAATCAGTCAATCACCAAGATTTATCATCCTGAATGCATTTTCATTGTAAAATTTTGAGCAGGCACCATTTGAGGAGTTCACATAGCCATTATTTTGATTTTTAGAGCAGAGCTTGCCAATTGCCTACGTAGAAGGAGGTTAGCTTCTGGATTTAGGAAGCTTTATTTCCCCTAACCACTTTGCGAGCATATTTTTAACTTCAAACTTTTCTTCTTTAATAATATTAAAAAAGGGTGAAGATGTATATTATAGAGGAGTACGTCCTGCATCGTGAATCCGTGATGGATGGCTGGTTCTTTAGAGCAGCTCTAGGTAAAAATTCTAGATTTAATCTTTGTAACTTATCTGGTTTAAACTGAATGAATGTATAATTATACAAGTATTGTCATCTAACATTTCATTATTGCAATTGTTTCTTGATATTTAGTAGTTGTTCACTATGATATATTTGTCACATTTTTTTCCCTTTAAGCATTCTCTATGAGCTACAATTTCTTCAGGCACCATAACACCTCTACAAATTGTTAGCAGCAAAACTGGTTGCTGGCACCCAAAAGGCTTCTTTTTCAATACAAGGTTTATGTTATTCAGATCAATCACACAATTCAAAGGATTCTTGATCTAATGGAGATGGTGGGGTGATTCCAGTCTCAAGCAGAGTTAATTGCATCGGTAAACACGGTAAGCTTCCTTGTGCTTTGGAACCTCCTGTTCTTGTGCTTTGGAACCCGCTGTTTAGAGTTGATCAGATTTGTACCTCCTGTTCTTATAACAACATTCTCAAGTGTTGTGAATGTACTATAGAGAAGCAAATATCTAATCCTTTAGTAAATAGGTCAATCTGCATGGATGTTGAGGTAAAGATTTTAAAACGAATGATTAATGAATCTGGTATAGACTCAAAGATCTCAGTGACTTATCATGTGCTTTGTGTGGAAAATCTGGGTATATGCAAATTCAATTCATTTATATATACTTTGGGTTGATTATTCTTTCTCAATTAGGTTATTTATGCAAATCCAATTCCCATTTCTTTTACTTTCTATGTTGTGTCACTATTTAATTTTTTGTTTTACAACCTTCAATTTGATGGAGAAATCAAATTCAATTTGTTTTCTCCATCAGTTTTGAATATTGAATAAAAATGAAGTTAGTTATATAAACATCTGAAAAGAAATCGTCAAATGGAGGTTAACTTTGGAATATTTGGACTCCATGGTAACACACAACACCTTAAAACCATCACAAAAATGAATCTATAATTTTACTCCAGCGGGTTTCACAACAACGGTTTGAAATATTTCATGGCCATGAAATGCAGTTTTGAATATTGAATAAAAATGAAGTTAATCCACCCATACAACAACAACAACAACTACCCAGTAAATCCCGCAATTAAGCAGGGTCTGGGGGGTCAGGATGTACGCACTCTTTCCCCGAATACATCGAGAGAGTGTTTTCGATAGACCCAAAATAATAGACATATCAATCCCATGAAAGCACGCTAAACAGTAGACAAAGAGGCACAAAGAAGCAAAGAGGGAGGCGGAATAAAAGCAACCACAATAGAACAAAACCCCCAGCCTAGTACTACTACACATCCGAAGCCCGAATAGCCCTCCTCCAACGGTCTTTGTCCAAAGTCAATTCTTCCGATAAGTTGAGCAGATTAAGACCCTGCCTAATAACCTCCATCCAACTCTTTTTCGGTCTACCTCTACCCCTAAAAATATCTCCAAACTCCAAACTCTCACACCTACGAACAGGCGTCGATCCAGGTCTCCGCCGAACGTGCCCAAACCACTGCAATCTGGACTCTCTCAGCTTGTCCACAATACTTGCAACTCCAACTTTGCTCCTAATGTCTTCATTTCTGATTCTGTCAAGTCTCGTATGCCCACACATCCATCGCAACATCCTCGTCTCAGCCACTGCCAACTTCTGTTCTTGAGCTTTGGTGACGGGCGAGCACTCTGAACCATACAATAAGGTCGGCCTAACAGCAACCTTGTAGAACTTCCCTTTCAGTTTAGTCGGAACTTTCTTATCACATAGCACCCCTGACGCTCTTCTCCATCTCAGCCATCCCGCTTGGACTCGATGTTCGATATCTCTGTCGACACCCCCATCACTTTGGACGTACGACCCAAGGTACTTGAAATACTCTTTCCTTGGGACAATAATGTCCCCCAATGAAACTGATGCCCCTGGGTCCCTGTCAGCGCCAAAACGAAACTGAACATACTCGGTTTTGGACCTACTCATTCTGAATCCCTTAGACTCCAACACCTCTCTCCAGTTTTCTAGTCTGCGATCCAAACCCGATCTTGAGTTGTCCACAAGAACAATGTCGTCAGCAAACAACATGCACCATGGAACCTCTTCTTGGAGTGGAGCAGAAAGAGTATCCAAAACTAGAGTGAAAAGAAACGGACTAAGCACTGAACCCTGGTGAAGCCCCACACGAACCTCAAAATACTCAGAATCACCACATGGCGTTCTAACACTTGTCAGCGAACCCTCGTACATATCCCTGATGACTCTGATATACGACCCCGACACTCCCTTCTCTACCAAGCAACTCCAAAGTAGCCCTCTCGAAACCTTATCGTATGCTTTTTCTATATCAATGAAGGCCATATGCAGATTCTTCTTCCTGTCTCTGTGCATCTCGATCAAACGCCTAAGCAGGTGGATAGCCTCCACTGCTGATCTGCTCGGGACGAAGCCAAACTGATTCTCGGAAACGCTGACCAATCTCTGAAGTCTGACCCCTACAACTCTTTCCCATAACTTCATCGTGTGACTCAGCAGCTTGATTTCTCTGTAGTTACTGCAACTACAGAGGAATCAAGCTGTTGAGTCACATAATACTTATTAATTTAGAAGCGATGTCTTCAGTAAAAATTGAGCCACATGTCCATCTTTTCACAAAATAAGAAATTACGCTCATAGCTAGATTCCTAAACCATCGATAGAGCTAAAGTTTGGTGTTTGATTGGGTTGAAAAATAGGGTTATTTTGGATTTGAGCCTATAACGTTTTCTCATATTAGTGATTTCTTTACAATGAATCCCCTAGAGTAATCAAGTCGTAGTTCTGATCAGATCTATTAAGGCGGTTTGTGAATTAATGGTGTCCAATTAGTTGCGAATCCGATGGGTATTGTTCTTTTGTGTTGATTTCATCAAATTCTAGGGGTTACTATTTTAGGGGGTTACTAATGCCAAAAATGTGATTATCCTAGACTTCTCCCTGATCTCTTGTGGTTGTTCGAAATATTTAATTACACTAAAATTTATATTAGCTTATATTTTGCATGGAGCCTGAATTGCCAAACTTTATTCAGAGATATATTATATGTAAGGCCTTGATCATACTCCATGAATTTCTCTATTTTGATGTAGGTCTTAAATTTCTAGCAGCCCTGGAGTATAAGTTATTTGTGAGTTCAATATTTCTAACAATTCTAATTTATATTTTAAGGTATTGCTTATATTTTCTCTATTTTGATGCATGACTTATATTAGAAATCCTAGATGAGGGCAACTTTTGTTTCCCTTTGTCATTTCTAGAAAATATGTCAAAAAAGTAAGTCGGGCAAAGATAATTTTTGGCAACAAGTAAGTTTTTTGCTCATGTTCTCATTTTACCCATCTTTCGATGTCTACATAATATCACCAATTCACTTATCCTTTTATGGATTTTTGGTATCCAGATAACGATATCGTAGACGTACAAGTCTGAGGTGCAATCTCCATGACCCTCATTGCGATTCCGGTAGAGGTGAGGATACAATTTCATTTCATGATAAGATGCGGTCTCCTTTGGTGGAAATTGTTTTTTTCTATAAATGAAATTTTGGCTTTTAATATGTATCAGTAATAATGATAAACTTGGCATAATGATATTTTGGAAATGAAGCTATTCGCATGTTCAAAAGAGTTCATGTCCTTCTATTTTATAATTGCTTTTCTTTTGATGCTTGGAAGTGAAGATCATCCGGACATGGTAAGGTATATTGAATGTTTCTTCTATCTTCATCTTTGTTCGCTTGATGAATTCATTCATATATATATATATATATATATATATATATATATATATATATATATATATATATATATATCTACTGAGTACATAAGTACATTATCAGCTTCAAATCTATCTCAATCTCTTGACAATAAGAATATTAGACGAGTTTTATGCATGATTTCAAGTTCCAAGTCATTCAAAGTTAGTTTTGTGGATTTTTTCTGATGAATGCTATAAAACTAATTTGAAATGACTAGGAACTCGAAATCGAGCTTGGTTGGCATCATATGATTTATTATGTTTTTCACCACATATATTTAATAAAAAAATCAACTTTTGTCAAGACTAGATCATTTTTCACAATGAAAAATTAAAGGTTCATGTTATGATTGTTTCACAGCCATGAAATATTTCATTGTACCCCTATGAAACAACCTGCATTTCAATCAATTAATTTAAGTAATATGTTAGGGGTGTGTTTGTGGTCTGCAACTTTGACCATTGTATGTTGTTTACCACATAAATTTAATATAAATCATCAGCTTTTGACAAGTTGTTGTCATTTTTCAGGGTGAAAAATTAAAGTTATGTGTCAGGATTTTTTTACAACCATGATATATTTCACTGCACCCATATGAACCAATTTGCATTCAAAACAATTAGTTTTAGTAATATGTAACAGGTTTAAGTAATATGATAGGCAACATGTTGAATTTTATGGTGCTCTTAAACTCAATAGTGCATACATGGAAAGGGTTGAAACATGGATGTTTGATCCATGTGGAATGCTGGGTTGGAATTAGTTCGTTGATTGTGGTGCTGACTGTCGAGCTATTGATGGACAATTGATTTTAGTAAGGAATTTTGTCTTTGATGCAGGAGGTCAGGAGCTATAAATAAAAGTTGTTAATGTTGATGTTATGGTTTTGTTGAGAGTTAGGAAGGTTTCAACTAATATTTCATCGGAAATAATATGATGACAATCTTCAATTCTTGGATTCACTTTGTTGGAAAGATGAGGGAAGCAACCTCGGGTCTTCATACTGATTTTTATTGCCTAAAATGCTTGACGTTGTCATGAAGATGGTCTAATTTTTTATATATAGTTGCCTAGCTAAGTTGTCATGGGAAGTGCTTTCTATAGTTGTTGTCGTTGATTTTCATTATAAAAAAGAAAGTGACAGGAAGTGATACTTCAAGAGATTAGGGCAAGTTTACAAGAGCAGTTATTGAATAGATGTTGGTATTGGGAAGTATTAATGGATTTTGTTTGTGATATTGGAGCATTTTCATATAAGGTAGAATAACTTGGGGCAAAATAGTCAAGGGTTTACCAATTCATCACCGCCAATTGGCTTGTGATATTGGATAATTGTTGCCGATTTTGCTCAAGCTAAATGGCTCTCGTACGGTTAGACGTGATACTGCAAGCTTGTACAACTAGGGACATTGTCAGGCTAACTATTTTAGGAGAATGGATAACGACAAAGGCTAGCAAATAATTATGGAAATTGGGTCAACTTGCCTTTTTTCAACAGTTAAGTAAGGGTGAATTGATGAAGCAGGACATGAAGACTTAAGTAAGGGTCAACTTGCCTTCTTCCAACAGTTAAGTAAGGATGGAAGACATTGTCAAACTGATTTTATTTTGAGTTTGTAGTATTTTTTTTTTAAATTGTAAACAAAGCTTTGTAGACAACTTTACGAGGGATGGAGTTTTGTTAGGATATATGTGTATGGATTGGGTTAGAGATAAGTGAGCTAAGATCCATTGTATACGGGGCTAAGCCTATACAAGACTTATAAGAGCCTCTCGGTTGCACCGATAATGATTATGAATGAATTACAAAACACTCCTATCTTCTTCCTCTCTTCTCTTTGAACTCTCATTCTCTTCCTCCTTATTCTAATTCTTCCATTACCGAGCTCCATAGCTCACCCTCCTATCAGACCTTTGGGTCCTAACAACCACATATATTTAGTAAAAAAAAAACATAAGCTTTTATCAAGTTGTGGATGATGGACATTCCATAAAGCTGATTCATCTGCTGATTGATGACTACCCTTTCTTTTTTTTTCTTTTTGAGTGACATCCATAATGTAATGATTGATTTGTAAAAAAGTCCAAAGGGCGTTAAGCTCGGCGAGGTGGGTTCAAAAGATAGAGAGTTGATGACCTACGAATTAAGTAGAGGAGTCAACCAAGGATAAACCAGGATCTTGCAAAACAACCATGTTTGTAACATAACATATATATTATTGGTAAGGTTACTAGCTAGCCCGAAAGGCCTAAAAAGGAGGCATTTGGTGTTTGATATGTGTAAATGTATTCTCTATTGGCTATGTGCATGCAATGTTCATTGCTCTTCTCTTTTGACTATTTATGCACAACGGGGACATTTTATTTTCCTAAGTAATTTAATATGTAGTGATTTTTTTATTAAAAAAATTAAGATTGCTTACTCAAACCTTAGCTTAGGAGTGTTTGGTTGATGATTATGCTCTCATTTTTATAGTCCTGTAAATGAGGAAAAGTCTAAAGGGGAAACTAAAAAGATCAACGATTATAAAGATGACACACAACCCTTTAATTACAAGTGTGCACTGTGTAATGCGTCTTAGACTCTTAAGGCAGCAATCAAGAAGAAGTTTCCAATTTGAGAGATGTAACTTCTTTTTTATTTAAATGCAATTAATATCATGACAACAATTTCAATGAAATGAAATATATTCATAATATGAGGAAGAACTAAAGCGGTAAATTTCTATAAAAATATTCACCCGTACAAGGTACGGGAAAAGTACTAGTTATTATATAATATTTGAAGATTTAAAAGATAAAATATTATTTCGGGAGATTTATAAAGAGTTGGTTTCATCAAATACAAATGGGTTGGAATTATTTCATAAAGGGTTTAGATATATACTCTATAAAAGTGTTGATAAAATGGTGTTTAAAATATCTATAAAATCATTTGGGATATAAATAAAATATTCAGATTGTCATTTTAAAAAGGGAAGTTGGGGAAATGAATTTCAAGGTAGGAAATGATTTATTAAATAATTAAAAAAGGGTTTTGCTAACATTTTTAAGAATTAGGATTTCTAACCGTTTGACTCGAATTTTGAAATGGCTTGGGACTAACTTGGGGATATGACTTATTCCATGACTAACTAGCATGATGATATGATCAGTTGACTAACGGCATGATATGTGTGACTAATAGCATGACTTGTGGTGATTTATTATAAGAGGTTAAAATGTTATATAATTGTGACGAGTTAGTAGGATATTATCGAACAAATTATGCTTTATGATTGTGATGAACTGTTGGGATATATGCGGATATGATGAATATGAGCATGCAGATTTGGTTGATGATTTATGGAGAGCGGTGTGACTTTATGGAACGTGCGATACGATGAGTGCTTGATAGTTAGACATAGACTTATATATATTCTCTTTATGTAATTAGGTGATATTCTGTGATCGTGACTACTGTGTGATGGATTCTTCTTTTACCGATCTCCTAGCTAGGTAAGTACCTCCGGGGCTTACTCAGTAACCAGTACCTCCTGCCTGATGTGTCATATAGTATGTAGGTATTGCATATGCATAAAAGCATGTCATGTAGTATCATGCTTAGGAATTGCACTTACGAATGAGCATTCTTATTCTGTATGCGTTTGAATACAGAACGGCCGTTATCTGTGACTCCTAGAATCCTTGATAGGGTCATAGGACAGCCTAGCTCCATCGGTTTCGTCCTGAGTCATTCGGGTCGTTGGAACACCTTTACTAGTATCAGCATTATTATTTCTTTTCACAAGATCCACGATATGATGATGAGATGCGATATTATGATGAGATACGATATGATGATGAGATTTGAGATGCTATCGAATCGAACTGGCCAGTCTCCACCCTACCTGGAAGGGGGGTGGTGGTAGAAGAGGGATATACCACTTGGTATTCTTTGTTAAGGCATTACTTAATATTTTGCACATATGAATTAGGAACATGATAGTGTGGTTAATATTCCAGTACTGCATGAAGGCATCCTTTATTCTAGGTATAGGCATATTATATGTCCTCAGTGCGGTCAGAGGACCCGCGGGCGGACTCTTGGCCTGACTTAGTGGTATAGTTTCAGGTACCCGATACACTGCTTGATTTTGTGATGTTATGACGGGGTCCATTCATATGGCGGAGAGTGAGTGTTGAAACCTGACTTCACCAAATTCATGCTTTTGGGATTTCTCCCTACTTATATTATGTTTTGACCCGGCTCTGACGTGGCGCTCGTTGTATCGTTTTCAGAACTTATTCCCTTTGCATGATAAAGGATTTTCCGCGTTGTAGACTTAGGACAGGTACAAGGGTTTACCCTGGGGTCTCCAACAGACCTTCTTGATTTGGGTGCGAAATCCCACTTTAAACTACACATCTTCGATTTCAAACCTTCAACCTATACTCGGGGCGCAAGATCCCAACTAGGGGTTTCATCCATCGAAACGTAACTCGGGAATCATAATCCTGGGCCGTTATAACTACTGACACGGGTAAACAATCAAGTGACACAGGTATATTTTCAGGTGACAAGGTATAGGATCTGGATGTGATTGAATTGGGTGACACGGATACCTCTTTAGGTGACATGGGTGACATGGGCCAGGGATTGGAGGTGATATCCATTAGTAGCGACCTCTTCAAGTGACATGAGTGACATGGGCCAAGGGTTGGAGGTGATATCCATTAGTAGCGAGTAGGAGGACAATGGGTCAACCCCCACAATCGACTTTAGGGTCTCGGATGAGGACGATGGTTTTGAATTGAAGCTCGAAGAAGACTGGGATGATTTGGAGTTGTACGGTGTCACATGATATACTTCATGTGTCACCTGTTTGAATTTGCCGATTTACATTTTTGATTGTGTCTGACATTTTCATAAGAAAATCACCCCATCTCATCTCTTTCCATGCCCTTGTCCCATGACTGATTTCACGTGTCACTATTATTTCCACTCAAACATTATAAAAACAAGTACGTGGATAAAGAAAACCCCAACTACATGATGTTTATAGAAGACCAACATCTACTGACCAACCAATGTTATAAGATACTACAACTACTGACCAACGGATATCATAACATCCTACAAGTTTTGAGCAACGAAGTTCATAAAGTACAATCACAACAATGTTGATAACCATCTAGTGAAAGGAAAACCAAACCCTAATATAAAGTGGTCAGTGGTTTATTACAATCTACCAGGAAGATGGCAACAACAAGCATGTGCATGTACACTCCGATGAATGCGTTGTCAAGTTCGTCGGAAGTGGGGGTGCCCTTCGTGAGGTGTCCTTGAAACACTACAACTATTAACCTATATAACATATGACAAACTTTACCAATTTTTTAAGAAAATAACCCCCATCATTTGTTTGTACGGTCATTTCACTTGAAGGATTTAACGTGTCACTTGTTTGATTTTGACGTAATACATTTTTTATTGTCTGCCAATTGGTTAAGAAAATAACTCATGTTACCGGTTTGTATGTTTGTGTCACCTGAAGGAACTAACGTGTCATAGTTTGGGGTTTCACTTTAATTTTTTTTTCGAAATGAACCATGTCACTTATTTGTATGATCATGTCACTTGAATGATTTAACGCATCTGTTTTTCCACCCAAACATTTCAAAACCAAGTACGCTCGTAAAGAAAACCCCCAAGTGCATAAGATGTTCATAAAAGACTACCATGTATTGATCAACCAATGTCATAAAATACTACACCTACCAACTAACAGAGATCATAACATCCTACGAGTTTTGAGCAATAGAGTTCAGAAAATACAACCCCAACAAAATTCATAACAACCGAGGGGTATGAAACGTACGCCCTGATAAAAAGTTGTCGGTGGTTTATTACAGTCTACCATGGAAGATGGCAATAGCGAGCAACTGCTTGTACACCCCGATGGCAACGGAGATCATAACTTCTTCATAAGCTCTTTGTCGTAACCTGTCATCTACTTCTCCCCATCCCTGCTACACACCCACGATGACAATATTAGGTTAATGACATCGGTTGTATAATTGGAGTCAAATACAGATGTGGGGACTGGGGAACCTTGCCATCCACCGGGCTAAGTCATCGTCTTCCTGCCTTGTATACCCTCAACTTTTGCAGCCTCAGAGATCTGACAAATACTTATGAAGTTTAAACTCTCATTCCGAGATTTGAATATCCCATGCCACCCAACTAAGTAAACCATGTCGATCACTTAACTGCAATAACCTTGTCACATCAACTAATACATATTCATATAATCGACATTTCCATATTTTTTTTATCCCCTGTCACCAAACTAAATAAACCCTATCACCCAACAGCAACAACCTTGTCACATGAACTAACAACAAAAAGATTCATATATGACATTCCCATATTTTTAACTCGTGTCACTTAACTGTAAATAACATGTCACCTAGCAGAAAACTTACCTCCTCATCCTCTCATTTTGGTGGATCGTCATCTCTTTCAGGTGTACCCTCCGTCTCCCCGGCCTTGTGGTCGTTGTCCTTAGCCTCCCCATCTTTGTTCCTTGCTAAATCGCAGTCACCTCAACATCCATGTCCGGGTCATCTCCATCCTTCCTCCCGTCCTTGACAAGCACCTCCACATTGTTTTCCTTGCTAACATCTTCGACACCATCCTTTCGACAGACCACAAGAGCTTACCTTATCACCTTGTCCTTGTAGGGGCTTCTCTCCGGCTTCACGTGCAATCACTGTAACCACATCGACATGAACGACTTGAAAAATAAATTCAAACTTTAAAGTAGACCCCCGATTTCAAGTGTCACTTAACATAAAACACCATGTCACCCAAAACCAAACTTACCTCATCGATCTCATCGTGCCCCCCCCCCCCCCAAATCCCTTTCCTTTTCATCGACAAGTTTGTCTTCAGTTCCATCTTTCCCAACATCGCCCTCCTTCTCTGCATCAATGTCAAAGATTAAACATGGAAGATGACAACAACAAGCATGGAAGGATTTAACGTGTCACTTGTTTGATTTTGATGTTTCACATTTCTTAGTGACATCCTTTGTAGAATAAGTTGGAGATACTCACAATGACATTCACTTCTCTCCATCCCCTCTACACACTCACGATGACAATGTTAGGTTAATGACATCCTTTTTAGAATAAGTTGGAGACAAATACAGATGTAGGGTACCTTGCCATCCACCGGGCTAAACCATCGTTGTCGGACACAGATACAAGTCCCAGTTGAATCGCGTCCGCACTGGCGACATCGTCTTCTCCATCACCTCTTGGAGTCTTCCTAGTCTTCTTGACTCGCACACCCTCGTCTTTTGCAGCCTCAGCAAACTAAATAAACCCTATCACCCAACAGTAATAATCTTGTTACATGAACTAATAACAAACAAATTCATATATGGCATTCCCAGATTTTTTAACCCGTGTCACTTAACCGTAAATACCATGTCACCTAGCAGAAAACTTACCTCCTCATCCTGTCATTTTGGTGGTTGGTCATCCCTTTTAGATGTACCCTCTGTCTCCCCGCCTTTGTGGTGGTTGTCCTCGGCCTCCCCATCTTTGTTCGTTGCTAAATCGCAGCCTCAACATCCATGTTCGGGTTCTCTCTACCCTTCCCCCCATCCTTGACAAGTACATCCACACTCTCTTCCTTGCTAACATCTTCGACATCATCCTTTCGACAGACCACAAGAGCTTAACTTATCACATTTTCCTTGTAAGGGCTTCTCCCCGGCTTCAGGTGCAATCGTTGTAACCGCATCGACATGAATAACCTGAAAAACAAATTCAAACTTTAAAGTGGATCCCTGATTTACCATGTCACTCAACATAAAACACCATGTCACCCAAAAACAAACTTACCTCCTCATCCTTTCCTGCCCCCTATCCCCTTCCTTTTCATCGAAAAGTTTGTCTTTAGCTCTATCTTTCTCAACATCACCCTCCTTCTCTGCATCAATGTCAAAAGAAGCGCTAATATCCTTTTCTCTTTCTTCCCCAGCTCTTCCCATCCCGGCCTTTAGCAACCCGTAGTCCATTGACGACCTCCTCCAACACTTTCATCTGCAGGGATTATATTTTAAGCATCACTCATACGGACTAAGGTGAACAAAAGCGTTCAGAAAACAACATCAGCTGACCTGGGTATGTCAAAACTCATTTATAATTCGGAAACAAGCCCAATTAAAACATAAAACGACATTGTTGTCCAGCAACCAATGAAATTGAAATAAAAAAAAATAAGAGAATGACATCAAAGGAAATATGTGGTATTCGTAAAACTATTCAAATTCATATCAGATTCTAATCGTTGCTTTTTTTTCATATTGAAATGATTAGGATAGTATTCTTTAAATATCAATATTTACGTGTCACATTGAAAATGTCACATGTCAGGAGTCCATTTAACCTTGTCACCTAAGTTATGCAGATTCTACAGAAAACGAAGATGTGCATATGAATGATATTTTTCCCCATCCAATTTGAAACCCATGTCACTCAGTTTCTCTTTCAAACAAAAAAATTTCAAATCAAACACGACTTAAACCTCAATCGTTCTTATTCAATCACCCACCAAAACATCCCCATATCCCAATTTCAAGTCCGACCATTGCCACCCTCTTCGACCTTCCTAAACCCTAACTGCCGATTTGCCCTAACCAGACTCGAAAACCGCCCTCCTCATCCTTCAATCGCACCCAGGGGCGGTCGCAGGGGGCGCGCCCCGGGGGGGGGCGCCTCACCCTTCTGCGACGTAATTTCGTAGTATATATGTTAAAAAAATAAGGTAAAAAAAATAAAAATGTGGAAGAGAACACTAAAATCATTTAGCTTAGTTGGTGAAAAGGAGGGAAGGGAGGAAAAGGAATTCAAGAGGCATGGGTTCAAATCTCATTACTTCACTTTTTTCACTATTTTTTATTCCATCCAAATTTCCCTATTATAAATGTCATATTTAAATCAAATTTTATATTTTTCTTTTCATATTTTCATAAGATTATTCTTTATGTCACACATATATTTTTAAAAATCCTTCTAATTTTTATTCCTATGAAATTTTTTTAGTTAAACCACAATTTATGAGGTTTTTTGTCATAGTTTTCAATCTTATAAAAAAAATTTCATTTACCAATGACAAATTCTTTAAAAAATTTATAATTTTCTTTCAATATTTTAAAAAAAATCTTAATCATGCTACACACATATAAATTATTAAATTATTGCATGAATTTTTGTAATAAAATATCATATTTATACCACAATTTATAGTTTTCTTTCAATATATTTAAAAAAATTCTTTATTATATATACCGATGAATTTTTTTTTCCCAACAAACAATTTCGCCCTCCCCCTCTAGCGATTCCTGCGGCCACCATTGATCGCACCTACCATTGTCACCCCTCCAAAACCCATCAGTCAACCCACCATTGACATTGAATCCCTAAACCCCATAGTAGGTGCCTTCACCCATACACCCCATACCCCACGTTCACACAAAACGGAGAAGAGAAGTGAAATGGAGAGGGGGACGTACCTTTACATTGGGTGGCCGGTGTTCTTCGCTTCTCCTCGACACTCTGACAGCGGCGGGATCTTTCAGCCTCCTCCCTTTCCAAATCGCCGACGTCTTCTTCCCTTCCCTTCTTACGGTTTCTTTTTTAAATGAAGAGAGAGACAACTGATGGAGAGAGTGTGTGTGATGATGATAAAGTAGCCTTCTCTCCCTTTTTTTTTTGCCCATGCCCTATCTCACATCAAGGCATTTAATGCCTCTTAAAAGTTTTCTCTTTTTCCTTTATTTTTTATCCCATTTTCCAAATTTCTTTTTCTTTTCCATTTTTTTTCCGCGCCTAAACCGGCTATACAATGTTGGATGATGGACACTTTTGTGCAAATTTTTCGAAAATGATCTATTTTTGCAATTTTTCCCATGTGTGTGCTATTTGTGCAAGGTCAAGCAAAAAATGGTCTATCTATGACCATTTTATACCTTTGATGACCGTAGATAACTCACAATCGGACGGCTGATATAACATTCTATCCCCACTTTTATTTTTATTTTTATTTTTATTTATTTATTTTTTACTCCGTACTAGGTAAGAATTCGGATGCGTCTAAAACACTATCCGAGAGCATCTTTTCGGATGAGATCCAACATACCTTGATCACTTAGTAAGTTAGGGTTGTCGGTACTACGGCTTAGAGAGGCAATCCTGTCTACTACGCAGTTACCATTGCGAAGTATGTGCGAGAAAAATACTTCCTTAAACCCTTTTAGTAATGTACAAATGTCAGACATGAGAATCTCAATTTCCCATGGACAGCTCCTACCATTTTTCAGGTAGTTGATAATAATAAAAGAATCCCCTTCGATGAGGATTTTATCCAGATTCGACTCTCGGGCTCTTATGATGCCTAGGCGTAATGCACTGGCTTCTGCCACAATAGGGGGTTGTTACCCCAAAGTCCGTGCACCTACAGATACCGGTTGCCCTTCCCAATCTCGGATAATAAAACTCGCCAAGCTATCTCCCTGCGACATGGATGATCCACCAAAATTTAGTTTATTCCAACCAAAAGGCGGTTTTTTTCCGTTTTGAATTTTTTTCTCAAACCTTTCCAATTATTATTTCCCATTTGTGTTTTATGAGATTCTCCTTTTTTTATTCAAGCCAGTGCACGTTTGCAGTGGACCAACTTTTCTAAAATTGGTCCATACGTATTTTAACAGCATCAACTGTTGGCAGTTTTTCTTGCCCGAACACAAATTGCTTACGAACCAGCCAAATCGTCCACAGTTAAATGGCAAACATTGTTTTTCTTTAGTTGACAAGTTATTAGATAGAATTGTCATAATCGGTTTTATTTCACGGGTTCTACAGATAGAATCTTGAACGAGAGATTTGACCTTATCACTCAGATTTCTATGGAAAAAATTATATTTACACTCACAAAATAGATGAACTTCATCTTCTTCCTAGTGATTACAGATCGGGCAACAGGCTGGGATAGCCACCCCCCTTCTAGATAGTCTTAACGCAGTTGGAAGACCATTTTGACTAGTTTTCCATAGAAAATTCTTTACCTTAGGCGGGATATCTTGTTTCCAAATCCATTGATTATCGTCTATCGTAATTTGAGTAGAGTTTGTGACATGTTTATATGCACTTGACGTCGAGAACCAACCGTTTTTTTTGCTGGTCCCCAATATAACCTATCTTCAATTGGCGAAACTGGGAGAGCAATATTTGCAATTCTAGAGGCGACCTCCGAAGGGAGAACATTCGTGAACCTATCCACCTGCCATTTACCATTTTCTATATACAGGTCTACAGTTTCCTCCACATCAATATTTTCTGTGTCTTCACAATAATGTATTAAATTATTTATCGGCCCCCACCTGTCTTTCCAAAACTTAATCGTTCTGCCATTTCCCACTACTCATACCAACCCATTTTCAAATGTAGGAATTAGCTTTCTCAGTTGTGTCCATTGTCGTGAAGCATTTCCCTTCTTATCATAGTTAAGTAAGTGGTTGGTCTTAAGGTATTTATACTGGATGATCCTTACCCAAGTATTTTCTGATTCTTCCACTATTTTCCACAACAATTTTAATTTCAGTGCCTCATTCATTTGTTTTGATTTTCTCAAGTCAACTCCCCCCGCAGATTTATGTTTGCATATTCTATCCCTACTAATTATAGGCTTATATTTTGAATCTTTATTCCAGAAAAAAGACATATTGATTTTGTCTAGGTTCTGGTGCATTTTCGGTGGGAGCATAAAATTTTGCACCATGTATAGGGGTTTCGATGCTAAGTTCGCGTTGATCAGCGTTGTCCGTCCTTGTTGTGATAGAGAATCTGCCCTCCATTTTGATAGTTGGTTCCTGGTGTTGGAGATTATATCCTCAAATATTTGTGCATTTACTTTGCCATTAGTAATTGGACATCCTAAGTATTTGTCTAGTTTGACTTGGCTGGAAATTTTAAGACAATTTTCTATGTCCGAAATTCGAGATCTGGGGATACCGAAGGTGCACTGGAATGCTGATTTATGGTAATTAACTTTCTGTCCCGATATTTGACAGTAGCGGTCTACGATATTTTTAACTTTCTCACAAGCTGACATGCATGTTCCCTTTTGAGAAGATAATAATATCATCAGCAAATGCCAAAAATGGTATACGTGGGCCATTACGACCAAAGGGAAAGCCGATACCATTGCTAGGCAGCAATGATTTACTCGTTAATTTTCTTGCAAGCACCTCCGTTGCTATAATAAACAGGAATGGGGATAAAGGGTCGCCTTGTCTCAGTCCACGGGAGGGGACAAACACCTCTATGGGAACATTATTGACTAGTACCGAGAAGGAAACGGTAGTTACACACTCCATAACCAACTTGATAAATTTGTCATGAAAACCGAACTTTCTAAGAACCATCTCAGTAAAGGCCCAATCTACCCGGTCATAAGCCTTTTCCATATCCAGCTTGATAGCAAGCCAACCATCAACGCCTTTCCTAGTTTTAAACGAATGAAAGATTCATGAGGAATAGGTACATTGTCTTGAATTGCCCTGTTGGGTACAAATGTGCCTTGCACTGGATGAATCAATTTTCCCATTACAGATGTTAATCTATCTCTTAAAATTTTCGATATTATTTTATAGATGGTTGAGCATAAACTGATAGGTCTAAATCAGTTGTTTTGGATGGGTTATTATTCTTTGGAAGAAGGGAAATAAACGTATGATTAATTTGCTTTAATATTTTTCCAGGGTGGAAAAATGCCTTGACAACACACGTAACATCACCTCCTACAATATCCCATAAATCTTTGTAAAACTCTGTTGTAATTCCGTCCGGACCAGGAGACTTATTTAGTCCCAGGTTGAAAACAGCCCTTTTAACCTCACAATTTGTTGGTTGAGCAATTAACCTAAGATTTTCCTCTTCAATAATAGAGCAGGTAATCTCTTGCAGATACTCATTTAAGGGATTGTCATCAATTGATGCTGTAGTAAACCGGTTCACAAAATCCTTTTTGATTTTCGTACGAACATTCTCGTCTCCCACAATAAGAGGGAATAGGATCCTCTCCTAATCAATTAATCCTTATATTTGCCTAATAAGTTAATCTCAACCATTAAACCAAATCAAGGGTCAAGATTACACATCTATATATATTAAATGCAATTAAACTAATTACTCAAATAAAAATATATTCCTCCGTCTCCTTTCTCTTTACTTTTGTAGTTTGAATCAAAGCATCCCTAACTCCAATCCCTAACTCCAATTAACGGGTTTTCTTTACTCTTTTTCTAAACTCTACATGCCTCTCTTTCTCTTCGTTCATTTTCTTCCTCTGTGTTAAGCTCAAATCTCAATGCTCTCTAATGACGATTCTCACGATTCATCCTCCTAATGCCGCCGAATTCACGATCTCTTGACAAACTCTCTTCTCCTACCTTTGTCGGCCTCGATCTTCATCAACTTCTTCCTAGAAACAACATTAGGTAAACTCTCGTCAACCAGGCCATCAAAGGCCCGTCGCTGCCTTCCTCTCGCCATCATATGATAATCGTGAATTAGTTAAATAAATCAAACTAGTCATTGATACTAATTGACATTAATTAATTTGATTTTGCCCTAAATTCGTCTAGAGATTATTGACTTGTCTTCGAATTGGATACTAATTAATTTGTAGGCTTATGCAAACTGTCGAGGTTTGGATACTAGACGGCAACGACGACACAACGAGAAGTAACGAGAACATAGATATAAAGTGATGGCAATTGAATGGTGAAGGAGGATACCTATCGAAGGGATAACTGTGAATAGATCAAAAAGGGTTGTTTTGATTGCTTTCCTGATTTTAGGATTAATTAATTTAAGAGATTCTTATGAAATCAAAAGCAAATTTTGACACTGGAATTCCAAAACTTACAACTGTCATGTATGTGGGCAATAATAATTGTAAAATTTTGATGTTATCTCATTAAGCATTATTCCAAAACAAGTGCTAATTAAAGATGACTATGCGGTCTATGCCTATGAAATCAATCAGAAATCGGAGTTGGGCAATGACATTAAAGATGGAGCTCGGCAACAACGTTGAAGATAGAGCGACCATGAGAGTTGACTCGCTTCTCCATCGGACCCGACATCTCCCTTCGAAATCAATCACCCCCGAATCATCGAACGAAGTACTCAGAGCAAGTGAAAATCAATTGCCTCTGCACCGTTCAATAAAGTATTGAGGAAGAGAAAGAGGGTTTTGGTTTTGGGATTAATTAATTTATTTAGGGAGATTTAATCTTAGTCTTCTATTCCATTCAATGAGTGGGATCACTTTATTAGGAAGATATTAGGAAGGTTTTTAATTGGAGAGGATCCTAATCCCAATAAGAGTACCCTCCACAGTGGTAATGTTTTTGATAACCTTCAGATTTCTCCGGCCAGACGCCACCCTATGGAAATATGTTGTGTTAGAGTCTGCTAGTTTTAAGTGTTTTGACTTTGCACGTTGGCTCCAGTATTCTTTTTGAAATAACAACAACCGATCATTTTTCTGAATAAGCCTCTTTTGTTTACTAGTTTCGATGGAGCCTTGTTTCTCTGTTTGAATCTCTAGGAGATCCTTTTCTATAAACTTAGTTGTCTAAAAATGTTTCCAAAAGTATTCTTGTTCCACTGTTTAGCTTTTTGTTCAATTAATCTTGTTCTAAACATTATTTTGTACATAATAGAACCCGAACAAGGAGCTCGCCAAGCCTGCTTGACTAAATTCCTAAAATCTGGTCTATGAAACCAAATGTTTTCCATTTTGAATGGGGGAGATTTGATTATTGTTTTTTTTAACTCAATAGTTATCGGGCAGTGATCTGACGATGAAAATGCACCATTGAACGTACTAAGATCATGAAATGTATCAAAAAATTGTCCTTGAACAAGTACTCTAAAATGTTGTCATCACCGTCCTCTTTTTTCCTCCACGTAAATTGATTACCAGAGCAAGGAATATCCGTCAATGCACATAAATCCATGAATTGGTTTAGTCTATATCCTCGAGAAGGATGAAAAGAGACCCCCCTCCCCCAAATTTCTCACTACTATGGGCAATTTTATTAAGATCCCCCATCACCATACACGGAAGTCTTTGTTCAAGTATCACAGACGTCAGTGTTTCCCAAAACTGATCCTTGTCTTTCACATGAGGAGGCCCATAGACAAAAAGAATAAGGCCCCTAAAATTGTTTTCCGAGTTAGAGTACTCTAATCCTATAATTCTTGGAAGATGGATCTTGACAGAGATTGTTTCATCTATGAGGGAGTTTTCGTTCCACAACACTCCAAGACCCCCAACCCTACCATCTCCCGGAGACCATATAGCGCTAGAAAACCCACTCCCCCTCCAAACAGCCTTTGAAGGGATTAATTATGTTTTTGTTTTAGCAATGGCTAAAATCTTGAAATGATCATTTATTCACATTGCATTTAGACCTGCCCAGAAAGTTCTGTTTCCAATCCCGCGTGAATTCCAAAATCGGATTTTCATATTGAACCATCGTCATTTATATGGAGACATAGGTATCCGACCCCATATAAGAAATTTTTGCTCATTATGCAAGTAGTTACCCGGCCTAATATCACCAAGAAGCAATTCCAGAGAATCACCCCCGCCAGCCAAGAAAGATGGGCTAAAATGAGGCATAGATTGTTGTTGA